>CM039472.1:8020803-8394465 GCA_022433065.1 Begonia loranthoides | reverse complement strand
CCCCCTTCTTTTCCCTTTAGGACAATATCAATCCTACAGAAGGACAATATCAATCCTACAGAAGCTATGAGTACGATCCGAAGATCTAGCCCCTCACAGGGGTTGCTAGCAAACTAGTCAATGATGACACAACCCAAAACATACACACCTTGATCAGGTTTAGGGATTCAAAACCCAAGGAGCACGTCAACACGGCCCTATTACCCATTTTCACATAGCGCGCAACAAAACATCTTCACGCAGTAGAAGATATATCAGGATAGCCTCGTGATACTTTGACACTGAAACCGTCTAAAGTATCAAGAATATTCGTCCTCCTGTAACAAAATCATAGCATACCATGATCTACCATGCACGTAAAGTAAATGTGTAAAACTCATGTATATACGTAGTATAAAAATTAAAGTGCTATCGAACAGTTCCCATCGAGTTTTCATATGTGGTAACCCACAAAATACATTTTTGAAAACCATGATACATTGCAATGCTATAAAGTATTAAATCTCTACCTTTAAGGTGACCTTTCTTATCCACTTGAGCAACCACTTCCTAGGGATTAGCTCAAAGTCCATAAACTCGTCCAAGCCTAGAGGAATGTCAAAGGTCAAACATTTTTATCAATAAACCATAAGGGAAAAAGTGGAAGGGTCCTATACAAGGACTAGGAACTTAACCAATGTGTAAACGGCTCAAAAACAAGAAAACCTGCATTATGTGGCCGATTGGGGACCCTTAGCAGTCAACCGGGGACCTTTAGTGGTCGATTTGGTCATATTGTGGTCCACCAGCCTGTTGGTGCGGTCGACCACTATGAGTGACTGCTCTAGTTGCGATCTTCCACAAATCAATTTGTGCTTCGCCAAAAAGCACGGCCACATCCGCGTTCGATCGGGCATGACCAGAGATCGCCCAAGGTGACCCTCCAATGCTGTTTCTAAGTGGAAATGCGCAGTTTCCTTCATTTTTTTGGCTCCAAACGCCCTATACTCCTACATAAACTTTAAATCTACCAACATAGCTTAGAAATATCCCTCAGATTTGTGTTTCCAAGTTCGAATCTGAAGCTAACATTTAATCAAAACTTAACCTTAAAAATGGAGAGGAGAAGCGACTCACCCTTGAAGTTCCTTCCCAAATGTCTGTGGTATTAGCGTTGTGAACCCAAATCTGGTGGTTGAAACCTCAACCTCGTGGATTGGTATTGTCTCCTCTCTCTCCATTTCTCTTGTGTGTGGCGGTCGTGTGAAGGAATAAGGGAAGTCCATCATATTTATTGAAAATAAAATTTATTTAATATAAAAATATATATTAAATTTATATCATATATATTAAGTACATTTATTCCAACTCTTGTCTCTTTCTAAACGTTACACAAACTACGATTTGGGCCAATCTCATCCACCAAATTTTATTTCCTCAATTTTATTTATCACTCAATAACATCAAATTTTACTATTTTAACTAATTGACCGAAAGGTCACACGTGGCCGCTACGCGACAAAATATGTTGACTTTTCAACGCCTTCACCAACTATTACGCTAAAAATTACACATGGAATTTATAATTAATAAAATAATGGTTTTTACATCTTTCTCTCCTTAAAGAATTTCATCCCCGAAATTCAGTACAACTCGATCAAACCAACAAAGAGTTGTGGGTACTTCCACATTATTTCGGACTCAAGCTCTCAAGTAGCTTTCATGCGGTGTGATTCCTCCAAAGCCCACGAACTAAGGGAATTTCCTTGCAACAAAGGACTAAAATCTATCAACCAAAAATATCCTCCGGCTTTTCCTCATATGAGATATCCTCTTGGATAGGAACGTCAGTCCATGAGATGATGTGGGACAGATTAGAGATGTACTTCCTCAGCTAGGATATGTCGAAGACATTATGGATGTACCTGAGTTGGGAAGGTAGATCAAGTTTATAGGCCACTTTGCCAACTCTCTTAACAATTTGGAACGGACCAACATATCTCGTGGATTACTTCCCTTTCACTCCAAATTGACTAATGTCATGCCTAGGGCGCACCTTGAGGAAAACATACGCTTCCGCGTCAAATTGAACTTCTCACCTCTTCATATCAACGTAACTCTTTTGTTTACTTTGCACAGTTTTATGCCTATTCTTGATCAACTAAATCTTATAGGTGGTCTCCTATATCATTTTTGGCCAAATAGAAACTCTTTCTTCTACCTCAACCCAACACAATAGCAAATAACACGGCCTCTCATACAATGCCTCGTATTGAGAGACACCAATGCTGGTATGATAACTATTGTTGCACACAAACTCGACTAATGGTAGATGATTAATCCACCTGTCACCAAAATCCAAGATACAAGCTCGAAACATATCCTCCTAAATCTAAATAGTCTGTTCCAACTACCCATCAGTCTGAGGATGGTGTGCAGTGCTAAGGTTTAGCTCAGTACCTAGGTCTTTTTGCAAGGCTCTCTAAAACTTGGATGTGAACCTAAGATCACCATCTGAAACAATACTGGAGGGAACACTGTGAAGACGAACAATGTTCTCATGTACAAACGACTCAACCCTAACAAGGGAAAATCCATACAAATTGGAAGGAAGTGAGCAGACTTGGTCAAACGATCCACGATGACACACACCACATCTAACTTTTGTGAAGTCTTAGGAAGACCCATGACCAAATCCATCATAATCATATCCCACTTCCACTCTCGAATAGGCAAAGGCTACAACAATCCTGTAGGCCTCTGATGCTCAACCTTTATTTGTTGACATGTCAAACACCTGGCCACAAAGTTAGCCACATCATGTTTCATACCCACCCACCAGTACTATCGCTTCAAGTCATGATACATCTTCATACTCCCTAGGTGGATAGTAATTCTAGACCTATGGGCCTCACCCAGGATAGTCTGCCTCAAATTCTGAATGTCGGGAACTGCCACCCTACTCTAGTAAAGAATAGTCTCCTTAGCATTGGCCTCCCAACCGTCAAGTTGTTCACCATTTCTCAGCTGCTCAACTTTACCTCGGAGCTCATCATTTTGTTGTTGTAATTGCTTAGTCCTCTAGAGCAAAGATGGAGCAGCAACAACGTTGTTCACACAAGCTGTATTGCTAGACTCATAATATTGAAGGTCTAAATCTCCAATGAAAACTGAATGCTTTCATTCATAAAGAACTAGATAGGCCATGGATCTCTCAGGATATCGGCTTAGAGTATCGACCACCACATTCGCCTTGTTAAGGTGATACTCTAGGTTGAAATTATAGTCCTCCATATATTCCATTTACCTATGCTGTCTCAAATTCAGATTCCGCTAAGTGAAAAGGTACTTCAGACTCTTATGATTAGAGTATGCTTGGAAGCTTGAAACATACAAATAGCTCATCTAGATTTTCAATGAAGAAATAATCGCAGTCAACTCCAAGTCATGTGTTGGGTAATTCCGTTCATGGGACTTCAACTGCTGTGACACATAAACAACCACTTTATCCTGTTGCATCTAGACACATCCAAGTCCAACTCTCTATGCATCAGTGTAAACTACATAAGGTTATTCATTGGTAGGCACTGTCAGAACTGATGCACTCATGAATCTGCTCTTTAACTATTCGAATGCATTTTGACAATGATCATCCTACTCAAACTGTACCCCTTTATGATCAACGTAGCCAATAGTGTGACTAACAAAAAAAAAGTTCTCCACAAAACATCTGTAGTAGCTGACAAGACAAGGAAACTACGAAGTTCTAACACATTCTTCAGAGGCTGCCACTTCACAACTACCTCAATCTTCACATGCTTAACAAAAATCCCATCACACGAAACCATGTGTCCTAAAAACTTGACTTTTGACATCTAAAAATCACACTTGCTCCCTTTAGTGTACAATTGCTGATCCCTCAGAGTTTGTAACACAATCCGAAGATATTCCCTATGCTCACTCCGAGATTTTGAATTAACCAAGATATCGTCAATAAAGACCACAAAAAATGGGTCCAAATATGGTCTAAAAACCCAATTCATAAAGTCCATGAAGGTAGTTGGTGCATTGGTCAAACTCAAAGTTAAGACCAAGAACTTGAAATGCCCGTATCTCGTTTGAAAAGTTGTCTTCGATATATCCTCCCCACGGATCTTCATCTAATGATACTCGGACCTCAAATCAATCTTATAAAAGTATCGTGAACCACCAAGCTAGACAAATAACTCATCAATCCTCAGCTATAGATATTTATTTTTCATGGTAACTCGATTCAACTTTCGGTAATCAATACAAAGCATCAACGAACCATTGACTTTCTTTGTAAACAAAACTAGAGCACCTTAAGGCAACATATTCTCATGGATGAATCCTCTATCTTTCAATTCATTCAACTACTTTCTCAAGTCAAACAACTCTGCCGAAGCCATCTTATAAGTAGGAAACAAAACTGGGGTAGCGCCGAGGACTTAATCGATACTGAACTTAATCTTTCAATCTGGAGGCAACCCTGATAACTCATCAGGAAATATATCTACAAACTCTCTCACAACTGAGATATCCATAACCTGGCCAATGGTCTCACCATCAACATCAATTAACCAGAGACTTCCATATTGTACCAATCCACCGCAGCCACCTAGACAAGCCCGTAGAATAGGGTTAGTCATCACCGCACTAAAACTATTTTGGTAGATAATAACCCGTCCATCTTTCGAATGATTGTGTCCCTCTTCAAATGATACTCCACAGTAGCTCTATACTTTCTCAACCAGTCCATACCCATAATAACATTTAACTGACTCATCAGTAAGACAACAAAATTTATAGAAAACTTTTAGTCATCAATAACCACATAGACTGCTCTATACACCGAAGACACCCCACTGGGAACGCCCAGGGGAGTGCTAAGAACCAATGGAGATTCCATCTTCTCTACTAACAAGCTCAAAATAGACAAAAAATTAGAGGATATTAAGGAGTGTGTTGACCAAGTATCGAACAACACTCGTGCAAAAGAGTGAGAGACAATAATAGTACCATCAATGACACCCTGCTCCTCATGGAAGAAAAAGCAGTCAGTCTTATCTACTGCATAGACTTACCCCGAGACCTTCTCTTTGCCCTTGTGGTCTTTCCTAGAAACGTCGGGTCGAGCGACCCAATCATTGGAGAGGACTCAATCACCCAGCCCAAGCATGGTTTGCAATGGAAGACTTGAACTCAAATCAATGTTGTAGTCCACACAAAGTGAGCCTAGGTCTACATAGTGATGGCGAGAAATAATAGCATAAATAATATAAATACTGTGCATCCAACCAATATCTCAATAGTTCACACAGGCCTAAACACTAAAGTCCTCACCAAGGAGTACAAACTAAACACTCAAGGGAAAGAAGGGAAACATGAACTACTCCACCCCAACTGCTAACTCTAACCAGCCTTGCCTTTACCTAGAGAGAAAAGGTTGTTGGGGTGATCAAAACCCCCTCTCTCTAGTTCATTTCTTGTTAAAAACCATGATCAAAACCAATGTTGTACCCGTGCATGGATTTAAAATAAAATCATTTCCTAAACATTAATTGTCATCAAAACAGGCTCTACGAGCCACCAATGATGGAGTCATCCAAATATCGTTGGATACCAAGCTAGCTATAGTAAAATAAGCCCACATCTTTTTCACAAGTCAAAACAGGATCCGTGAAAAAGGAGGGTCACTCAAGGACCCCTCTGGTACAGACACATAGAAAGACAGTAGTCTGAAGATGGTAATGCCTCAGGAGCCTGGAGGAAGAAACTATGAGGGCGATATGAAGATTTAGCCCTTCACAAGGGTTGCTAGAGAACCAGTCAGCGATGACTCAACGCAAAATATACACACACTAATCAAGTTTAAGGATTCAAAACCCAAGAAGCGCATCAACACTGTCCTATTAGCCATTTTCACACAATCCATAAACAAAGCATCTTCACGCAACAAAAGATGTATGAGGATAGCCTCGTGATATTTTGACACCGAAACCGTCCAAAGTATGAAGATGATCCATCCTCCCATAATAGTATCATAGCATTACATGAAATACGACGCATATAAAGTAGATGTGTAAAACTCACATTTATACGTAGTATAAAAACCGACGTGTTGTCGAATAGTCCTCGTCGAGATTTCATATGTGGCAACCCACAAAATACATTTTTAAAAACTATGATGCAATGCAATGTGATAAAGAATAAAATTCCTACCTTTGTGGTGACCTTTCTTCCCGACTAGAGCAACACTTCCTCAGGAATTGATTCAAAGTCAATGAACTCGTCTGAGTCTAGAGATATGTCAAAGGTCAAGAATTTCCATCAATAAACCAAAAGGAAAAAGGTGGAAGGGTCTTATACTAGGACTAGGAACCCAACCAACTTGTAAACGACTTAAAAACATGAAAAACTGCACTGTGTGGTCGACCGAGAACCTTCTGTGGTCAATCTAGTCATACTGTGGTCGAATGGTCTGTTGGTCCAGTCAACCACTGCGGGCGATCGCACCAGCTGCGGTCTTCTGCTAATCGACTTGTGCGTCGCCAAAATGCACGGGCACATCCATGGTAGACTGGGCATAACTAAAGGTCGACCGGGGCAACCCTCTAACGCAGTTTCTGCGGTACAAATGAGTCATTTTCTCCATTTTTTTTTTACCTCCAACCAACTAATACTCCTGCATAAACTCTAAATCTACCAACATAGCCTAGAAATATCTCTCGAATTCGAGTTTCGAAGCTCGAATTCGAAGCCAACATTTAATCAAAACTTAACCTAAAAAATAGAGAGGAGAAACGACTCACCCTTGAAGTTCCTTCGCAAATGTTTGTGGTCTTAGCATTGTGAACCTAAATTCGGCATCTGAAACCTCAACCTTGCAAATTGATTTTCTCCTCTCTTTCTCCTTCTCTTGTGCGCATCAACCGTATGAAGGAATGAGGGGAAACCCTCGTTCTTTACATTTACTAAAATTTAAAATTTATTTAATATAAAAAAATATATTATATATATTAAATAAATCTATTTTAACTCTCGACCAAACGTCACCCAAACTATGATTTCAGGCCAATCTCATTCACTAACTTTTATTTCCTCAATTTTATTTACCATTCGGTAACATCCAATTTTACCAATTTGGACTATTTGGCTGAAAGTTCATATGTGGCCACTACGGGACAAAACATGTCGTCTTTTTAATGACTTGGCCGAATATTACAGGAAAAATTACACGTAGAATTTATTATTAATAAAATAGCGGTTTTTACAATTCCAAAGCCTTTGTGGGTCTCAATATTAGTTCATTTCATGTCAGGATTGTGGATGTTTTTTAACTTATGGTAGTGTTATATTTACACTATATTTTTATATTCTAATTCTACACCCTCACATGTTGTCATGACCTGAAGGTGAGCCTAAACATAACTATTAGATTAGCCATCTAGCCCAAGACTAGTGATCTATGGTTCGCAAAGAAACACTTAAAACCATAGTTCACGCGATATGTGTTAAGGTTCACACAAAAATATGAGATACTACAATATATTAAATCCAACAAGAAATATTATGCATAAAAAATAAAATTTTTGATATCAATATAAATTATACTGACCCAAGATAAAGAAAGAAAAAATGAAATAGTTTTCATCAAAAGAATATAGAACGCTCAAAGGAAAGAAAAACCAAAAGGGTAAAAACTCCACATGATCAGATACTCCTAATTACTTCAGTTCTTTCTAAGAAAAAAGAAATAGTCTATTAGAAGGTATAGACTATACTAAAGAGAAAACCGAACACTTTAGCCAATGTATACAAAAACAAATTTTTATCATTTATCAGTTAAAACATGAACTAGGAAATGAATGCATACACGAATTTATAATCAAAACATTTTTATCATTTAAAAAAGAGGCTTAATGAGCCATTGATGGGGCAAGCATCGAAAGCAATATTACATACTATATCTATGTCATAGTTATACAGAAAATAATGTCATCATCATTTTACTCAGAAAACAATACTAATGAAAAAAATATCACTCACAAACCTTTGCCATCGATACCCAAGAACGTGTAAGAAAGAAGAGTGAATGTTTGGAGACCAGTCAAGATGTAAACAAATACCCTAACTAGATTTAGAGATTTTCACACAGAGACAAAACATTAAAAGCTGTTCCGATACATATATTGTGTGTCACAAGTAAACACGTTTTTGCACAATAGAAAGCACATACCAAACAAATGACTCAGATCACGGGTCCAATACAACCAGAAGCTATGTCTTAAATATCAAATGAATTATCATGCATGCTGAAAGTAAATGTGTAGAAACAACGTACATATAGCATAAAAACAGATATATTGTGAAACAGAACATATCAGATTTTTTATGTAATATATAACAAAATAAAAGTTTTGAAAGATGATGCATGTACGAATACAGAAAAGAAAACTTTACTTGGACGGTTGTTAGTCTTTCTACCGTTGGGAATGCTATTCACAAGAATTTTCTCAAAAATCGCAAACTCCTTAAACCTGTAATAATACCATCGTATGAATTCCTTCTAAAACTCAAGAGAAAAAAGTTGAGTCCTATATCTGGAATAGGAACCCAAGCAGGATAGACATGATAAATGGCTACAACCATAAGTAATGAGCAACCAACTGGAAAGGAACCCCGTTTGACCATAAAATAAAGGGTCAACCAAACCTACAAATCACAATCAACTAGAGAACAACAACAGTCTATCAGACAACTACTAACGATCAACCGATAACTATGTTCAGTCGACTGGACAACCGACTACAGCTGACCCATCACCAACACATGGTCGACCCATTGATGTCACATGGTTGACCTTCCCAAGCAGTCGAGTAGACCCACGAGTCGATTGACTAAATCGAGACATGGTAGACCCAAAAAAGGGTCGAAATAGATGCCAAACATCCTGGTGCGACTTCAATTGACTTGACCATAATATCATTGATTAGAGAAGCATCAAAACGTTGATCTAGACAATTTTTCAGCATCGAATTTGGCAAAAAATCAACTTTTCCAATCACCAACAACTGGTTTAAAACCCTGTATAAGTCACAGATCGATCAATATAGCCAAACAACCTTCGATTTTGAGTTACCATCCTTGAAATCAGATTTGATGTAAATATATGAAAAACTAAGGGAACAACTAACAAAAACAGAGCTAGAAATGAATGTCACCTTAGAGTCCTTTGAAAGGAACAAGAATTAGACATTGCAAACACAACTCTAATGCTAAAATGTAATATCCTGATTTCCATAATGGGATTAAATAAAGATAATTGAAAATTAATTGAGTATATTTGGATTATTGAGAATTATTTTGGGAAACAAAAACTGAATGGACGAAAATGAATTGGACCGATAATAATCATCGAACAATTTTAGACTAAATCAAGGATTTGAAACAAGTCGAAAATAATTTAAGAATTTAATTAAATAAAATTGAAGGTGGAAATGATTAAATTAGGGAAAGGATTTGATTAAATTAATAATAATTAAAAGAAAAATTAAAAATGAAAAAAAAAAAACAAAAGGAATGGCCAGAAGGCCATTCCTTCGCGTTGAAGCAGGGAGAAAGGGAGAGGGGGATCGGAGGGGAAGCCGGCGATGGCGAGAGACGAGAGGAGGATGGGCAAACGGCGCGGGCTGGAGTTGGACGGCGACGGTGAGCTCGGCCTTGGCCCGGGCTCCCTCGCGGCGTGCGCGTCATCCGGCGACGCTTGGGATCGTCGGGTCGCGGGACGGCGAAGGGCACGAGATCGGCGATCTCCCGGGGCGTGGTTTTTCCGATGACAATTGCGGTAAGCTTGGTCGATTTCCCTTCCCCTTTATGTGTTATTGATCGGAAGTGGACAGGATGTGTTGGCAAGGAGCGATTATAGGATACGATTTCAGGCTGTGTTGGCGTCGGCCAGGAGCGAATTCGCTACGGGCTGGGGGTGGATTTCGGACAGATGCTCCGACCCGTGTGCATCGAATTGGATTTAACCCGATTTGGGTTGAACAGGAATGAGTCTTCCACGTTGGCCCCCTTCCAGCTGGATTGTGTACTGCCGACAATGAGGGAATTTATGAGGTTGTCGAAGCTTTGAAGAAGTTGTCGGGTGAATGGCTGTCGGTGGCTGGCTGCAAGTGAGGAGTTATGGAATTGTCGGCAGGAAGAGGATAAATGAGCTTGTCTGGTGAGTTGAATGAAAGAAGAGGAGTTGGTCTGGAGTCCTTCCTGGAAGCCGAGAGGGAGACCTAGAAGGAGATTATGTGAGGAAGCTGCTGGCGATTCCTCTGTGAACTGAGGTATGAATGAACGACAGTGAAGGATTTGTCGGATGTTCTCGGGCAACAACAGTGGGTGGTAAGCCTTCTAGATTGAATTCTCGGCCTCCAATGCCAATTATTGTTGAGTTATTGGTTATGTTTTTCTTTATGTTGGATCGAGCTTTGGGTTTTGATCTGAAAATTTGTACGATGGATTATTTGTTGGTCTGAAAATCTGCCAGCAAGGAATAGGGTGAGTTTCCCTTATCTGAAATTTAGTTAATTGGATCCTGTGTTGATCATTCAGTTCCATTTTCAAGACTATGTATGGAATAAACACTTGTATCTGGTTAGATGGAATGATATGGTGTGTTATTGTGGACTTTAAACTATTAGTTTATGGATTTATGAATTTTAGTAGAAAGAATGTAAAGGATAAAAGATCTTTGGAGGATATTGCCCTGTTGGAAACTAGTTTTGCCCGTGTATCATTCTTGGGACTTATTGTTCTGTTCATGTGGAATGGATACACCCTTTTGGTAATTGGATTTAACTCTCTATTAACTATAGGCTTTTGGATGTGATATAAAATATATGTGCTATACACTTGAATTTTTAGGATACTGTGTCACCATCCTATGAAAATGGTTGTTTAGTTAATTTGGTTGGGTGTGATATGATAAGTTGCTAGATAACATCTCTGTCAATTGCTAAGAGCAATATTAATCTGTTAGTACTTGGTTGTGGGGGTGTGAAACATATGCTCTGGACTATTGATTAAGTTATTGCTTGGTGCTAGTTGTTAGATAAAGGTTATTAATGTGTTTAAGTAGTGAGATGACCTTTGTTGTTCTATTATGGATTAAAAATGTTTCTGCTTCTGCTAATTGTTGTGCTCCATTGGTATTTTGAAAGCATGAATAGGTTAATGAAATGAAAGCATGAACAGGTTAATGAAGAATATGGTAATGAAGAATATGTTGGTTTAAATCAGAATTAAGTAAAAACATGAATGAATTGTGGAAATATGAAGTGTTAAATTAATGTTGGATTAATTCATACATGTTGGTTTTGGTTTCGGTTCACTAATTGGAATAAAGATATCATGGGAATTGGGTAAAATAGTTTATGACTCGATTCAGATATTGTTATTAGGTTTTGATTTACGGGCCAATAATTTATGGATGAAATCTTATTGGTTTTCGCAATATGTTAAGCTTAGTTTTCAGACGTTATCGATTGATATTAATTAATTAAGCCAAGTTATAATTAACGAAACAGTTTCGTTTAGGAAACTCTAGTAAGTGAAGTATAAGGGTTTAAGATAGAAAAAGACGACGATATTAATAAATTAATTAATTGATTTAATTAACAATTAAATGTTATTATATTTTGAAGGTACTAAAAGAGAAGAAAGAAAACGATTAAGCGATGACCACATTAAAGCTTCAAGGTAAGGATTTGGGTTGTCTTGGCCAGAGGAGGCCCTACACCCAAGTAAAGTGTGTGTGTGTGTGTTGTTTTGTGATTTGATTTCGGTAATGTTTATAGTTACCCTTGATTTTACTGAATGATATAACTCTCGCGTTTTCCATTAGTTGCTGAAAGTGCTTGTTAAGCTTGAATGAATCAAAGGAATGATAGTTGAACTGAATGAGAAATGAGAACGGGTCCTAGACGGAATTCTAGTGGCATTAAAGAGAAAGAAGAAGTTAAGATATTAGAAAAGACTATGTTTCTTTACAGATTGGCGAAAAAGTTACTGATTTCTAAATGTTATCCCTTTTCATGCCGTAAGTACACTTAGAGTTTCGTTTTTTTCAATTATGAAAAAGTATATGCAAACTTGATTAGTTATAGTTTACTGCCGTTTTCTATTAAGGTATTAAGAAGCATATAGAAACATGTTTTATGTTAGTTATCGTTGTTTTACTTACTGTCTATAGCAGGATAATTGTTTTAGAAGCATGCTAGGGGTCATAGATTCGCTGTTAGTCGATTGTTAAAAAGCAAGTATAGTTTAATTTGATAATTGGTCCTAATCTGATATAGTTTATGTGTTGAATATTGTCCATTAAAAGATCATGTTAGTAGATAGTTTCTGTTGATTAAATTAAGATGAGAGCAAGAATGAAATGTGAACTACGACGATGTGGATGGTAACGAAGGAAAAAGGTTTAATTAACTAAACAAACGAAGGAAAATGTTTAGTTAACTAAACAAACAAATGAAAAAGGTTTAAGGAGTTAAGATGCTTTGTTTTCATTAAATATGAGTTGTGAACTAGTAGATGAATATTATTTCTTAATTCTAGATAAGAACATTCTAGTTTAGCACAATTAGTTAATTATAATTGTCGTACGTTACTTTATTGCTTTATTGTATTCACTCGCTGTTACATTTCGATAGCATAATTGTTTCTTATATTTGCAGCAATTTTTATGATTCTTTACATGTACCAGTTCACTTATAGTATGTTTATCTCAATGTGTAATTCAGTTTATGTTATGCAGTGTGTTTCATGATAATAGAAACCAAGTAGGGGGTAACCTTTAGGATGGTACTCACATGCATGAGTGAGGAAAAAGAAAGAACCCTAAAGGCGGGTATATGCCGGAACAGAAAGAAAGAACCCTAAAGGCGGGTATATGCCGAGATAGAAAGAACCCTAAAGGCGAGTATATGCTGGAAAAAGAACAAACCCTAAAGGAGGGTATATGCCGGAACTAGGGAGTTGAGGTAGATGGGTAGTCCGGATCTAGCCTAGCTGCTAGGATACACCCTTACCAAGTCGGGAAAGGGACTAGTATGCACACAGGAGGTTAGAATCCGTACAGCTATGCCATCTCAAAGGAAAACCCTCAATCTCTAGCTCAATGTACGAGTTAAGAACGAACGAAGAAAACGAACGTAATGAAAGAAGTTGGTTTGGGTGGCCCCCATTCCAAAAAGAACTAAAGAGAGAAATGCATAATTGTTTTCCCCATCTCCTTACTGGGCGTAAGCTCACGTCCTTACTTGTGGTGTAGGTACAATGACAAACAGATAGTAAACGAATAAGAAGAAGATGAGAAACGCATAATGAGGCAGAGATGGATGATTTCGCATGCACAGGATTTGGGCTGGCAAGGCAAAAGACAAATGAAAGTAAACGGTTATGAATCAACAAAGTTAAAGAAAAGTAAACGGTATTGAATCAATGAAGTAATGGTTCAGTTTTATTTGAAAAACGAAATGATTGAATGGTTTAGTATTGTTTAGTATTTCTTTTGAAAGAATTCTCACGTTTCCGCTATGATTTAAAAAGGGATATTTTATAACGTTTTCGCAAGAATTTAAATAGATGATTTTTAACGTTTCCGTATAATTAATAAGTTGGTTTCATG
The DNA here is from genome assembly GCA_022433065.1 of Begonia loranthoides. NCBI lineage: Eukaryota > Viridiplantae > Streptophyta > Magnoliopsida > Cucurbitales > Begoniaceae > Begonia > Begonia loranthoides. Next base: position 8,380,778 of record CM039472.1, on the reverse strand, counting down.
ATGAGTTTTAAGAAAGAGTTAGTAGCGATTCGGATTTACGCACTCTGATTTGTTTTAAAAAGAAAATTTTAAATTTTTTACGCATTTTCAGGATTTACGAAAATCCGGGTCGTTACATAAAATGCCTCTCAGGAGCGTCAGTTCTTCACTCTCGCCTCTCTACTTTAATTTCTTAAATTCTGATTCGTCAAAAATTCAAATGTTATTCACAGCTTTATCTCGAGGTAATTTCAGTTTACTCAATACTATTTTAGATTTTTAACTACACGATAACTTCCTTGTTTTATCGATTTTCATCATTTAACTGAAGTACACATGTTTACACAGTTACAATTTACGAAAATTCTAGTCAACCACTAAATAATTTAACCTCAAAAATTGCAAATAAATTTTACTCAATAAATTTTATTCATTTAAAAATTATAGATTTTTCACATTATACTTATGTGTTATTAATTCATGTAATCTATTAATTTAATTACTTGCATTGTACCACAATAATTCTACAAATGAATGAACGACTACTAAACAACACATCATGAGATGAGATTAAATTGTAAAATTAGAATATAAATTTAATATTACTCTTAAATTAAAGTTCTGATGTGCTCCAAGGCCCTATCACGCGGAGTCGGGCCAAGAAACTGATTACTTATCTAACAAACTTTTATTTTGCAGGAACTACTAAGTTGTGGGATTCTTTGAAGGAGGTTTCACAAGATGACAAGGATGTTCCATTTCATCTAATCACATTGATCGGCATTCCTTCCACCTTATCTGAGGTCCATAATTATTGAAGAAGGTTTCGTGGAGATCTTAGATTGGCTATTAAGATCTTTTGAATTAGTAGAATTATTTCCTTTTTAAGAACGACAATTGATTTGTTTTAGTTGTTTTTATTTGGTTGTGAGATTTTGAGAGGTGTGCGGTTTTCATAAAAAACCTCACCCTCATGTCCATTTTGTTTTGTCACTAGGGACATTTTAGTCATTTGACTTACTATGTTCCATTAGGTTTAAGACCCTCCTTTGTGAGAAAGGGAGGGAGTTTTTGAAGAATAGAATTTTGAAGAGCTAAGCTCCTCCAAAACCGCGGCCAACCCCTCCACAAGCGCCGATTCTCATCCATCCCTTGCAAGGGTCCTCTTGAAGATTCTCATCCTTGCTAACCCGGGTTATTGCCTCTTCCATTCCTCTTTTTCGTAAGGGGTGAATGTGGTGTGGAGGTAAGAGAATTTTTCCCCATTGGAGATAGTTGGTTTCGGCCAACCCAAAGAGACGCCCTCTCACTTAGGAGGTGCTGCAACTCCCTTGGTGTTCCTTTCTTTATTCTGGTGCTACTATTGGATTTTGTTATTGATTGATGAACTATGGATATGTGGATCTGATATAGGTTGGTTGTTGGAGGTATTTTTGTGGAATTTATTGAATTTAAAGGTGATGAATTTCGGAATAGAGTGAACTGCTGAATCTGTGTTTTCATTATTGATTGTGTTATCGCTGATTGAGGCTTCTGTTTGGAGTATTTGCGTCGCTCTTTTCTGGTTAACGTCTTCTAGAGAATTGTTTGAGCTTGAGTAAGGGAGCTACTCTCCAAAATTGAACTTTATTCGATGTATGCATCTCGAGTTATGTCGTTTTGAGTAAACGTTGCTGAAACTGCCCTGTATAAAAACAGTTTTTGGGTCATTGGTATTTAGAGCATAACTTCTGATCTAGAATGGTTTTCTTTATGGAATTTTGACACGAGTATTGTGATTGTATTGAGGACAGCTCTACCAAGTTCCAGTTTGATCTCACGCACAAATTGAGAGTTAAGTTTGATTGATTGTTGCTGATTCAGTGAACTGTATTTTTCCCGAACAGATTTAACAAAGGTTCCCCATTTGTTTCTTGGAGCCTGTCAAGTTCTACTAGGTAAATTCTCTTGATAAGCATGATTCTTGATAAGAAATTTGTGTTCTATTGTCAAGTAGAAAATACTGATTATTTTAAAACAAACACCATGTATTATAACACAATGCCAAGTAACAATGATCCAAATTTATATCTCACTTTGGGTAAATATATGTGTGGACTCGTTTGAGGTTAAAATGGTTTACGTAAAAATATATTGAATAAAATACTTTTAAAAAATTATATACCATCCACTTTCTACTAAACCAAAGTAGTGAGTAATTATATATTGTCATCATATGATTTGGGGTGTAATTAGGCTCCAGTTATTCGGTCGACTATTTACAAATCCCTTAATAAATGTTTTTGGAGATGTTGAAAATAGGCATTAGGGGATTGAGTTTGAGCAACATATACTTGATCACCATGAAATTTTGTAAATTTCACATTATTGTAATAAAGTGTTAGTTGAGTTGGTAGCAGCTTATATATCCACAAAAAAGAAAATAGATCAAACTTTTGAAAACACGCTTGTTGAGAGAAATTTATCCATGCAAATATTGAATGAAAACTTTAGAGATGACCAACGAGCTGGCTGAGCCGAGCCGAGCCGAGCCTGAAAAAATCTAACTCACCGAGCTTAGCGAGTTAATCAATTCGAGTCTAACGATCCTAACGAGCCCAACAAGTTGAGCCTAATGAGTCCACCCAAAAAAATATTTCAACTCAAATCGCCTCGCGAGCCACGAGTTAAATAAGCCGGATCGAACCGACTAAACGAGTCAAGCCTAATGTGGTGAACATACATAAATATTTCTTATTTATATCAATATAATGTATATTTGTTTAAATTTTAATTATTAAAATTATAATATTTATTTTTTATTATAATGTCAAAATATAATAGTTAATCATTTAATAAATAAAATTATTTTATTAATGTATAAAATGACAGATATTGAGAAAAAAATATTTGAGATGATCCAATAAAAAAATATATCACACAAATATCATTACAAATATTTAACATTGCATATTTTTATTGGAGTACTACAAATTGAGAAGAAGAGATTAATATATTGAAAGAATTTTTGGTGAAAAAAAATGAAGGAGAAATGTGGTATTTATAGAAAAAAGAAAGAAAGAAAGAGAATGAAGAAAGGAAAGAGGGATAAAGGAAAGAAAGAGATGGTAGGGGATGGAACAATGTTCATATGAAAATGTTTTTTCATTAGTTCTTTTGGTTGTATGGATCTTGTAACATTTCTTGATTTTTCATCGAACACAACACATCCAACAGACACACATGACGTAATTATAATTAGTGTTTCCAGCTATGTTCGAGAAACTATTGACTAAAAAAAGAGATGTAAATATCATATTTTGCAGAATTTATATTTTACTGAACAATTTCGAGTTAATTAGTCTAGTTAACAATGAGATGTATCTAAAATAATTAGGTAGAGAATAAAAAAACTCATTTAGAATGATATGTGTTCGTTGAACAACTTACTTTTATAGATGAAACTTTCATTTTGGCATTTATACAAACAGATGGAGTGCATTTGAAAGTAGATGTGACAAATTTGATTCACCAAGCCTAACAACTTAAACGAGTCGAGTCTAACGAGCTCGCCTAAAAAAAAATTCAACTAGAATCAACTCATAAGTCATGAATTAAACGAGCCGAGTCAAACTCGATTCACTACAATACTGAGTCGAGCGAGCCAGTCCACTCATTTAACATCTCTAGAAAACTTTACTACTAATTAAGAAAATAAATAAGAATATTTTAATTTTATGTATCTCAATTTTATTAATTTATCTCATTTGTAATTTTTTTATTCTAATTAAGTTAATATTTATTTCAATTAAATAATTAATGTATCTATAAACACAAATTGAATATAAAAAAAATTGTGCCATAATTTATTCTTCCTCTGAGTTATTTTGATTAATAGCATTACCATTTATATTCTTTAACTAATAAAAATTTATATTTTAATAATTGTTTTGAAGATCATGATTGTTGATCCTGCATCACATCATTTATATTAATCTTAATTATAGAAAAAAAAACTTTGGAAGACAAACTTACTTCTCTATCTTAAACTCCATTAAATTAGTTCTAAGATTGGAAAACATGATTGACGTTAGCATAAATAAACGTGCAGGTGTCAATTAAACCACACTTCACACTCGTACCTGGCCTGGCCACCCAATCTTGTCGGAAATCTTCAATTTTATTATTATTGTTGATAAAACTTATAAAATCGTGAATCATGAGTTGTTAGGAGTGATATTTTTGAAACTAGGAAAACCCTGATTCACGTGTTGTATGTATGTATGTATGTACGTACTTGTCAATAAATTAATCCAAGCTCATCTCAATGAATGACACTTCCATATAATGATGACCTTTATCAATATTGGTATTTTATTTCGATATTGTGTTCGATTAAAATAAAATGTCTCCTTAAAAGATAATTAAAGAAACAAACCGATTGAGGCTTCTAACATATTATATTTAGAGCATTCAGATCATTGCAATCAAATTTCAAGCAAAATCATTAAACTACTCAAAATAAAAAATAAAAATTATTGAACTTTATAGTAATGTAACAATAATAAAATTTAATGTTATAAAATAAACGTAAATTACAACTACATAAAAAAGAAACGAACTAATAAAGTCATTTGCAAACCTCACAATACTCTGTATTTTGTCAATGCCTTGTGTCATTTAAAGTGTTGCTATGGACGGTGTGACAATCTGTAATCCAACATAATCTATAATTCCATGATTCACGTGGGTTTCACTTTACCTGAATTCTTTAACTTTTCTATAGTTAATTACTTAAATTTATTGAAATTGAAATTTTTTTAAGGGTATTTATCAAAATAAATTTTCAACTATGGGATTAACGACGAGTCAAACCTTAAATTAATTTTGTGAATAACTAAAATCTTGAACTATGAAAAATGAAGAAAGCAAACTTTGCAGTCACGTTTTTTGTCAAAAAAACTTTGAGACAAACGTCGCAGTTACATTTTCTGCTAAAAAACGTCATTTGGACGTCCATCAATGACAAGGGATGTCCAAGGCTAATCCATGAGGAGGGTGTTGAGAATTGTGACAAGCAAGCAAATATAATAAAACAGTTTTTGTAATATATGAATAAATTTATATTGATAAATATTATATTTGTATTTTAGATTATATTTTACAAAATTCTTAATTATTTATGCAAACTATATATTAATATATATATTGTAAATATGTGGGATAATATATAAAGAGTAATAGTTAAAATAAGTATGTGACTTATATTTGAAATATTGAATCTTCAAATAATTTCTAGTTATAAACATAGTTTATCTCATTAAGAATATATAGTTATATCCTGACTATATATGTAGTGATATAAAAATAAATATGTTTTATATAATATGATTATATAGAACTGGACTAGATAAAATTGTATTGTTCTGATAATTTCCGTTAAAGATATAACAATTAATTTTATCAAAATAACAGTAATTTATGTATGATATTAATTCATTGTATTTAACAAACTTCTATTTCATTTTAATTTATTCTTTAATTTACTCGGTAAAATTTTGTACGAGTTATGATTCGTATACCTTGTATATTGGGAGTGAATTAAAACGAATAGCTGCAAATGTTAACATCGATATAATAAAATTCATTTCTAAAGATTCTCTTCTTTGTTAGTTTAGAAATCGAATAATTGGTGTGTAACTTATAATCGTTATGAATTAATTATTTAATCAAGAATTAATTGTACTCAAGGATAAAAATGTAATATGAGAAATTAATGGATTATAAACTTAGCTCTATTATGAATCTAAATGAAAGGTTAATACATATGTGACGATTGTATTAATGGACATTACAGTAAGTAAATATACTCTATGGTTTTAAAAGTGCAACTCTAAATATTTAAAGGAATTATTTTAGAGTTAATAATTATGTTAATTGATATAAAGAGTTTACATTAATTGATGAAAAAATTATTGGAGATTAAAACTATAGGTCCATCGGTCCCTTCGTCATCTTCTATCATTATTCGAATAATAGAAAAATGAACAAAAAAATTAAATAATTAATTATGAATTAATTAGTTAATACATTCAATAATAAGTTTATTATTTCCAATTAGATAGAATAATTGAATTATTCATTATTCAACTAATTAGACATAATGACAAAAATTTTCATAGTTAATATATTTGTTATATTTCATTAAATGAAATAATTGAATGATCGATTATTTAATTAATTAACAAATATAAAGTAACTTTTGAAAAATAAAATTTAAATAGATTATGCCACATTTGAGTTAAAGTCATGATGCAAAGTGTTGAGCTATAGTGAGAAGTTGTTTTGATTTCCATAGCGGTTTTGTTATGAATATGATATTATGAAATCAATTTTAACATCAATGAGAGATTAAATTTTGTCATAGTTTTCTTTAAATGTCATAATAATCTTTATGAAATTATTCCACTATAAATAGATGTTACAACCTCATTAGCATGTGATAGTGGAAATCTTTGAGATTGTATAATCCATTTTAAGAGCAAATCAATAAGTTTTTCATATTGATTTTAGAGAATTGTTCTCTAAATCCAAATAGATTGTCTCATGTGTTGATAATATGATCTATCATAAATTGAGTGTGATCTTGATGTGTTCTTCATGCCCACACGTGTTTATTTAAGGTGAGAGGGATTGACAAAGAAGATCGAAGGTTTCAAATCTTGAGAAAATCATTATCAACGCTTCCTAATTTTCTACCCGTGTGAAGTTAGATACAAAAGTATGATTTCTTAATTTTTTACATTAGATCTAAAAATCAAATATTATTTAACACATGATTATTATTACATTATAACAATTATCAGTTTATGTTCATGATAAATTATTTTTCCTCATACATAGCTTACGCACGTTATCGTTGTTATGAATATTGGTAATTTCGTCGTGCGAGGAAACCTAAAAACCAACAATTGCTATCAGAGCATCATTACCATTATGATATATTTAATAATGTGATTTTATAAAAATTAAGATATGTGATGATCAGTAGGCTTATACATTTTTAATATATATTTTTTTTTAATGTTGAATGTATGAATATATACATGATTGAAATAATTATTGTAATTTCATAAGGCCAATTCGGGTTAGGAATTTTTTATTTTTTAATCTTGATGTAAACTCAATTTGTCTTGGGTAAATACTCTTTATGTATTATTGATAGATATCAAATAAAGAAAGTGGACGAGACAAATTTTGAAAAACACAAAATTTTGGAGTAAGACTATGGTGTGCAATTGTTGACACCGCGACGTACGACACCACAACGTACGACACATTAATGTGGAGACTAAAGTGCACATTGGATGAAGCTGCTCCACCTTGATCATATATTTTTATTATGAGTTTACATGTAATTTTAGAAATGCCTAAACTAACCCAGTTACTATTTCATTTACTTTTATGTTTGATATAAGTCATTTATCATTGTCATGCATCCATATACTATATAATACTCGCACATAGAGCCTACTCATAATTTATATTTCTTTCATTGATATACATTCATAGTAGATGTTTACTTATTTATTCTTAATAAATTAGTTTGTTAAAAAAATGAAATAGCTTTAATTTGATTAAAACTATTTGTTCATATTTATGAATTAAGTGAGAAAATAAAATAGTACAAAATTTTAATTGTTAAAATTTTTACATTATTTTATACGTTTTAAATAAATTGTTTATTTAGAATTTTGGGAAATTAACAAATCAACCACTATACTTTGTGATCAATGACAAGTCAATCACTAAAGTATTTTTGCTAACAACTTAACCACTGAACTATAAAAAATAGACGCCACAAACATCACTGTCACGTTTGTTGTTAAACGTTTTAATTTTTGTTATGTGGCGGAATGCTACACGTTCCTTCGTGGAACATCACTGCTAAATATGAAGGTTTTAGCACTGACGTTCAAAGTGTAACGTTACGTGGCGGAAAGTGTAACGTTCCGCCACGGAACATTAGTAATAATAAAAATTTACAACTTTCTGCCATAGAATGACAACTTTCGGCCGTGTAATGACAACTTTCCACAGCTAAATGACCATTTTCCACTACAGAAAGTCATGCATCTTTTTGCATTTAGTTGCCCTATGATATATAATTGACATTCCGTGCTCCGGTGAGTTAATTGATTCCTCAACGAACCCCGAATTTCTCAGTGAACTTTCCTACTCTCAGAACAAATTTCCTCGTTGTTTCATCCATTCCAATGGATTCTAAGACAACAGAATTGACTTTCTAGCGTAAGGGTGCTCCGTCGCAGTCTCAACCTCAACCTTAACCTCAGGCAAAAATGGACTCGACCCGTGAATGTAGACAACTTGCAACTGATTTCATTGTTGGTTAGTTTCACCGCAATGTACCAGCCGCGATTGAAGGTGGAGCACCCGCGATTGAAGTTGGAGTACCCGCAGTGGAACCTGTTACACAAGCCGAGGTTGAAGCACAATCTCAACCTCAATCTCAGGCTCGACAATGACCATCCGTAGGTCAATTGTTTCGTTTCTAACCTATTACAGATAGGTTCCACTCCTTGCTCTTCAGAACTGCCAAAGAGAATGATCGGTATGCAGCTGATGTTAAACATCGTTCAATTTTTGTATCTAGAAGAGTAGATTTTGAGTCATTGGCTGAATTGGAATTAGAAGAATTGGTTGAGGAAGCTGGCTTACTTGGTTTGTGTAGGTTGGGTGAAAATTTTTGTGAACGGATTATGAAATTGTTTTACGCCAATTTGGAACTGTCCACTCAATCATTAGAGGTCTAGACTAACATGATTGAACGAGAGTTGAGAATGATTCCCAAGGATATTAACTAGTTACTTGGATGTTTGATGGAGGAACCAAGCAAGTAATATTACCACGTGTCTCAGGAGCCTAATTTCAACAGACGAGGAGAAGGTCTAACAATGCTTGAAAAATTGCATCGTGATCCCGAGATTGTAGCGTTCGAGAAGCCAAATTCCAATGACTTGAATGTCAAAGCTGGAGTGATCCACACCATCATGATGCACACCATTTAGCCTTGGGATGGACATTGAGACCATGTTAGCTACATGGATCTCTATATGCTGCAAAAGGTGTTCAACTGAAAGAAAGTTAACATCTACTATGTGATTTTAAGTCACATGTACGAGGTCCTCAAAAATCTGGCCAATAGTCTACCATTTAATTGGCTCATTCAGAGGATTGTTGAGCATAATGGGATACCAGTCTCAGATGAGAAGCCGAGAATCAAAGAGAAGGCCGCCGACATCTCCAACAAATTGAAAGTGGATCGCATGGGGATCTCCAGAGTTAAAGGGGTATGGGTATACAAGACTCCATCCAACCCCGCACAGAAGAATCAAACTAAAGTTTTCTAGCCGCCAGCCCCTTCAGCCGTACAACCTCCACCCCCTCAATTGTACAGCCTCCAGCCCTCTCAGAGGAACAACCTCTATCATCACCTCTATAACACATGGTGTCCATTTTAATCTGAGGGACGTTCATTTTAAACTGAGGAACACAATAATCATGATAGATTTGGTCCCACATTATCTATTATACTCAATAAACATATTCGTACAATTAAATACTCATTTTCAAAGGTATTTTTAATATAATAACTTATAATATTATAATCAAATAAGTACATTCATCATCAAAATAAGCATACTTAATTTCGTAAGCCAACAATGTATTTAACAAGATCTAGTCTTCAACATCTAAATTTAGTCGTCAAGTATCTCATCCTCTCGTTGTTGATCTCTCGTCTTTGCGTCATTCCAATCTTTGATGCAAATGAGTGTTTCTAGGAGATCATGTGCAAGTTGTCCTCTTCGTTCATAATACACACATCCACCTTCACTAAAAGCATACTCTGATGATACAATAGAGACTTGAGGTATTAGTAAATAACATGTCATTATAGAAAGAAAAGAATATGTAGTAGAATATTTTTTCCACCAATCTAAAACATCAAAGTTATCTTCTCGAGAAAATTGATAACGAGTTTTAAAATAAAAATCAAGTTCATTACGCAAAGTAGTAGAATAATTTTCATTATCTAATTCACTCAATACATCATGAATATTAAATTGTGGAGCTACAATACCACTAACACTACTACTACTAGGACAATTCCCCATGTGTGGAGGAGAACGCGAACAACTAATATTAGAATATTTTATTTCATAAGAAAAATATAAACTAGCAATTCCATTTGTTATTTGATCACCAATAATTAAAGGAATAGTACATCAATTCTTAGATATCCTATTAAGCAAAAGTCACACTCCTTTTAATTTATATCTAAGATCCATGATGCATGCATAACAAAAAATAATAGGAATGTTGTGCCAATTTTTTTTAAATTTTGTTTCCATTTTATTAAAAATATTACTAAATTCATCTATTTGTTGATATTGTGCAAAAGTATATATTAAATGTACAAAAATTGGAAAAACAAGATGAGAAGTGGGATAATAAATTCCATAACATTCATTTGTAGCATTATAAAAACATTTTAGAAAATCAAGAAATATATTAACAATATCACAACTAAATTTATCAAGATTAATATTTTGTGTCTTTTCATTACTAAAAACACAAATAACTTGCCAATATAGTCTAGCATTTTTCAACATCAAATAAGTTGAATTCCACCTATTATCTACGTCGGTTTTTAATTTTTTCAGTCTAAGTTGGACAGCTTTACAAAATTCTTTATATTCTTGTTGTCTCGAATTAAACCTGATAATGTAAGAAATTGCGGATCTAATTAATTCAATATGGAGCGAAATATATATCATATCATATTTAACAACCAAATTCAAAATATTGTACACACATCTCATATGAAAAGAAGAATCATAACTAACATCTAATTGAAAATCATTTTTAAAATGGGAAATAACAACATCGTTAGCACTAGCATTATCAAGAGTTATACTAAAAATTCTATCTATAATACAATATTCTTTCAATATTACCATAATTTTAATATAAAAAAGAGATATCAGTGTGAGGATATTCATAGTTACAAAATCCTAAAATTCTTTTATTTAATTCTCAATATTCATTAATAAAATGAGAAGTTACAACTATATAACTTAAAATATTACGTGTACTCCATAAATCAGACATAATACAAATATACATTGAAGGAGCATTTGCAAAAAATGTAATTAATTCATTTTCATATCATTAAACATTTTAATAATTTCATTTCTCATTGTACTTCTAGGTTTGAGTTTAAAACTAGGAGTATCATATTCTTTCATAAATTTTTCAAACACTTCACTATGGATGAATGATTAAGGCAACTCATATTGTGCTACAAGTTTTGCTATACCTTCTCTCATTCTATTTTGTGAATATATAAAAGTGTCACTACCACTAGCAATCAACTATGTTTGTTTAGTATCTCTTACTTGCTCATTTAAGTGACATTTTTTAAAATGTCTAGCACTTGTGCTAATTGAACTTCCATAAACATATGCATAATTTTTAATACAATATTTACAATGAGCTTTAATTTCTATTTTCCTAACAATGTTAATTTCTTTTAACTCAAATTAATTTCATCCATCAGAAGTTTTATTTATTTTTTTCTAGGTGAAGATCTAGATGTTGATGTGTGTAGATGATCGTCCAATTGAAAATGTAAGAGTAGGATCTTACTTTCAAATTTCTTCAACTTCATCATAATCAATATTCTCTACATTATAATTACGTGAATCCATAATACGTAAAATTAAATATCTAAAATAAATTTTAAATAATAAATTGATACCACAAAATCAACAATAGCTTGTAGGTGGTATGAATTTGATCACCCCCACGTATACGAAACCTACAAAAATTAATATAAAAATATTAACTCTTAAAAATAAAATTAATAATAATGTAAAAATATAAAAATAAATTTAAAATATACATTGTTGAAGGAAAGGAAAAACTGTAAAAATTTGTAAAATAAAGAAAAATTGAAAGAATGATAAAACACTATAAATTGACAAGTACGAGATTAAGAGATTAAGAGAATTTTTGGTGAAATAATTAGGAAGAATTTGTTGTATTTATAGAGTTAGAGAGAGGAGAATTGGGAAGAAGTGAAGAACTAAAGAAAAGTTGGTCGTTGCATTGCCCGTTGGGATTTGGAGGGGAGGGGGAAGAAGTGAAGAATGGTCACATGATCAATTAGGCAACGGTCATATGACCCCGGTCACGTGACCGTTGCTTATTTATATTAAAAAAAATGGACAGATGGGATGAGAGGAGGCCTAGCTAGAAGGGGGGATTCGAGGTCCAGGACCAAAGGACGGTGGGATTGGGGGATGGAGGGAGGGATGACCGTTAGATGAGAAGACAAACGAATTGATGGTCGTAAGACCGTTGGATGATGAGATTGGACGTCCTTCATCATTAAAGGACGTCTGATGTTGGGTGATGGACAGATGTGATGAGAGGAGGGGGAATCCAAAGGACGATGGAGGATGAAAGGATGGTCGTTGGATGAGAAAGCTCCAAGTGGACAAATTGATGTTCGTTGGATGACGAGAATGAACGTCCTTTATCAATGAAGGACGTCCGAAGCTGGGTGATGGACAAATGTAATAAGAGGAGGGGGATCCAAAGGACAATGTCGGACGTGAAAGGATGGCCGTTGTGTGAGACGTCCTTCATTGATAAAGGACGTCCAACTTCATCATCTAACAATCATTAATTGATAATGAATTTGTCTGCTCTCTCATTTAACTAACATTAATTTTATATTTCTTTTTATAGCGGGCTCTGCGAGTCTGGCCTAACCGAGCTATTGAGTGAGCCCACTCGCTTGGCCTAGTCTTAAGCGAGCTCGTGAGCTCAAATTTTAGGCTCGGCTCAGTTCAGTCCGCTCCTTGGGACTGGGCCAGGTTCAGCTCGCTACTATAGAAAGTTGACATGCCTGTTAAACAACTCTATTCCACATTCCCCACTCTCAAATTATCTCATCTCTCTCTATTATCTGTTTCACAACAGCACTCTTGTCGCCTTAAATTTTATTTTACTTTGTTTAAGTGAGTGATGGGCCCACCTCTAAAATATGAGGTGGAACCCATCATTTTATAATTCGATCAATTTAGTTAAGACTATATGTCTTAAGTTAATTTTTACTTTGAATAATTTTATAATTCGATGATGATAAAGATTCCAAGTTGTTGCCAAAACATTAAGAAGGAAAAATAAGAGAAGCCTAGCTATTAGTAAGACTAATTTGAGGTAGAATCTTATGCATGATTGGTCGTGGTTTGCACAAGCACTCCAGCGGCACAACCTTAGGCATGGAAAGCCCTTGCCCTTCCTTCATGTCTAGCAGCTCTTGTCCTATTCTATTCCACTCAAAGCACTGAATGAGCGATCCAAGTGTTAATCCAACCACCCTATTGGCCATTCCCATTCCCGGGCAAGCCCTCCTCCCCAGACCGAACGGCAACGACCGGGGGGAATCACTTTCCCGACCACTTTCAAACCTCTCTGGCTTGAAACTAGCTGAATCTTCCCACACCTTAGGGTCTCTGTGAATAGCCCATGCATTCACCATTATCATCGTATCAGCCGGAATGTGGTACCCTCCTAGTGTACAGCTTTCGGAGGACAAATGCGGGGCTAGTAGTGGAGCTGGAGGGTACAGCCGGAGGGTCTCGGCAATTATTTTCTGAAGGTAATGCAAGTTGGGAAGATCTGGCTCTTCCACCAGCCGCTCCTCCCCCAAATGGGCGTCTAGTTCAGCCTTGGCCTTGCTCAGTGTTTCTGGGTGGTTGATCATGTTAGACATTGCCCACTCTAATGTTACTGATGAGGTTTCAGTTGCTGCAGATAGCATTGTCTGCAGAACAAAAATCAATAATTAAACAATCCAAAAATCTGTCCACTTTAAAACTTCATCAATATTTCTTTTTTGAAAATATTATTGCTAAAAATTCATCTAATTATTCGTTTTAAATCCAAATTTGCATAGTTTTATTCCATGTTCTAGACAAATGAACAAATACATGAATTGTCACACTGATGTATAATTAACATCAAGATAACGTCGAACTACAGTAAAATTTTAAATAGGTAACTTTATGGGTAAGTCTAATAATTACTTAATTTTACCGGTATGTTGTTGAGTAAGACCGTGACATAAAATTAACCAAAAAAATAACGTGTGGATTAATATTATGACTTTAGACAAGAGTGTAGTTATTATACTCACAACTATCATGCCTTTGATTGTGTCGTCACTGTAATACTCAGGCTCCTTTTTTTGAAGACAGACCAGATGATTAATCATGGTATCTGGAACTCCACTTTGAGAAATCAACGATCTAGATTCGTCAATCAAGCCCTGTAAGAATTTATCTGTTTTTTTACCAAGTCTCTCCACCTTCTTCATGTACCCTTGGCCGTCCACCCACTTGAGAAATGGCAGAAAGTCACCTGGATAAGACCCCAATGAGAAAAGCTGCGTCATTAGCTCTCTGAACTCCTTCGCCTCTTCTACTGCGCTGACCTCCTCGCCGTAATACCGCTTTCCCGCCACCATTCTCATGATCATATTAAACGTCAGCTCCGAAAACCTTGATTTCAGCTCTATTTTGGAGAAGCCAAGGGCCGAAGCTCGATATAGATTTTGCAGAAAAATGCGTACTTCATCCTTTCTCATAGCGGAGGACGCGTTGAGGCGGTTGGTGGAGAAGATTTCGATGGAGCTGAGACGGCGGAGGTTTCGCCAGTGGTCCCCGTAGGAGGCGGCGCCGAGGGTGGTGTTGCCGTACGTCAGATACTTGCCGGAAACGAAATCTGGTCGGTTCGCAAAAATGATGTCGTTTTTTGTGAAGCATTCCTCCACCGCGGACGGCGAGGATACAACCACCATGAGGCGGGATCCGAGGCTGAGAGAAAAGATTCCGCCATATTTATAGGAGAGTTCTTGAAGAGATCTGTGAATTGGATGTTTGAGAAGATGAAGATGGCCGAAAATTGGAAGACCAAACGGACTTGGAGGAAGATTAACTCTTGTTCTTGTCTTGTTTACCAAAAACTTGAAAGCCAAGAGGAACAGGAGAAAAGAAAAGGATAATGCTATGAAGTTTGTGAGTTCAACCTCCATTGCAGCTCCCTTGACAACTTCAGACCTTCAGATTTCCGTTTCTGCTTCTGCAGTCTCCATTGTAGAGGATCTATATAAGATCAAACTCAGGACTGGTTGGATTCTTTTCCCAGGTTCTGACGTCTGAGAACACGTGTAACATGTGATTCTAGAGCCACTCATTCATTCGGAAGAGATAATCCAAGTTGAATCATTTAATAAATTTCTTTCCCTACTCTTGTTAATTTTTAGGGAAAATTGGGAAATTAACTGTTGGTTAACGAGTTAACCGCTGTCTTTTATTTTTTAATAAATTAACTACTGACCTATGAAAAAATGATAAAGCCAACATTATTGTTACGTTTGCTATTAACAAGCTGATCTGGAGCCGCGGCGGTTCATAGACAAACCGCCGCGGCTCCGTAGTTTTCTAAAAAAAGAAAGCCAAATTGGGCCGAAATACCGCGGTTTCTTAAAAGACCGCAATGGCGTCTCAAAAGACCACAGCGGTTTGCTAGACTCGGCTTCGAATTGTATGAGTAGACAGTGAACTCCCTGCGATATTCTCAGGCATTTTGTTAGCGATTAGCCAACCCTAGAGAATTCTGAGAGATGAAGAAAATGACATTTTGGCAAAGTTGAAAAATTTGTTGAAAAGCAAATGGCGTCTTTGAGTGTTGAAGAATTTGCTATTAACTGTCAAGTTGAAGTTAGGCTCACAACCACATTTTTTGCCAATAAAAATGAGGTACGTGGAATTGAAAATAAAGCTGCAATTGTGTTATCTTCTGTCTCAGCAACTCTACACAAAGAGGAGAATGAGGACCTCCGTTCATTATGTCAATCCACTAGTGATGATTGACATGCCCGAGAGTAGGCTTAGACACTCACCACAAGCACAATGCACTTTCACTGGTATGAGTGTGACGACTCGATTTTTCATAACCTTTTAAAATACACAAAATTTAAAATTTTTATAAAGCAATTAAAATCTTTCATAATTATAGTGCCAAAACCGAGCATCAAAATTCATTCATTACATTCATTATGAAAATCATTTATTAAAACATTAGCAGAAGCAATAATAATTTATTTACAACATAGCGGAAGCGAAAACATTTTAATTAAAACACGCTAAGTAAATCGCTACTTTTACAAAACACTTTACTCATCTTTAACCTGACCAACCTCAAGCTCTGCCCGTGTAAACCTTTCATCAACTGCTTTGTGTTTTGTTCATCGTTCTTCTCGTCATACACGTGTACCTACACCACAAATAAACTGTAAACACAAAAGCTTAATAAGGAAAGAGAATATGCAATATGATCATGTCTTTCTTTAGTTCACTTGGAATCATCAACCCTATGTGGACTTCTAACCCTATGTGGGCTAGATCTGAACTACCCATCTGCCCCTCAACTTTCCATCATCATCATCATCATCATCATCATCATCATTTGTTCATTTCATTCATTCATTTTCCTCACTCATGAATGTGAGTACCACCTTGAGGACAATCATTACTTGTTTCTATTATCATGATGCATGAGACATAATATAGAAAGAACAATAATTAAACAATGAATAACAAGAATAACACAAATAGTAAACATCGAATGACATGAATAACATTAATTGAAAGCAAACATATGAACCAACTGAAAATAGCGTATAACAAGCTTGAATCTACAGAACATAACAAGAAAGAAATGGTGAAGTGAACACGCTATTAATTGCTAGTTATTTAAACAAATTAAAGATGCTTAATAGTAATACAATGGCAAAGACGTGAGATTAATAATTAAACAGAAGCATGCTCAGCTATTAACTAATGAAAACATGTTTAATGAACAACCCATGGAAATATGCTTAATAAATAACACATGGAAACATGCTTGATTTGTAATTACAGGATAATAAACTAAGTTAATTACACATGCTCATCTAAACAAAACTGAACGAAATCATGGGAACATGCTTAGTAAACAACTAATGGAAACGTGTTTAGCAAATAACTTATGGAAATATGCTTAGTAAACAACTAATGGAAACGTGTTTAGCAAATAACTTATGGAAACATGCTTAGGGATAATTAATGAAAACATGCTTAATAATTTGATACGACTGGAAACATGCTTAATAATTTAATACAAGCTAAGGACGTGCATCGATTATATACAGGTGGATTAGTGATATCAAAAGTAAAGCATAGTTTAAGTCTTTTTAGCTACCGAATATGAACCTAGGTGCGATATGGAATTATCTTGTATAGTCATATTAGAGAGAAAGTGACAACTCCTAACCAATACCAAGAAATAATGACATCATTGACTAATTCTAGGATCTTAACAACAATATGAGAAATAATATTACTAACAAAACATAACTACAACCCATGAATCAATAAACAAATTATTCATACATATCATTTCGTTAACAGAAGTTTTCGTTCATCAGTTCCTTTTCCATCTATTCATTAGTTCACATTATAGCAATTCATTATCACATTCCTTTTTCATAGAAATATTGAATTGCAGTAAAGAAATCACATAAATTAACACATAATAGCAATCAAGGGACACATGCAAACTACTTATGGGTAAGGCCTCCACTGGCCAACGACTCTACCCAGTCCTTACCTCAAAACTTTATCGTGTTTGGAATTTAATCGCTATCCTTCTCTTTCCTTTTCGATACCTTCACAAATTAGTAACAATTACAGATTATTAACTAACTTGTTAACTCAACAATAGCTAACAGATCAATAACTTAAATCCAGCCACCAACACCAGAAACCATTTCCATATATTCAACCTATATACAAAACGCAGGTTATTATCCAGCTTTACAATTTAACCATGCTTAACAGAATAATTCACGTTGTAACTAAACTGAATTAAACTCCTAACTTCATCAGATGCAACAACGGATATAACCAAGCTCTATAACAGCCTAACAAATCACAGATTTCACATAGCATAATTCATTGCATTGTTATCATATACTATAAACTACAGAGGAGAACTTTACCAATAGAACATCCAAAACTGTAGCTCTCAGTAAACTCAAACATATAGCAACTCACCCATGAAGGACCCAAGGCTCCAACCATTGACCCGAACATTGACCTTGGCCATCGGGAAACAACAATCCAGCTCGGTCGCAAGCCCCTGTCAGTTCATCCACCGTCTCCCCATCACAAAATCGAATCACAGATCGCAAACAATTGAGGCATTTACCTTGCATAACTGTGGAGACAAAATCGCAGCCAACCTGTGAAGCCCAAGCCCATCGTTCGTTCGTTCGACATTCACCTGACCGGAACGAATCCGAAGTTGAGCTTGCAGACCTCGTTGCCGACCACAGACCACAGCTATCTCGTGCCGTCAACAGCCTCCCTCATGCTCGCCAGACCACCGTGACGAACAAAGCATAGCTGACGAAGCTGAATGGAGTTCGCTAACCTAACTCGGGAAAACAAACTGTGTAGTCGACCAAACACAACCATGGTCGACCGGCACCCCAACAGACCACCCGCAAGCCCAACTGATCGACAAGACACGATGACGAAAGGCGGAACACAACACACTCGACCCAATCTGCTTGACAATCGAGAAAACATAACTGAAGTCAATCGAACCCAACTATGGTCGACAAAACATCACAATGGTCAAACGGGACCATTCGACAATCGTCTAAGCAAGCAAAGGTCAACCGAGACCTTGCAGCCTTGACTAGACTCAAGACTACAATTCAACATTTTCCAATCAAAATAGCAGGTAACAAATATATATTCTTCCCACTTCATTAGTAAAAGCGTAACCCAAAACAGGACCATCAACCTATCTTCCTCGTTACGGTTATAAATCTATAACTCAAAAATGACCAAAAATCAGAACCAACACTTCAACCAATCCTTAATAGGCTTATCATTATATCACATATTTAACTAAATCCTACCACCAATCCAGAAGCTAAACAACAGCAAGTGACACCTCTTGAATCCATCATTTAAAACCGTAAGCTTAATTAATCTCTGCCAACAACATAACTTAAAATGATTTCACCCAATAACTAAATACCCTCAGACATTACTCTGCAAAACAGTGGCAACAATCAACACTAACAGCTCATACTCGGGATTTCATCAATACCCGAAGCATGAAATAATCACAGCCATATTCCATAATCACAGCCATATTCCAAAATTTCATCCCCCAAAACAGAAACCAGATTCGGCCTCGGAATTTTCTCTTTCAGCAGTAACACAACAGGAACCAAAAATCAGAGGCATCCAAGACAAGGAACAAGAAAATTAATTCAGAAATTTCTCAGCCTATTATCCAAAGCAAGAACCCACTGCAAAACAGAAGCAAAAACAGGGCAACCTGGCCAAGACCCAAACCAAAATAAAAAAGAACCGGACGTTCGGAAATCACTCACCGAAAACAAAGAAGTAGCAGAAGGATGCCTTAGGGACAGCGCCCCCCGGAATCCTCTCGGCCGGAGCTTCCACAGCCTTCCGTGACCAGCCACCTCCGTCCGTTCGCAGCTCGGCCTAAGGAATCACCCGACGCCCGGAATCCTTCTCTTGCGAAATGTCCTCGAACGGACGGCACGACCACCCGTGTTCGAAAATCTTCGATCGCCCGCAGCCACCGTCGACCAGAGTCGACTTCTCGGACAACCCTCTCCCGCGAAGCTCTCTCAACCGAAGCCCTTTTTCACCTTCTGCAGTTTTCAACGCAGTTCATGTTTTCTCCCCCTCTTCAATTCTTTCTTTTTTTCTTTATAAAAATTTGGGTAAATGACAAATCTCGTTAGATAAATGAATAAATGAATTGGCGGTTGGCGGTGTCAAGTTTCAATTACCATTTTCTGTAATTTGCTCCAAAACACTAACCCATCTCTTGCTTTCTCTCTCTAAAACTCTCTCTCGATCTATATTATTTTCTCCTCTCTTCAGCTTAAAGAGAAGCAAACCGTCATAAGAGAAGGACACGCGAGAAACAAGAGGACAAAACTTAAAGGAAAAAAACCATCTTCTTCTAATATATTCTTTCGTTTTTTTTAAGGCAAAAATGGACAAAAATGGAGGTGGCTAGTGAGGAGTGAGAAAAAGGGAAGCATCTTTTGGGTTGGCTACAAACTTGGAAGAGAAAGCATAAAACTGATAGTAATCTTCATCCGAGCAGTTTCCACACCCACTCTAATCGAAGTTCAGAGAATAGCTCACTGAATCATACACCACTCTTCTTCTTTCTTTCTTCAGTTTCTTCACTAGTTTCCTCAAGCACGTATTGCAGCTTGAATTATAAATTCCGGTCACAACTCCGGCACTGCTTTTGCTAGTTTTTCCTCTGTTTCTGGCTCTTCGGCCACCACAGAATCCACGTTAGAGTCATTCTCTCTCTCTCTCTCTGTGGCTCTGCTACAGAAATGAGAGAACATAGTTGGAAGGAAACCTAGAGGGAGAAACAAGGGAGGAAGAAAAGTAGAATCAAAACTAAGAAGCAGCATGGTGAGTGAAAATGGCGTCTTCATGTTAAAAGAAACAAAGTCAAGTCGTGGTACCTTTTCTGAAGACTCCATCCTCAAGACACTGCGAAAACTCCACGGTGTCTTGAGAGAAGACACAGCAAATTCGCGGTGTCTTGAGAGAATACACCGCGAAGTCTCAGTGTCTTGAGAGAAGCGGTGTCTCACATCAACTTGTTAACAAAGAATGTGACCGTGATGTTGACTTTGCCACTTTCTCATACGTCAGTGGTTAACTTGTTAAAAAAATTACCATAGTGGTTGACTAGTCATTAACCACAAATTACGATGGTTAATTTGTCATTTACCCTACAAATTTTATTTAATTAATAAACTTTAAATCTAATTCAAATATCTAAATTTGACCCGTTTTCAAAACTCTAACTGGAAATAATTTCTTTAGTCAAAATAATTTATCAAAACATTTCCGAAAACAAATTTTCTCTTGAAAAAATCGAATTTGACCGTTTTTCAGAAAAATGCACACGTGGTCGCTAAACAACAAAACGAGTCAACTTTCTACATTTGACCAAAAATTCACGAAAAATTTACACGTGACATTTTAAAATTATTTTAAAAATCTCAGATTTTACATGTAATCTTAACGTAATCTTACTATAATATGATTCAATTCAAAAAAGTTCTTTTTAATTATTGTGTACAAAACCACTAATTATATGATTTTCATTTAAAACCATACATTTATGATAAACATGTTGTTATTTATAAGACAAGGTAAACCTAACTTAATTACAACACTTGGGCCACTAAATGTGACCCTCAAATACAACTCACACGTCGATACACAACGGAAACAAAACCCACACACAGTAGGTTTAAGAGTTTCGAGCCTTAAGCCTACTCTAAGTGTTGAGCTTCTTTTCCTTTAAAATGCGTTGACCTTGTCTTTTGTTGTCATTTGTATCTGAAAAATAGAAATCACAATGGGGTGAGCCAACAAAGCTCAGTAAGTAAGATTAATACTAAAGAATCAAAATCTCATACAATTCATAAGTATAGGACCAACTCTCACCACCTAGATCAACATTTAGACCTCTATTTCATTTCCAACATGATATGCAATACGATCATCATACAATAAATTTCGTTTCACATCCATGCAATAATAAATGAATCAATGCAAATGTTCAATTTAGTTTGAATAGTGATATTATTAACAAGTACCATATTAACATAAATGTGAATATTAATATGCATGTTCATATTCCACCATATGTAAAGTCGCACACAATCATATAACTACATCGTACTGACTATTTTTTCCAATAGGTGCGTACATATCAAGATATATCTCTTGAGGGCTAGGGATTTGTAGCCCAAGGAGGACCCACAGTCACTCTCATTCTATTTCTCACTATACATACGTCACACAATACATAGTCAACTGACCAATCATACCTCCCATAATATTGTTTCGTATGAACACATGATTTCATGATGCATGATATGAACATTCATTCTATGCATACATTGACTGCATATGATATATACTAATAATGCATGTACATGCATCATGCAATTCTTGTTATTAAAAAAGCACAAATAATGTATAGTGGATGCCCAGAACCCTTCGGCAGACACTCGCTGCTCTGGACTTTTGAAGAAAACTATAAATAGAGGCACTTTCAAATTTGAAGGACCTGAAGATAAAGCATACCAAAGTGTTGCCAATTTGATTTTTGAAATTTCTCTACAATTTTTGAGTGTTTAACCTAACTCTGTCATTCCCCAACTTGATACTATATTCTTGTGAGAGTTTAGGCATTTTTGTTTGGCGTTCTTTGCTCAAAAACTTCTACGCATTTCAACTTGCGATACACTTGAAGAGTGACACCTTGGAATACTCATTGTAAGGCAAGATTGACGCTCGAAAGATCAATTGATTGTAACTTAGAAGGTTGTTGAGGAAAGAAATCTTCAAGGGAGAGCCATAAAGTGCGGACGTAGGCAAGGTTGGCCAAACCACATTAACAAATTGTTTGCATCTCTCTCTCTTACTCATTTTTAGTGATTCTTGGTAGAATTTATCCCAACAAATAGTTGGTGAGGAAACTTTTTAAGTGCCTTCGAGATCGCGACAACCTAAAGTGAAGGCTATTCAAGAAGCTTGTGATCTCAAGATATTGAAGCTGGAGGAACTCATCAAATCTCTAATGACTCACGAGATCATGATGAAGGCTAATGAGAAGGAAGGGCAAAAGGAGAAAGAAGTCTCTAAGAAGAAGGATATTGGTCTTAAAGCTTCATCAAGTCAACACCTTGAATCTAGCAAAAAAGATGATGATGAGGAGATAGCCCTCATGACCTGAAAGTTCAACAAGTTCCTTCAACGAAGAAAGTGGTAAGGAAAAATGATCACTTAAGAAGATAGACCTCTAAAGGAAAAAGAAGCCACTTATTTTGAATGTGGAAAGCTGGGTCACTTCAAAGCCAATTGTCCACAAGCAAAGAAGGTACCAAAAGCCTTCAAGAAGAAAGCAATGAAGGCCACATGGGATGATAGCGAAGAAAATTCATCCTTCGAGGGTGAAGAGGTGTCAAATATGTGCTTCATAGCTAAGGAGAATAAGGTACATAACTCATTTAGTAATTCAGATGATAATTTTAATGATAATGATTTGATGGATGTCTTTGATGAGAACAATTTAACATACTTAAATCTAAACGCAAATCGCTGAAGCAGGAAAATGAAAATCTAGTGAAAAAGCACATTAGTATTGTTCAATTATTTGAAGAAGAGACTAGTGATTTGAAAGTTAAAAATGATAATTTGAACTCTATTGTTCTTAAGTTTACTAGTGGAAGTAAAAATTTAAACATGCTATTAGGAAAACAAAGAGTTACTTTTGATAAAGCCAATTTAGGATATCAATCATTTCAAAAGAAAAAGGTTTATAAGAATTTCTTTGTTGGTCCATCTACTTGTCATGCATGTAATACAATACGTCATAAATCTTTTTCTTATCCATTGAAATCGAATAATAGAAAGATAACTTTTAAATTAGTATGAGTTCCTACAGGAACCAAGGCTAACCATCAAGGACCCAAAAAGATTTGTGTACCTAAGAAATTGAACTAATTCTTGCCTGTAGGTTGGAGACTCTCCCGTTAAGGATGAATGATACTTGGATAGTGGATGTTCAAGACACATAATGGGAGACTCCTCAAAATTTACCTCCATCACTAAAAAGAAAGGAAATGTAGCCTTTGGAGGGAATCAAAAGGGAAAAATCGTTGGTATCAACAATATTGGTAATTCTTCAACTCCTATCGTTGAAAATGTATTATTAGTTGATGGGTTAAAGCATAATTTACTAATTATTAGTAAACTATGCGATAAACGCTATAAAGTGACTTTTGAATCAAAAGTATGCATGATTGAGGATAGTTATGTTGGAAATATTTTATTTTGGGATATAGATATGAAAATATTTGTGCTATTAACTTGAATAAGATTTTATGCTTTGATGAGAAGTGTTTTACTTCAAATACCTCTATTGATTGTTGGTCTTGGCATAGAAGATTAAGGCAAGTAGAAATTGATGTTTTAGCTAAGATTTTTATAAACAATTTAATTAGGAGTCTTCCTAAGATCACATTTGAAAAGGACAAAATTTGTGATGCTTGTCAAATGTGAAAACAAACAAAGAGTTTTTTTGCTTATAAAAATATTGTATCATCATCCAAATCCCTCCAATTGCTTCACATGGATCTCTTTGGTCCATCAAAGAATGCTAGCTTAGGAGGAAAATTCTATGTGTATGTCATTGTAGATGACTTTTCTAGATTCACTTGGGTTTTCTTCTTAAGGTCAAAGGATAAAACATTCTAGATCTTTTCTAGTTTCAAGAAGAAAGAACAAAATGAAAAGGATCTCTCGAATGTTGTTATCTATAGTGATCATTGTAGAGAATTTAAAATTGAAAGGTTTGAACTTCTTTGTTATGAGTATGACATTGAACATAACTTCTCTTCACCAAAAATCCCTCAACAAAATGGAGTTGTTCAAAGGAAAAATAAATCTCTCCAAGAACTAGCCCAACAAGAACAACCTTCCAAAATGTTTTTGGGTGGAAGCCATTGCCACAACATATTATGTTCTTAATTGAGTATCCATTTGTCCTATCTTGATAAGACCCCTTATCAACTATGGAATGGGAAGACTCCCAATGTAGATTACTTTGAATCATTTGGGTGCAAGTGTTTTATTTTAACCATCAAAGATAACGTAGGCAAATTTGAGTCTAAAACATATCATGAGATTTTTCTAAGTCATTCCTCAACTAGCAAAGTTTATAGAGTTTTCAATAAAAGAACTCTAGTTGTGGAAGAATCTATATATGTTACTTTTGATGAATCCTTCCAACCATCAAACACTATGGAAGGGAATGAAAACCTTGAAAGGGAAATGGAAACTCTCAATTTGGGAGACAAGGACAATGTTAATCAAGTGAAAATATCCCAAGTGACTATACCTAAGGAATTAGAAGAAACTCCAATCAAGATTGTCAACAAAAACTTACTGACGGGCTTTAGGTAGGGTTTGGAAGAGTTTTGGAAATTGCAGTTGACCAAAATCTGAAAAGCGGTCAACCAAAAAGTACACATGTTTGAAAAGGTTGCTTCTGGACAAATTGCGGTTGACTTGATGAACAGTAGCAGTCGACCTGAAGAACAGTAGTGGACGCCCTGATGAACGAAGCTCTCTGTTCGGGGACATTTTGACAAAGCAAACAACTCCCAATTTAAGGAAACACCCCATTCTAAAAAGCTTGAGATGCCAACTACAATCTTTATGAGGTACACTTTGTAGGACCGATGCACGCGTATAAGGGGGGGGGGGGGGATTTATGAGTTCTCACTTTTTCGTTCTAAATTTTTCGTGCGATGTTATTATCTCTAAATCCTAAGTGATTTAACACATTCAATGCATACAATTAATAACTAACAATAAAAAGTTATGGTATAGAGAAAGTGTAAACCAAGTTTGTTCATGCCGTTCGACAACTCTGACCTACGTCCGTGCTCTAAGTTTCCTACTGGAAAATCCTTAATCACCTAACCTCCCCAGTTAGTGATGATTGACTACACGAATGTCAGCCAAACCTTTACAAGGACTCTTCTTAGGGCGTCACCCTTTCCTTTTGACTATTCTTAGGACCCCACCATTTTGATCAACGTTTGAGTACAAGAAATAGAAAAACTAAAATTCCTAACTCTCCCAAATACAAATTCTCAAGTTTGGGAGTTAGAGAGTTAGGGTTGACACTCAACTAAGAATAAGAAAACATGTATGAATTTTGGCAGAGTTTTGCTATGATTCTCCCTTGGTTGAAATAAGCTTCGGAGTGTCATTTATTTATAAAAATTGTGTAACCGGTCGACCACTTCTATTTTGGTCGACCAACATCCAACCGTTGAAATATAGTCGTTGCATTGTACAATCGGACTGGTTGACCATTTTAGCACACCGGTCGACCACCTCTTCACATTTCAGAATTCTGCTCGAATCTGTCAATTTTGCAATCGACCACTTCTGCACCGGTCGACCGCTATCTAGCAGTTGAAAACATCTCGAGCAATATGTATTATTTTTGGTCGACCATCCCTCATAAACCGATCGACCGCTTTTCTGTTCTAGCTCTTTCTACTGCCGACTAGTCAACCACTTCTTCACTATAGTCGATATGTACTCCGTGTTTTGCCCTTTTTGAATCTTCTAAGTCCAAATAATCATACTATAAGCTACATGAACTTAGGCAAACATGAATAACAAATCATGTATGAATTTTGGCAGAGCTTTGCTATGATTCTCTCTTGGTTGAAATGAGCTTCGAAGTATCTTCTATTTATAAAAACTATGTAACCGGTCGACCACCTCCATTTCGATCAACCAACATCCGACCGTTGGAATATAGTTGTTGCGTTGTACAATCGGACTGGTAGACCACTTTAGCACACCGGTCGACCGCCTCTTCAAATTTCAGAATTGTGCTCGAATCCATCAATTTTGCAATCGACCACTTCTAAGTTGGTCGACAGCTATCCAGTATTTGAAAACATCTCAAGCAATCTGTAATATTTTTGGTCGACCACCCCTCATAAACTGGTAGACCGCTTTTCTATTCTAGCTCTTTCTTTAGCCGACTTGTCGACCACTTCTTCACTGTAGTCAACTTGTACTCCATGTTTTGCCCTTTTTGAATCTTCTAAGTCCCAATAATAATACTATAAGCGACATGGACTTAGGCAAACATGTTAATACATATAAATACCCTTGATATAGAGTATTCCCAATGAAGATTAACATAAATATAAAAATAAAATAATTAAGCATATTCAAAAGATAAATAACTTATAATTCAACTGAAACATTCATCATCAAAACAATTAAATTTAATATCTATTAGGCTAACAATCTCCCCCTTTTTTATGATGACAATATATTGTAAGTTATTTATACCTAACCATAAGCATGTGCAAATAGTATTGTATAAATTGATATTTCCCCTTTAGTTTATTAAATATGTCAAACTTTTAGATTCATGCTCATCATGCTATTCTAACAACTTATATAAACATTTGCCCCTTTTTTCAAAATAAAAAAGAAACCAATGGGAAGGATATGCAAAGTCATAGAAATTTCTCCCCCTTTGTCATTATTCAAAACATAAGCTCATTGGAGGAAAACATCAAAGACAACTATCATTCATATAAAAAATATCAAACCATTCAATATAGACTCTCCCCCTTTATCAATATACAAAGTCAAGACATTGGATAAAAACTCAAAACAATTCAATTAAAATAATTCTCCCCTTTGTCGTTAAACAACCATAATAGTCAGTGATCACAAACAAACCAAATTAATTACTTTTCTCTCCCTTAGAATATCAATTGTTGGGAGAAACCATGACAATACCAAGAAAAGAAAATAATTCAATTTACCAATTGTAATAATGAAACCATCAAAAATTTGATAAAAAGAATATTCAAGTTAAAAAAAATTCTCCCCCTATTTCAATGTACAAATTCAACTCAATGGAGATCTATAAAAAGACTTGTTAGATTATCAAAAATTTTTAGCTATAAGATTCCAAATGTAAAAATCGAAATTTCATAAATGGATACCAATTTTAATAAACAAATTAAAACAACTCAGTCTATTAAAATCAAATCCAACCAACACAATTAAAAAAAAATATGATACCAAACATTGGATTGATACCAATTGAAGGAATAAAAACAAATTGAAGGATTAAAAAGAAATATAAACCGATTATATCAAAAGGAATATGCAAATAATAGAATCAATATTAATCAAAAGTGAAAAAATTTAATTTATATGCATAATCAAGAAAGTCTCTCATTATCCACAAACAAAACATACATTTAAAGTGGGAGAGCTTTCCAACCTAAAACAAGGCTCAATTGCCTTTCTTAGGGACCTAAATCATTTTGGGTCCTTCGGTTTTAGGTTTGGTTCTTTTAGGAACCCAAACAAGTTTAGAACCAATTATATTTCCATTTCCATTCGATTTCAATGGACAACAAAATGTTTTATGCCCTATACAATGACAAGTATTACAAGTGGATGGGCTAGCAAAGAAATTTTCATAGTTTTTCTTTTTAGCAAATGGTTGATAGCCAATGTCGGCTTTATCAAATGTAACCATTTGCTTTCCTAAAAGCATGCTCAAGTTTTTGCTACCATTAGTGAAATTCAAAAGAATAGAGTTCAATTCATCATTTTTGGATTTGAATTCACTAACATCAAACTCAAGAGATTTAATAGTAGCACTATAAATCTCATACATGTTTTTCAATTCAACAGTCTGATTTTTAAAAGATTTAGTCATCTCAACATGCTTTTCAATCAACTTTTCATTCTCCTTTTTCAACATATTATATTTATGTTAAGCATATTGAATTTAATAAATAATTCATTAAAGGCATCCAACAATTCATCATTATCATCAATATCATTATCAAAATTGTTAGATGAATTGTGTACCTTTTCTTCCTTGGCCATGAAGCAAAAATTGGAGACTTCTTCAATTTCAGAAGAAAAATCCTTATTACTATCGTCCCAAATGACCTTGAACGCTTTCTTCTTGAAATCTTTTGATTTCCTCTTTGCTATTGGGCAATCATAAGTGGTGTGTCTAGGTGTCCTGCACCCTAAGCGAACTATTACCTTCTCCCCTTTTCTTTCCTTCGTTGAAGGTATTTTTTGAACTTTCGGGTTATGAATTTGATATCTTTATCTTCATCTTCTTCCATGGAATCTACTTGTGTGATTGATGAGGCTTTGAAGGCTATATTCCTTGGTTTGAAGGATTCATTCTCTTTTTGTTCCTCATTTTCATTGTTCATCATCGTGATCTTATGTGTCATTAATGATCTGATGAGTTTTTCCATCTTCAATGCTTTTAGGTCTTGCGTTTCTTGAATGGCAGTCAGCTTTGGTTGCCATGTCCTTGGTAGACACCTAAGAATTTTCCTAATCAACTCTTCGTTGGGATAAATTCTACCAATCACTTTTAAACCATTAGTAAGGTTAGTAAAATGAGTAAACATTTTATCAATGGTTTCATCTTTATTCATATAAAATAATTTATACTCATGAATAAACATGCTCAATTTATTTTCTTTTACTTAATTAGTGTCTTCATGTGTGATTTCAAGCAATTGCCATATTGATTCACATACTTGAATCCTATTAAATTCATCTTTATTCAAAGCACAATATAAAGTATTAATAGTTTTAGCATTCATATTCAATTTTCTTCTATGCATATAACTATATTCACTATACTCTTTTGGAAAATCTATACCATTTTCAATTTTCAGCGGAATAAAAGGCTCATTCTCAACAATGTTCCAAAGATCATAATCTAGAGTTTGTAAATAAATTCTCATTCTAGACTTCCAATATACATAATCATTACCATCAAAATATGGAGGTCTAACTAAATATTGTCCTTCAAATGCATGTTAGAAGCCATAATAATTTATACAATCAAAGAATTCAATCAAATTTATCCAAATAGATTTTAACTAGAAAAATAACTCAATAGATGCAATTTAAACAAGATTTAAGCTAATATGCACAATATCACACAAAAAGTTTAATTACCTCACTTTGATACCAATTGTAGGACTAACGCACACCTATAGATGGGTGGTGAATTAGGTATTTTAACTTTTTCATGCAATGTTGTTATCTCTAAACCCTAAATGACTTAACATATTCAACGCATACAATTAATAACTAATAATAAAGAGTTAATGAATAGAGAAAGTGCAAACCACGTTTGTTCACGCGATTCGGCAACTCTGGCCTATGTCTGCTCTTCAAGTTTTCTACTTGGAGATCCTTAATCACCTAACCTCCCCGGTTAGTGATGATTGACTTCAAGTTTACAATGACTCTTCTTAGAATGTCACCCTTTCCTTTTGACTATTCTCGGGGCGTCACCTTTTTTATCAACATTTAAGTACAAAAAATAGAAAAACTAAAATTCCTCTCCCAAATACAAATTCTCAAGTTTGGGAATTGAAGAGTTAGGGTTGGCACTCTCAATTATGAATGAGAAATCATGTATGAATTTTGGCAGAGCTTTGCTACGATTCTCTCTTGGTTGAAATGAGCATCGGAGTGTCTTCTATTTATGAAAACTTTGTAATCGGTCGACCACCTCCATTTCGGTCCACCAACATCCGACCATTGGAATATAGTTATTGCATTTTACAGTTGGATTGCTCGACGACTTTAGCACGCCGGTAGACAGCCTCTTCCCATTTCAGAATTCTGTTCGCATCTGTCAATTTTGTGGTCGACCACTTTTGCACCAGTCAATTGTTATCCAGTAGTTGAAAACATCTCGAGCAATCTGTAATATTTTTGGTCTAATATTTTTGGTCAACCACCCCTCATAAACCAATCGATCACTTTTCTATTCTGGCTCTTTCTTCAGCCAATTGGTCAACCACTTCTTCACTGTAGTCGACCTGTACTCCGTGTTTTGCCGTTTTTGAATTGTCTAAGTCCCAATTATCATACTGTAAGTTACATGGACTTAGGAAAACATGTTATTACATATAAATACCCTTCTTAAGGGTATTCCCGATGAAGATCAATATAAATATAAAGATAAAACAATTAAACATATTTAAAAGATAAACAACTTATAATTCAACTAAAATATTCATTATCAAAATAATTAAGCCTAATGTCTATTAGGCTAACACATTTTTTGATATAAGATTGCTAAGGCTACCAAATATGTCAAATACTGCTCGGGGGTTAGATTGTCAGCAATTTTTTGAATGTCTCATATTTCCTCCAAACTTGTGCTTGCTGGATCTTGAATAACTCCAAGCTATATTTGGATGCTTGATAGATGTGATTAATACTTTTGATGCATTTTTCTCCATGATTATCTACAAAGGAAACATTGAAATTTTCATTAGAAAATCTTCCCACTCGATTGTGATTGGAGGCAATCCGCGGTACATCACTTACCCAAGGATTGGAAGTATGCTAAAAGTCGCCCCATTGATGATATTCTAGGTTATCCATCTTTAGCTGTTAAGAATAGATCTTCCCATAGAAGTTATTGTGCAAATATAGTCTTCATCTCTCAAATTGGACCTAAAAATTTCAATGAGGACGAAATTGATGAAAATTGAATTGTGGTCATGGAAGAAGAGTTAAACTAATTTGAGAAGTGTAAAGTTTGGGATCTAGTTCCTAAATCAAAAGAGCACTCCATTATTGAAACTAAATGGGTGTTTAAAAATAAATTGTATGAAAATGGGATTGCTGTAAGAAACAAGGCTAGACTAGTTGAAAAATGGTATAATCAAGAAGAAGGTATTGACTTTGAGAAAACCTTTGCACTAGTAGCAAGGTTAGAATCCGATCTCGTGTTTTTTCTTTTTGCATACTTTAAGAATTTTACCCTCTATCAAATGGACGCTAAAAGTTTTTTTTTTCTTAACAGTTATATCATGAAATAAGTGTATGTAGAACAACCTTTAGGTGTTTGAAGCTAGATTATGTGTACAAACTCAAAAAACCTCTATATGGTCTAAAGCAAGCTCCAAGAGCTTGACATGATAGGTTGAGCACATTTCTATTGGAAAGAGATTTTAAAGTTAGAAAAAAAAAAAAAAGATTCCACCTTGTTCACCAAACACAAAAATAAGGATATGCTTATTGTTCAAATTTATGTGTATGATATTATTTTTGGTGCAACAAACAAGTCACGTTGCACAGAGTTTACGGGATTAATGCAAAGTGATTTGAAATAAGCTTGATGGGGGCGCTACAATTTTTCTTGGTCTTAAAATCAAACAATAAAAGGATGGTATCTTTTTAAACCAAAAAAAATATGTTAAAGAGTTGCTTAAGAAATTTGGAATTGATTACTCTAAATCGTCTAACTTCTAGTACTCCCATGAGTTCATCCACAAAATTACATAATGATGAAAATTAAAAAGATGTAGATATAAAGAAATATCGGCGCATCATTGGATCTTTATTATACTTAACGACAAATAGACCTGATATTCTCTTAGTGTGTGCTTATGTGCAAGATTTCAAACTTCCCCTAAAGAGTCTCACTTAAACGAGGTTAAGAGGATATTTAAATATCTAAGTGGGACTAGTGATTTAAGACTATAGTAACCCAAAGAAACCTCTTTTGATTTAGTAGGGTATATCGATTTCGAGTATGCATGTAGTCTAGTCGATAAAAAGAGAACAACTGGGACTTGTCATGTAATATCCTGAATCTTCGTAATTCTAAGCATATGACTTAGGTAATAATTTTGGGGGTATTAGAAGCTGAAATGGACGTTTAGGGTGTTAGTCAAGAGATACATATTTGGAAGAAGTGAATTATGATACCCCGAATTATGCTCATATCAAGCTAAAGAGGATGATTAAGGATTGACTTGGATAATTTAAGTGTTGGTCAGGGAAAATACATTTGGAAAATAGTGAATTATAGTACCTAAGTTGTTGAGAATAATGGGTTGATAATATTCAAGGATATATTAGGTTACTAAAAAATAAAGTGATGGAGGAAATGTGAATTATACACCGAAATATAGGAGAATAAGTTGAAGTTTGGATAATTTGGAAAAATAGGATATAAACATAATATATATATATATATTGATTTGGAAAATATATAAGTTGGAGAAGAAGAAATAATACTCCGGTTGATCGTGAGGAAGTTAGTGGTTGATCTTTGAAGATAGGAAATGTACAGACTTGTAACCAAGTAGCACCGGTTGATCGTCCAAAGAGAATCGATCAACTGGTAAATTCTATAAGTAGTAAAATTTAGGATTAGCAGTCGATCGTCCACTAAGGCGGCGATGATGAAAGGCATTATTCTTGAATATTGGCGGTTGATCACTTGAAGGAGGTTGATCGATCGGCGATCTGAAAAGCTGTCTGGAAATGGAAAACTGTCGCCTGGAAATGGAGGGGTTCATCTCTTGGCGCTTCATAGTGATCAAGCGTCCCTTCCCTGGCTCTTCATCTTCAAAGGGACACTGAAGGGTTGATGGTCATGGTATATAAATAGGAAGGTTTGATAGCAGTGAGGTGTTTTGCTGAAAAAGAGAGAGAGAGAGAGACCGAGTTGGTGAAGGGAAACCTGCTATGATTTTGTGAGAAAAAGAGAGAAAGTGAGAGAGAGAGAGAGAGAGAAAGAGAGAGAGAGTATGAGAAACAGGAGTGTGAGGCCAAGAGGTTTTGGTAGAAAAGGAGGGAGTGAGTTTTGCAGACATAGAGAAAGAGACAGTGGGTGAAAGGTTTGAAAGTAAGAAAGGGTTTCTAGAAGAAAGAAGAACAGTGAGGAAAGAAGGAATCCATTTAGAGGTTAAGCTTTCTGCCTATTGGGTTCTTCACGTTTATGAAGTGAGATAAGAAGAGGAATTCAATAAGCATTCATGAAGGGAGTCAGGAGGTATGCGTTGTTCTTTAGTTTTGTTTATTGGGTAGTGAGAATGAAATGTTGTTTTTCTTTAGTTTGGTTTCTGCGTGAGAAGTATATAGAATTGGTTGGTTTGATGATATGGTTTTGATTAGTTGTTGCTAAGTTAGATATGTCATAAAAATGGTTTCTCTGGTTGGTATGAAGTAGGAAATTGATAATTTTATTGGACACAATATGTTGTTGGAAAAACTGGATGACTGGGTATATGAAATCCTGTCTATAAATTGAAATAGACAGTTGGAGATTAGTAATTATCTGTGTATGTTGAAGAATCTGGTTATTGCCCTGTGCATGGTTTTATGTTTTGCAAATATACTTATGCTAGTTGGCTGGCAAATTGCATACACTGCTAAGTTGGTTATTGGTAGATTTTTGGGTGGTCACTACTATGTTGAAAATTATACATTGATAGGTGGGCTTAATGTTTATGTTAAAAATGGTTAGTTTTTGGAAACTTACTCTATTAGTGGGGATTCTATTATTGGAAATTAATTGTTAATACCCATATGTGTTAATTATGAATGTGAAGGACAATTTAAGCATTAGACTCTCTAAAGCTAAGGACTCCAAGTAAGTGGTATTGCATGTGTTTTGTTCGAAAGGACTTACATCACGGGAATTAGGATTTGTTTGATGTTTGCATTTATTAGATGATTATGTTAGATAACATTATTATTTGGAGATGTATTGTTGCATGATGTGTGATGTTATGATTTATTAGATTTAAGTTCAGTTCCTTAATTAAGAATTAATCATGTTTAAGGATATGCTAGATAAACACGTATGATAAGATTTTATGCATGCATTCATCATTGTTTTCCTAAAGTATACAAAAATGGTTTTATGCATTGTTTTGAAATGTAAGTAAACGTAATGAATAAATGTAAATAGGTGTATAGAGATATGGATTCTTGAGTTGGTCGCTTAGGTGTGTGCAACGGGATGGCCACCTTATGCATAAACCACTCTACCTTGTCAAGTTGACATCTCTAACACTTGGATGGGTAATTGGAACTAAATGTTAAGAAACGTAAATAGACGCTTTATGGACCAGTAGGTTAAGCTCGGCACAGAATGCCTGTCAAGATAATTAAATGTGTTTTTTTGGACCGGTGGGTAAAGTCCGACACAGAAACGAAAGAAAATGGTAAAGGAAACGGTAGCAGAATAATGAACATTGAAAATTGTATGTGTTTTAAAGAACATTGCATGAGCACTTTTATTTTTATATCGCTTACTGAGCTTTAGGCTCATAGTGATATAGGTAAAGAGCTAATGATTGGATAAGCTAATAAAGGACGCAACTAATGGGGTATTGTCGAGTTGGGCGTTTGTGTTGTTGGCGGATTGACCTCGAGGGTTATGGCTCATAGAAATGGAATAAGCGTATTTAAGTGTTTTAAAAGTTTTCCAATTACTTTCAAGTGTTTATTAACTTTAAATTGTTTTAAGTTAATATTTTAGCTATGGATGTTCAAATAGCTTTTAAATTATTGGTTTAAAGTATTTTAATTTAAAAGACTTCCGCATTTCATTTACTCTAAGTTTTATATGATTAAGACTTCTGCTATTTATTCACTATAGTTTTCCCTCATAAGTGTTTTAAAAGATCAAAAATTTTTATACAGTAAAAAGAACATAGGATGTTACATGTCAATTCCTTGTAGAATCCTTAGTTTCATGGTTCTCTAATAAACAAAATTTGGTTGCTCTTTCAATGGCCGAGAGTGAATATATTGCAACCGAGAGTTGTTGTGTTCAATTGTTTTGAATGAATCAAATCTTGGAAGCCTATGGCCAATCTCATGAAAAAAACTCAATTAAGTGGGACAACACCAACACAATAAATATCTCTAAGAATCCAATTCGACATTCTCGTACCAAACACATTGAGATTAGATTTTATTTCATCCGACATCACATCCAAAAAGGAGACGTATTCCTTGAATTTGTTAATTCTGAAAACCAATTGGCCAATATCTTTACTAAATTCTTGGACAAAAAGACTATAAGTGGCATAAGAATACGGTTAGGATTGATGTTTTTTTATTCAATCTAAGTTATCTCTTGGTAAGGGACCATTTTTTTTAATTGTTCTGCCTAATCATAGTAATTGGTTAACCTATGCCAAGGATCGGTCAACCATAAAGATTACAAATTAGCTTTAAAGTTTTCTTTTTTTGTTCTGGATGACCGCCAAGTTAAAAATTTAATCTCAAACGGTCATCCTATAAAATTTGAGATTTTTAAATAATTTTAAAATGACACGTGTAAATTTTTCACAAATTTTCAGTCAAAGTAGAAAAGTTGACTCGTTTTGTCGAGTAGCGGCGACATTTGTGTTTTTCTGTAAAGCGGGTAAGTCGGGTTTTTTCGAGTAGGAATTTATGTTTAGAAACTTTTTTAGTAAATTATTTTAACTAAGCGATTATTTTTTGTTGGCATTTGAACGAATTGGATTTTCGAAGGTAATATCATATATATATATATTAATTATTTTATTAATTTAGAATTTTAATTTAGAAGAAAGAAGAAGAAGAAATTCTTCTGCGTTTTCTGAAAACACCCGAGCGAGAGAGGGGCTTTGGCCAGGAGAGCTCGCGGGAGAGCTTTGCGGGGGAACATCAGTGACGGATGTGTTCCAGGCGGGAGCTAGACGACTCCGTCTGAGGGGAGTTCCCTGTTGGGCTTGGCAAGGAGACGAGCGGACTCTATCAATCGCAAGCGACGGTTCCGCGAGTTAGGGCTGGCGAAGCGCAGGACAGTTGGACGCGGACGGTTGAGGCAGCTCCGGCTGAGGAGATTCCGAGCTGCATTCCTCCATTTCCTCCGATTTAGGTATGTTTTTCCCGTGAATAATCTGGGGTCTCTCGGCCAATTTGAAATTTTAGGGATTTTGTGTTGATTTCGGTTTTGATGAAATTGCCGAGTGTCAAGGTTGTTAGAATCCCATTTTCGTTCTGTTGTTGTTGATTTGCGGTGCGGGTTGCAGAGTAGGCAGATTGTTTGATTTTTTGGTTTATTTCTATTCTTCGTTTTATTTCTGCATGATAGAATCTGTGGGAAATTGATTTCCCTGCTGGTTTAGATGAATCTGGTCTTTATTTTGGATTTCTATCTGCTGTGTTGGCTCCTGTTGTACTGCGGGTTTGCGGATGGAAAAGACCCGAGAGGAGTGGGGGAATTTGGTTCTGTTTTGGTGGCTGTTTTGATGTGTCAACAGTGGATTTATGATTTGCTGTGGGGTTGAATAACTGTGGAGGACTAATTTCTTCGTTGAATTCTTCTGTCCTTTACTTCCATTACAGCCTGAAATACATTTGAACTGCTGGTTGTTTGTTTGTGTTCGGTTCTTCAATTTAGGTTCTGTTTTGCTGTTTGGTAAGAAATCCAGTGGACATTGTGCTATGTTGATTTGGGATTTGCTATTTGTTTTATTTTGATGGATTCGAGAGGAGGTGGGTGATCTGTTGGTGCTGGTATTGTTGGGAAAACTAGAGGATGTCTTGTTCTGTGGTCTTTGTGATTTGGTAAATGAAATTCTGTTTGAAATATGACTGTTGGAAATTAGTGATAGATGAGTTATATTATGAGAACTTGTCACTCTGTTGGTTGTGGTCCCTTCATACACTATGTTTGTTGGTTTCTGCCTATTAGACATTGTTAATAAATATTGTTCCATTTTCTGGATTTTGATTGTCATTATGTGTCCCGTGGTTAGGTTATGTTTTCCCACGATTATAGTTGATGTAATTGTTGTGGGTTCTACTGTTGTTTAGTTGCTTACTTCTGGAAATTCTAGCTTGTTGTGCATATCCTATGGAGTTGTGCTCTGTTGTGAAGATTAGCACGCGGTCTGTAGTTGTCCTTCCTTTGTGGAAATCTTGAGAAATTGTGCACAGTTGGATGCTCGGTTGGCCATGTTGAGTGAGCAAAAATAGAAAATGTTGGATTGAGGTTAAAATTGCATGAAGATGGACATTAGGCTTAATCCATTGTATAGGTTGGATTCCTAGTTTCAGTTTCCAAGTTGGGGCTCGTTGTTGTCCCTAGAAACCGTCTTAAATTCTAGCCTAGATTTAGACTTGCATGTTATCCCTGTTATGTTGTGAGATGTTGACACCAACCTTGTTGTAGGTTCTGGAGGTGTCAGATGTTTCGACCTTTCGCTTACAAAAGCGCGTGGAGTGGGTTTGTCGATAAGCGTGTCATGGTCACCATTGAGGTAGGGATCTTTAAACTTTTTGCATTACATTGCATCATGGTTTTCAAAACTGCTATTTTATGGACTACCACACTTGAAAACCCGACGGAGACTATTCGACAGTACGTCAGTTTTTACATATAAGTATGTTTTCTCACGTTTACATTCCGTATATTGTTTATTGTTGATATTGATATATATATATTGGTGATGTGACTTCTGTGCATGTGTTTGGGGGATGAATCCTCTTGATGCTTTAGGCACTCTAGCACTAAAGCATCACGAGCTGCGAGAAGGTTTGACATTGATTATGTACATTGGGAGGATGAATCCTCTTGATGCTTTAGGTACTCTAGTGCTAAAGCATCACGAGCCTATCCCTGAAATCTTCTATTGCGAGAAGATTTGATATGTACATTTGGAGGATGAATCTTCTTTATGCTTTAGGCACTCTGGCGCTAAACCTCATCTGTTATTACGATCGTACGAGTTGTGTCGTTGCTGACTAGTTCGCCAGCAACATGGGTGACATGCTGGATCTGCGGATTGCCGTCATCAGTATTCTTTCCTACCTCATGAGGTGTTGCTATTGGCGGATAGCCACCTTTCTGTGACCTATGCTGGGTAGTTACACGAGCTGTGTCATTGCTGACTAGTTCGTCGGCAACTCGACTAATGCACTGGATCTTCGAATCGTATCGACGGTGGCTACAGCTCGTCAGCACATCCGAGAAATCATACTACATTTCGATGATGAGTGACAGAAGGGTCCTTGAGTGACCATCCATTTTCACTGATGATGTTTTCATACGGAAAACGATGTTGACATATTTTGCGATTATAGCTGTTTATGTATACAGTGAGTTTTAATAAAGTCACATTGAGGGTTATGGGCCAAATTTATAAAATGATAAAGATGTTTAAAATGTTTAAAATCCATGTATGGTAAATGAGAAGCAAAAAATAATTTTCAAATGATGAAGAAAATGGTTCTAACATGCATTGTATTTAGTATAGATTTCCTTACTAAGTTAGTCACTCACCCCTTATACTATATTTTTCCTCAGGTTAGGGTGTAGGTTTGGTGCACTGGTCTTGTACGTGTGGCAGCTAGGCGAAGCTGGTGTTCCTTGGTGGGTGTCTCGATCTCCACGTGGATGGGTGGAGGTTCGTCGGTTCAAACCCTCCGTTCCTGGTATGTTTTGATTTTAGTTTTGGTGTTGTTTGATTTAATTCCTGCACAGTACTTTCCTTTATTATGCTATCATGTCTCTAGTTGATCACTCTGTGGACCACAACCCATGTGATTTGAATTTGGGCTTAGTATTATTTCCGTTAAGTCTTCCGTATAAAAATTCACACCTTGGGCTGGGTAACTGGGTTCTCTCCGAGAATCGGGTTGCCTGACTCGTGGTTCTGTTTGGCCCACCTCCGGGTCGTGACACATCCGCTCTTAAAAACCAGGCGCCAACACCATCGCCTATATAAGAAATAAGATGACCTCTGTTACGTCCACACAAACCCTAAGTAACCCCAACGATCCTCTGGTGAGATATTCATCATCTTCTTACCACCAACCTTGGATTTCTATTATTTGAAATCATTT
Organism: Begonia loranthoides; assembly: GCA_022433065.1. Taxonomy (NCBI): domain Eukaryota; kingdom Viridiplantae; phylum Streptophyta; class Magnoliopsida; order Cucurbitales; family Begoniaceae; genus Begonia; species Begonia loranthoides. The sequence continues at coordinate 8,341,266 of CM039472.1, read as the reverse complement.
TCCGGTCTCAATTTCCCTTCCCCTTTGTCTGGCTCACCAAATCTGTGCTTCAATCCTTCTATTTTCATAGTCATTTCCCTCTCTGAATTCTTGTCAGCTTTGAGCTTCATGGCGACAAGGACATCTAAGCTTGCTTTGAAAATGAAAATTGCTCCAACTCAAGGTGAATCGTCTCGAGCACATCGACCTCCACAGTGTAATTTTCTTCTGAATTTAGGTCTGATAAAGATAGAGTACATTATGAGATTGATATTAAGGAGCGCTCGATCATTTACTCTAGGAGAACCAACTTTTTTGCATTTTAGTTCCTTGGGAATTGGTGAATTATTTGAACAAATTGGATTATTTGGATTGTGCAACATTAGTAGTGATACTCATTGTTAGCCTTTTTGTTAGGCTAAGTTTTATTTTGATGATGACTAAATTGTGTGTTAGTTTAGTAAATCAATAAGTTGTATTTTAGTAGCATGTTGATTGGATTAATTGGTGGATAAATTGCATAACTTAATTGAGCAAATCAAATATGCAATATATTTTGGACGTCATCAATAAGGGAGATTATTTAGATTATGTGATCTAGATGATGTGAAATTTAATAAAGTGTAAAAGTTGTTTATACATTGAATTTTTATATATCATATTTATCGATTAAATTGAGAATACCCTTGATTAAGGGTATTGGGAATGTTTAATGTGTTTCTCTAAGTCTATGCAGGAGAATGGAAGGTTCGTATGACTTAGAGGAAACATTTTGTGAAGGTGTGAAGTGGGCTGTGCAGTTGCGGACGTAGCGGATGAGGCGGACGCGAGACTTAGTCGTCCGGTTTGCCTCTGTCCATTTTGATGGATATACGGACGGTGGTCGCGGACGAGGCGGACGTGAAATGGCGTCCGCAGGTCTTCAGCTATGCGGACGGAAAAGAAGAAGAGGACGATGGTTTGGTGTCCCCCTCAAATCTGTGAAGTCGCGGACGATAGACCCAGTCGTTGCGGACAGTGCGGACGCGAATGTTTGCGTCCGTTTTGAATCTGTCCAGTTCTGGATTTGTGCGGACGATTTGTGCGGACGAAGCGGATGATAGAATTGGCGTCCGCAAGTGCATATTTTTCTGTTCAACGATTATATTTTCAACGGGAAAATTTCAACGATCGTGCGGACGATAGGTGCGGACACTGAGGACGTCCGGAAGTGCAGTGTTTATAAATATGAGAACACTCCAAGCTCTCAAGGTAACGAATAGAATATTGGAGGCGAAGCCCTAGCAAAATCAATACTCGAATACTACTCATTGTGAGCTTTTAATAGCATTGTAAATCCAATTCTCCCCACTCTTAAACTTGCGAGTTATTTTGAGAGAATTTGGATTAGATAGATTGCGATTTAATTTTCGAGTCTATTACATTGGGCTTGATTGTAAAGGGTGATTCCCTAAGAATTCATCATACTAGAGTGACGCCCCGAAATAGTCAAATTAAGAGTGACGACTCGTAAGAGTCTAAGGTTGACGACCTTATAATTAGTCAAGGGTGACGCCCCGTCTAATAGTCAATTTGTAAACGGTTTTATTGGCACCCGCAAGCCAATTACTTAGTGTATCTCCAAGTGCAACTTGGAGCGCGGACGTAGGCTAGTTTGCCGAACCGCGTAAACAAATATTGTGTGCATTTCTTCAACCCTTACTCTTTATATTATTGCATATATTTGTTATCGATATTTTAATTATATGCACTAAATCACTTAGAGTAATTAGAGATTAAAATATCGCACAAAAAAGTTAAAACGCTATATTCACCCCCCTCTATAGGCGTTTATCGATCCTACACTCATGAGAAACTCATCCGTCTCTTTTATGCTAACATGTTAGCGTCGGTATAGCCTCTTATGGTTAAGACATATATTCTTGGTTGTGAAATAAAGTTAACTTCAAGAACTATAAATGATCTCATTGGTTTTCTATGGATTAGCCAAGTGACAAACACTATCACATTTCCCGAGACCTAGATTTCATTTCACAAGGGGAATGACTTGAATTTCTTAAAAAGATTCATAGAAATCTCAACATTGGTGTCTTCTACAAACTGAAATCAAAGGACCTCAATATCAAGGGACAGATTATCCATCACTTAATCTCTCACACCATTTTACCACGTGATGGACACCAGGATTATGATCTCTACATGGATCTATACCATATGGAGAAAATCTTAAATGGAAAGTGGTTCAACCTGTGTTATGTTGTTCTGAGACACATGGGTAGTATCCTTTTGAATTGCACCAAAAATTTGTCTTACAACACATTAATTCAGAAAATTGCTCTGATACATTTTGCTATGATATATTCTACTATGATACATTCTTAGAGAGAGGGAGGGAGGGAGAGAGAGATAGTACAAGAAAAATTTATCTAACTCAGGGGGAGTACTAAATGCATGAATTAAGGGAGAATCAGTAAATTCAAATGCATAACTTAAAATAAGTGTTGTCATCATTAAAAAGTGAGAGATTATTGGCTTAATAGGGATTAAACATAATTGTTTTGATAATGAGTGTAATTATTTAAATATATTATCATAAGTTATTAAGTTGTATTAAGTCAAAATTTTTTATGAATATAGTTCGAATGGATTATAATGTAATTATTTCTTTTTAGAAAGAGAGTACAAGAAAAATTAATCTAACTCCTGAGCGTATCTTAAGGGGGAGTACTAAATGCATGAATTAAGGGAGAATTAGTAAATTCAAATGCATAACTTAGAATAAGTGTTGTCATTATTAAAAAGTGAGAAATTGTTGGCTTAATAGGGATTAAACATAACTGTTTTGATAATGAGTGTAATTATATAAACATATTATCATAAGTAATTGAGGTGTATTAAGTCAAAATTATTGATGAATATAGTTCGAATGGATTATAATGTAATTATTTCTTTTTAGAAATACCCTTGAAAATTGGTATTTTGATATACTAATTTAATTATTGAGTCTATGCAATAAATAATATAATTATGATGTAAGACTCAATTGAAAAAAGATTCAAGAGTTGAAAATCACTCAGTGTGAGCACCCTATGTTGAAGTGCAGAAGCCTAGATTTGAAGCAATGTTCTACAAACTTAACTAGTGGACACCTAGATCTGAAGAGTAGATTCCCTCAGCAGATGCTTAAAGTAACTCAAGGAAGCCCAATCTTGAGGCATTGTTTTTCAAATATCAATTTGTGGAAGCCCGAAGACAAGTACAGCCAACCATTAAGGAATCCCAGAGAGCCTAGCGAAAGTCTGGTTATTGAGGCAAGAATTTAAATTAAAGTTTCAAGTGCAAACCCGATCACAATTTGCAAACGCCCGAAGCAGTAGCCCGAAACTTAACTTGCAGAAGCCCATCGCCTCACTAATGTTTCTAAGAGTAATATCGCGGATGCCCAATGCTTACTAGAGGATGCCCATAGCTCAAGAATTTTGAAGACCTTTATGAATAGAAGCTCACTCCACGGTGCAACCCACCAAATCACAACTACTTGTTCACTTGTTGAGATTGAAGCTTTCATTTTTAAGCTAGAAACCTAACATCTCTTACTCATAAACTTGAGATTATTCATCCTTGAGAGAGTTAGGTCCTATGCTCAAACTTTTTCACCAATTTAACTCATTGTGGAGACGAAAAAAGTGATAATCTTGAAGAGTCAGTTAAGATTCGATTAACACTCGTAAGATCAATCAAATAAAAAGGTAACGCATGTGAAGAGTCATTGTAAGGTCTGATTAACACATGAAAACTCAATCATTTGTAACTGAAAGGGTTATAATGGAAGGAATCTTCAAGGTGGAGCCTTAAAGTGTGGACATATAAAAAATTGGCCGAACCAAGCTAACAAATTTTTTGCATTCTCTTTCTTACTCTCTTTCTTGCTTTCATTATTGTTTGAGTATTATGCTTAGAGATTCTATTTACGAGAAATTTTATAATTAGAGGTGGCAAACATTTAAGCTCACAAAAAAGATTGTTGAAACTCATAAACAAGACAGAAACAACTCATGAACTTAAACAATCCCATGAAAATTTTGGCCTAAAAACAAGGTTTCAAACACCCTCTAGTCGACCTCAAAAAAGTTCAGTCGACCATACACCATCTGATCAACTGAACTAGTCAACTAGTTCACTGGTATGGTTGACCATGTTCGCTTGACTGAACTTTAAAATTCAGTCGACTAGTTCGACCAGTCGACTGTTTCAACTACTTCAGTCAACCACGCTATACCTCGGTGGCGATTAACTGCCCATAAAGACTCCAATTTGTTTCTCGATTACACGACTTTAAACGATCCCAATCCATACCAAAATGAAATCCAACTTGATTCGTAAAAAATTCAAACATTTTTTGCTATAAATCTCCAACTTCAAACCAAAATCCCAATTTTTGATAGATATTAAACATTACAGTATATGGTAGCTATTTCTGGAGTACATCGTCGTATACATGCAAACTGACGTGGAGAATATAGTAGTTAGTTTGTTAAGTTTACTTTACGTTCTTTTCATCTTTCTTTTACTCTGTTTAAGCTCTATATAAACAGAGCATGCTGATTGTAATAAACACTAAGAATAATAAGAAGAAAGTCAGTTTATTCTTCTTTTCTGTTTCCTTCAATTCTTGTAATATGGTATCAGAGCAGTGAAAACAGTTATTTCACCATGGCTCGAGGAAAGAACTTATCCTCGAAAAATCCAGGGAATCCTTCTATTCTACGTCTGTTCCAGATGCTGAAGTTTCAGGAAATCCGACTACGAACCTGATGAGTTCTGGTAACGATGCAAATTCTCAGCCTTCGAGCAACATTTTCGAAAATTCTGGTGATCCATTTTTTTTACACAATAGTGATCATCCTGGATTGATTCTGGTTTCTCATGTTCTTCATGGTTCGAATTATAACTCATGGAGGAGAGCCATGATTATGGCCCTAAATGCCAAGAACAAATTGTCTTTTGTTATTGGTTCAATTTCACAACCATTATCCTCCGATTCTACTTTTAGCTCATGGTCTAGATGAGATAGCATGGTTTCGTCATGGATCTTGAATTATGTTAATCGTGAAATTTCTTATAGTTTACTGTATCTCACTTCAGCAAAAGCTGTATGGGACGACCTTTTTGAGCGTTTCTCTCAATCCAGTGGTCCTCGTATTTTTGAGCTTTGCAAACTGTTGCTAATCATTTCTCAAGGTTCGCTAGATGTTAACACCTATTACACTCGCATGAAGACTCTATGGGATGAGTTACAAGATTCATGCCCGACACAAATCTGTACTTGTGGCAGTATGAAAAATTTCTTAATTCAACAACAACAAGATTGTGTTATGTAGTTTCTCATGGGATTAAACGACTCTTACGCTCAAATAAGGTCTCAATTTTTAATGATGGATCTGATTCCTCCCATTAGCAAAGTTTTTTCTCTAGTTGTTCATGAAGAGAGACAGCGTACAATTGGAACTAAGACTTTTCATCCTGAGACGGTTGCTTTTAATTCTGTAACTTCGTCAGGTTCTCACTATGCCAAAGGCAAGCGGGATAAGGTTTTCTGTACACATTGTAAATTTACAGGTCACACTATTGAGAAGTGCTACAAACTTCATGGTTATCCTCCAGGGTACAAACCAAGGATTAAATCAACAGCTAATCAAAGTTCCATTGAGCACTCGGTTCTTCCTACTGATTTAATTCATGCTGATAAGGAGACCAATCACTTGCCTGATCTCTCTACCAATCAATGTCAACAGCTGATTGCTTTCTTGAGCTCAAAACTTCAGCATGATTCAAGTTCTTCCAGCAATATTTCTATTCCTACACCTTCCACTTTCAATTTTATAGGTACTTATTCTTCTCAATTATCCAATCTTTCTTGGATACTTGATACTGGTGCTACCCACCATGTGTGTATCAATTCCAATATTTTTCAATCCTTTTGTGTCCTTTCCAATGCTTCTGTTACTCTTCCTAACAATTCCTCAATTCCTATTAATGGTATAGACAGTGTTCAAATAAGCAACACAATCCTATTACATAATGTATTTTTTGTCCCACAGTTTCGTTTCAATCTTCTTTCTGTAAGTTCTCTTACAAGTTCTTCCAACTGCTCTATCATTTTTCACTCTAATTCCTATATTATCCAGGACCATATTTCTGCGAAAACGATTGGGAAGGGTAATCGTATTGGGATCCTGTATGTTCTCCAACAAGATTCAGCTTTTCAACGTCAAATAAATGTCTCTTTACTCAAGTCTAATTCCTCTTTGTGGCATAAAAGACTTGGTCATCCTTCTGATGTAAAGATTCAGTTGCTGAAAAACAATTTGCAACTTTCATCAATAAAATCTTCCATTTGTTCAACTTGCCCATTAGCTAAACAACGCAAATTACCTTTTATTTCTCATGGTTCTTTGTTTGATGACATCTTTCCTTTAATCCACTGTGATATATGGGGTCCTTTTCAAATCCTCACTCATGATGATTTTCGCTATTTTTTAACTATAGTTGATGATCATTCTAGAGCTACTTGGGTTTATTTGCTTCATTCCAAATCTGATGTTTGCAAAATTATTCCTGATTTTGTTCATTATGTTGAAAATCAATTCAAGACTACCGTCAAAGGTGTGTGATCGGACAATGCACCAAAATTTTTGCTTCATGATTTTTTTGCCCAAAAAGGTATTATACATTTCCATTCATGTGTTAAGACTCCACAACAGAACTCTGTTGTTGAACGTAAGCATCAACACATTTTAAACGTTGCAAGGTCTCTCCTTTTTCAATCCAAAATCCCTTTAAAATATTGGGGTGATTGTATCCTTACATCTGTTTACCTTATTAATAGAATACCTTCCAAAATTTTGCAAAATAAAAACCCTTTTGAAATTCTTTACAAGAAACCTCCTTTATATTCTAATATGAAGGTATTTGGTTGTCTCTGTTTTGCTTCTACCTTGCTGGCTAATAGAAACAAATTCTCACCCCATGCCAAAGCGGCTGTTTTTCTTAGATATCCTCCTAGTTTTAAGGGATATAAGGTTTTGGACTTGGAATCTAGTTCTACTATTATTTCAAGAAATGTTATATTTCATAAAACTATTTTCCCTTTTGCTGATTCACATTTTGTTGATTCATCAATTCCGTTTTCTGATTTTTTCAGTACCACACCTTTTTCTAGTTCGCTGCCTTGTTCTCCTACTTTCAAGCGATCTGTTACTGATACAATACTTCCATCTTCGACACGTTCTCTTTGCACTTCCAAGCCTCCTTCATATCTAAATGAATATCACTGTTATCTTGCTCATACTAATTCATTTCCATCTCTTACAAAATCTACATATCCCATTTCTGATACATTGTCTTACGACAATTTATCTTCCCGTTTTAAGGCATATTGTCTTGCTATAGCTTCTCATTCAGAACCAAAAACATATGCTCAAGTTGTTCAGAATATTGCTTGGAAGAATGCAATGGATGCTGATTTGAAAGCTCTTGAAGACAGTTCCACCTGACATCTGGTTGAACTACCTCCTGGTAAACATACGATTGGATGCAAATGGGTTTATAGAATTAAGTATAATGTTGATGGCAGCATTGAACGTTATAAGGCGCGTCTAGTTGCCAAAGGGTATACTCAACAAGAGGGCGTTGACTACTTGGAAACTTTTTCTCCAGTGGCTAAGTTAGTCACTGTCAAATCGCTCTTAGCCACTGCTGCTGCTAAAGGATGGTTTCTCTTCCAATTAGACGTCAACAATGTTTTCTTACATGGTGATCTCCATAAAGAGGTTTATATGACTTTGCCACAGGGCTATGTTTCATCTGACTCGAAATCTTCTCGATTGGTGTGACATTTAGATAAATCTCTCTATGGTTTAAAACATGCCTCGAGACAGTGGTTTTCTAAATTTTCTACCACTTTACTTGCCTTTGATTTTTCACAATCTCTTTCAAATTCTTCTTTATTTATAAAGAAGAAATCATATTCTTTTCTTGTTCTCTTAGTTTACATTGATGACATCATTTTAGCAGGTAATTCTCTGGATGAAATTCATATTTTTAAAATCTTCCTTCATGAGAAATTCAAACTCAAGGATTTGGGTCCTCTTCATTTTTTTTTCTGGGTCTTGAAATTGCCCGATCAGACAAGGGAATTAATTTAAATCAGCGACATTACACTTTGGATCTCTTACAAGATACTGGTTTTTTGGGTTGTAAACCTGCTGCATCACCATGGATCCTACTTGTAAATTGACTTCGGATAATGGTTCTTTACTAGAGGATTCTTCTGTTTTTTGGCGCTTAATTGGAAAGCTTTTGTATCTTACTTATACTCGTCCAGATATTTCTTTTGATGTTGGCATTCTTAGTCAATTTTTAGCTCAACCACGATCTTCTCATTTGACAGCAGCATATCGTGTCTTACGTTATCTAAAGCAAACTCTAGTACAAGATTTATTTTATCCTGCACATTCTTCTTTGAGTCTTAAAGCTTTTTGTGACTCGGACTGGGCATCTTGTGTTGAAACCAGATGTTCAATTACTGGTTTTTCTATATTTCTTGGTGATTCTTTAATATCATGGAAGTCCAAGAAACAACAGACTATTTTTCGATCTTCTACACAGGCTGAATATCGTGCGATGACTAATACTACTTGTGAAATCATGTGGTTACGTGCTTTGTTGCAAGATTTTGGTATAGCCGTTTCTTCTCCAGCTTTATTGTTTTGTGATAACCAGTCAGTGTTACATATTGCTGCCAATCCAGTTTTTCATGAACGGACGAAACACATTGAGATTGATTGTCATCTCGTTCGTCAAGAGATTCAGCGGGGTCATATCAAAATGCTTCATGTTTCGTCCAAGTTTCAGCTCGCTGACATTTTTACAAAGCCTTTACACCCTAATCCACTGTAGTTTCTCTTGCGCAAGATGGGAATCATAAATCTTCATTCTCCATCTTGAGGGGGCGTATTAGACATTACAGCATATAGTAGCTATTTCTGGAGTACGTCGTCGTATACATGCAAACTGACGTGGAGAATATAGTAGTTAGCTTGTTAAGTTTACTTTACGTTCTTTTCATCTTTCTTTTACTCTATTTCAGCTCTATATAAACAGAGCATACTGATTGTAATAAACACCGAGAATAATAAGAAGAAAGTCAATAGATTCTTCTTTCCTGTTTCCTTCAATTCTTGTAATAATAGATCTCAACAAAAAGGGAAAAATAAGGTTAAATTGGAACTTACCCCTTGATGATTCAGAATCCCTGTGGTAGATCGTCCCTACACAACGCTAATTCACTTTCCTTAGATCGAAAACCGAATCTGTTTTGCATACTCAATTAAAAAAAAGAAGAGCGTATTAAGGCTTGGAAATATACTCTCACTCGGATCCTTCATATTTATCACGGACATAAGCGATAGGTTTAACAATTTCTGTAAAGGATACAATATTCCCAACCGGCCATCACAATCCTTCTGTAAAGGATGGAATTCGGTTTTGAAGAAGACAAATATGGTTTTTACATTAAAATTCTGGCCCCTTGGAATAATGAGCAAAAACCCACCGGCCACATTCTTCTCTAATTGCCAAATTAATTTAATATATTAAAATTAAATCTCCAACTTACCTTCAAAATGCCTTCTTACGTAAAAATATGAAATTTAAGTACATAATTATTATTGTTCTCTTTTTTTCAATATTTATATTTCACTGACCACTCGGGCAAAGCAGCTGAATCACGTTTTCCCCCAACCATAATCTATATCCCAACTAAAATCAACTAGGGTGGTTCCACATTCAACAATTATGAGATAGTGGACAAAGATGAACATCATATTTACGGAGATAAAATAACCTAAATACACAATGAAATAAAAAAAAAAAAATTTTCTCTTTGTGCAATCATATAAGCAAAGCAAACCAACAATATTAACGAGATCAACAACACTAATTTTTAGCGTGAAAAATCCTCAAAAAGTGTGAGAGTAAAAAATTCATGGGAGTTGTACGCCACTTAATCAAACTTCCATTATAACAGAAATAATGGGTATACCAAAGTTCTCTCTAGCTTTAACAAACTAGAGGCATACAATATTCATCAAGATTGAACACACTAATCTTGGAAGATAACAAAACCGTAAGAGAAGATAAATCTAGAGTTACTGAACTGCAGTCCCGTTTTTACCCTGATAGATTGCCAGAGAGCTTGAACAACGATCTCCACCATTCAGAATATACTCCTTGATGTCTCGAACATACAGTTCATCTTGAGAAACGCAATTCTCGTATGACTGCCTCTGAAAATCTCTTTTCTTCTTTCTTCTCTCTCACTCTATGTTTTATTCACTCAGTCAATTTCTCTCTCTATGGTTTCATTAACCACAAAACTCTCTTTTATACTCAGGTCATTTTATGGGCCGAGCCCAACAATATTAAATCACACCTCGAAATAAAGAAATGAAACACGAGAATCACGTTATGGTGGGTCAAGATAAAGCTACAAAAAAAAAATTAAAAAGAAAGTTATTAGCAGGGAGGAGTGGAAGGATTGCCCGATTGGAGATGGAGAGGGAGACTCCATTGTTGAGTGATGAGCCGACCTCAGCCGTCGATGACCAGAACGTAGACTATGCGCCTGTCAAAACGTTCAAGGAGCTGAAGACAGTGGCCTGGAAGGAGACTGTTATAACTTGGAAAATTGCCGGTCCTGTTCTTTTCCAGATAGTGTGTCAGTATGGGATCAACTCCGTCACTAACATTTTCGTCGGCCAACTTGGGGAGCTCGAGCTGTCTGGTGTTTCCATCGCTATCTCTGTCATCGCCACCTTTGCTTATGGCTTCATGGTCTGCTCGCTCTCTCTACTTTGTTTCTGTACTATGTTCTGGTTTTCCTTTCTGGTTATTCTTAAGGAAACAACATTTTCTTATAAATTTCGCATGAAATGAATGATTTCTTTGCAATGAACTGATAAATAATTGACTATTTTCGCCGGCGTTGGTTCGGCTGTTCCAGTAGTTAGAGGGGTTGTTCGGGAAAAAGGCTTAAACCCACCTCAACAACTTGAATTTGTTGGGTTTGTAGTTAGTTCTAAGTTTTGTAAGCTTTGATGGCCTCAAATGTAAGAGTTTTCTTGGAGTTGGAGACTTATTTGATCTAATTTTTTGGCAATTTGCAGTTTGGGATGGGGAGTGCAACAGAGACTCTGTGTGGGCAGGCATTTGGCCTCGGCCAACTAGGAATGCTGGGTGTATACATGCAAAGATCGTGGATTATAACCTCAGTTTGCTGTCTAATCATCTTACCTATCTACATATTCGCCACCCCTATCCTCAAAGCCATCGGACAGGCCGACGAGGTAGCTGATCTCGCCGGAAGATTTGCCTTAATGACCATACCCCAACTCTTCTCGTTTGCCGTAGCTTTTCCGACTCAGAAGTTTCTCCAGGCCCAAAGCAAGGTCGGAACACTCGCGTGGATCGGTTTCGCAGCCATTCTGACCCAAGTTTTTCTTCTTTGGCTTTTCCTTTTCCAGCTCGGGTGGGGGACGACGGGCGCGGCGGTGGCTCTGAACATCACGAGCTGGGGGATCTCCATCGCGCAGGTCGTGTACGTCGTCGGGTGGTGCAAGGACGCATGGCATGGCCTCTCTTGGCTAGCCTTCAAGGATCTTTGGGGCTTTGTCAGGCTGTCTATTTCCTCTGCCATCATGCTTTGTCTGGAGATTTGGTATATGATGACCATCATCATTCTCACCGGCCACCTGAAAGATCCTGTCATTGCCGTCGATTCTCTCTCTATATGGTAAGAGAAAATGCTGCTATATTTTCAATTTCATTCACTAAATCCATACTTCCCAAGCATTGAACTTTGCTGTATATTCCATTCCAGCATGAACTTAAACGGCTGGGAAAACATCATCTTCATCGGAATAAACGTCGCAATCAGGTAACTCAGAACTCACCGGAACTGTCCTTTTGCTCTCTTTCGAGTTTTATCGTAACCTTTTCCATCCCCGTCTGTTTTTCCAGCGTCAGGGTCTCAAACGAGCTCGGAAAAGGACGGCCGAGAGCGGCCAAGTATAGCGTCTACGTAACAATGGCCGAATCTTTCATTCTGGGGCTTTTCTTCATGGTGCTGATCATCCTGGTGAGGGACTACTTCGCCGTGATATTCACGAGCAGCAAAGTCGTTCAGCGCGCCGTCGCCAATCTAGCGTACTTGCTGGGGATAACGATGGTGCTCAACAGCGTTCAGCCAATCATATCGGGAGTTGCGATCGGCGCCGGATGGCAGTCGTTAGTGGCTTTCATTAACTTGGCTTCTTACTACATTTTCGGACTTCCTTTCGGCGTCGTTCTCGGTTATGTAGCGAATTTAGGAGTGAAGGTAGATTCTTTTTATAGTTGGTATGCTATGAAAAGAGTAGAATGTTGAGGTTTTGTCTCTGGTTCCTAAATGTTTTGTCTTCTGTGGTCAGGGACTTTGGGGAGGCATGATTGCTGGAATTGGAGTGCAAACTTTGCTGCTCCTTATAGTTCTATATAAAACCAACTGGAACAAAGAAGTAAGTCCAAAAAAAAAAAAAACAGAACATCGACCTGTTTGGTGTAACTTTAAAGTGACTGTATTAATAGTCATGACCTTAAATTTACTTTGTTCTGACTTATTTTCTTTTTCTTCGATCGATTGCAGGTGGAACAAACTTCTGATCGCCTGAAGAAATGGGGGGCGGGACAGCAGAACATCGAGGATCATCAGATGGAAGGCAGCGCATGAAATCGCCAATCGGAAACCCTAGCTATTGAGCCTTATTAAGAGCTCAAATTTTGTTTTAGATAAAAAAAATTTTGTTTTGGAACTCACCAATCATTGCTTCAAGAGAAACTTAAGGCAGGCTATAATGATTGGCTCGCTCCACCAATTTTTCTCCCATTTCTAGATAGCAACACAATGGTTTTGAGCTCACACTTATATAATGATCCATGTCTAGCTTGCTGAGCAAGAGTTTGACTAAAATATGCATTAACACTACCCCAACTCCACTACCAAAGCTCAACCTCAATGAAAAAGGGTTTAGAGAAATTAGGTAATGCCAAAACTGACACTGTAGTTAAGGCTGCCTTTAAACAATAAAATGCTTCTGCTTTGGAACCCTAATTAAAACAGCTTTCCAAAGTTGATTCGTTAATGGAAGTTCAATATTGCCATATCCAGCCACAAATCCCTGTCATTCCTTCATAGTGCGAGGCATCTGCCAATTAAGCATAGAGTCCATTTTTGATGTATCTGTTGTAACGACCATTTTCAAAATCTCAATTTTCCTTAAATGATTTTTTTTATATCACGATAATTAAGAACATATCACTTAATTATTATTATTAGAAATAAAACCATAATTTAAGTCACCTTCGGTTTGCATTTGTAAAACATTTACCGCAGAAAGACTTTTCCAAATCAAAGCGTAGTTCCAATAAAATCCAAGTTCCAATAAAATCCAAGTTTGCAGTCCTTTCCAACTTAAATAAAAACCACTAGTTAATAGCAGCCATCATTCCAAAACAGAACTCATTAGTGAAGAAGCCATTATAAAAGTGTAAATTTCAGACTACAACTCACTGTTCTTAACAACAACCAACATTCAAAAACATAATCTATTAATAGTGAAACCATTATAACATAGTATCAAATTTCAAGCTACTACTCATGGTCAACAGACGAAACAACCCAAGTTTTCATCATGGGTAAACTTTCAAAACTTGTATGTCATTTGTGGCTTTTTCCTCCAAAACTTCATCACCTACAACACAAGATTTATCTATCAGTGTAAGACTTAGTAAGTAATGCATGAGATCGTGAACATGATATTTCATGGCATAAATTCATCCTTCTTCTTTCTTCCTTATCTTTCTTTTATTTTCTCTCACTTTCGGGTATGAGAGGCGCGGTAGTGGGACCTCCATGCTTTTGGAAGTCTTCTATTAGCTGCCATGTAATTTAATGCACGATGACCTAGCAACCCATCGTACTAGCCAACCTCAACCTCATCGGAAGTAAGGTAACGGACTTATGTCCCACATGTTAGCCTAATAGACTTTAGACTTATTTGTTTTGATGATTAGTGATTCATTTATCGATAAGTTGCTTATGAATTGAATGAGATTTATATGCATATCATTATGTTGAGATATGTTCCTTATTGGAAATATCCTCTAATAAGGGTATTAGTGTAGAGATGTTTAATAGGCGCCTCATTAAAGTAGCAAGTCAAGCCAGGCCCGGTCCGAAGGGGAGGATCAAGCTGAGGTCGAAACTTGAGCTCGCAAGCCTGCCAAGGATTAGGCCAAGCAAGCAGGCTCGCCCTTGCTCGCTTGGTGCCTCAGTTGGGCCAGGCTCGCAAAGCCCACCATAGAAAGAAATATAAAATTAGTGGATGTTGGATAAAAGAGCAGATAAATTCATTGTCAATTGATGATTGCTGGATGATAATGTGAAATTGGACCATTTTATTATTTATCAAGCCTCAAAGAATATCATGAAGATCAAGCATAAGTGGAAGGTCAAGAGAATAATTGAAGATCTTTCCAAAATTGTCTTCATTCTGACCTTTGCTAATGATTTGACTATTTTAGAAATCAAGACTACGTTTTTTCAAGAAGTGTTCTTCATGAAAGTTGTAACCAACTTCCTAAGCTTTCTAACGCATGTTAGATCGTTCAATTCGGAGTTCGTTTGCTGTGTCAAAAGGCAACGGAACAGAGAGTGAAAGATTAAGAAAACCATCCAAGTGGACGGCTTCAACAAGGACCAATGACAAGAGCAAAAGCCCAAATCCATGAAGATCAAGGGAAGTCCATTCACTAACTACAATGGAAAGAAGCCCAAGAAGACATACTTGAAAGACAAAAAAGTCAATAAAAAGATATCAAGTCAAAGATAAGGAAACTTTTCAAATCGGTTGAGAATCACAACAAAAAGATCTACTTTTCTAGAATATCTAGATCCACTTATCTAGAAGATCTAGATCAACTTATCTAGGTTATCTTTTATTTAATTTTCTAATTTATGTTTGTAAAAGACTATATAAAGCCACCTAATTTTGTGTTTAGATAGTTGTTGAATTTTGATAAAAGAAAGCTTTTGCTTTTCGAAAATTGGAGAGATCATTTTCTTCATTTGGTGAATGATATCCAAAGACCCTTTGGTGCGTAATATCCAAAGTTCATTTCGTGTAAGTTATATCACGAAAAAAACTTGCAGTCGCATCCTTATCCAAGGAGGTGAGAAGCGTTGCGTTCATCCATCACGTGCGGTGCGTTCCGTGCGCACATCAGATGATGACAAGGTCAGACGTCCTTTATCACTGAAGGACGTCCATCTCCATCAATTAGCTTTGGACGTCCTTCAATGATAAAGAACGTTTGGTCTCTTCATCCAATGACCATCAATTCGTCCACTTGGCGGTCTCTCATCCAATGGCCATCCTTTCATCCACCGACCGCCAAGCGACAGCATCCTTTGAATAATGGATTCGCTTCCATTTCCATTCCATCATCCAGGTTCAAACATCCTCCAGTGATAAAGGATGTTTGTTCTTGTAACGCCCCTTTTTTTAAAATCTTTTTTAAATTCTTAGACATAAAATTTTTCATTTTTCTTTAAAACATATATGAGTAAATCAGCAGAAAATATTACTCGAATGAAACACTTATTCAAAACAACACATTTTATTAAATTTGAGCTATAACCCCTCAGTTCAAATCTGGTTGATACAAAGCCTCATCTGGTAATGCCTCCTCCTCCACATGAGAATTATCTGTATCACGGGTAATACCATGAGCCTAACGCTCAGCAAGAAATAGAATATAATGTTTATGTAGTTATTATCCAGAAAAGAACCTATCATTTCTTTCTTTCATCATTTCCTTTTTTCTTTCCTTTCCTTTACATTTCCTTTCCGGATCAGAGATAGAATACATCTATTAGTGTAGCTTAACCAACTCAAATCCCCACGTGGGTGGAGGTTTTCGTCAGGGGTGTCACCACTACCGTCACATAATCTCTGTTCGACGTTTGAAGACTAAGAGAAATGATACATCTGTTGATTTTGTGGCTAATTCAACTCCATGCTCTACGTGAACTGGAGGTTTCCATAAGGAGTGTCACCATCAAGCACCATCACCCTCTCTTTCGAACCCACCAAACACCCTTTTCTCATTTCCTTTAACATTTTCTTCATTATGCAATGCATGCTCTATTTTCATAAGCTCTATCATGATGCATGAATTACAGTTTATGTTTATAACAGTTCTAGAAGCATACAAGTCAAAACAACTATTTCATAACAAATCTCGAACTATACAGTGCAAGACAATAAAATAGTCTCATGATACAAGGCTTCCACTGGCCACCACATCCTATTTCTTACCTTTGAAGAATTTTCTCACGATCCTTAGCGCGTTTGGCTCTTTATTTTTTTCACGTTAATACCTTCTAAACAATTATCATTTATTTACTAATATATTAATCAATTATAAACTTAATTTGATACTGTTATTTCTTGTTTATTATTTAATTATCCCTTAACAATTTTCTATTAATTTTATAACTAATTAAAAGACTAACCCTAATTTATACATTTTTCTTTTAATTCACAATTATTCAAATTATACGTTTTTCAATAGCAGAATACACTCCATAGTCTCCCTCCGCATATACCAAGCAGCAAATAACCCAAGAATATTCTTAACCTAAATCATCCCGAAATAAAGAGTAGTAAACTAACAGAATATTTATCCAATCCACAATTCACAGGGGATTATTTAACAACAGAACACCAACCAAATTATTTACCCACAAAAACCCATAAGCTGTAAGGAGAACGAACAGAGAGTACATATCCTGATTATTCTTCAACAAATTCTATCACAACCAACGTATCCATAATTAATACAAAGGAACCTACAAAATCCAACAACAGAATATACCTCAGAATACAGGAGCAGACCCAAATATCACATGCAGGACAGAGCACCACCCTCACAACCTGACTCTCTCCAGACCCCAGCTCTCGGCCATCAACACCAGAGAGCACTCTTCAGCTTTTCACGAAGAATTCTCTGTCAAAGTAAAAGAACCAACCCTTACAATTTCCAGAGCACACTCGGCCTCCTCCAGATCCAAAGAGGAGTTCTGCCTTTTAACATCCACTGCCGAAGAAGAAAAGACAAAACTAAAGTGGAAGACAATTACCTAAAACTCCAGCTGCTGTCAACTTTCACCCGAGTGTGGAATCTACTTCCTCGACATTTTCAGCCTAATTTCTGCCTAGCTTTCTGTCTACTTTATACCCCAATAATTCACCAGCAGAAGTGATACAAACTGGCATCCATCTGTGCTGCCATTTGTAATTGGGTCGGCCAGAATAAATTAAACCGGTTCATAACCAGTTCGATCGCCCATGGAAGCAGGGGCTGCCAATCGAAGCCCTACGGCAATCAACCAAAATCCCTTGCAGATTGTTCGTCCGGAAAGCCCCCTATCCAATTCATCAATTCGTCCCTGCAGATTTATCTCACTAATTCTCAGTTGCAGAATCAAAATGTAGAGCCCAATCAATCGGACTATTTACCACAGTCCGATGTTAATTTCGCAGCTCCAACTCATCCCTGCCAGTTTTCCAGCTGATTCAACACACGGTCAAAATAGATGAACACACAACGCCCGATTCAGAACCAACATTCAGACCATAAAATCAATCGACATGCTTACCTCGGTCCGACGATTTTGTAGCACCGCGGGTGAAATCACAGCACTGAGTTCGTCCAAGTCCTGCGAAATCGCGGTCCAATCGTGCCCTAGCACATCCGCAAACGACGCCAGCAGACCACCGCATGCTGGAGTCGTCCCGTCGCCGCGAAGAGGCTCGCACTCCCGAACCCTAGTCATCGTCGTCCTCACGGGTTCGCTTCGCTCGATCGCGGTCTCTCGCTATCGGGTTATGTCTCGTCTCCCTCATTCTCATCAGCATAAAACAAATTGTAACCATTGCACAATTCTTTTCCCCATTTGTTTTTCAACCAAACCAAGGCATTCCAGCGAACCGGGACAAACCGGCCACCGAACCAAACCAGTTTACTTCCTCTTGTATTTTCCATTTCTCTTTTAAATCCTTTAATTCAATTAACCTTATTTTTAATTTATTTAGTTAATATTTATTTTAGTTCTATTTACTTAATTAATTACACATAATATATGTATGTATACATTACATATATTAAATGACCCAACTTCCAATTATTGATTTATTACGAATATTGTCTGATGATAAATATTAGTCCAATTTAATTTTTTTTATTTGGTTTCTCATTTAATTTTTCCCTCAAAATAAATCTTCATTGATTATCCAAATAATTTTCCATCAAATAAATTTTTAATTATCCAATTATACTCAATTAATTTATCAATTATCTTTACTTAATTATGTTACGAAAAATCAGGGTATTACAGTTCTTGTCATCCAATAACCATCAATTCGTCCGCTTGGCGCTCTCTCATCCAACGACCATTCTTTCATCCGCCGGCCGCCAACGTCCTTTAGATTCCTCATTCCCCCTCCTCTCATCACATCCCACATTTTTAATCTGTCCACGGTTGTCGATCTCGATCCTTGTCCTTCACCTAGCGCCGGACTTTGTAAAACCCGAGAATTTTCAATATAATAAATTTCAAGTGTAAATTTTTTTTGCGTTAAAATCAATCATAATGTTAAAAAGCTGATCCAAATTATTACGTATCAGTCACGTGTGAAATTTTGATTATTAATCTAATCGATAGAATTTGAGATTTTTAAATGAAAATTTTATTTAAAAAATAAAATTGAAGAATTAAATTAGAGCTATTGGAAGTGGGAAAGGAGGTATTCATTATGAGATATGCATATGCGTTTGCATATTAATTTGATAGTGGAAATTAAAGTGAGGAGATAAAAGAAATTAATTAAATGAACGAAGGATTATAAATAAAAGGATTAAATAATAAAAAAAGAACCATTTGGCGGCAAGTAGAGGTGGCTAACGAGCGGGCCGAGTCGAGCCTGAAAATGTGAGCTCGCGAACTTGGCCCTCGGGTTCGCCCGGCGAGCCTGCCCGCCAATCGCCTGGCTGGAATGCTCGGGCTCCTCCTCTTCCGAACGGAGCTCGTCGAGTCTTCCGTCTCTGCCTCGACCAACCTTCACCTGCAGTACTCTCGGTTGCCGCTCGGAAAGCCTCTCAGACAGACGGAGTAATCGATTGGCGTCTTCATCTGGTTTTGTCTTCTTGAAATCACCCTCGCTCGCGAGTTCCTCTTTTGCATCCTCTCTCTCGCGGGTGTCTCCTCTCAGCCGAAGGGTCCTTCTCCCTCTCAACACAAATGATTTTCAGTCGCGGTTCTCTTTCTCCTCTCGCTATTTCTCTCCTCCAATGCAAGGCAAGGGAGGTAATCCTATTTCTCTCTTTAGGGTTAAAGTTGCAGACTCCTTTCTCTCTCTTCAATTGCACGTCATTTCTTCAATCTTCCACTTTTATTGTTTTTATTGTTACAACCCAAACAATATAAGTTGTCGCAAATTAACTTATAATTTTAATAATTTGCTGCTTGGTATGATTTCTTTTGCAACTAAACTTTGTGAATAATAGTGACTACCACACACAAATGATCTTGGTATTTGCCGATGCTATGTCATCTAAGAATCTTGCGTTAAGACTTATTGTTCTCATGATACTGTAGCCATATTCGAAAGATGCGGCGTATGAGTCAAAGATTGACGACCTTATAATTAGTCAAGGGTGACGCTCCGTTTAATAGTCAATTTGTAAACGATTTTATTGGCACTCATAAGCCAATTGAATAAAAATATTTATTCAATTAAATTATTAATTATAATATTTTTACATTACAATAATAAATGTTTATTATAATTTTAAATTGTATAATATTGAAAATAATTTATAATATATTTATATAAGATATTATTATTTATGTATATTTTGCTCGTTAAGGCTCGTTAGGCTCGGCAGGCTTGGCAGACTCGTTAGGTTCGGCTCGTTAAGCTCGACAGGCTTGACGAGCCAGACTTTTTTAGGCTCGGCTCGGCCGGCTCTGCTCGTTTGTCATGTCTAGCGGCAAGTGGTAAAGAGGAGAGAGGGAAAGAAATAAAATGAGGGAAAATGATTAAAATAATTAAAAGGGAAAATGACAAATCAACCATCATCCTTTACTGTTGGTGACAAACCAACCATCATCCTTTTTTTTTTAACAAATAAACAACTGAACTATGAGAAATTGACGTCGCTACCATTGCTGTCACGTTGCCGTTAACGCTTTAATGACAAATCGCGGCGGTGTCTCGAGATGCTGCAGCAGTTTCCTAGGATGCCGCCGCGATTTACTGAGACACCGCCGCTGTGTCCCGGGACACCGCCGCAGTTTGTCTTGTTAAAAATTTTTTATCGTAAATTTGAGAACTTAAAAGTGTGATTTTGGGCACGAGAAATGGGGATCGTAGGGTAAACCATATGACAAATGATAGATCTCTGAGAGAGCTTCGATTTGATAGCTTTTGGAGCCGATTCTGACACTTGTAACCTAAGTTACGGTCTTTTGAAGTTGAAGAGATCAAAAATCTAATAAAAAATTGAATTCGTAAAACATATACATAGAGACTGGAAGTAGCCATGAAACTCTCTGTTTTTCATGGCTACTTCAAAGTCCACAATAGTTCTCGGTTTTGAGAGTAGCTACTTCAAGTCTATATGTATATATTTTATGAATCCAATCTTTTTATTAAATTTTTGACCTCTTTAACTTCAAAAGACCATAACTTTGGCTACAGGTGCCAGAATTGGCTCCAAAAGGTATCAAATTGAAGCTCTCCTAGAGATCTATCACTCAAAAGTAGGGTTTACCCCATGACCCTCTCTTTTTCAGGCCCAAAAGCATGCGTTTAAGCCGTCAAATTTGTGATAAAATTTTTTTAACAAGACAAATAGAGGTGGTGTCTCGAGACATCGGGGCGGTTCGTCATTAAAGCGTTAACAGCAACGTGACAATGATGGTAGTAGTATCAACTTTTTATAGTTTATTGATTTATTTGTTAGAAAAAAAAATGATTTGTCACCAACTATGGTTGATTTGTCATTTTCCAATAAAAAAAATTTAAAGGGGCGAAGAAGAACCCGCAGCAGACTTTGAGAAGCAGGAAGGGCCTCCCTATTTCACATTCGGCCGAGGGTTTCGCAAGAAGACTGGCCGGGACGAGCTCGGGCATTCCGAGCGGGAGTCGACAGATGGCTCGCGATCCTCAGGCGATTAGATGACTCCGCTCGGGGGCATTTCGAGAATGGAGGTTTCGGCAGGGAGGATGCGCTCCTGACAACAGCTACGAGCGACCAAGGACTCCGGACTTCAGGCAACACTGGCGATGTTTGTCTGAGGGTTTCCAGAGAGGCGACGCTTCTGGATGACAGTGGCAGCTCCATCCTCCGATTTCGGTAAGTAGATCCGACACCCGATTCTGTCTTGGTTGTGAAATTGCAGTGATGCGTATTTTGATTGATAGTTCTGTTATGGATTGAGTGATTTCCACATTGATATTGTTACTGTGATGATGGATGGTTGATGAGGACAAATTTCTTCGGTTATTGAGTTGTTTGTTTCACTTCTGCTACTGCCTGAAGAGCATAAAAATGGTTGCTCTATTTTGTTTGGTTCTGTCCTTCATTTTGGTCTCTGCTTGTTGGACATCGCCGAATATCATGCTCTGTTTCGCCACTTTCTTTTTCTACAGAATAATATTGTGTTTAATGTTAAGATCTTGATGCTGGATTCTGTTCTGGATTGGATAATTGTCTTGTTTGTTACTGTTTTGGATGGAAATTGCGGATGATATTGCCCTGTTTTTGCCACAAATTTAACAGATGAATTTGGGGTTTTGTTTTGATATTATTGGTTGAGTTTTCACTTGTGAAATTGTTGGTTGGATATAGTTCTGCTCAATGTTAAACTTTTCAAATTGATAACCTGGAAATGTGAGGATTTGGATACCCTGATAGCTGTGTTATTTTAACTAGGGATATCATTGTGAAAAGTTGTGCATTGTTGGGCGGTGATATTTCTATGCTCACAGATGATGGATGTGCGCTATGGTTTAGTTACTGCATAGAAATAGCACTTTATGTTGCTAAATGTTGAGTGAGCTAAAATAGAGAACATTGGTGGTCTTCAAGAATTTAATTTGGTTTGGTGGCTACCTTGGATAATGAATTTTAATTATAGTTAGTACACTTTGGATGTTTACCAAGTGATGAAGTTAGAGGGTTCTGACGAGGGTTTTAGATAGGTTTGTTAACGATGATAAGTATGAAGATAGACGTTAAGCTTAAACCCGGTATAGGATCTTCCAATAATTCTTTGAGACGTATTTATGAAATTTTTTTCCATGTTTGACATGTTGTAAGCTTGGACAAGTTCAAGGACTTCAAGTTAGTACCTACGTTTGCTGCTCCTTCATAAACGAGGAAAAACCGCCAATGAGGTAGAGGTTTTATACTGAGTTGTTTTGCACTGCATTGCATAGTTTTCAAAACCGTATTTTGTGGGATATCACATGAAAAACTTGACGTGGAATGTTTGACAGCACGTCAGCTTTTTATATTATATATGTATTAAAGTTTTACACGTTTATTTTTGTGCATTTGATTTCATGGTGTGACATATTGGATACGGTTTCATGAGTGATAAATCCTCCTGATACTTTGGACGATTTCAGTATCAAAGTATCAGGAGGCTATCCTTGATACATCTCTTGTTGCGTAGAGATATTTTGTTTGCGCGCGGTGGGAAAGATGAGATTAGAAAGGAGATGAAGCTTTCTTGGGTTTTGAATTCCTAAACTTGATCAGGGTGTATATTACAGGCATGTCGTCGCAGATCGTGCTCGCCAACAACCCAGGTGACGAGTCGGGTCTATGGACCGCCATCATTTGTCTTCCTCGAAGCTCATGAGGTGTTGCTCCTATTGATGGCTACGTTTCTGTGTAATTGATTGGAGGAGTCCCTGAGTGACCTTTTTTCACGGATTACAATTTCTGTGATGAAACACAACGAGGGTATTTTAAGTTATAGCTGTCTATGTATATAGTCATGCTTTCTAAATATCTCGTTGGGGGCCATTGAGGTCGGATTTTCCCAAAAGATAAAAAGAGTTTTCAAATGTTTGAAAAAAATGTACATATTTCTTGCAACTCATGGTTTTCATGAAAACAATAAAACAAGTTTTACACGCATATAATATTTAGTATAAGATCCTTCCTGAGTTAGTCATTCATTCCTTAAAATATATTTTTTCCCAGGTTAGGGTTTTGGTTGAAGATTTTGCGGCTATTTATTTTATTTCATTTCCTTAGTTGAATCTTGTTTCTTAGTAAGCAAATTGCTGGATGATTGTAATTTACTTAATCTGGTTTTCTGAGAAATTTGGATTGTATGCACACTATCATTTGGATTTTTAAATTTATTAATTTCACATTATTAATTATTCTCGCAATCACTGTATGGATTGTGGCCTATCACAAGTGTGTTACGGCTGAGTATTTTACGCAAGTCTTCTGGAATATTTTAACAAGTCTGGGGTTAGGTGATTGGATCCTTTACGAGGGCTGGGTCGTTTGGCTCGGCGTTTTTGTTCGACCCGGTTTTGGGTTGTGACAGACTTCTTTCAGTGATGAAGGACATCTGATCTCGTCATCCAATGGCCTTAAGACCATCAAATAATCCCAACAGTCATGTGACGCAGTTACAATTGCCCAAATCCCAACGGTTATGTGACACAGTGACAATTGCCCAACAGGTCACTCTAATATCTAGTAAAAAAATTAATTAATTTTGAGGAGACGTTTTTGGAAAATATCTCCTCTGGTCGACGAATCTTTAGGGGATTGGGAAGGAAAATCTACTTGATGCTGTCCCTTGCCATCAAGATATAATGCTTATTTCTTACTGTACTCTTGACTTGATGTTGCCTCTCACTCTCTGTATTGCATTTTTGCCGCCCTTACTCACTGACAAAACTCACGGATGAATTCGTGAAGCAATTTCTCCCCTATGTCAAAGGAATTAATCACTTAGTCAATTTCTTTGATTCTATAAACCCAATTAACATATTAAAATCCTAAAAATTTTTATATACAATTCTTTGAAAGGAAACTTTGGTTCCCTTGGTGCGAAATAGGAGAGGGTGAACGTCGAACTTCAATGTGAGAATCGGGACTCCTGGCAATCAAAATTTGATGGCAGAGATAGACAAAAACTCAACTTCTATCTCTATTGTGACTTTTGTTTGTATTTTTGTTGTGGATTTGCTAGGAAAAACTTGACGAAGCCTGAAGATTAGCTCACACGAGTTGCGTCAGCTACGAGACCCCAAAACGCGACTCAGCAATGCTAAGTCACGATATTTCGTCCCTTTCGATGTCAACCAAAGATTGGGTGACTAACCGAGACATGGAGTCTTGCCTAGAGAAAGGGTTGTCGCGTCGCGATGGAGATGGCAACCGAGCGTTGCCGTCTTCGTTCGCGAGTTTCAACCATAGTCTAGTGGCATATGTGGACTGCAGGCTGGAGTAAATTAGGGGCTCGGTCTGAGTTTGCAGACTGCAGACCAAACTAGTGGGTCACGGTCCAACTCTATTTTGGGCCACGATTCAAGGTTAATTTTGGGTATTTTCTAACCCAATTAATTTTTAATTTAATTTTAAATAATAATTGATACTTTTGATAAAAGTTAACTAATAAAATTTTACAATCTTATTTTAATTACCCAAAATTAATTTTAACTATGGACTCTATAAATAAGATTTTTTGAATAATTGAGCTTCGGTTGATGGTAAGCCCACTTTAAGGTAGATATTAATTGGAATAAACTAGGGGCTCGGTCTGAGTTTGCAGACTGCAGACCAAACTAGTGGATCGCGGTCCAACCCTATTTTGGGCCACGATTCAAAGTTTGTTTTGGGTATTTTTTAATCTAATTAATTTTTAATTTAATTTTAAATAATAATTGAGACTTTTGATAAAATTTAACTCATAAAATTTTACAATCTTCTTTTAACTACCCAAAATTAATTTTAATTATGGACTCTATAAATAAGATTTTTTTGAATAATTGAGCTTCGGCTGGTGGTAAACCCACTTTAAGGTAGATATTTATTTTATGTACTACATTGTATAATTCTTATAAAATAAATATTTTGAGATGTGTCTCATATAAAATGACGTGTCCATATTATGGTCGTTAGATTCTTATATTATATTTAATTTTTCACTATACATGTTTCAATTTAGCATGCATATTAAAATTATTGGATCAACTCAATCTTGTGCACCAAGTTCAATCGACCCGATGTGGGGTCTGTTTTATTTTACGCACATATAATTGTGGGAGGATGTGTTTGTTTGTTGTTAACTAGAGTAATGAAACAACTGCATATACCGTATCCCTAGGCGCAAAATCCTAAACCTTATCAAGGTATTTTATGTGGCTTTTGTGGTTGCCAAATATCGTATTTATTTTATGTTATGCCTATAGCATGGTGTGCTCAGAGTCACTGAGATTCTTTATCTAGTACAATAAGGACCGATTTTAATTATGTACCTGTAACGACCCATTTTTCTTTATCATTTTTCATAACATTTTGTTATTTTTTGGCGCATTTTTTTTATAACATGAATTTATAAAATACGGTTTTAAATTTATGCATGCTTAAACATTGTTTCAAATAAATTTTTTGTAAATTAAAAACTTGATCCCTATTGAGTTTAGTCAACTCACCCCAATAACATATTTTCAGAATTTTATCAACAAAACTTCCAATTGTTGAACCATGAAAATTTGTCATAATTATTTTATTTTTAGTATTTTTAAATAACTTTACCTTGAGAGACTTTTTGTGAGGTAAACTTTGTAATAAACAATTGTAATTTCTATGTCTTTTATTTGAATTATAATAATATGTTATCTAATATCACGTATTGGATCTGTTAAGTCCATATTTTGTCGAACCCTGGATTGTAATAAATATTTTAAGTCTTCCGCTACTAATTAATAAAATTAAAGTGAAAAAAAGTCAGGCAATCCGGTTCTTCTGGGCTGGTCATTCCTTGTTCTGTCTCTAGTCCCTTGAGGGTCATGACAGTCAGGGTCATGTGAGTACAGAATATGTGATTGTTCTAGCATTTTCCACTTCTATAAATACCACAACTTCTTTCTAATTATTCACCAAATATTCTCTCAATCTTGTACTCTCCAATTCTCTTAGTTCTCAATTTATAGGGCACTGCTCTATCATTCTTTCAATCTTTCTCTCTTTTACAAATTTTTATACTCTTTCGGTCTTTCCTTTCATTTAAGAATGTATATTTTTAATTTATTTGTATATTTTTACTTTATTATTAAGTTTATTTATAAGAGTTAATAATTTTGTATTAATTTTTGGAGGTTTCATATACGTGGAGGTGATAATTGTGATATCAATTTATTATTTAAAACTTCTTTTAGATATTTAATTTTAATTATTATGTATTCACGTAATTATAATGTTGAGAATATTGATTATGATGAAGTTGAAGAAATTAGAGAGTTAGATCCTACTTCTACTACATTTCATATGGACAATCATCTACGCAAGCGTCGCTATCCACATCTTCATCTAGAAAAAAAGAATTAAATTTTTAATGTATGAAATCATTTTGAGTTAAAAAGAACTTAATATTGGTAGAAAAATAAAAGTTAAAGCTCATTGTAAATATTGTATTAAAATTATGCATATATTTTCGGTAGTTCAACTAGCACACTTGTTATATATTTTCAAAAATGTCATTTATATGAGCAAGCAAGAGATCCTAAACAAACACATTTAATTGCTAGTGGTAGTGACACTTTTATGTATTCACAAAATAAAATAAAAGAAGATATAACAAAAATTGTAGCATAATCCAAGTTGCCTTTATCATTCATCGATAGTGAAGTGTTTGAAAAATTTGTGAAAGAATATGTTACTCCTAGTTTTAAACGAGTACCTAGAAGTACAACGAGAAACGACATTAATAAAACATTTGATATAAAAAATGAATAAATCACATTTTTTGCAAATGTCCCTTCAATGTCTATTTGTATTACTTCTGATTTATGTAGTGCATGTAATTTTATAGATTACATAGTTGTAACTTCTCATTTTATTGATGAATCTTGGTAATTAAATAAAAGCATTTTGGGATTTTGTAACTATAAATATCCTCACACTAGTATCTTTATTTATAAATATATTGTGGTAATATTGCAAGAATATTGTATTAGAAATAGAATTTTTAGTATAACTCTTGATAATACTAGTGCTAAAGATGTTGTTTCTCATTTGAAAAATTACTTTCAATTAGATGTTAGTCATGATTCTCTTTTCCATATAAGATGCGTGTCACATTTTGAATTTGGTTGTTAAAGATGATATAACATATATTTTGTCCCATGTTGAATTAATTAGATCTACAATTTCTTCCATTGTCGTGTATAATTTGAGACAACAAGAATATAAAGAATTTTGTAAAGTTGTCCAACTTAGATCGAGAAAATTAAAATCCGACGTGGATAATAGGTGGAATTCAACTTATTTGATGTTGCGAAATACTAGGCCACATTAGTAAGTTATTTGTGCTTTTATTAATGAAAAAGCACAAAATATTAATTTTGATAAATCTAGTTATTATATTGCTAATATATTTTTTGATTTTCCAAAACCTTTTTATGATACTACAAATGAATGTTCTAGAATTTATTATTTCATTTCTCATATTGTTCTTCCAATTTTTGTACATTTAACATATACTTTTGCACAATATTAATAAATAGATGAATTTAGTAATAATCTTAATAAAATTGCAACAAAATTTAAAAAATATTGGCTTGACATTCTTCTAATTTTTTGTTATGCATGCATCATGGATCCTAAATATAAATTAAAAAGAGTGTCTTTTGCTTAATAGGATATCTATTAATTTATGTAGTACTCCTTTAATTACTAGTGATTAAATAAAAAATGAAATTGCTAGCTTATATTCTTCTTATGAAATAAAATATTCTAATGTTAGTCGTTCAACTTCACGTCCTCCTCCACACACGGAGAATTATCCTAGTAGTACTAGTAGTGGTATTGGTATTCTACAATTTAACATTCATGATATATAGAGTGAATTAGATAGTGAAAATTATTTTACAACTTTGAGTAATGAACTTGATATTTGTTTTTAAATTTGTTATCAATTTTCTCGAGAAGAGAATTTTTTATGTGAAATGAGACTATTCAATTATTTATCAAAGCTCAAAGAATATTATGAAGATCAAGCATAAGTGGAAGATCAAGAGAATAATTGATGATGCCAATTTGAATCCATCAAAAGATATCAAATCAAAGATCAAAGAAAGAAGATTTGAGGTCAAATCCTCAAAAACCCGGAGAGGATGATGCAAATTTGAATTCATCAAAAGATATCAAGTCAAAGATCATAGGATTTTTTCGAATCGGTCGAGAATCATAACAAAATATTCACTTTTTTTAGGAGATCTAGATTCACTTATCTAGGAGATTTAGATCCACTTATCTAGGAGATCTAGATTCATTTATTTAGATTCTCTTTTATTTAATTTTCTAATTTATGTTTTTAAATTGGCTATATATAAAGCCCCCTAGTCTTATGTTTGAGGAGTTGGAGATTAATAAAAAAGAAAGCTTTTGCTTTTAGGGAATTGGAGAGATCCTTTTTCTTCTTTGGTGAGTGATATCAAAAGAACCCTTTGGTGAGTTATATCCAAAGTCCCTTTCGTATGAGTTATATCACGAAAGAAAGTTGCAGCCGCGTCCTTATCCAAGGAGGTGAGAAGCGTTGCATTCATCCATCACGTGCAGTGCGTTTCCGTGCCCACATCAATTTTGATATTTTAGATTGGTGGAAAAAATATTCTACTATATATCTTATTCTTTCTATAATGGCACGTGATCTACTAACACTTCCAGTCTCTACAGTAGCATCGAAGTCTTCTTTTAGTGCAGATGGACGTGTGTACGATGAACGAAGAGGACAACTTGCACATGATCTCTTGGAAGCACTCATTTGCATCAAATATTGGAATGACCCCAAGACAAAAGATCAATAACGAGATAATGAGATAATTGAAGACTTTAAAAATTTAGATGTTGAAAACTATATATTGTTTTTTTTTTGTACTTTCTATTGTAATTTGAAGTAATTTTTTTGAACTTGTAATTTTTTTAACATATCGCAAATGATGGGCAATTAAATGGATGTCAATTTAGTTGAGATGTATCTAATTTGTAGTGATGCAACAATTAAATATTTGTAATGATATTTATGTGATATACTTGTTAGTGGATCGTCTCCAATATTTTTTTGTTAAAAACATTGTTGGCTTAGAAAACTAAGTATGTGTGTTTTGATGATGAATGTACTTATTGAAAATGCCCTTGAAAATGGTCTATAAAATACGAACTATTTGCAAAGATGATTATTATTGATAAGAGCCAAGAGGGTTTTAGTCTTTTAGAGCATATTCTTGATAAGGGACGTCCCTCAACTTAAAACGAACTTGCCTCAGATAAAACGGACATCCCTCATATTAAAACGAACGTCCTTCATCGTATAACGGACGTCCCTCATCTTACAACAGACGTCCTCATCATAAAACAAATGTCCCATATTAAAATAGACATCCGTCAGCTTACAATGGAAGGAAGCGGGAAGTCCATGAACTTATAACAGACGTCCCATATTAAAACAGACGTCCCTCGGTTCACAATAGACATCCCTCAACTTTGTCTTCTATATAAACTAAAGGGCGTATGCTGCTAGGGCAAGCAATTTTGAATTTCCCCTATTTGATTTCCGAGCAAATTTCTAACTTCCTCAAAACTTTCAACTCCTCTTTTCAAATTTCTTGAACAAGGAAATGACATTGAAGGATAGAAAACTCACCACCAAGCATAAAGCGGCTCTGCCTCCCTCCGACGCTCAAGCAAGTTCACATTCACTAGGCGCTTCGAGTCCTTCGATCTGTCCCCGCAAATCAGTAGAGGACAACTATTATTCACTCATGTTTAGGATAGCATTAGCCAAGGAAATGTACAACAATGACATCAGTCTTCATTCGATTATTATATCTAGGAGGGTAGAATTCAATGCGTTTGCCGATTTTGGAATAGAACAAATGTTTAAATGCATTAGATTGGCTAGGCTGTGCATGCTACGGGGTATTGTTATGAGCGGGTGGTGAAATTATTTTATATAAATCTGGAGGTGGGCGGCGGCAACAAGAACAAACTAATGGAGCTGAGGACGATCTCTTTTGGTGGGAGATTAAATTAACTCTAGAGGAGTTGAATGAGCTGATTGAATGTTCCACGGAGGAGCTGACAGAGGAATATCTTAACGTATCCTAGGACCTAGACTTCGTAAAACAAGAAAAATGCCTGGCATTGCTGAAAAAGTTACATCACAATCCTGACATTAAAACTTTCTACATGGCCAAATCCAAGGATCCAGACTTCGTAAAACAAGAAAAATGTCTCTCATTGCTGAAAAAGTTGCATCACAATCCTGACATTGAAACTTTCTATAGGGCCAAATTCAAGGACCTAAATGCGAAAGCCATAGTCATTCATCACATGATAACAGACACAGTTATGCCTCGTGATGGACACATAGACCATGTCAGCTGCATGGATCTCTATGTGATGGAGAACCTCTACAATGGTCAAACTTTCAACGCCAGATACATTATTATTAATGTGATGAAGGCAATTCTGAAGAGTCTAAGGAAGAACCTCCCCAACAACTGGCTCATTCAGAAGATTGTTTATAACAATGGGCTGGGGCTCCCTCCTAATGAGCTAAGAATCAATGAAAAAGCACTTGACGTCTTCAATCAGGTAACATTAGCTCGGATGGGGATAAACAAAGTAGGAGGGAGTGGGTATTCAATGTCAGGACCTGGAGGGGGGCCTAACAAAACCGCCAAGTCAGGCGACTTGATCCTCGAAGAGAACCAAGCCCAAACGCAAATCACATGAGTTGAGATCCATAGAGTGATCAGCATGAGCAGATAGTATAATAATAAACAAAAAAAATACTGTGCAGGAATTAAATCAAATAACACCAAAACTACAAACCCCAAATGAACCAGATACGGAGGGATTGAACCGACGAACATCCACTCATTCATGGGAAGATCGATACACCCACCAGAGGGGTATCAGAAACGCCCCAGGACGACACGTGTAGATCCCATGCACCGAGCCTACACCCTAACCTGGGAAATAGAGTCTAAGGGGTGAATGACAAATTCAATAGGGAAATTGATACTAAATGCAATACATGCTAAAAACTATTTTTCTTATCTCTTTTGAAAGCCATTTCATACTTCTCATTTATCGTACATGGATTTTAAATCGTTAAAACCACTTTATCATTTTATTAAACCGGCTCATGACCCTTGATGTGGCTTCATCAAAACACGTTGTATACGTAGACAGCCAAATTGCAAAATATGCCAACATCATTTTCCGTAAGAAAACGTCATTAGTGAAAATAGATGGTCACATAATGACCCATTCAACACACACCAGAGAAAGGTGGCCATCTGTCGAGAGCTACACCTCATGAGATAGAGAGAAAACAAAAGACGGTGATTCGAAGATCCAGCACGTCACTTGGATGTGCCAACGAGCCGTAGCTCAACGCTGATACGATCCGTATAATCAAAGTAATAAATAAGATTGCTCGCGATAGACTACTTCTCAACTAAAATACCCATGTGTCCCAAATTGACGAGGATTGCCAAAGAGCAGAGCTATGAGCCATCACGTCACCCGTCAAATGGAACGGTACTAGAATAGGTGAATCTCAATGACCAACAACCTTCAATCCATGTGACTAAATGCCCTGGGCAGGTTTTGGGGCTTGAAACCCAAGGAGGCGTCATCATTGCCCCATCTCCATTTCAACTTCCAGGGCTTAAAACCCGAGAACATGTCTGTCAGACCGTGTGCATGCCTATAGAGGGGGGGGAGAGGGGGGAGGATGAATTAGACATTCTAAACATTTTCGTACGATATTAATTTGAGTGATTTATTACAAATATAAATAAATAAACAATAATAAATATAAAGAGTAAGGATAAAGAGATGACACCAATATGTTCATGTGATTCGACAAATATTACCTATGTCCATGTTCCAAGCTCCCGACTTGGAGATCTTTAATCGTCCAACCTCCTTGGTTGATGATGTTTGACTTCACAGGTGTCAAACAAACCTTTACAGACTATTCTCAGGGCATCACCCTCTGGATTGATCTTCACGAGTGTCAATTTAGCCTTGTTGACTATTTCGGGACGTCACCCTTTCGTGTTGTGTTTGGATACAAAAGACTCGAAATAGAAAATACAATTTTGAACCTAAGCTCTTCAAATGTAAATCTCAAATGTGGGAATGGAAGAGATAGGCCTAAACACTCAAATATAGAGAGAAATGAAATAGGATTGTCAAGGACCAATTTGGAGTGTTTCTCTTTTGGTTGGATTCTTGTTCTTTGCAATTGTGAGTACGTTTATTTATAGAAAACTGCTCTGTCGGTCGACCACTTCTCTTTCGGTCGACCACTTTGTAGCTGTTGGAATTTGACCATTGAAGACTTAGGGCGAAAATCAACGGCAGCAGTCGACCAGTCTCCTTGGGGCGGTCGACTGCTGCAGCATATTCTACATAGGGAGCGCTGCGACATATTTTGCACAGGGAGCGCTGCACATTCAGTAGCGGTTGACTGATCCTCCCTAGTGGTTGATCGCTCCCAGTGTTATTTCAATTCTAAGCTTCTTTGCCATTTTTTGATCTACCATTTTTCCCTTGCTCGACCGCCTGCTGGACTTAAAATTGCCGAGTAATCTGTAATTAAATTTTGTCGACCATTTTTCCCTTGCTCAACCGCCTGCTCAACCGAAAATCCTGGGAACCTTCTGTTTTGACTTTTGCTCGATCAAGTGGTCAACCAGATCTTCTGCCAGACTGTTTTGGTGGATTGATTTTCGTGTTTTAGTCGACCTCTTATCTCCTTTTTGCTCAAATACAATCTTCTAAATCCCAATGAATATCCTATAGGCTACATGGACTTAGATAAAACATATTAGCAAACTTTAATACTCTTACAATCCAATAAATATCACTATAAATATAATGATTAAACAATTAAGCATAATTATCAATAAACAACTTATAATTTCAATCAATACAAACATCATCAAAATGAATAAGCCTAACAACACTTAGGCTAACAATGTCACCAATGCCCCATGACCCTTTTACACGTATAAACAACCAATCTTTTCATAGTAGAAGATTGCAGGGATAGCCTCGTAATATGTTTAACACCAGAGTGCCTAAAGCATCAAGATGATTCATCATCCCAACATATATATCAACACAAATATCAAACCCTCACATGTGCATAGAATAGTAAACAGTATGTCATGCACGATAAAGTAAACATGAGAAAACATATATATACATAAAAAAGGACGTGTTGTTGAAACAGTCCTTGTCGGGTTTTTAAGGTGTGGTATCCCACAAAATACCAGTTTTGAAAGCATGATGCAATGCATTGTAGAAAATATAAAGATCCCTACCTCGATAACAACCACAGCACGCTTACCGACAAGCCAGCACCACCCGCTAACAGAAGCGAAGGTCACACCACTGACATCTCTGGAACCTATAACAAGAATGATGTCAAAATCCCACAATTATGCAAGGGATACAACAAAGATCCTAAAACGGAAACCAGACCCGACTGGAAGGATCAACACAAGACTCCCCAGCTCAAATGAGGAATGACGGGATCCCCACACCCCAAACCGAGAATCTACACGAGGGAGAATAATGAATAGCTGACGAGGCCAAATAGAGTTTGCTAAACCCTACTCTGGGAGACAAGCAGTGCGGTCGACCCAAACACAACCACGGTCGACCCGACACTCAACAGGCAACCAAGAAGTCCCACCGGTAGACAAGACACGGTGATGGGAGACAGAACACAACACACTTAACCTAATTTGCTCAACAATCGAGAAGACATGCTCGAAGACATTCGAACCCAACCATGGTCGACAAGGCATCGCAGTGGTCAACCGAGACCACTCAATAGTTGTTGAGGCAAAGCAAAGGTCGATTGGGACCTCGTAGCCTCGACCAGACTCATCAACGGTCAACCGAGACCATTTAGTGTTGATGAGACATGTCGATGGTCAACGGGGACCTCACAACAGTTGATAAGACACGCTTGCAACCATCAAAGACTCAAAAGTCAAGGGGACTTATCTAAAGTCAATCGAGTATGACTTTAGTGGAAAGTTGGCTAGGAAACCAAAAACCAAACTGAGCCTAAAACCTTGTCAACTGACAAAAATTTCTAAAAATGAGTAATAAAATAGGTGGACATGCCCTACATCAAGTCTAGGAACCTAACCGATGCACAAATAGCACATTTGTGTCAAAACAGGGATGGAAATTCCCTTTTTGGTCGATTAATTGTCGATCAGTGTCACACTGGTCAACCAATTTGAGCTTACGGGTCGATAACAGATCGACAGGTGAAGCATCAGTCGATTTTTGATTGACTAGTAAAGCACCGATCGACCGACGATCGACTAGTGTCACGCACTGGTGGATTTAGAGATCGACCAGACCCCATGGTGGTCAGTTACAGATCAATCGGGACCCTTCTCGATCTACCGCTGGTCAATCGAGAATCGCCGAAAACATTGGTTTTTTACGTTTCTACCTGATTTTTGACTCCTAATGACCAATAACCCTGCATAAACTGTAACATCCCGTAACTTTTTTCGTATATAAATTTTCTTTTCTTTAAAACCATTGTGTAATAAAACATCAGAGTAATAAACAGCGGAAGTCAGGTCGTATAAAATATAGAGTAACCATACAACAGAAATCTTTTACAATTTAATACCATAAATCAACAGTTTTAAAAATTATTTCAATAAGTATCGTCTAAAACATTTATTAAAATTCCATTTAAAGCTAATAGTATTTAAAACACTTAAAACAATTTAAACATATTTATTCCATTTCCGTGAGCCATAACCACAAGGTCAATGTCGCAAACAGCACAACATCCACACAGTAATACTCCATCAGCTACGTCCATTAACAACTTTATCCATTCATCGGCTACTTACCTACATCAACGAGACCTAACTATGAGCTTAAATCTCAGTACATGGTATAAACGTAAAACACATACAATTTCTATAACATCGTATATAGTTTTCTATTTTACTTATTTGTTACTTTTCATGTCTTTTACTATTATTTATTTCATTTATGTGTAGGGCGTATCCAACCGGACCATACAAACATCTGTTACTATTTATTTTTTTTATTGTTTATGTGCCGGGCGTATCCAACCAGACCACAGAAACATTTGTTTATTTATCTTAATTTCTGTGCTGGGCGTAACAAACTGATCCACAACTGTTTACTTATCTTTGATTTATGTGCTGGGTGTAACAAAGTGGTTCATAAAAATAACTATTTACATTCATTTCATTTTCGTATGCTTTGATTTCTGTGCCGGACGTATCCAACTAGACCACAACTGTTAACGTATATTTCTTTTTTGTGTACTTTATGATCAAGTCTTAACGTTGTCGTGCACATATAATCCTATCTAACGTGTTCCTCATTTGTATCCTTAAAACGTGATCCGTCCTACCTAAGGAACTGAACTCAAATCTAATAAACTTACAATTCATAACAAACAATTAAACAAACAGTAAACAACCCCTAATCCCCGTGATGCCCTCTTTCAAACAAACTACATGCAATACCACGTACCTGAAGTCCTTAGCTTTAATGGTTTAATACTTTAAGATTTTTCACAAAAACTTGAATAACAACAGAGAATAACAACTGAAACCTTTTTCCAAAACTTGCAGATTCGCTTATCCTTCCTCCTTCACAGCCGTTTATTCACTTTTTTGCACCTCACGATCCTTATTTTCTTTCACAAATGGAACCCTCATAGCACTCAGACTTCACATTTTTGGCAGAGTAACTTTAACGCTTCACCTCTATGTGAAACTCTCGCCTCTTCCCTATCTATTTATAGGCACTCCCAGCAATTTCATCATTAACTCACTGAAGATAAAAAGGCCATGGGACATAACCCCTCAATGATCATTAACTCTTTCATCGTCTAGACATTCCAGACGACGTTCCTTTTGTCTTCTCGTCAGTTAAAACTCTTTAGATTATCCTTCATAAATGGGCGGATGATCGAGGTGGACGTTCTCCCTATGCCAAACGACTGCCACAAACAGCCGCGATGCTTTCCTTCAGAAATTGTCCACCATCATGCTGGTCGATCGACGCACCTCGCTGTCTCCAAGCAGTTTGCTTTTGATTAAATCTCTAGATTATTTCCTTAGCGTGACATCTATATATATATATATATATATATATATAATTACTCTTAATCAACCATAATTCACTTTTTCCAAATATCTAAACCTCAACCTATACCATATGTTTCACCATTCCTTCTTCACATTATCCTTCATTAAATCCAATATGTCCTAAAATATTATAAATCATATACCTTCAACCTTATTAATTAGCTCTCAATCCTTACAATATCTATCATATCCTATTACGTCCAAATATGTTTTCTCTTACTATTTCCACTGACTATAAATTCTATTTGATATCGTCCAATTTAACTCCAATTATCACAAAATAATTCTCCAATTAACCTCAATCCTTTCTATAAGCTAATTATAAAAATAACAGGATATCATAATTCACTTATTCCAATTATGTTTCTCTTGACTAATATCTTTACTTGTCC
Organism: Begonia loranthoides; assembly: GCA_022433065.1. Lineage (NCBI taxonomy): Eukaryota > Viridiplantae > Streptophyta > Magnoliopsida > Cucurbitales > Begoniaceae > Begonia > Begonia loranthoides. Next base: position 8,304,215 of record CM039472.1, on the reverse strand, counting down.
AACTCAGCTCCTATCATCCCTAAAATTATCACTTAAGTTATACCTTCAGCTCAACGAAGATTCGAGATATTACATAAACTCTAATGCAACCTAAATGAACCAGAAATTTCTGCTAGATTCAAGTTTTTAAGCTCGAATCCGAGGCCAAATGATTTCAACCCTAAAACCCTAAAATCAAAGACCAAACTTTCCAAAATGGAAACTGCCTTCATAAAGGCTACTCCTCTTGATGCTGAGAATATGAATCTATTGTCCGAAATTGACAATGCTACGATTCGTCCTCCCTCCTCTCTCTGGTGTCTCTCCTTCGTTCGATCGTGGGTTTGCAGAAGAAGAGAATTTTTCTTCTTCTGTAAACCCTTCCCATTTATTAAAAAAAATATAATATTAATAATATATAATATATAATAATTTAATCTCATTTAAGATCCAACTCAAATCGTGACTCGTTCAAAACACTAATCGAAAACAATTTCTTAATCAAAATAATTTACCAAAAACATTTTTGAAAAGAAATTTCCGCTAAAAAAAACTCAATTTGACCATTTGACTGAAAAATGCACACGAGACTACTAAGTGAAAAAATGGGTCAACTCTCAACATTTGACCAAAAAATTACGCCAAAAATTTACATGTGAAATTTTAAAATCTCAGATTTTACATTCAAGGGCACTGACAGTCCATCCACATCGGCCGAAAAGCCTCCATTGAAATCGGCTACACAACCTCCTTTGACGTCATCTACACTACTTCCTTAGACATCGGCTGCACCAGACTCAGACCACGTGGAGATGGAGGACGATATTGTTCATCCCCTTGCTAAGTCATCACCCTATGTACTGATCAATGAGGAGAAGTGGAACTAGCTTGTGTACAAGTTGGATAAACATGAGAGGCAAATTGACGATATTATGGCTTCTCTACTACATATAAAAGATGAGTTGAGGAGGTGTATGGATTCGTAATCAGCCCCTCTGGCAGCCTAGCCAATAGCTCCTCTATCAACTCCTTTAGTAGCCTTGCCAGCAACCCTCCTTGCAGCTCCTCCATTAGCAGGCACGCGCCCTCCAGTAGCCTGATGGCCCCAGCCTCGAACTTGACTAGTAGCCCCTCCAAGTCCAACAACTCCTTCAACAACCCTACCAGCAACTCCTCATGCAGCCCTTCCATTAGCCTCTCCATCTTCCATCAATGGACTAGAAGGATGCCATTAAGTTTTTTTAGTTCATATGCACTTTCCATCTATGCAATGTATGCATTAGTTCATTGTTGGTTTAGGTTCTTTGAATTAGATATAACAATGTGTTACAACCGTGCAAGTTTCTCATCATCATGCAACTGTCCTCTCCTCCAAGCCTTGTCATAGTTTAGAAGATATTAGCAACGGCTCCTCCATGGAAGGAAGTAGTTCCAAAGCATGTTTCACTGCTAAAATTGCACGTGATATGTCTTCAATATAGTTTTGTACAATGTGTCAAATTTACAATTAGTAGTCTAAAGGTCATGCTTAAATTGATTATTCATTGCAATTTGTGAACTTGATAGAGGAGTTCATGAATTTGGTGCATGAAAATACCAAGAGGAACGTGGAAACATGTGACGTTCTTGCTGGCAGTAGGGGTAAGACACTAGATTTATAATACCCTACTTTTTATATCAAAATTTAATAAGGATAAATTGGAAAGTAATTGGGGGTATTTGGATTATTTGGATAATTATCGAGGTATTACCAAGGACGTAACCAGTAGATTATTATTTAGAAAATTTATCGGATGATAATTAGGATTAATTTGGAAGGGGAATTTGTTAAGGAATGTTTGATTAAAGGTGAAAATGTGTAAAAATAAATTATGGAGTGTTTCAGTCGAGGCTGCGGTCGATGCCACGGTCAAGCAACTCGATCGAAATGTGATACATAACACATTTTGACTTTTCGGTCGCATTGCAATCGAGGTCGTCGACGAGATGTGTGATTGAAAAATAACGAGTTTTGAATCTATCAAATTTGGTCATTTTGCGGTCGTGAAGTTTGACCGAAATATGAGACAGTGGCAAAATTTAGGATCTGGTTTGAAGACAAATGAGAAGAAAGTTGTGGTTAGTTTTATTAGAAAATGGTTTGTTAAATAGATGAAGAATAAAATGAAAAGAGAAATTTAAATGAGGAATAAAAGTGTAGGGGAGGATTCAAAATGAAAGAAGAAATATGATTAAAATAGGAGCTGAACTGGTTCTGTAATACCCTGACTTTTCATAACGGAATTTAATAAGAATAATTGGAAAGTAATTGAGGGTCTTTGGATTATTTGGATATTTATTGGGGTATTATCAAGGACGTAATCAATATATTATAATTTAAAGGAATTTATTGGATTTTAAGGGTTAAAGTAATGAGATATAAATAGGGGATTAGTTGTAATTAGAATTTAAGAAGATAATTAATGAGGGAATTAAATGAGTGTTAAGTGAATAATTGTAATTAAGTGAAGAATTAAACTAAAAGGAATTAAAGGGGGGATTGTGAAGGGTTGAACCGGTACAGTTGAACTGGTTCAGTCGAACCGGTTCATGCTGTCAGTGGCTCGGTTCAGAATCAAAAGGAAAGGGCACTTTGTTTGGCCCTTGGCCATTTCGCGGAGAAGAAAAAGAAAACAGGGAGAGACAGAGAGGGCGATCGGGAGATCGCGGGTGGCGTGAGGGAGATGATCCTGCGCACGAGCTTAGTTGCGGCAGGCTAACCCTGTTCAGCGGGCGTACGAGCAGCTGTCGACGATGCGGATTGCGGATTAGGGTTCGGTGTCACGGGACTGGTGGATGTCAAGCTCTCACTGGCTACAGATTTTTGCAGAGGGTTGTGGTGAGTCGGTAACATTCCATCCTTCTCCCTTGCGTTCTATCATTTGGGTGATTTGGTAGTTGGATTCTGTGGACGGATGGCAGCCACCGACGCGATGAACACAGGGGCTAGGGCTTGCTAGGGATTTGGTTTTGGTTCGGCCTGCGGTTTGGTCTGAACCGGTTCGTCTGGTTAGTCTTGGTCTGGTAATGAAGATTGGATGACATGTCGTGCAGCTCCTCTCGATGACCCCACGTATTACTCGAGAAGGCAGTATGGAGTTTTCCACGATTCAGTGAACTCCTCCACGTTGTGCTGAGTGAACCACGACTATGAAACTGTAAGTGGAGTGATTAAGGGGGATTTTCCATGGATCAAGTGTTTTACAGAGAGAACGGAGAGAAAAGGGTAAGAGGGAAGGAGAGAAACACTTTGTATTCTGGTGAACTCCTCGCTGCTAGGATTGTTCAGTGCAGGAATTCTTCAATCATAGGTCATTTTGAGATAAGAAATTGAGGTAGAGTCTTGGCCAGTGGAGGCCCTACACCACAAGCAGCGTCTTGGTTGTTAAATTTTCGTATATAGTTTTTGTAAAATGTTCAATGTTGTTCCTGCTTGCATGAAGTTTGTATTACTCACTGTCTAACCTTGTAGAAGTGTTAGTTTTGATCTCCGTAAGTTATAGTCTTTGCATAATCATATCCTCTGTTGCGTAATCTCTTTGTTAGTTTAGGATTCTCACTCTCTGCTGAATTATGTGGCTGTTTTGATTTGATTACTCCTTGACATTGTTAACTCTTGATTTCTCACTGTGAAATCAACCCCCAGCATGTTGTGATTTTATATGGAAAAATATTGAACTGTTAAGTATAGGACTCACACTATTGATTACTCAAGATATTGAACTTGTCAAAATAATTGTTGTATTAGGATAGTCCGATCACCTGTCATTTAATGGCTCTGTTGGTTTAGTTTCTGCCTTACTAAGATTAATGCCAATGATAAGCATTGACTGTTATCCTGTTTAAAGAACTTAAGTATTTGATTTACTCTCTATTATTTGGTATATAAATCTGTGAATTTAAGTAACATTGTTTCGTGATTTATTAACTAGAATAATGTTGCTAATTTAACTCTCACATATTAGTTGTCTGCTTAACCTTTGGATTGTATTACTTGTTGAGTAGTTAGTTTATGGATATTAACTATTAGTTTAGATCTTAGTTGTTTAATTGTTTCATTGGATATAGACGTCTTATAGCTTTGGATTCAATCATCCTTAGTATAATTTAATAGGTTGATAAATGCTCATGTATATTTCATCCACTGTTATTTATTCCAATTATTGAGCATGATATCGCTGCTATTTACTATTAGATTTTAAGCATGCTAGGATATTGAATATTGCTGTATTTTCCTTCAATTGTCGAGCATCATATAGCTGCTATTTTCTATTAAATTATGCGCATGTAAGGATGTCAATTACTGCGGTTTTTTCCTTCGATTATTGAGAATGTTTAGTGTCCGATTTCACTGCTACTTTTCCATTTCATTTTAAGCATGTTAGCACGTTTTATTTTGTCATATATTTAGCATATTACCCTATTGTATTATGTCAAAAAATAAACATGTATGCACGTTTTATTTTGTTGAATAATTAGCATGTTTTACTTGTTGAATTCGTTGCTGTTTCATATTTATATTATGTTAATTTCAAGATATAATAGCATGTTCTAATTGTTGGAAATTCGTTAATATTTTGCAGTTACACGCTGTTATTTGCTATTAGAATTCAAAGCATGACAACACGTTTTATTTCTTGATAGATTCGCTGATTATATGTTGTTATTTTCTGTCGAATTCTAAAGCATGTTAGCACGTTTGTTCGCTGTTAAGTTTATTGTCATTCTATTGTTAGTTTTCGTAAATTTCGAAGTATGTTAGCACATTTTATTTGTTGTTAAATATGATGTTATACCATTGTTAGATTCACTACTACTCTAAGGTTATTTTCTGCCATTTCGAAGCATATATCTCGCTGTCTTTATTTCTTTTAGTTCAATGATGTTTTCTGCTGTGATTCTAGAATTCTTGTAATATATAGACTTGTGAATTCTTGATAGTTGGATGGTATTATTCATAGTTGTAATTCTAGTATTGCATTGACATACATTATGATAATAGAAATTCTAGAAAATACCACGAATGGGTTGATATTCATTTGTGAGAAGAAAATGAATAAAAGAAATGAAAGTAAAAAGGGGAATTGGAGGTTGGGGAGGTGGTTCGGATCTAACTGGTAGACTCGAGATTATATCATTCCCTTATCGGGTCGTGAGAGCCTATCTACCATAAGGAGTTAGATGACAACTAACGGCCACTCTCCCTGCCAGGAACCTCCAATGTCCCAACTCGATGTACGAGTTGATGTATATGTAACCATGAGTAAAAAATAGTTTGGACGAATTCCATTCTAACATAATGAGTTAGATACATACATATTGCATGTCTCAGTTCTTGTTGGGCGTTAGCCCATGTTTGCTTCGTGGTGTAGGTGATCGTAATGACACAAGTATTCTACAGAGGAGCAGTTGATGAAGGATTTACACGTGCAGACGTTGTGGCTGGCCAGGCTAAAGAAGTAAAAAAGAAAAATGGTTTTGTAAACGTTAATGTAAACAGTCGTTTATTATTCCGTAAATAGTTTATTTATGCTTCCGTTACATTTTTAGAAAAATAATTTTATAATTATAGTTTTTCGCTGTTTATAACGGTTTAAATAACAAGTTTAAGGAAAATGATTGTTAACGGTTCAGTTTTAAGAAAAGAACTCTGAATTCAATTTAAAAGAATTAACAACAATTTAAGTTGTTTTTATAAAAGTTTTAAATTTTACGCATTTTTGAAATAAGAAAAATCTGGGTCTTTACAGGTTCAGTCGAATCGATTCTGTCATGTTGGTTCGGCTGGAAATCAAAGAAAGGGGGAAGGAATCGGATTTTGGTGTGTGATTTTTGGCTGAGGAGAAAGAACAGAGAGTGAGAGAGATCGAGAGAGCCAAGAGAGACAAATGCGAGGGAGGGCTCTCGCGGGCGGATTTCTGCAAGACGACGAGGCAGGCTCTGGCGGCATGCTAGCGAACAACTAGGGGGAGTCGCGGGTGTGACGTGCAAAGCTAGGGTACGAGTTGGACCGTGATCTCCGCGGGTCGAATTGGAGCGTGCTTCCGCTGGCGGTGGATTTCGGCGTCGAGTTGAGGTACGTCTGGCTGATTTTTATTCTCTTCTTGACGTTCTGTTGCTCGGCATTTTCCGTGTGGTGTTTGGCAAGGGTGTTTTGGCGAAGAGGATAGCAGTGGGAGTGGCTGGTGTCGGGTTACGTTGAACTAGTCCTGCTGGTTTGTAGAAATGTGTGAATCAGTTCATGAATGGCCTTCTGGCCGAAAAGGATTTTCCATACTTCTAGCTGGCCACGCACGCGGCTGAAGTGAAATATAGAGGTATTGGGGATGTTAGACGTGAATGAGTCTCTTGAAAAGGGTGAAGGAATGGAGATACAACATCCCTTATTATAAATAGTATTTTATTTTATTTTATTAATTTCACAACTATTATGAGTTATCAAAGTAATTAATGCAAAACTATTTTCAAAATAGTAGTACATTACTTTACCAAAACAGCGTCTACAGCTATTTTTACATTTCCAAAAAAGTTAGATATCCTACGTTAGTGACTATTAGCAAAATACTCCCCAAAATACATCCCTTTTCTTTTCATTTTATCCTATTATTTATCCCATACCAAAATACCAAATTCCGTCTGTAAAAGTATCATTATATCCGTCGTCAGAAAAAACGATTTCCACAGTCAAATGATGAAGCACCACAACCAACAGATCAGAATGGCTGANTCACAGCACCACTCTGTCCATCAAATCCCAAAAACAATTTACACACATATCTGCAGAAAAAATTTCCTAACTGTGTGTAAGAAAGCTTACCTTACTAGCTCCTATTTCCTTATCAGACAGAGTAGCTCCGTATCAGACAGAGTATTCTTCAGTCAAAACTACATACAGATAGAAGAGGAGAGGAAGGGATTTATACACGGCATACCAGCTCACCCCCCTTGCTACATGGTGTGTGATCACCCCATGCCTTTGGAAGAGATCCAAAGGTTGGAGGCCATGCAGCTGCTTCTCCCTCATCAGCAACATCGTTTCCCATGCAGAAATTTTTAAGGGAAATCGAAAAATGACAAAGCAAATCCCTAATTTTAAATGGGTTTCTCGGCCAATTTTGCCCTTCCGGATGCGGTTAGTCGTCCGCATGATTCGTCTGCATCGTCCGCATGATTCGTCCGCATCGTCCGTATGTTCCCAGAAAATATTACAGATTCATCTCGGACGCCAATTTGTCGCGTCTGCATCGTCTGAATTGTCCCAGAATTAGGACAGACTCATTCGGACGACCCTGTCATCGTCCGCAGCGTCCGCACTTTGACAGTTCAGCGTCCGCAACAGATCAGAGTTTAGGACGCCAAATGTCATCCCCATCGTCCTAACTTCCAAATTTTGGCATTTCCTTTTTAACTTTTACACTACATTTCTTTGCTATATCACTTTATTACATCATCAAAGTTTATTACAACATAATATATAACTTTATACGGTATTTTTCTATATTTGGGACATTACAGGAGAGATACTGTCGGGCAAGTTGTGCATAAAATCGATAGCGTAGGAGACAGAGAGGATGGGTGGAAAAGAGCAGAGCTTTTAGCTGCGAAGGGAAAATGGAAAGTAGAGAGAAAATGAGAGATTGTGGAACAAAGAAGAAATAGAAAGAAGAAGAAGATGAAACTGCACTCGGGGGATTCTTTGGGTAAGGATTTCCTTCATCTTTATTTATGATTTTATGGATTTTTACTCTGGTTGCTACAATTTTATGAAGTAATTGTGGGTTAGGTTATGTTGAGAATAAATTTTATTGTGTTTAAAGGAAGAAAGAGGGAGTAACGAGCAGATGAAGGGGGATGAGCTCCCTGGTCTCGGGTGCTTCAGGTATCTAACTTCCTTCCTGATTTTATGGGTTGAGTTGTATTAAGAGTAGAAGGTGAAGATAAGGTGTTAAAGGGAAATGTGGCTTCTATTTCTAAACAACTATCAACTAACTTCTTTGTTGAATTTATGTTCATTGTGTGTTGATGTTAAGTCATTACTTTGTCAACTTGTTAGAATGCTAAAGTTAAGAGGAATGTTGAGTGAGTGATGGAATATATTATCTGCTTTGTTATTGATTTAATTAGAAGTTATGCTGCTTGTTGGAAGTCCTTACTGCTTGTTATAAATATTAGGGATTTAAGGTATTACTGCTTTGTTATTGACACCAGGTAAGTAAATATAAATATTACTGCTTTGTTATTGCCACCAGGTAAGTGATGCGCATGTGTCTTGGTCTTTGGGGCCCTACATTGCAAGAATATGATATGCACGTTTGATTGTTTACCGCTTTACAAGCATGTCTATAATTTTAATTGCATATCTACATTTTTATAAGCACGTCTATTGTTTTATAAGCATGCCTACCATTTTAAATAGCATATCTACCATTTTATGAAGCATGATTTGTGAATTGTATGTTGGGTGTTTTATTAGGTTCCTTAATTATATGTTAGAAATTGTATACATTCACGATCATGCATCATGGTTTTCAAAACGATACGAAAATGGGTTTTCATGTATGGTTTTGAAAAGAGAACGGAAACGAATATTAAATGACAATGGTAAAGTTTTAAGTAAAGAAAGGATAATGGATATGTTGAGGTTTTGACATGTAACTCCTAAAGAGAGGCTTGGTGGACGTGATTCCCATGGTTAGAGGCTTTGGATGGATTAGTCCCCCGGTGGTTGAGTTGCATTCCAATGGTAATCCGTTGAGGCTTTGACATGTAACTCATAAAGAGAGGCTTGGTGGACATGGTTCCCATGGTTAGAGGCTTTGGGTGGATTCGACCCCTAATGGTTGAGTTGCATTCCAATGTTAGACGGTTAAAGCTTTGGTGTTTGACTCAAACGCATGAAGAGAGGCTTGGTGGACGTGGTCCCCATTGTTAGAGGCTTTGGGTGGATTAGTCCTCCAATGGTTGAGGTTTGAGTTGAATACGAAAGGCAGAATAATAATGTAAAGTTAAGATCAAGAAAATGGTAAAAGAAAAAGAAAAGGAAAGATAAAAAAGAAACAGAAAATGAAAATAGATTTTCAAAGTTGCATGACATGTGTATTATACAGTTTTATTTTATATCACTTACTGAGCCTTAGACTCATTAGTTAAGTCTTGTGATGTAGGTACACGCACAGGATAATAGGTTAAGAAGCAGTTGATGAAGGTTTTGCACGCGCAGATCTTGTGGCTGGTTAGGCTAAAGGGATTTGCAAGAAATGGTTTGTAAATAATTTTGTAAAGGGTTAGTAAAATATTAAATTCTAAAAGAAAAGAATGGTATTTCTTTAATGCTTTGTTTTAATTATATTCCGCTGCATTTCATAAAAGATTTTAAGAAAAGAATTTTATTAATGTCTTTTAATTGGGTTTATATTTTATAAAATTTTTACGAAAAAGAGTTTAATTATCGTCTTTTAATTGATTTATGAAAGAAGAATCTTCCGCTGTTTTTATAAAAAGAAAAATTTTAAATTTTACACGATTTTAGACGTAATAAAAATCGGGTCGTTATAATTTCATTTCAAAGTTATTCTCAATTTTACTTTTGATTGTATGCTTAAGACATCATGCCATCATGCATCGTGTTGTCTTTTTTTAGAATGGCTTCTGAGTCTTTGTTGGATCCATGTGAGACACTTATATTTCTTTATGCAATATTTTTCCTCTTGTTGAGCTACTTATAATATATTGTTTTAATTTCAATTTTCAAACTCACCCAAAGCAAAAATATTTCATGTCATCTGTTGACCTACACACCTATTACACCTATCAGATGATGTTACCTTAAGCAATTTCAATTGTCATGGCCCCTATAGATAAACAATGGTAAATTATCATCATGTGCTATATTCATTATGCTTTGAAGGAAGCTAATGACTAATTTTCCTTCCAATTGGCCAATTTCAGCCCACAGGCCATATTCCAAATCTTGCGCCCTATAGGGGAGTGGTGGTTAGAAGTTGTCAACAAAAAGGATTCCATCTTCATGACAAAGTCGCTTCAGAGGACCTTTTCGAGCACTCCTCTCATGTTGAAATCAACCATGAGTTGACATTCAATGTCGCCAATCTTCGTTTCTAAAAAGTATAATTGTACTTACATTTGAATTTTGAGTTATTATACAGTTGTTTATTTTTGTACATTTGTTTATTAATTATGTATTTGAGATTTTGAGTTGAGTTATAGTTATTGTATTTCATAGTATTCTGGTTGGGTATTTTGGTTGTCATTGTTATTGTTGTTTTGTCAAAATCGTCAGAATAATTGATGGATGCATAATGCATTATATTGGGGAGAACATCTATAAATAAACAGATGCTATTATGTCAAAAAATTTGAAATAAAATCATATGAAACTTGAAAGAAATGGTAAGTCATGATGTAGAGGTATGAGCTGCTTTTAAAATTATGTAATTTGAGTGAAGAAATAGAATTCAACATAGTAAGCTATAAGCTGAGGGACGTCCGTTTTAATCTGGAACTTCTGTTTTAAGCTGAGGGACATTCGTTTTAAGCTGGGGATGCCCGTTTAATATGAGGGACGTCCGTTTTAAGCTGAGGGACGTCCATTTTAAGCTGAGGGATGAGGGACGTTCGTTTTGGTTCTAGTTTGGTTTCTCCCTTTAAAAACTTTTGCTTCGGTTCCATTTTTTTCAAATCGAATACCATCAGTTCGGTTCCGAATGGTATTGTATGTTTAGCTCGTTAAGGTCGATTCGTTAAGGCTTGTAGGCTCGTTTAGCTAGCTCGGCTCAGCTCGTTTAACTCATGGCTCGCAAGCTAGCTCGAGTTCAATTTTTTTTTGGGCTGGCTCATTAGGCTCGGTTAGTTTAACTTGGTAGGCTCGATGAGACAAACTTTTTCAAGCTTAGCTCGGTCGGCTCGTTTTTCATCTCTATATTAATGTTTACTAATATATTTGTTTAAGTTCATGTACTTAAAGGATAGATCATTTGGACTTAGAAGCTTCAAAGATTGCAATACTTGGAGTAGAGGTTAACTGGGCAGTCGACCAAATTGCTACAGAGGCAGAACACCAGAAAAGCAGTTGATAGAAGAAGAATGGGAGGTCGACCAGAAATATTACAGATTGCTCGACATATGCTAAAGTGCAAAAGAGTGGTCGGCCGAGATGAATGTGGTGGACCAAAAATTGGACAAAGTCGAAATGGATTTCCTGAGTTGCACTAGAGCGGTCGACTAGCGCAAATATAGGTCAACCGATGTGGACAAATAGAGTGCAGGGTGGTCGACGAGATGTATAATGGTAGCATGCAACGGTCAAGAAGCGATCAACTGGAATGTTGCAATAGTCGACCACTAGACAATTTTTATAAATAAGAGGCACTCCAAATTGAAGAACCAAGGGAAAAAAAAACCATAGCAATACGCTGCCAAAATTATCCTAGACGTTTCTTTTCACAATTGAGTGTTTGGCCTAACTCTCTTATTCCCCAACTTGAGAGTTATATTTAGAGAGCTTAGGCCTTAGAGTTTTGTTGTAATCATTCATTTCCTTTATTGTACTTATGTGATGATCAAGGGTGACGCCTCGTAATAGTCAAGAGAAAAGGATGATGCTCTACAATAGTTTGTAAAGGCTTGATTGATGCCCGTGAAGTTCAATTAACAATAACCGAGATGGTTATTGGTTTAAGAAATTTTCAAGGGGAGACCTTAAAGCGTGAACGTAGATGGGTTTGCCGAACCACATTAACAAACTTGGTGTCATCTCTCTTTCCCTGAACTTTTATATTCATGCTTATGATTGCTTTGTATGCATAATTCATAATATCACTTGGGAATTAGAAAATATATAATCACATGAAAAAGTTTTAAATAGTCTAAAGGTTCTACACCACTGGTCCACCTTTTTGGGACAGTTTGTCCTCAGTACCCATTTACATACATTTTCATCATTTTTTCATTTTTTTAAATGCAGACTCTTGCATGAATATATTATCGTAATACAACAGACCATATCCTCAATATCATACCAAAAGCAGAGAGCATCATGCAACAAATAACAGCAACTTATTCTCAAATACATTTTATCACCAAAATCAGAATCATCACCATCAAATGACTATAAAACAGAGTATAAACATCATTTATCGCATTAAACATAATAGTACCTCTATCAGTAAAATAACAGATTCCCGATATCTTTCTAAGTTAGAAATAAACATTGTATCTAACATCACATTTCATATAGCATCACAACCCCAGTTCAATAAATGAAAAATAAACACAATAGGCAAATATCAAATCCTTAAGAGTCATTAGTAAGGAAAAATAGAAAGCAAGGCGCACCTAAACTTTCCTAGCACCTTGCGATGGAGGCCATGAGGCCATACACATGCAACTTAAGTTTTTTAATGGAAGAAATCATCTCTCACAACTTGTCTTTGTCATCCAAAAAAGCTCTAACCCTTTTCAAAACTCTTAGGCAAATTTATTACTGCCGCCAGTAATAAAATAGTTTCAATCTCTTAAAATACCCTCTTTTTATACTCACGATTAGGGTGTGAGCAGTCGTCATCCTCGGATGCATTCCTTGCCACGAACGCCTATGACTCCATGATATGCACCCTCCTTTGTCAATTTCTGACCTAAACGACTGTGTTTCTTGGTTTTGCAGCTCCATTTACTTCTGTGGACTAATACTCTTCCGCATTGCTCACTTTTCCTCTGCGATTCATAACCCAAACAACATTGTTTCCTTTGATTCGCAAACACATTCCTCTCCGCGGATGCCTACACTCCCACAAATTCCACTATTCAACGCATGTCTATATCTAAAATGACGACGTTTAGATTTCATTTCTTAACATCTTTCTGCATTTCCATTAGTCAAATGACATTGTTTAACTCTCTGCGCGACCACTTTACTTCCCGCGAGGGAATCTTTCCTTTCCATGGAAGCATCTTTTCTTACATCCAACAATCCACGTTTTGTCCTCCCATTTAATCTGACGGTCCTCCTCTCTCCCGCAACAGAATCTTTCTCTCCCACCAAAGCATCTTTCTTTCGCCTTTCTAATCTAACGGCCCCTGGCTCATCCATGCTTTCCATCCAAAAACCGTTATTCCATCCACACTTCTTAATTGTTTCCACAGACATATTCCTCTCCGCAGTCTTCATCCGATGAATGATGTTTCACTTGCGTTTTCCATTTGACGTGTAATACCCCGATGATCATTTTTCCCGTGTAAGCAATGTAATCGAACTTTGGAGATAATTATATATTCCATTGCGTCTCTATACGTGTTAAATTATGACGTGTATTTATGATGGAATTATTTTGGGATAAAAAGTTAGTAGGAAAATGTGAGAGAAATGGGGAATTAGGCTTATGCGGATGCATGCGAATGCCATGGGGATGAATGCATGATGGATCCTCATGTCCTAAAGTGACTTTGTCTCTTTGCCGATGAATGCAAACAGGGGCGGACGAGGTTGGGATGCATTCGCTTCGAATCTGTCCGATTTTGGACACATTCAGATGAAAATGCGGACAATGCAGACAAGGATGGGACGCGCCCACAATGAACCTATCCAATTTTTGGACACTTCCGTTCGCGTGCAGACGCTACATGTGGACGCCATATCACGTCCGAATATCGACTGCGGACGATATGGACAAAAGTGGGGACACCATTTCTCGTCTGTGACCACAAATTTGCCTACAAAATTTTACTCATGCGGACAAATGTGGACGATATCTATGTGTCTGCACTCGTCTAGAAGATCACAGATCTGCGACAAAAAATAATTTAAAAGCAAAACAAATCGACGAATTAACCAATAGAAATGCGGGTACTCGACACAAGTCGCCCTCCACCACGATCCGACCAGTAGGGAACTGTCTCCTGCACCCCTCCTGCTGGACATATGGTTGGTCTCCCAACTAAGCTTGCCCTTTCCCCCTTTATCTTTAGCTAGCCCTCCCCTCACCTCCAACTCTCCCCTGAATTCTTTTTGGAGTGGAGTTTCTGCATGATGAGTGAGGCTAGAAGCAAGGAGTGTTGTCCCTGCGTGGTGTCTTCCTTTAGGTAAGGAACGGGGTAGTCCTTGGCCATGTGGAGGCCCTACACCCAAGTAAAGTGTGTGTGGGTTATAGATTGTTTGTGCTTTGTAGAATTCTCCCTTGAGTTACATATTGTTATTTTACTTGCAGTCGTTTCCTCGTACACTGTTAGTTGCCTTAGACTCCTATTTTTCCCTTTAATCTCTTATTTAGTGGTTGCATTGCATTTATGATTGACGTAGGGTTCTAGTTACTAGACGTTACGCTTTATAACTCTGTTGTACATGTCATTACTTGTTAGCCTTGGATTCCATTACTGAATGTTAAGTGATAATGTTGGGTCCTATTTAACGATAATCTGGGTTGAGTAAAATGATGAACCAAGGATCTCATGCTTAGTGTTAAGAAGAAATGATGATTTGTGGAACTCTATTCATCAATGCATTTTTATAGTCTCCTCTGAGTTTATAGTTTCTCTAAATGATGATATTGCCTTGCCAAATCATTTAAACTATGCAAATGTTCTAAAACATGTGTTGTCTTACATTCGGATTGTTTTACTCTCTATATTGTTCATTGTCTTACATTTGAATTATTTTACTCTCTATATTGTTCATTGTACATTCTCTGTAAGGATGTTCATTAAGATATCTCCGATGTTGTTATATTCATTGTTAAAAGCATATACATTTAATCTCCTGTCATGCTTAGTATTTGCTGTCAAACCGTAAAATATGTATGGCTTGTTATCTTGCTATCATTTTTTGGATTCACTGCTAAGATCTAGAAACATGTATGTTAGCTCCTAATCTGTTGTATATGCCATTAATAACTCGTTGTAGTACGCTGTTTCGTTATGTCAAAAAGTTCAACACGCTAACACATTTCTTTACAATGGATTTCTGTTTCGTTCATTATTGAGAAGCATAATCTGTAAATTCTGTTCCCTAGTTCTATTCGATATTATTACTGCAGATTTTAGTTGTTAAAAAGCATGTTTTCGCTATTCGTTTCGTTATGTCTTACTGCTGTTATTATCATTTAAGAAGCATATTTTGTATTTGTTTTGTTTATTAAACGTTGTTGTTACATTTTTTGTATATAAGCATGTTCTGTAGTTTCATTCTGTTTCCTTATACGCTGTTGTTTAATCGCCATGTAAAAGCATGTTTAGTTGTTCGTGTTATGCTACTGTATTTATTCACTGATTAAAGGAATGTTAGTTGCTCGTGTTATGCTGCTGTAGTAGTCGATTTAAAAGCATGTTTAGTGGTTAATTACTGCTATATTATTAGTCGTTGAAAAGCATGATTAGCTGTTCATTTCTGCTGACATAATGGTCATTTAAAAAGTACGTTTCACTGTTCTATTTTTGATATTTTTGCTGCTGTATATAATCGTTAAGAAGCATGTTCGCTGTTCTGTTTTCGATGCTTTTGCTGCTGTATATTATCATTTTAGGGAGCATGTTTCGTTACTTTATTTCGTTGATCGTACGCTACTTTATGTTGTCAAAGCTTGTTCTGTTGTTCAATTTGCTGTCGTTTAATTTTGTCGAGCATAATAGCATGAAATTGTTAGCATGTTTTAATTGCATTTGACTGTTAAGCATGATACTATTTTCCATTGTTAATTAAGCATGTGTAAGTTCTATTTCGTTTAGATGATTATGCCTAGTTAGCCTTAGTTGATCATGTTGTAGTGACAAATCAAGCGTGTTCCTGTTAGCTAATTACTCATCATGTTCTGGTAGTCGATTGTTGAAAATACTTCCATGAGTTGGTCGCTAAATTCATTCCATGTGTTTCCTTTATAGTTGCCCTACATTTATTCACATACTTTTTGTTCTCTCGATGTGTTGGAATTTTTTCATTTATTTATTAATTGCCATTTCCTTAAATTATGGTCATTTATTTTCCATGTATGCGCTATTTAATTTGAAAGTGTCATCCTGCATTCACGTTAATAGAAACCAAGTAGGGGGTTCCACCTTAGTAGTGGTACCCATACATGCATGAGTGAGGAAAAACGCTAAGAAAAGAAACTTCAGGATGGGCGGGATACGTCTATCACTAAAGGAAACCCTAAAGGCGGGATACGCCTGAAGAGAAAAGAAAAGGGAGTTGGGGTCTATGGGTAGTTAGGATCTAGCCTGACAGCTAGGATACTCCCTCACCTAGTCGGGAAAGGGACTAGTATGCACACAGGAGGTTAGAAGCCGATCAAACTAGGTCATCTCAAAGGACAACCTCCAATCTCCAGCTCGAAGTACGAGTAAGGAACAAACGAACCCACGACGTAATAAAATAGATTGGATTGGGTGGTCCCCATTCCAAAAAAGAACTAAAGAGAGGCATAGGAAATTGTATTAACCCATTTCCTTACTAGCCTTTAAAGCTCACGTCCTTACTTGTGGTGTAGGTAATGAGATGATCTTACCAGGAGCGAAGGAGGTCTTACTCGTGGAGCCTGCGATGTATCCGGAGGAAGCGCGACTAGAGTAGAAGCATGGTTCAAGCAAAAAGAGCAAGTATATATTTTGTAAGGGTTTAACGACAAACATGTTTTGTAAGACGTTAACTATTGCCCTAAACCTTGTTTTGAGTGGATTATGCTTTTAACCCTAAACTTTAATGACTTATGTTTTAAGTAATATTTCTAATCTTGTTTCCGACATGCCTTGAGAAGTAGTTATTTCAAATTATGTTTCCGCTTATTTTATAAATTGTAGTTTTCCATTATTTTACGATTGCCCAAACGAGTTTAAGTGACGATCAGGTTTCCTTTGGGAAACAACTCTAATACTATTTTAGAAAATTGTTAAATAACGATTTATGTCATTTACCCAAAATTTTCAAAATTTAACGTATTTTTAAGATAAATGAAAAATTCGGGTCGTTACATGACGGCTCTTGTTTCATCTGCTCCTTTAACCCCTTATGTGGACGTGTTCTTATCCGCAGACGCTCTTCCTAAGCTGACACCTCACCCAATGACATTGTTTTATTAGTTAGCTTTTGCGCCGCATGATATATTTCCTTTCTACATTAATTTTTCTCATTCTCTAGTTAAACCTTGCACTAATTTCTAGAAGCCAATATAATTCCTCTTGTTAAACACTTGCATTGTTCCCAAAAACCAATATACATCCTCCCGTTAAAACACTTGCACTATTTTTCAAAAACCAAATAATTTCTTCTACGTTGTCATAGCATCATCTCAACCAAAATCATAACAACCATCCAATCTCAGTAGATTATAAATTACACAAGTTATTATTTATATCCAACAACTATGAAATAACACATCTCACCAATAAACAATGAATATAAATAATTGCATTGCATATACATTTAATAATCTTTTCCAAAAGAAATTTCTGGTTACTACATCTACAACTACCCCCTCTGCCGATATAATGTCTTAAATACTCGAGTTGAGGTTGTGCAAAATGGCATTTAACCCTATTAACATAAAGGTTATGGTCCCATAAAACCATAAACACCTATTCCAAGTGTCTCAAATGAGTCATTATAGTTAACTTAATGAGTGTTAAGTTAAGTTGTTTTGATGATAAATGAGTTAAATTATGCTAAGTTGTTTTTACACGGTAATTATGCTAAAATTATTTTAAACCATAAATTACTTGCTAATTAAACACGTTATTGATCTTTATTGGAAATGCCCTCTAAAACGGGTATTTGGTTGTTCTAACATATTTGTTCAAGTCCTTGCAGCTAATGACTTAGTTTTTGGGACGTTCGAAAGTCATCAAGTGAAAAACGTGAAGGGAGGTCGACCAATTTGTGAAGGGCGATCGACCAATTTTAAACAAATTGCTTCAAGGAATTCTGAAAATGTGAAGGCGATCAACCTCGACCGAAAGTAAACAGAGAGTGGCCAGTTTTGGAGATTGCCTTGAAGCGGTTGACTAGGATGAAGGTGGTCGACTGGTGCGATCAATCAGAGTCCAAGAAGTGGCCGACCAGGCTGTTTGAAAATTGAAGCAACGGTCAGAAGACAGTCGATCGAAGAGGTGGAGATTGACCACGCAGACTCCAGATTTCAAAAATTGTGGCACAACTGTCTGATGTAAGTCAACCAGATGAAGGGTGGTCGACTAGTTGCCTGTAGAATTGGAAACTCTATAAATAGAAGAGGACTCCGTCAGAAGAGACACAACTACCAACATTGTGAAAAGCTATTTGCAATAAAGTGCTTCAAATTTCTAGAGCTTTCAGAGCTCTATTCTTGATAGAATCGTAAACCCTCATCTAGTGTGTGTATATTGGTTATATCCATCAAAAGTGAGGTGTGTTGTGTTGTTGTATGATTAAACACTCGTGTGATCCATGTTGGTGATGGTGAAGTCACTGTAAAGGTTGGATTGATGAGCTCATGAAGTTCAATCAGTCGTAACTTGTCAGGTTGAAGTGAAAAGATCTTCAAGGAGGTATCTTGAAGCACGCACGTAGGCATGTTTTGCCAAACCGCGTTAGCAACTCAATTGCATATCTCTTACCCTTATCTTCTGCTGCATTTTGTTATTACGTTGATTAGCCATTGAATTTATGTTCAAAGATCTTGAATTAACTTAATTAACTTTGCTATTTTAATCACTCTCTGGTTATTTCAATCTTACAATTATATCATCGCTAAACACTATAACGTCATCAAAGAAAACAAAATAAATTTACGAAGAAATGGTCAAAAAATATCATTCAAATCATGGCCTAGAATGTCAAGGGTGCATTAATAAAGCCAAAAGGCATAACCAAGAATTCATAGTGCCCTCATGGGTACGGAAAACCGTTTTAAGAATATCCTCCAAGTGGACCTGAATCTGATGGCAGCTTGACTTAAGATTGAGCATGGAAAAAATTTACGCCCCGTGCAATTCATCTAATCACTCATCAATAACTAGAATAAAAAATTTGTTGGGAATCGTCACCTTACTGAGAGCAGGTAGTTAATACAAAATTGCCAGCTTCTATCTTTCTTTTTAACTAATAATATTGGACTGGAAAAAGGACTACAATTGCATCTAATTATCCTTGCAAACAACATCTCATTAACTAGTAGTTCACTTCTCGTTTTTCTATATATTGGGGTAGCGATATGGCCTCACACACATGGGCAATAGTCTTTCTTTTAAAATAATGGCATGATCATGAGTACAAATGGGAGGAAGCCCTGCCGGTGTCTCAAACAAAGTATGATATCGATCAATGAGTTGTTAAACAACATTTAGTATTGTTTCCAAAGGCAAAGAGTTTGCTTCCCCCAACTGTAATTAGGGCATTTTACTTTACAATGGGCACGTTGAATTTTAATTTTTAACAAAATAGACCCAATCTTGTTTATTCTATTTTCTAAACGTGATAATATTCTGCCATGACCCAGAGGCAAACCTAATAGAAATACTAGGTCAAACGACCTGACCCAATCGCTCAACCCAAAGTCTGGTTTGCAGTGAAAAAATTAATCAAATCAAAGTCATAGTCCACAAGAAATTAGTCGAGATCCACATAGTGATCATTAGAAATATAGTACAATAAGTTATAAAAAATGATGTGTGAGAATATAAACACCACGAAAGAGTTAGAATATTATACAGATGCAAAAGAAAACCCTCATCAAGGATTAAAACACTTAAAAGATATCATAAAGAAAAGGGCTCTTTTGATCAACTACTGCTTCTGACCACAACAACTCTTACATGGGAAGTAGGGGGTCATTTATGGTGAGTAACTAACTCAGTAGAAAATTTATATTATAAGCAATGTATGTAAAAATTGATTTTTTTATCATTGCATTTCAAAACCATGATGTGTTTAATATCCCCGACACCCCAATTGTCATATGGCACATAGAGAATAATGGTGATTTGATAACCAAACAGCGACACATGAGGCAAAAAGAAGCATGGCGATGATGCAAAGACTCGACAACATCACATAAATGAAAAAGACATGACGATATCCGAAAACTAGGCGGCATCAACGTATGAAAATCATATAAATAAAATATACCCTACCCAAGTTTATGTATTCAAAATTCAAGGAGTGTGTCATCACTGTCTTATTACCCATTTCGCATTGCAAATAAAACACATTCTCGCAATAGAAAATATATTGGGATAGTCTCATGCTGTTTTGACACTAATACCATCCAAAATAGCACGAGAATTCATTCACCAGTAAACAGATACAACAGAAGTATTAAAGTACCATGCACATGTAAAGTAAGCGTGAAAAACATGCATACGTATAGTGTAAAAACAAACGTGCTGTCGAACAAGCCATGTCGGGTTTTCTTTTTGTGATATCTCACAAAATATGAGTTTTGAAAACCATGATGCAATGTAGTACAGTATAAAATCTCTACCTCAACGACGACTACTCTTCTTACCAGCTAGAACAAATACCTCGGGGATAGGTTCAATATTCATGAAATCGTTAAAACCTATAATAGAACCAACATCAGAAATCTCTATCCAACCAAAGAAAAAATAGAGAATGGATCCTATATCGGAACTATGAACCCAAAAAGAAAGGAAACGATAAACAGCAGCATACTTCGCCGTGGCCACAAAAGTTTCTACTTAAAAGGTTGTCGCAGTCATTCGGACTTGCTGCAGATGCCCAATCTAGAAGTGTTTTTTAGCGCTGACATTTGACCCCTCCACAAACACCTAGGGTTTTGCGGCGTACGATTAGCAAGGACGCCCTGATATGAACCGCGGATGACAAGCCCAAATACCTATCGCTGACGTCCAATGCGGACACCTAAACCATACAAGGACGTTCGGGTCCAATTGCGGATGACCGATGCAGACACCCAGACACTTACTGCGAATGTCTGGTCTCGATGCACTTATGCTCCTACAGTCGACAAGACACGAACAAAGGTCGACCAGGGACAATGTTTCCAAAGAAGATCCACGAGGAAACTCACCCCTCTTCGCCATCTTTCCCCACCAATCGATTAAACATTACTCTTAAACTATATATAGAGTTAAACAACACAAAAACGACCAAAGATTTTGGGTTTCCTAACCTGAAATCTAAATCCAACATTAACGGACTTCAAATGAGAAAAAAGAGTTTAAATTTAGACTTACCCACAAAGAACATTCCCAATGGTCGAAGCCGAGAATGCCGCAAACATGGATGTAGAGTCGAAATAAAACAATTGAAGTCTATTTGGTTCCAAAAAAAAAAATTTAATATCTGTTATAAATTATTCATAAGCTCATGATTTAAATTGTATTTTACTTTTTTAAAATTTTATAATTTAGTACAAATATCTATTAATTTATGAATGATATTTTAGGAGGGTAAAATAAGAAAGAAAATGGGTAGAGTGGAGGTCGAGGTGACAAACAAGTCACCCGAGTTGAGTCTAAAAAAGTCCAACGCATTGAGCCTAGTGAGCCCAACAAATCGAGCCTAACAATGTTGCCCAAAAAAATTTTCAACTCAAGCTGGCTGAAAACCACTGTTAAGCTAATCAATCCGAGCTAACTAAATGAGTCTAACGAGCCTAACCTGACGAACCGAAACATACACAAATATTTCTAATTTATATTAATATAATGCATATTTTTTTTAAAATTTAGTTATTAAAATTATATTATTATTTATTATTATAATATCAAAATATAATAGTTAATCATTTAATTAACATAATTGTTTTATAGATTTATAAAATAATATGTATGAAAGAAAAAAAAACTGTTTAAGACGATCCAATAAAAAAGTATATCAAACGAATATCATTATAAATATTTAACATTACATATTATTAATAGAGTAATACAAATTGAGAAGTAAGATATTAAAATATTAAAAGAATTTTTAGTGAAAAAAAAAAATGTGATACTTATAAACAAAAAAAGAAAATGAAAGAAAGAGAGATAAAAAAAAAAAGCAAGAAAACAAAGGGGTGGTGGGGTAGAGTAACGCTCATATAGACATGTTTTTCTCATTAGTATTTTACTTGCATGGATCTTATAACATTTTTTGATTTTCCATCAAACATAGCACACTCAACTGATACATAACTTAATTATAATTAGTGTTTCCAACAATGCTCAAGAAATAGTATAAGCAAAAACTATTTCCTAAAAAAATATACAAATATCATATTTGACTGAATTTTATATTTTCGAGTTAATTAATCTAGTTACCAATTAGATTTATCTAAAATAATTAAGTACAGAATAAAAAAAAACTCTCATGGAATAATAAGTGTTAGTTGAGTAAACTTACATTCATCGATAAAAGTTTCATCCCGACATTTATACAAACAGGTAGAGTGCATTTGAAAGTAGAGGTGACAAACGAACTAGTCAAGTCGAACTTAAAAAAGTTCAACTCACTGAGCCGACCTTGAAAAAGTTTGACTCACTGAACATAGCGAGTTAAATGAGTCGAGTGTAACGAGCTTAACAAACTCAACGAGCCGAGCCTAACAAGTCCGACAAAAAAAGATTTCAATTTGAGCCAACTCACGTGCCACAAGTTAAACGAGCTAAATCAAACTCAGTCCACTACAGTTCCGAGCCGAGCAACGAGCTGGAGAGCCAACCCGCTTGTTTAACATCTCTAAGTGGAGGTTAATGGCTCAACTCGTTAAGAATTCCTCCCACATCGTTGTATCCAAACAAAACCAAAATCAAAATTACATTTTTTTTAACTTTACATTGAATTATATCACATGATCATTACCCTTTTCTTTCGTCATCTTAAATGAAATCAAACCCTACTTTAACAATGTTTCCTCAAGCAAGTGCTAATAAAACTTTTCTTAAAGGGGTTGTCCGCTAATAAGCTAGAGGTACATCATGCAATGGATGACCCTTTCTGCTTCTCTCAATAACCTTTCTTGCAAGCGAAACTTGTTTTCCTACCACAAAAATAAAAGCTTTACCTTTCCCTCTTGCGCCTCTTGCAGTTCTTCCGACCCGTCGCACATATTCACTTGGATCTCGAGGAAAATCAAACAGCACAACATGATCGATATTTGCAAAATCAATCCCACGGGATGCCCTGGAAAAAAGTTTCACAAAAAATAACTCAGAAAAGTTCATATTTTTGCTTATTCCAAGGGATGCATAATTGAAACTTGTTATAGGTCACGTAGAAACATTGGATTGAAATGGAATGTCAACTGATTAACTATAATAAGGTCGATGATTATTGTAGCAGCACAGACGGAATAATAATCTGTTCATATAAAGGGATTGTAGCTGATGAGTTGGTTCATGAGGCAATAGTTTACTGAGTGTTGATTGGTATTATCTATCTAACAGTTAGCTTCCCACATCAGAAGGTGGGAACTGCACAATTACAAATGATTATGTAATGAGTCATTGTACCCTAAGTCAGCCAGACTGAACTGGCCATGTGGAAACCAATTGAGATTCTCTCTCATTGCAGTCTATTTCTAGGGGTAATTTGATACACACCCGTTGATCACCTGGAACAGAACATAATTGCAGAACAGAAAATAACACCAAAAGAAATCACACACTCGTAGACACAACTCAGACTTTTGAGAGGTGTGTTCTCTCCCAAAACACTATTTTTTTCACTATTTCACAATAACCAAATAACTTCCACACCAAATGTATACATTCCCCACCCCCAGTCAACACAATAACTCGCTCTCATAAAAACCCAATCCCCCACATTAAACAAAAAACAATTAGTAATAAACCATACAACGCACAGAACATCTCCTTTCCTAGCTTAAAACTCTTTTCTCGACTGCCTTGTATGTATGAAAAGTAGTGGCGGGTGCTTATCAATACTCAGCCAAAAGTTTTACCTTATCCTCAAAGTGAAAATGGGGAAACTGATTATAATAATGTCAAAATTCTCTCAAGTTGCATCGTCTGGAGAACAGGTAGGAAATAAGAACTTCCATTCTATTCAAATTACTAGTCGGACATTGGTGAACCCCTCATAAGGTCTCAGGTTTGACTCGTAATCCCTTGTCAACCGTGATCCGTGAAGGTAGAAGTGAGGAAGCCAAGTAAGTGCCGATAGCCTTCCAAAGTTGGAAAATAAGAAAAACAAGATGAATTAAAAGACCTGGTGGATGGTCAAGTTCATAAGTCACGGAGCCTACCTTGGCTATGAGTGGGAACGAGCCGTAAAATCAAAGACTGGGCTTCTCATTTCTTCGTTGGGCAAGAGAATGGTGACAATAAAGATGCAACTTAAGCTAAACCAGATCACCAACATTAAAAGTGACCTCTTGACGATGGAGATCTACTACTTTCTTCATCTTAGATTGGGATCGGCCTAAATGAATCTTCAACTCGTCTAATATAACGTCAAGGTCTTGGAGTAGAGAATCTACTAAGAAAACCAGAGAAGTACCCACACAATAGCAAATTAGGGGAGCAAGATCTTAGCCGTAAACAACGTGAAATGGTGTAGTGTTGGCCAAAGCATGAAAAGAGGTATTAATCAATACTCAACCTAAGGTAACCACTGGGCCCACGGGTGGGACTTGTCTCCGACAAAGCTTCGTAGGTATGTTTCAAGACAACAGTTAACCACTTCTATCTTTCCTTCTAATTGTGGGTGGAAAGCAGTGTTATACTGCAAGTGCGTACCCTGATGCTTGAAGAGTTACTTCCAAAAGAAGTCAAGGAAAACATTATTTCTATTAGAATCAATTGAATGCAGAAACCCATATAGTTTAACATGTTGAATGAAGGATGAAGCTACAGATAGCATCGTAAAGGGATGTTTGAGGCCAATAGAATGTGCGTACTTGCTCAGACAATCCACTACTACTAGGATAGAGTCCACTCTTGTTGACCGAGGTAGGCCGTCAACAAAAACCATGGAAATATCTTTCCAAATTCAATCTGGAATGGGTAGAGGCTTTAACAGCCCAACAAAAGATAGTGTTTGACACTTGTTGTATTCTCAAATTTCACAAGCCACTACATATTGTTTGATATCTCGTTTCATCCCTTTCCAAAAGATTTTGGTTGATATCCGCTGAAGCGTTTTAAGAACCCCTAAATGCTCTCAATAGCAATACCATGAAATTCTTTTAACAATAAGGGGAATGATGGAAGACCCCTTAGCTAAGACCACACGACTTGGAAGAAACAACTGCATGTTATGAATTGTGTACCCTACATATTCTTGTTGTGCAATATGCAAGTCAATATCGATTTTGCCTAATAGTGGGTCGGATTTAACCACAGAATCAAGCCGCTCCCAAGAAATCAAAGTGACAGGTGCCATTTCAAAAAACTTGGGATTCTTGGGTTTGAGCGACGAAGCATCTACTGCCCTATTTTCTACTCTCATACAGTATTGGATATCAAAATCAAAGCCCATAATTTTGGTTAACCATTTCTTATGATTGGAACTCCCCAATCGTTGCTCCAAGAGAAATTTAAGGCTACATTGATTAGTTCGCACAACGAATTTTCGTCCCAATAGGTAAGGATGCTATTTTTGGATAGCATACATAATAGCTTTGAGCTCACGCTCATGTATTGATCCCTACCATGCTGGTTAAGGAAGAGCTTAACTAAAATATGCAATGGATCGTCCCTCATGCATTAATACTGCCCCGACTCCACTACCCGAAGCATCAACCTCAACCACAAAGCGTTTAGAAAAATCGGGTAATGCCAAAACTGGCATTGTAGTTAAGGCTGCCTTTCAATTAAATGTTTTCGCTTTCGAACCCCAATTAAAATTGTCTTTCCGAAGTTGATTCAATACTAGAAGTGCAATATTGTCATATCCAGCCACAAACTTACGATAGTATCCAGTAAGACCCAGACATCCCCGTAATTCCTTCAGCGTGCGAGGCATCGGCCACCTAAGCATAGCATCGATCTTTGATGGATTTGCAACCACTCCCTTGTGTGATATAATATGTCCCAAATACTCCAGTTGAGATTGTGCAAAATGGCATTTAGCCCTATTGACATAAACGTTACGATCCCGAAAAACCATAAACACATACTCCAAGTGTCTCAAATGAGTCATTATATCGTCACTAAACACCAAAACATCATGAAAGAAAAACAAAATGAATTTACGAAGAAAGGGTGAAAAAATATCATTCATCACGACCTAAAATGTCGAGGGTGTGTTAGTAAGGCCAAAAGGCATAACCAATAATTTATAGTAGCCCTCATGGGTACAGAAAGCCATTTTAGGAATATCCTTCGATCGGACCCAAACCTACTGGTTGCCTGACTTAAGATCGAGTTTAGAAAAAATTTGTGCCCCATGCAAATCATCTGATAACTCGTCGATAATTGGAATTAGAAATTTGTTGGGAATCGTCACTTTATTGAGAGTACGATAGTCAACACAAAATCGTCAGTTTCCATCTTTCTTTTTAACTAACAACACCGGGCTAGAAAAATGATCATAACTGTGTCTAATTAACCCTGCAGCACACATCTGATGCTCTTCGGGTAGGGTTCGGGAGAGTATTAGAAGCGCGTGGTCGATCTATGGCTAAGGAACGGTCAACCAGAAAACAAACAAGTTCGAAAGGATTGCTTCTGGAAAATTTGAGGTCGACCTGATGAACAGTGAGCGATTGACCGGGTGAACAGTGACCTACGTCCGTGGATTTGATGTTTTGCAGATTTTTCAGAAAAACTTCAACAGCAACGAAAACACCTCTAATGAATGATTTTTTACAAGGTTTTTTAACACGATCTCAAGTAATAATGATAAAGAAACCATCAAAATTTCGTGGGCAAATTCAAAGGAACAATCAAGATATGGCTGAAACAGTGCAAGTCAGTCAGAAAATTGCCTAATTACAACTTTCTACTCTCCAGGCGATTTCCAATAATTGAAAGCACTCAAACTTAATAACTTATGAGTTTTTGCAACCTTACTAAGGAATTCACTTTCTTGGGAAAGGATGTGAGAAAAATCCAATAAAAAGAAAATTAATCAAACTCTCACAAAGAATTAGAAGTCAGACCACAAAACAATCGATTATCAACAACCGAATTGCAATGTGGGTTTTTGCCCGAAAGAACAAAGAGGAGAGTTTTAATTCATCAAAACTAAAAAGAAAGAGCTCTAAAGAGAGCTTAAATAGCTCTTCAAAAATTAGGGTTTAGAATTTACCACATAAAAGTTACAAAACTACCTTCACGAAGACACATACTCAACTAAACATGCCCTAACCGAGTGACATCAATACTTGACTATTAAACTTAATTATAAAATAAGTAAAATAAATCATAAATAATTTACTAAGTCCTTATTGCTGCGACGATCCAATTGGTTGATCCTTTAAGTCCATCTTCAAATGGATTTGAGCTTCAATTCCGGTTAAGACAGAATGAGCTTCTTTGGTAGAAACTCAGCTCTATGTTCGGGGAGCTTTTGACATAGTAAATAAACACTAAATTTAATGAAACACCTTATTCGGAAAAGCTTGAGATGTCAACTACAATTTTTATAAAGTACACGATTTGATATGAGATTGTTAAGACTATCAAATTAGCCAAATAGTCGTCGAAGGTCAAATCACCAACAGTTTTGGAATGTCTAAGAAATCTTCTAAACTTGTGATTGATCTTTCA
The DNA here is from genome assembly GCA_022433065.1 of Begonia loranthoides. NCBI lineage: Eukaryota > Viridiplantae > Streptophyta > Magnoliopsida > Cucurbitales > Begoniaceae > Begonia > Begonia loranthoides. The sequence goes on along the minus strand of CM039472.1, from coordinate 8,276,519 downwards.
CTTATTTTTTATCTTGAATAACTCCCAACTATATTTGGATACTTGATAGATGTGCTTAATACTTTTAATGAACTTTTCTCCATGATTATTTACAAAGATAACATTGAAATTATTGTTAGAAAATTTCCTCACTTGATTGCGATTACAGGCAATCAGTGGCATATCAACATCTCATTAACTAGCAGTTCAATCTCTTTTTTCTGTATATGGGGTAGCAATATGGCCTGACACACATGAGCGATTACCCTTCTTTTAAAATAATGGCATGATCATGAGTACAAATGGGAGGGACCTCTGTTCATGTCTCAAACAAAGCATGATATTGATCAATGAGTTGTTATACAACATCTGGTACTGTTTCTAAAGGCAATGAGTCAGCTTCCCCCACCTATAAATTGGAGCATTCTACCAACACTCCTTCTCGTCATTTAACTGCCTTCATCAAAACTTGGGACCAAATTCTTGCAAATGCATGTATCCCCTTGTAACCTCACATATCGAGAACCCACCATGAACTTCATCGTCAGCATAGCCCAATTCACGTGCATGTCACCTAGAAACTGTAACCACTGTATTCTCAAAATAATGTCAAGACTTCCCAATTCCAATGGCAAAAAATCTTCCTAAACAGCTCCTACAATTTCAACCGAATCCCACGGCAAATACCTTGACTTTTAACTAAAAATCTTATGTCCATCAAAACGCCATAACTACTAGTGGTATCCAAAGTAAAGTTAAATCGTTGAACCAGATCCGTCGAAATGAAATTGTGGGTAACTCTACTATCAATTAAAACAATGACCGACGTATCTTCCACTTCTCTTAACAATTTCATGGTCTTTAGTGGAGTTAACCCATCACAGAATTCACCAATAATTCCACTGTCGTAGGAAAATAATCAGTCGCTTTTCCCTCCATTTCCTCATTCGAGCCCATTTCTTCTTCCCCAACATCATGGACAGATTAACACTTGCAATTTACGAAATTTACAGCAATGGTCGATACTATATTTCTTGTCGCACCAGTAGCACAACCCTTTCTCACGCTTGGCTTGTAATTCGAAGTCAGTCAATTTCCGAAACTGCATATTAGATTTGGGAGCAATCGTCCTCGCAACAACTTGTCCACCGCCCTCAACAACTCGTGTCACCGGATAGGAACTGAGCCTTGCACTAGGTAGTGTAACCAAGGTTCTGCCTGAATAATTAAAATTTGGGCTCATCGAATTTAATGGTTTGGACTCCCTGTATCCGCCGAAGTTCTTATTAGCTCTGAGAATGGCAAATTTGTTTTCAATTCGCTTGGTTGTTTGCATGATCTAACTCAACCCAACCAGCCTCACCACCACTAGCTCCGCTTAATATCAGTTCACAATCCGTTCACAAATTGAGCTTATAATATCCTTAATTATTAAACATTAAATTTAACATTTTAATTAAGATAAATATAAATAATTTTATTGTAACATCCTTAAATTTTATTTATAAAATTTAATATTTGAATTAAGACAAAATCTTAATAATTAAGATAGTCAAAACTCAAAACTTCTTAAATCACGAAAAGAATAAAATAAGAGGTTATCTTCAAATTTTGTGAGATTGGGGAATTCCAATATAAGTTAAAACTCTTAAATTACCATAAGATCTTACCAAATCAATTAAATGTTCTAATTCATCAAAAATAGATAAATCTTTAAATTCTCATTAAATTATATGCAAATCAAAATATCTTCAAACTTTGCAAAGATTGTAACCTATCAAAATTTATTATTTCCAATTATGTAGATTTCGAATTCAATCTCAATAAATCTTCCCAAATTAAACTCAATCAAGCCCTAATCAGAGACTTATTTCTCAATCCTTGATTTAGGAAAATAATCAACCAATTAAATATTTATTCTAATATCTAACTTAAGGAAATAAATCACGCAAATCAAAGAAGATTTTCCTAAAACAATAATGAATCTAGCCTTGATTTGAATTTATTTACAATTTTACAAAAAATGAATGAACTATATAGACTTGAAAGAGAAATGCACCTCAACCTCACTGCAAAATCATCTTAACTCTATAGAATTCCAAAGAAATCAATTTTGGAATTCTTCCTATCTCTCTAATCACTCCGACCACCGTAAGCCGCCAAGACTCGACCAAAATTAACCAAGGAAGCATATTCACCACCCCGAACAACCAACCGAAGTTATCGCAGATGCTTGCAGGCTTCTCTCTAATCGAAATTTTCAATCATTCCCATACGCTCCTACTTAACCCTACCAAACCAACTAGAACAGGTCCAGCCGAACAACAATCAGTCCAAATTCGACCAAATTGCTCTTGGACCATCAAAGTTGATCCAAATCATTCCAAAAGTTGTCCAAATAAATTTGAACTCAACTCTAGTCGACCTAAGATTTTATCAGCAAAATTTTTTTACTTATTTCTTTGAAAAAAGATTTTTCTAAAATTTAAGAGGAAATTTAACCATAATAATTTATTTAGACATAGAAGATTATTCGAAAACTTAGAAAATCCCTAAAACCATACTCTCTTGAAATCCAGGTAAGTAAAACATTATTTTTCAATGTTTTGGTTGTAGGACGTAATGTATGCGAGTATGAATGCATGAAACCGCTGAAATTGACGGAAAACATAGTATAAATGAGATGGTTGATGCAACCTTATAAGGGTAAGAAATCATTGGTTATCTGAAAGTTAGAACGTATGGTAAATATGAGATAAATGATAAAACCTTATGAGGGTAAGAAACCACTGGTTTTCTAAAAATCTGAATGCATGGTTGCAAAATAAGTTCTGACAATATGTAACTTTTAAACTATGGAACTTGGAAACATATGCAGCTAATTCACACATGCATGCGTTTTGCTTATAGAAATTATTACTCATCAATAGTTTTGTGATGTAGGTGAATTTTTATTAAGAAGTATTTATACTTGATCGAGATTCTTCCAGTTGTGGGCAAGTATACAGACGAGGTGAATAATGATCAAATAATTAAAATAAATATGTATGTAACAGATATTATTATTTGAATATGAATAAGTAGTGAATTTATTGTCTATTGTATTCTTGAGGATATATTTATGATTTTAGTATGGCTACATAGTTGAGTTAATTCGTCTATCATATTTCAAGTTTTAATTACAATTAGAAACTTGTAAATTGACCAGTATTAGATTTGATATTTAATTTGACACAATATTTAGTTTGGAGTATTCGAGACTTTAGGCATTAGATTGTCTTAATAATTCATATAATTAATTATTTTGACCTACGAGGTAGACTTAGATAAGTTGAATCTTAATAAATGTAGTCAAATGATATTCAAGTACTTAAATGAATGAATGCTATTCAAGTTTGATTCGAGAATTAAATTGGGGAAAAAATTAGGGTTTAAAATTTAGGAAAATAAATTTAAGAGTCGTTATTGTGCTTCCAACATGTGATCGAGAACGTCATGAAAAGGAGATGCCAATCTTTCAAATTGCAGCCTATATTCTCTCACGATTCCCTCTGGTTGAATTGTCGGGAATGGCTCTGCCAGCATTCCCTCGTACGAGGAACAGAATCAGTCTAGAAGTCAATCCTCAAGGCCGCCCAATCTCAAAATTTATGTCAGCCATCTTCCCATTGGTACTAGGCAAGAGCCTCGCCGTCGAGATGCACAACCACGACATCCATCTTCTCGGCCTCCAACCAACGTTGCGGAGGGAAAAAACGTTTGACCTAGACCACCCAATCGTCAGGATCTCCAGCTTCCTAAGCCAGTTTTTGCCGACAACACCAAACCATTCAGTCGGTCCGTGGCAAGAGTTCAAGTAATCCCCCTCTATCTCTTATTCTTCTTCCTTTATCCCCTGTTTTCCCATGCTCGTAGTCTTTAGACTACCCTCCTCCCTCCTGTGTGACCGATGCAACGAATGGATTCCAGCTTCTCCAAGATCGAAGCCACATCGGCTTTCAACAATTCCATATCATGAGAAATTCCCTCATATAAAGACAGCATTTTCAACCTCAGCTCCTTGCGGGCTTGTTCGACTCGGTCCTCACCCAAAGAGTCTCTTCCATCTCCTTTCCTTTTTGCCATTGTGATGGACTACGAGTCTATTCTATCATTAATCAAACTTCCAAGATTATCATAGAGAGTTCTAACCTCAGCTCCTTGCGGGCTTTTTCAGCTCGGTCCTTACCCAAAGAGTCTCTTCCATCTCCTTTCCTTTTTGCCATTGTGATGGACTACGAGTCTATTCCATCATGAATCAAACTTCCAAGATTATCATAGAGAGATCCAAGGTCAAACATAGGTGGAAGTTCAAGAATAATTGGAGAATAATTGAAGGACTTTCCAAAACTGTCTTCTTTCTGACATTCGACAAGTGTTTGACTATTTTGGAATTCTAAATGAGTCATTTCAAAAAGAGTGTTTCATAAATATTTTAGCTAACTTCCTAAGCTTTCTAGAATAGGTTGGATAGTTAAATTTGGAGTTCGTTCACTATGTCAAAAGCTTAAGGAAAGTCCAAGTGTCCAAACTTAGAAACCAAGGAAATCTCTACATAAAAACCATCCAAGCGACCGAGCACCAACAAGGATTAACTGTCAAAAAATCATCATTTCGTGGATCCAAAGCCAGCAAAGAGTTACTAAAATATTATCTTTAGAAAGTTACTAAATTCCTAATTTACTAATCGGCCAATTAGGACTATATACCTAGTATGTTTCCTATTTTGTTGTTTCCTATTTTATGCTTTGATCGACCGGACTGTTCATCACTTAACCACTGTCTTTTTAAAGGTCAACCTCCTACTCGACTGCAAGTCCAGGTCGATCTCAAGTCCTTCAGAACCGGTCGATCTCCATTAGTTGTATTTCCCTCTTGATCGACCGCTGCCTTCATTGATCGACTGCTGCTCTTGAATAACACATATTCGGTTGATCAACACCAAAGGGTTCTTCACCAACACTTCATCCTATTTCTTCAACATATTTTACAGGATATTTCTTGACCCTTTCCATTGGTGCATCACATTGCTCTAATACCAATGATACACACCTATTGATCATTGGGAACGGAACAGAATTGTGGTACTGAAAATAACAACACTGAAAGAAATCACACTTGTACACACAATACAGACTTTTGAGATGTCCGTTTTCTCCCAAAACACGATCTGTTCTTTCACAATTTCACAATGACCAAACAACTTCCACACAAACCATATAGATATTCCCCACCCTCTATCAACACAATAACTCACCCTTGGAAGATGAGCTTCATTTTCACAAGAGGAGGGCTTCAACCTGCAAACCGGGGGATCCATGGAGTCACCTACCTAAGATGAACTTCTCTTGCTGGCAGATTTCTAGGAGTGAATCCTAGCAAATGTGGTCAGTACAAATGGTATTGGAGCATGCTATACCTTCGCCATGAGGAAGTTGCTACCTGTGAAGGGAGGGATCTGAAAAGTCACCAAGTGGAGAATGATGGCCTGTCGTTGGTTTTGAAAGAGGGGTAGATTTTAATGACTTGGTTTGTCCCAAGACGGCAAGGTTGAACTAAATATGTCTTGACCACTTTGGATTTTCTCCACTTAGAAGCTAATTTTAATAAGTCAGTTCTACCAAATAGAAATATAGGCGAACATTGGACATTTTACTTCTAAATAGAAGTTGAATGAAAGTATGCTTCAGAATAAGCCAAGGCATTCCGACATCAATCTGTAGTCTTGTTTAGTTGGGTTTTGTTAGTTTGCATTATCAACATTAAGTGGTGTAATCTTATTTCTTTGTTCCAGGTTTAAATTGAATACACATTTACCACCACAAAAGTAAAAAAGGAATGATGAAAAAAATCATTGGGTAAAAGGAAGAAAAATAAATTGAAAGACCTGTCAGTGCAGACCAAAAACTGAGAGACTCTTTCAGACCGAGAACTCATAAACGCTTCCATATTCGCAAGCCGTAAATCTTGAGCTAGGGCAGCATGGAAGGGTAAAATTTGTACACGAGTCCCTTTTTTGTCTAAACGCGTCAACAAATTCTCAACTTTTCTGCATGTCTCAATCTGCACAATTCAGAAAAGAAATGACCAGTATACAAATAGAAAACAGATCACAAAGTCCAAAACAAGGTTGCTTCATAAATTTCCATCAGGGAGAAGAACTCTTTGACAAAGGTGGAAGGAAACAACAATCTAGGTATGTGAAAAAATAAATTTAAATATACCTTGTTGCAAAAAACAATAGTTTTGGAAACTGGACTCCTTTCTGCAAGTTCCAAAAGAGCATTTTTCTTATTCAAGAACGCTGAATCTGGAGAACTCTCAGCTTCCTCATCACCGGAGCAATCTACAAGAAACTGAAAATGCAATCTCACTGTCGTACTCCAATATGTAATAATGCATGTAGCTTGTTCTATGTGCAAAGAAAAACTCATGCATGTCCCTGCACAATTCTAGATAACTTCAGCAAACCCAACTGGAACACACTTCAGCATTTCTTGATTGTTAAAGATCAAACCATCAAAGTTAAATGAAAAACAAGAATAATTTCCTTTTTTTACTGTAACGAAGAATGTGGAATTGAATTTTTATGGGAATGGCACAAGAACAACCATATAAGCTCTTGATGTCGTTAATTGTAAAATAGCAACAGACATAACTTTCAGAAAAATGTTATAAACTGAAGCGAATTGTAACTCGTCTATTCTTACTTTCTTTGGCAATTTTAAAAAATTAATTTACAGGTCTGATTGAGACATTTGAAACAGCTCATTTTTCAGGGAAAAAAACAAAAAAAATCCATTCTATAAAAATAATATCATCAAAGAAATGTAACATTCACATTTCCAACAATGCCAGAAAACTCAATAAAATTGAACTGGAAATCCAGCACTAGTAAGTGATATGGAGTGGCAAAAAGGCTGTTGTTAATAATGACTGTCCATTATTCCTAACCGTGAATTTTTTCTGTTTGCGATTAAGTATAAAGAAATTTTATATTGTCAGTTAATTAACGAAATTTGGCGCCCAAGTAAGAAGCCCAGTGACACTTCCAACCAGCACCATCTAGTACACTAAATTAGATACCAAACTCTTCAAGACCATGGCCTGTGAAACTCTAATGACACCAATCTACAACCAATGAACTAACCAGCATAATAACAATACTACCAACCTCTTCAAGGCGAGAGCTGACTCTGTGCATTCCAGGTCCCATTAACACTTGACAATCAGGTAAAAGTTCAACTAATTTATTATATATCTCCGTTGGTAGTGTTGCAGTCACAAATAAATACTGATTAGAAATAGGCGCAGAGCTTATCAAACTCTGTAATGCTTCTTCAAATTGTTCATCACTGCAAAGTATATCTATCTCATCCAAAACGGCACTGCAAAACAAGGAAATCATTGGCCAAACAACCTGGTAACATAAAACATTTGAATTGACGGCAGACAAAAGTGTCAAAGAGAAAGAAAGAAAGAATGATCATAACATCAGTTTATGAAAGCTGAGAAAAATAGGTACAATGTGATGTGAAGTTAGGCAGTTTTGGATAAGCATCCAGGCACAATTGACAATCAGCATGGATAAAAAATTAGCAGGTATTAACAAAAAATCAGGCAGTGTTAACAAAACAAAGGGTGAAATGTTGTAAGGAAAAGTAGAATACCGTCCTAGATTTGATAATTGCAAGTAACCTTCTTTAATTAGGTATAAAAAACGACCAGGTGTTGCAATCAAAACATCAACACCTTCTCTTAAACTTTCCAGTTGTGTTCTTTGTCGAAAACCACCAGTCACAGCCATTGATCTAAATGGAATTCCAAATTTTGACACAGATCGGCAATTTCTAAGAACCTGTCAAAATCCCATAGGTGTCAAGAAATAACTTCACAAGCAATTTTGCTGAAAAAATATAGCTATTTATGGATAAAGCCAATAATAATATTAATGTCTTACAAAAGAAAGAGGGATTGTTTCCATTGGCTTGAAAATATATTGAAAAACCTTGATAAAGTTGGCAACATCTCAAATTTTGCAAGTTATTTAGCTAATTGATTATGTTTGTGGACAAAAAGTTACGAATAATGCCTGTAGAGTTGGCAAATTGGCCTATTTATTGAAAAAAAAAAAAATAATTTTCCAGCACAAGTATTCATTATACTTTGAAGTAAATATTGATTACATTGACCTCGCAACAGTTTACATACTACACATTCATTAGCTAGTGCAAGATGCCACAACAAAATAGCGAGAGATTACTTGTAGAAATTCAAAAGATGAGAATTTAATATCCATGACAAATACTTATAATCCAAACCAAAACGGAAAATTTGTTCCCTAAAAAAAGGAAATAAAAACATTAAATTGGAAAAACAGGAAAAAAAAAAGGCTACAAAATAAAAAATAAAACAAAACATTAAAAACAACAAGATTAATAGCAATGTAAGCATAAGACAGAGATGTAACAGAGCAACTAACCTGAGATGCCAACTCTGCAGTTGGTACAATAACAATCACTCGGGGACCTTCAGCAGAAGATTTGCTAAGTCCTTGAAGCTCTTCTTCCCTTAAACACTGAATTATTGGTGCAAGATAAGCGAACGTCTTACCTGAGCCACTTTGATCGGCTATGATACAGCTCTTTCCTTTAAGAACTGGTTCAAATGCCATAGCCTAAAATAGCCAGCATATTTATTACAAAATTTATGTGACACTGGCTAAAATTGTGTGAACAATATACTAATTGACTGACAATTAAGTCAGCCACCGTTAAAGAGAGAAGCCTTTGTCAGGTAAGCCATTTAATACTAATCAACAATGAACAAAAGTTCAAAATATGATTTTAGGGTAACAAGATGAAAAGAACGTGTATTTATCACACTCCCCAAAATAGTAACTGTGATGTGATCCGGAACACACACAAAGACAAAGATTCATTAAGAGACATTGGAGACCCAAAGACTAAAGCAAGAACAAAGAAAGTGAAAGAAAAACCACAACTTTTTGCAGAAAAATCCCAAAGAAGGGGGCTCAAAATCCATAATCCAAAAGCATTGAACTTCCTAAGCATTGGAGATGAGATAAAAGAGGAGATTCAAGTCAAAGAATGCAAAATGGTGATAAGCATTCAAAGGCCCGAAGGCACACCTGCAGCGCGCAGCCCAGCGCAGCTCAACCCCCCCTTGCTCCCACACCCGATTTAGCGCACCGCCCATTTTTCGCCGGCCACCCTCATCGCGCGGCCCAACGCGTGTCCTCTCCCAGCTCAGTTCAACCGCGGCTCGGTGTCACAGTCCTACTTTCGAGAGACTTAAGATGGACCGTGCGGCACTCGTTGTTAGGGGGAACAACGAGTAAGCCTATGAAGTGTGCCAAATACACCAATTGCCCACGACGTTAGAACGAGTTTTATGTCTAACGAGAGAGCGAGATTAATCGAAAAGAGCGTCATTGAGCATAGTGAGTATAGTTTGAATGTAAAAAACCTAATCATTCATTGTCAGCAAATTACATTGCGTAAGGAAGTTTACGTACAGTCATGCCTCTTCCCCTAAAGAGCAATCTAGACCATTCTCACAATGGCAGGAATAAACATGCTATGGTGGTGAAGAGTCACTTGCCCAAAATAGAAAGAAAAAAAATACAAAGGAATTGCCATAAATGGAAAGCAATCTAACTTAATAGTATGGACGGCCATGGACAACACGTCCTGGACAAGCCCGGATTCTTACACCCAGCAACGCGCCCACCCTCGCACTCTCTTCCAACAACGCCGCGTGTAACAATACGGGCTTGTCTAGGACATGTCGTCCGTGGCCGCCCTTCCATTAAGTTAGTTTATTTCTATTTTTAGCAATTTCTTTGTATTTCTTTTATTTCCATTTTAGGAAAGTGACTCCTCACCACTATGGCATGTTCACTCCTGCCATAGTGGAGATGGTCCAGAATGCTCTTTAGGGGGAGAGGCATGACTACACGTAGACCCCCCTACCCAATGTAATTTGCTAACAATCAATGATAAAGCTTTTTACATACAAACTATGCTCACTATGCTCAATGACGCTCTTTTCGATTAATCTCGCTCGCTCACTGCTCACTCGTTAGACACAAAGCTCGTTCTAACGTCGTGGGCAATTGGTGTCGTTGGCACACTTCGAAGGCTGACTCGTTGTTCCCCCTAACAACGAGTGCCACACGGTCTCTCTTAAGTTTCTTGAAAGTAAGACCGTGACAGTTGGTATCAGAGTCAGGTTGGCTCAAATTGCAAGAAAGCATGCCGAAAAAGAATTTGCCGGAGAAAACAAGCTCGTCAATGGATCAGCTTGAACGGTTAATCGAGCTAAAAGAGGAGATGAAGTATCTCCAAGAAATCCCTGATAACATTCGTTTTCTGGAGGAACGAATGAAGGAAATGTCTGAATTTCCTGCTAAAATTGCTCCTGTTCATAACCGAATAGACACCATCCTGATCCAAGAGCTGATTGATCGGGTGGAGAACCTCGAATCCCGACCAGAAAAGGGAAAAGGAGTAGTAAGTGGAGAGAGCTCCACAAGCGCTATAGTTGGGGTCCTGGAGCGTGTCGAAGAGATCGACCAAGCTCATACTCAACTATCAAGCACCGTGACTGACCTAACGAAAGACTTCAAGACAATGTTTGAATCCCTCAAAGCTGAGATCGCTGAAATAAACATCAAATTGAATATCACGATGAGAGCCATGGGAAACCAAACCCAAGCTTCGAGTTCAGTTGAACCCAGCCGGGTGAAAATCCCAGAGCCAAAATCCTTTGGGGGCGCCCGCGATGCCAAAGAAATAGAGAATTTCATCTTTGACATGGAACAATATTTCAAAGCGACTAAAACTGATGACGAGTCAAAGGTGATCTTGGCCACGATGCATCTTACTGGAGATGCAAAACTTTGGTGGAGGTCCAAATACAATGATATTTGCAATGGTGATTGTACCATCAATACTTGGGAAGAGCTTAAAAAGCAACTGAAGGATCAGTTCTTCCCTGAAAACGTTGAGTTCAATGCACGTCGACTACTGCGAGAACTAAAACAGACTAGCAGCATTCGCGAGTACGTTAAAACGTTCTCAGGGCTCATGCTGAATATTCGAGACATGTCAGAGAAAGACAAAATCTTCACCTTCATCGAGGGATTGAAACCGTGGGCTAGGACAAAGTTATATGAACAGAGAGTACCGACCCTCTCGAGCGCTCTTGCTGCTGCCGAGCAATTATTCGATTACTCCAATGAGAATCCTAGTCAGAAAAAGAATCCTCCCAACAATTCAAGCAACACGAAGTCCCTTAGACCAAACACGAATGCCGCTGAAAAGAAGCCATATGTTCCCAGAGAAAGCCAAGAGACATCGAGGGAAACTAATTACCAACGACCAACGAATAAGCCTATGTCCTGTTTCTTATGCAAAGGGCCACACCGAGTGGCTGAGTGCCCCCATAGATCTGCATTAACAGCTCTACAAGCGTCGATTACTAACGACAACCCAACAGAAGAAGTTGTCGAAGTAGAACCCACAGAAGTTGCAGAAGTTGGGACAATGACGTTCTTATCAGCAGTACAACAACAAATGGCAGAGTTGAAAAGAACGCCGGATAAAGGTCTTATGTACGTGGAAAGTTTTGTCAATAATAGAGCTACCAAGAGCACTATGATTGACTCGGGAGCCACACATAACTTTATCACAGAAAGGAAGCTCGCCGCTTAGGCCTAAAGCTTGAGGAGAATGCTGGCAAGATGAAAACGGTGAATGCAAAAGCAATACTGGTAGTTGGGGTGGTAAAAAGAGCTCAACTGAAATTAAATACGTGGATGCGACCAGTCGACTTCATTGTGGCACAGATGGATGATTTTGATACTATATTGGGGATGGAGTTCTTAATGGAACACAAGGTCATCCCCATTCCTTCGGCTAAGTGCATGGTAATTACCGGGAGCAATCCAACAGTAGTTTCCGCCACTCTCAAACAGCCGAGTGCCTGCAATATAAAGATGATCTCTGCAATGCAATTCAAGAAGGGGTTGAAGAATCAAGAGCCCACATATATCCTTGTTCCATCCATTGTAGACGAGGGAAAAGAAGAAATAATACCCTCTGAAATAGCGGAAGTTTTGGAAGAATACAAGGACACAATGCCAAAATGCCTGCCAAAAGTTTTACCCCCGCGCAGAGATATTGACCACCAAATTGAACTAGTCCCAAGCACTAAGCCCCCTGCCAAAGCACCTTACAGAATGGCTCCACCGAAACTTGCGGAGTTGAGAAAACAACTAGATGAATTGCTAGAGGCAGGATTCATTCGGCCAGCTAAAGCACCATTCGGAGCACCTGTGTTGTTCCAGAAGAAGAAGGATGGTAGCTTACGTCTATGCATTGACTATCGAGCTCTTAACAAAGTCACGGTTCGGAACAAATACCCAATTCCCCTCATCACTGATCTATTTGATCAGTTGTATAAAGCAAAGTACTTCACGAAGCTCGACTTGCGGTCGGGATTGACAAACGCTCCAGCAACATTCTGCACGCTCATGAATCAAGTATTCCATGAATTCCTCGACAAATTTGTGGTGGTATATCTTGATGACATTGTTGTTTATAGTGAGAGCTTGGAAGAACATAAAGTGCACCTTCGTCTTGTCCTGGAAAAACTAAGGCAAAATCAGCTGTACGTAAAGAAAGAGAAATGCTCTTTCGCCCAGAAAAGCATCGGGTTCTTGGGGCATATCATTGAACAGGGTCGTCTTCGTATGGATACTGATAAAGTACAAGCAATCCAAGATTGGAGAGACCCTACCTCAGTCACTGAACTGCGCTTGTTCCTTGGTTTGGCAAATTACTACAGGCGTTTTGTGGAAGGATTTTCTAAGAGAGCGACACCCCTCACTGAACTCCTAAAGAAGGGAGTCTTATGGAAATGGAGTCCGAAATGTCAAGCAGCTTTCACTGATATAAAAGAAGCAATGATTCAAAGTCCAGTTCTGGCCCTAGCTGATGTAACTTCGCCGTTTGAAGTTGAAACGGATGCATCTGATTTTGCACTTGGAGGAGTATTACTACAGAATGGTCATCTTGTTGCTTATGAAAGCCGCAAGTTGAAGGAGGCGGAAAGAAGATACATAGCTTCAGAGAAGGAAATGTTGGCTGTAGTACACTGCCTTCGTGTATGGAGACAATACTTGCTCGAGGCAAAGTTTGTAGTGAAGACGGACAATAGCTCAATCTGTCATTTCTTTGAACAGCCAAAGTTAACATCCAAGCAGGCGCGCTGGCACGAACTTATATCAGAATTTGATTTTCAGTTCGAACACAAGTCAGGCCAATCAAATCGGGTAGCTGACGCCCTGAGTCGAAAAGCGAAATGCGCCAGTCTGTGCTATTTGTCCCAACTTCAAGCAAGTAAGGTTAGTGGATCCACAAAAGATCGAATTCGAGACTGCCTACAAGACGACCCTGCTGCCCGGGCTGTAATGCAATTAGTGAAGGAGAAGAAGACCCGACAATTTTGGATCGAAGAAGATTTATTGCTAACAAAGGGGAACAGGCTCTATGTACCTCGAAGTAATAATCTGCGACGCTCACTGTTGCAGGAATGCCATGACACCCTATGGGCGGGTCACTCAGGATGGCAAAGGACTTATGTCCTTCTGAAGAGGGAATACTATTGGCCAAAGATGAAAGAGGATGTGATGCAATACACCAAGACCTGCTTGGTGTGTCAACAAGATAAGACTGAGAGAGATAAAATCACTGGCTTGTTAGAGCCACTACCAGTGCCTACGAAGCCTTGGGAAAGTATATCTCTAGACTTCATAACAAACTTGCCACCCTCAAGCGATTTCCAAGCTATTTTGGTGATAATTGATCGATTTTCCAAGTATGCTACCTTCATTGCCGCCCCAAAATATTGTTCCGCAGAGACAACAGCGCAACTCTTCTTCAAGCATGTGGTAAAGTTATGGGGGATACCTCAAAGCATCATCAGCGATCGGGACACTAGGTTCACAGGAGCCTTTTGGACAGAACTATTCAAGCTGTTGGGATCTAGCCTAAATATTTCTTCGAATTATCACCCACAAACGGATGGTCAAACAGAGCGTTTTAATAGTTTGCTCGAAGAGTATTTGCGGCATTTCATCAACACAAATCAAAAGAACTGGCCAAGTCTGCTAGATGTTGCACAATTCTGCTTCAACTGCCAGAAAAGCTCCTCTACAGGAAGGAGTCCATTTGAAGTAGTTTGTGGAAGACAACCGACGATGCCCCACACCCTCGATCATCCTTACTCAGGAAAGTGTCCAAAAGCTTACAACTTCACAAAGGAGTGGAGACAAAATACTGAGATAGCTCACGCCTACCTGGAACGAGCCTCCAAACATATGAAGAAATGGGCAGACTTGAAGAGACGTCCAATGGAGTTCAACGCTGGAGACCTCGTGCTAGTAAAACTACTCCTAGAACAACTGCGTTTCAGAAATCAGAGAGACAAAAGACTTGTTCGGAAATACGAAGGCCCAGTCCAAGTCATCGAAAAAATTGGGCGAACATCTTACAGAGTTGATCTACCAGCATGGCTCAAAATCCACTCAGTCATCCACGTCAGCAACCTGAAGCCGTATCACACCGACGAAGAAGATGAGCAGCGGAACAACATCAAAAGGCCGGAGATCGTACTCAGCAGATATAGGAGTCCAAACAAGGTAGAAGAAATCCTAGCAGAGAGGAGTGTCACAACAGGGAGGCGGCGACGCAAAGAATATCTTGTCAGATGGGCAGGGCTTGGCGACAATGAAACTACTTGGGAAAAAGCTGAAGACTTGGAAGACGCTGCGCAGAAGATTGAAGAGTTCAAGATGAAGACACGTTGACGAGGACGTCAACAGCTCAGTTGGAGGAGAATGTAACAATACGGGCTTGTCCAGGACATGTCGTCCGTGCCCGCCCTTCCATTAAGTTAGTTTATTTCTATTTTTAGCAATTTCTTTGTATTTCTTTTATTTCCATTTTAGGAAAGTGACTCCTCACCACTATGGCATGTTCACTCCTGCCATAGTGGAGATGGTCCAGAATGCTTTTTAGGGGGAGAGGCATGACTGCACGTAGACCCCCCTACCCAATGTAATTTGCTAACAATCAATGATAAAACTTTTTACATACAAACTATGCTCACTATGCTCAATGACGCTCTTTTCAATTAATCTCGCTCGCTCACTGCTCGCTCGTTAGACACAAAGCTCGTTCTAACGTCGTGGGCAATTGGTGCCGTTGGCACACTTCGAAGGCTGATTCGTTGTTCCCCCTAACAACGAGTGCCACACGGTCTCTCTTAAGTCTCTTGAAAGTAAGACCGTGACACCGCGCCTTCTTCGCTGGTTTGACTGCCAGTGTGTCACCACACTCCGTCAACGCATGCATCCTGCTAATCCCGCACCCAACACCCATTTCGCGCCATGCAGCCCACCAGCAGCCTTCAGTCGGCCCAGCAGCAAGCCCGCGCGCCTGCGTTTCACCATTCTGACAGCGCTTGCATCTCCAGCGGCCCATGCCTCATCAGCGGCCACCTACCTTCACTCGCGTGTCCACCTGCACCTGCCCAGCAATCCTTACCTGGCCTAGCAATCCATCCGTGCAGCTCTAGCCTTGTTGTCTTCTGCCTAGAGTGCCCAGCAGCCCATCTTGCGCGCCCAGCACCTAGCAGCCCATGATCTGCGCACCACCTGCCTTATCCAAGCATGCCCATCCACCTTTTCAAGCTAGTTTTAAGTTATTTTAAATTTTATTTACTTTATTCTAATTCTTACTTATTTTATTAGGATTAGTTTAATGCTATAAAAGCACATTAGTGCTACCATATTAGACTTTGGTTAATTCTCATTAATGAAATTGTGTTTTTAGCTTGTGAGAATTCTACTATTTGGTTCTTTGCGAAGAACTCGATCTTCAAATGTAACTTGAAAAGATCAAACTTTTTAATAGCTTTAGTTCAATCAATAACTTTGGTTAGGGTCAAGCTTCTCCTCTTGTTAACTTTGGTTCTAGCCGACAGGTTTGGTTAGGGTCAAGTTCCTGTTTTTCTTGATTCGTGAGATGATCCATGATAATTCCGCGTTGCTATAAGGTTTAGGGTTCTTTAATACCCTGAGTTCGCATCAATTGGTATCAGAGCGTTGGCTCGAGTGATTCAAGGTTTTATCTTTATTTTTCGTATTTTCTTTTATCCTTACGATCATATATCAAAAACAAAAAAAAAATCATTATCTATCAAAAATATTCTTGATCCTTACTATCATATATCAAAAAAAAAAAATTGATCCTTTCAATCAACCTTAAAAAGAAAGTGAGTTTTTTATTAAAAAAAAAAGAGTGAGCTTTTTCATTCAAACAAAGTCATATTGAAATTTGAAATTGCTATTTAGTTACCTCTCAAAGATTGCAATTCAAATCCCAAATCATTGATCTATTTCTGTCAGTTTTCATAATTCTTCGGGAAAAAATTTCCTTTTTGGGAAAGTTTTAAATACCCTATTCAAATTCAAGGTATTTTGCTTAATGAGTAGTTTGGTTTTTATCAAATTTGAAAGAAAATTGGATTTAAAGTTTGAAAAAGTTTTGATTTTTTTCGGTTTATGCTTGTTGAAAAATCTTTCCTTTTTTTTTTATTGAGTTATTACGTAAAGATACAAAAGGGGAGAACGAGTGTTAAAAGGCAAGAGTTGTGAGCCTATTTTGTAAAAGTCATTCGAGTACAAACATGAGTGGAGTGATCTTTGTTTGAGTGAAACACGTGAAGGAGAGGAAAGGTTCTTACTTTGAGTACAAACATGTTATTTTTGTTCTAACACTTTTTGTTTGCCTTGTTCTTGATCCAAAATCATGAGTGGAAGTGGAGAAGAAGCAAACATGGATTTGAGGATGAGTATGAGGGTTATGCAAGGCCAATTCCAAGCCCTAACTTTGAGGATGGATCGATTAGCAACATCAACTCCAACACATGGCAGAGAAATGAGACATTTTGAAAGAGATGAGTTTATTGAGAAAAAAGGCAAGTAACCAATGGAGAAGAGACTTCCATATGGAAAGGGAAGATGGTAATATCAAGGTAAATATTCTACCTTTCCAAGGAAAAAGTGATCCGAAGAAGTACCTAGAGTGGGAGTGAAAAGTGAATCTCAAATTTGAACGCCAAAATTACTTGGAAGAAAAGAAAATTAAGTTGGTCACTTTAAAGTTCACGGATTACGTAAGCATTTGGTGGGAACAATCATTAAAAAATCAAAAGAGATTTACAGAGCCACTAATTCGAACTTGGAAATACATGAAAAACATCATGAGAGAAAAGTTTGTTCTTTCACACTATTATAGGAAATTTGATTTTGACAAAAATGAGCTTAAGGTTGTGCACTACGATTTGGAGAAGCTTTATGAATCTTGTTTGAAGAAGAAACCAATCAGCACGACAATATGGAGTTCTAAAGAGGTAAGTGATGATCCGAATGAAGAAAGACAAGGGAGCGACTTCATCAAGGGAGATAAGTTGTTAGAAAAGAAAGAAGTTGAGGGAAAACAAAATGTTAGTGAAGCTAAAGGAAAGGACATCGACAAAGGGCAACAACAAATTGAAAGAACCATGATTTTGATGGATAATGAAGATGTTAAAAGTGTAGGTTCAAGTGACGATGAATTACCACCACTTGAGGAATGTGGCGATGTGAAAGTAGATGAACCAATAAAAGGAAGATTTGTTGATCATAAGGGAAGTTTTAAATGTGCAAAGCAAGGAGTAAATCGATGAAGTTCAAAGGGAAGCTAGCAAAGATCAAGAGAAAGTTGCTAAAGATTTCTAAGATTATACCAAAACAAAAACAAAAGAAGAAAAGTTTGAATTTGGAGAAGTTAAACAAACTTTGGAAGTTGAAGAAATAAAAATAATTGAAAAGGAAAAAGGCGAATGTGAAAAAGAAGACAAAAGAGCTATAGAGAGAAAAGCCAAAAGTAAAGTGAACAAAAAAGACAATGAGGAAGAAAAGAATTTAGAGGAAGAGAAAAAAATCTGAGAGTGAAAAGGAGAAAAAAAAATAGTGGGAAATGAGGTAAAAACCGAGGGAGAAAAGGAAGAGAAAAGAATTGAAGTGTTTAAAAGAGTGAGGAAAGTAGAGAGTTGTTTTTACTTTTGTACAAAGATTTTTCTTTTACCACCCATGAGCTAACTACTTCTTTTCTAGTGGATGATTCATCTATTTTGCAAGATTATAAAGACAGACATTCAAAAGAATTACCAAATGACATAACACCACTAAGGGGGATTGAACATCCGTGGATGGAGTACAACAAGATGTGTCCTTATGTCATCCACTACAACAAAGGTAAGGACATTGTGGTTGCCAACTCATTGTTAAAAAGGTATGTGGTTACTACTAATCTTCAAACTAAGTTATTAAGATCTGAATTTATTAAGAATTTACATGAGAATGACTTGGATTTTGGGAGATTTTGGATTGATTGTGAAAAAGATACATGTATAGATTTTTATGGAAAATTTTGGATAGTTTGTAAAAAAGATGCATGCATAGATTTTTATGGAAAATTTTGAATTGTTTTTGGGAAAGTTGCATGCATAGATTTTATGGGAAATTTTCGATTATTTGTGAGCAAAATACATGTTTCGATTTTTATGAGCATAAAGTAACTCTATTCAAGAAAATTATATTATATGTTCATAAGTATTATCTTTATGAATTGCTAGTTGGTATCTTTGAAGCATGCACCAATTATATGAGCTATATGAAAAATGGTATCTTTAAGATCTTAGATTAACATCAAATTCGTACATGGATATGCATTAGTTGGTATCTTTATGTATATGAAACATGTATGATTTTTAAGATTGATTTGAAAAATGGTTGTTGGAAAATTGTGTTAAAAATTATACATGGACTATATGAATGGTCAATTATGCTATGTGGATTATTTGATGTTTCTAGGATTCTTATGAGATTGATGGATTATGTGATTAAATATTTTATAGGAAAATTTGTTATAGTGTGGTTTGATGATAGTTTGGTTTATGGAAAAGTTGTGAAAATCCATGTTGAACACTTGAACTTAGTTTTCTTTGTTTAAGAGAAAATCGAATATGTGTTACTTTGATGAAGTGTTTAACAAATGTTGAGTTTGTATGTGTTTTGATTGATTATTCTATCTTATCTTACTCACCTTTGAAAATAGTTGACGGATTTAATCTTATAATTCCGTTAAACTTTTTACCTTTAACTAATAATGAGTTTGGTAGTTTTGATGGAAAGAAAAAGGTTGAGTTTATTAGGAATTTACATGCAAAAGAAAGAGTTGTCATTCAACCACGAGGAGATGGTCTATTCCAAGCCTTGGAGCACATCAATAACAAAACTTATAAAAATTTGTACCAAACATATACAGTAAAGAAAGTGCTTCTTTTAATACTATTGATTTGTCTTTATATGATGTAGGCGATTTGAGGATGAATCTTCTTGAAGAAGGGAGGAATGATGCGATCCGGAAAACACAAAGACAGATTTATTAAGAGACATTACAGACCCAAAAACTAAAGCAAGAACAAAGAAGGTGAAAGAAAAACCACCACTTTTTGTGAAAGAAGTACAAGAAAGGGGGGCCAAAATTCATAATCCAAAAACATTGAACTTGCTAAGCATTGGAAATGAGATAAAAGAGGAGATTCAAGTCAAAGAATGCAAAATGGTGATAAGCATTCAAAGGCCCGAAGGCACACCTGCAGCGCACGTATCTGTTTCAGCAGCGCACGCATCTGTTTCAGCAGCGCGCAACCCAGCGCCGCTCAACCCCTCTTGCCCCTACACCCGATTTAGCACACCACCCATTTTTCGCAGGCCATCCCTCACCACTCGGCCCAGTGCGCCTCATCTCCCAGTTCAATTCATCCGCTGCCCGGCACCACGCCCACCTGCGCACTCTCTTCCGACAACACTGCATTTTCTATGCGGGTCAGACTGCCCGCGCGTCCGTGTGTCACAGCACTCTGCCAGCGCACACATCCCGCAAATCCTACGCGCCTATCCAAACGCCAAGCACGTCTCACCACAACCCATTTGCCAGCAACCCATCTCCCGCACGCACCATCCTTCCTCATGGCCCAGCAACACTTTTTCGACAGCGCGTGCATCCTTCACGACCCATCTGCCAAACCGGTCACCCAGGACCCATTCTGTGCCACGCAGCCCACCAACAACTTCAGTCGGCCTAGCAACAAGCCCGCGCGGCCGCGTTTCACCATTCCTACAACGCGCATCTCCAGCGGCCCACGCNAAGCCCGCGCGGCCGCGTTTCACCATTCCTACAACGCGCATCTCCAGCGGCCCACGCCTCATCAGCAGCTATTTACCTTCCCCCACACGTCCACCTGCACCAGCCCAACAGGCCATACAAGGCCCAACAATCCATCCGTGCAGCTCCAGCACGGCTGTTTTCCACCTAGCGCGTCCAACAGCCCATCTTGCGCGCCTAGCAGCCCATGATTAGCGCGGCACTTGCATTATCCATGCGTGCTCATCCACCTTTTCAAGCTAGTTTTGAGTTATTTTAAATTTATTTTATCCTAGTTTTTACTTATTTTATTAGAATTAGTTTTAAACTATAAAAGCATATGAGTGCTACCATATTAGACTTTGGTTAATTCCCATTAATGAAATTAAGCTTTTAGCTAGTGAGAGTTCTACTCTTTAGTTCTTTGCGAAGAACTCGATCTTCTTCCAGTGTAACTTGAAAAGATCAAACATTTTAATAGTTTTGGTTCCACCAACAAGTTTGGTTAGGGTCAACCTCCTCATCTTAATAACTCTGGTTCTAGCCGATAGGTTTGGTTAGCGTCAAGTTCCTATTTTTCTTGATTCGTGAGACGATCCGTGATAATTCCGCGTTGTTGTAGGGTCTAGGGTTCTTTAAATACTTTAGGTTCGCATCAAACTGGAATTTTTAAAGCATGATTAATGTCATCAACATGACTGACACATGTATGAAGAGCTAAATGGGACAAAAACATCTAGCATGTCAAATTACGGCTGTTCCAGCAGCAATTGTCGTTTTGGGGAAAGCAAGCTTCATAATTTCACTATATGGAAAACAATGGCTGCAAAAAAACATAAGCAGGTTACCTCTCCTAGGTCCTACGACATAATGATGCTCAAAGTGCCAGTAGAAAATTAATTTCTACAAAAAAATGAAGATCAGATGCATCATATATTTGTTTCTAGAAGATACGAAACCTAATGTAGGATATATCTGCAAGTTAATATCTCCTGACAAACTAGCCAACTCTACACGTAAACTTGCAGAGAAAACAGTTCTTCCCCAAGTGCGAAAACAAATAAACTCTTCTTGCGAAAGGACTTTAGTGATGATGTACCTGAATATGAGAGGGTCGAAGAAAAAGTTGCTTCTCAAAATATGCAATCATATAATCATGGCAACCCAAGTCTTTGAAGGATTTTCGGCTAAAAAAATCACTACCAGAAGACAACTTCCATCGCTGTTTAATAGTGTCAGTTGATTCGGACTTAAAACTCTCTATGGAGCCAACATCGCCCCATCCTCTGAAGGAAGAAGCAGAACCTCCATTAACTGACACCTCTGATCCATTAGCATCGTACTTACTCTGTTTGTTGAATTCAGTTTGAAAATCTGATAATGGCCTGAGAGCAGGCCCACCATTCGGACTTGGATGAGAATGCTTCATGTTTTTCCTTAATCCCTTTATTTGATTTGATCCTCCAAATTCCTGTGAACCAAATGCTTTTGGAATTCTTTGCCCATCCCCAAGGGCATGTATTTTTTTCTTTCTACCAATATCTTGATTTTTAGAGTATGAGCCAGAAGACTCAACTGATAATCCATTTTTAACAGTTAACTCATCTTTTCCTCCATTTGTCTTTAAATTCAATTGAGAACTTTTTGTGATCATAGCCTTCACTTTCTGCGCTTTCAATCTTCCAAAACCTTTAATAGATACTCCTGAACGTGGTACTGTAGAGTCATTACTCTTAATCCCTGTCAAAATTTCAGGCACCGTTAAACCCCAACTTCTTTTTTGAGGTCAAGTGGAAAACATATCTACTCCATTCAGTATAAAATAATAATGTACAATATAGATTTAATCATGAAAACTTTAAACAAAATAGAAATAATCAAAGGAATTGCCGAATTTGCAGGAGTAATTCTTCATTAACATGGAAAATCAATATTGCAACCAACCACATTGGATCTCCGGGAATAGGTTTTAACAGAAAAGTGGTGTTTAAATATTAAATTAACCTTACTCTTTATTGTCATGAAATGAATCTACTTATCAAATAACTTCTAGTTCTTCAATTCTTGTTTGAAATCAATGAAATATATTAGCTTATACAACAAAATGGCACCCTGGATTTTTTACAGGGTACTGTCTCATTTTTTTATCACATATTTATCAAATTATATGCAAACTTATTCTAGATTGTAAAGCAACGCAACCTCAAACTTGATTTATACTTTATTTTAAGATAGTTTGATTAATATGGAGCCCCAAAATCAAATAAACTGAAATTGAAGTGGATTAGGCACTATTTTAAAATTATATCACTATCAAAGGAATACTTCAAAAGGGTTAAAACTTGTCAAAAAAGAATTATAATTCGAAATGGTTATTTTCCATGCATCAAATCTTTTGTATTGATCTGTTAATAGATATCATATGCTTGAACATTTTCAGACCTGCTGTAGACGACACAAAACTGTGGAATATAACTTATAAAAATATAGGGCATACATTCGAGTTGTGTAGTACATGAGTTTCCTTCACAGAAAGATAAACAGAAATTAGAGTAATATCTACATTAATATAATCTAAATAGCTTTTTTCCGACTTAACGCTATGCAAATATGGAGGCAACAGCAAATTGCATAATCAAACGGAGACTGAAAATGTACGGAAGGAAAAAAAGAAGTACCTCCGCTTTCATTTTCACCTCCAAATTCACTTTTAAGATGACGAGCGCCGGAGGATGCTTCTCCGTCGTCACCGCCGATCACTTGGTAATCTGCAGACGTTTCCAAGTGCGTGGGAGCGCAACCGACAACAACGCTGCCATCAAGTCGAAGCAATTTTATTCTGGAAGTGGTAAGAGACTGCGTCACATTTAGGAAAGCACCGCGAGAATGGCTGCCAACAGAGACGCATGGAGCAAGGTATTTTGAGGAGGGAGAGAAGGCGATAGGCGTAAGAAGAGGCGATTTGGCAGCCATCACTGCCTGCTCTGCTCTGCCACGTTAGGATGAGCTATCGCATACGGAGCTTGCTCTTAACAATTTTCTATCCATTCCATCCGCGGCTTTTCTACACATATATATATATATAATGATGGTGGCATTATTGGGAAAATGACAAAACAACCACCATTATTTACTGTTTTTGACAAATCAACCATCATCCTTTTTCTATTAATAAATTAACCACTGAACTGTAAAAAAATGATGCCGCTAACATCACTGTCACGTTTGCCGCTAACGCTTTGACGACGAACCGTAGCGATTGTCATGAAACTGCGTTGATTTGATGACAAACCGTAGCGGTTTGTTACTCACGGTTTGTCTAAAATCTTTGATCACAAATTTGAGAGCTTAAACACACAATTTTAGCCTCGAGAAATGTGGGTCACAAAAAAACTTGATGACAAGTCGTATATCTCTTAGAGATCTTCGATTTGATATCTCATGGAGCCAATTCTGACATTCTTAGCCAAAGTTATGGTCCTTTAAAGTTAGAGAGGTCAAAGGACTCTACAAACCGTGGTGGTTTCACCAATTCTGACACTCGTAGCTGTTGCGGCTTGACAACGAACCGCAGCGGTTTCATGACAAACCGCTACGGCTTGTCAACAAGCTGCAACGGCTTGTCGTCAAATCGCCGCGATTCGTCTACAAATAAAAAAATTCATTGTCTTTTTCGTACAAAAACTCAAACAAACTGTGATTCTCCTATGGACCGTAAAACAATTGTAAATCATCCAAAAACTACAAAACATTAACATTATTTTACAAAATCTTCTAAATTATAAAACCCGAAATCTTCTAAATCCATTCTTTTACAAAATCCAATCCAAAATTTTCTAAATTCATTCTCCATGACAATTAACTCTTTTCCATTGAAAATCTATTCTAAAGTCACGAGTTCTTTCCCTTTTTTTCCATGGGTATTTGTTCTTTTACGCTGCAACTTTCAGAAAGTTAACGGTGATGTTTGTGGCAGTAATTTCTCAAAGTTCAGTGGTTAAATTGTAAACAAAAAAATGATGATGGTTGGTTTGTCAAAAATAGTAAAGAATGATGGTTGTTTTGTCATTTCCCCATATATTTTTAAAGAAGGGAAATTAACAAATCAACCATTGTACTTTGTGATCAATAACAAGTTAACCACTAAAGTATTTTTGCGAACAATTTAACCACTCAACTATAGAAAATTGCTACCGTGAACATTGCCGTTAATTTTCTGAGAACTCGCAATGGAAAAGAAAATAATACTTATAAAAAAAACTGCAAGAACTCATGATTTTAGAGACTTTAAGTAGAAAAGAGTTAATATCTATGGAGAATAGATTTAGAAGATTTTGAATTTTATAATTTAAAAGATTTTGTAAAAGAATGTTAATATTTTAGATTTTGGATGATTTAGAATTTTTTTACTCTTCATGGGAGAATCACAGTTTGTCTGTGTGTTTCTACGAAGAAGACAATGATTTTTTTTTAGTTGTACAATTTCCTCTGCAAAAAGACAATTTTCCTTTGTGGAACGCCGTTTTTTGAAGCGGAATGTCGTCTTTCTGCAAAGTAAAGTTGTCTTTCCTCTGTAGAAAGACGACATTCCTCCACGAAAAGACGACATTCCTCTGCGGAATGTTGACTTTCTTGAGTTATATTTCAATGACTCACTTCCGCAGCGGAAAGACAATGTTTCGCTGCGGAAAGCTAACGTTCCCAAGAGAAAAGTCAACATTCTGCATAGGAAAGTCAACACAATTTAACAGAAAACGTAACTCGGGTGTTTACTCCGTCAATTTTTCATAGTTTAGTGTTTAAGTTGTTAGCGAAAATACTTTAATGATTGACTTGTCATTGTTCACAAAGTACAATGGTTGATTTGTTAATTTCCCTTTAAAGAATTAAGGGAAATTAACAAAACACTCACTTAACTATGAGGTCCATGACAAGTTAACCACTAAATAATTTTTGCTAACAACTTAAACACTGAACTTTAAGAAATGGACAGATTAAACATTACTGTTACATTTTTCATTAAAAAAATGTTGTCATTCTTATGCATAACTGTCTTTTCGCAACGGAACGTTGTCTTTCCACTAAACAAATTTAAAAGATTACTTTCCGCAAGCGAAACGTTGTCGTTCTGCTATGAAAAGACAACGTTTTACTGGCAGAAAGACTACTTTCATTTGCGAAAAATCAGACATTGGTGATGAGCACTAGACTACGATGATGGACTAGGAAGTGGAAAGAGAAAATGGTCATGAAAACTGGACGACTGAAATCGAAAAGAGGGATGAGCCACTGAAAGATTTCAGAAAACTAAAAAACGTGGGAATTGTTTACTTTCAACTAAGAAAAGACCATGTCGGAGATTCCCAACATCGTGTTCGTAGTAAGATTACTATTGATTATTGCAATTTGAACATAAAACTGAAATAGAATTAGAATTGCATAAAGTATGTTTCGACATCGTCTTTGCAGTAATGTTTCTTTCAATAGGTAACAGTGATATTTGCGTCATCTATTTTTTTTTTAATTCAGTGTTTAAATTGGTAGCGAAAATTATTTAGTGGTTAACTTATCATTAATCTCATAGTTTAATAGTTGTTTTGTTAATTTTTTTAAGGAAAATGACAAATTAACCATCATCGTTTGTGGTCCATAACAAGTCAATCACTATTTTTTTTTCTAACAAATTAACCATTGACGTATGGAAAAATGACAAAGTGAACATCGCTGTCACGTTTGTCATTAACGTGTTGATGTGGAGCCGCCGCGGCTCCGTGATTTTCCAAGAAAAGAAGGCCAAATTTGGTCTGAACCTCAGCGGTGTCTCAAGAGCCCGATGCGGTCTCTCAAGAGACCGCTACGGTGTGATACCAAACCGCGGCGGTCTCTTGAGACACCGCGGCAGCGTCATCATTAATCGGTATACATAATCCGCTGCAATCCTAGGGCTCAGCCATTTTCACCGTGAATAAAGAACGAAAACCTCTTAGCGAACAACAAGCTCAAACCTTCGATCACAATGTATTTCCAAGCAAAGAAATTGGCGTTGAAGCGAAAGGGTGGTACGTCGCAATCGATACCACAGAAGTCAATGATGCAAGAAGAAGCACTCGGCACGGTGGAAGCTGTCCAAACCGCAGCGGTGGAAGATGTTCAACCCGCGGCGGTGCAACACAGAGATATCGCGGAGGCTGGAGAAATCGTTGGACACGATGAATGGCAACCTGAACCTGAGCCTGAACATCAACCAGTTGGAGGCTCATTGGTCCCGTTCCAACTCGTTACAGCAGGTTTCCAGTCCAAACTATTCAGGACAATGTATGCCAAAGCACGGTATGAAGATAATATACAACATCGTGGAATTACTGTTTCAAAAATAGTAGATTTAGAGTCCTTGACAAGAATGAGAATTAAATAATTGGTTAACGATGCTGGATTAGGCGGGTTGTGCCGGATGAGGAGCAGTTTTTGCGAGAGGATTGTTAGATTGTTTTACGCAAATTTGGAACTGTCCACCCAGCCATTAGAGATGCGCACGTACATTTTTGGACAGGAGGTGAGGTTGACTCCCAACGAGCTGAATATAATGCTCGGATGTGTACTGAAGGGGCCAAGCAATCAATATTATCACATGTCTTGGGATCCACCATTCATCAACTGAGGAGAAGGGCTAGCGGTGCTTAGATTGTTGCACCGGAATCCCAAGATTGTCGAGTACAAGAAGCCAAAGGGCAATGAGCTGAATGTCAAAGCCCAAGTGATCCACCTCATCACGACGTACACCATTTTGTCTAAGGATGGACATCGAGACCATGTGAGCTACATGGATCTTTATTTGCTGGAGAAGGTGTTCACCAAAAAAAATGTGGACATCAGATATGTCATCTTGAGTCACATGCACGAGGTGCTCAACAACCCAGCCAAGACCTCTCATACAACTGGCTTATCTAGAGGATTGTTGAGCATTATGGGGTATGCATCTCAAAAAAAGAGTGTTAGCCTTTTTGTTAGGCTAAGTTTTATTTTGATGATGACTAAATTGTGTGTTAATTTAGTAAATCAATAAGTTGTATTTTAGTAGCATGTTGCTTGGACTAATTGGTTGATAAATTGCATAACTTAATTGGATAAATCTAATATGCAATATTTGATGCACATGCTTAGATTTTAGTATAACCAACTTATAGGATTTTGTCATCATCAAAAAGGGGGAGATTGTTAGCCTTTTTGTTAGGCTTAGTTTTATTTTGATGATGACCAAATGGTTTAATGTAATGAAAATAATAAGTTGGTTAATTGTGTTTTTATTGATAATGTATTCAATGTTTTATTCATTATTTTTATACTCAAATTTATCAAAAATACCCATGTTGAGGGTATTACAGTGTGCTAACATGTCTATTTGAGTCCATGTAGTGTTGGCTATCTTTTAGGGACTCAATATAGTTCAAGGGCAGTTTTGGAGTGAAATGCGGACGCCAGTTTATGAAGTGCGGATGCCGCGGACGAGATTTCCAATCGTCCGATTGGCCTCTGTCCATTTTGATGAACACGTGGACGATGCGCGCAGACGAGGCGGACGTGAAATGGCGTCCGTAGGTCTTCAGCTGTGCGGAAGGAAGCGAAGAAGAGGACGCTGTTTTGGCGTCCAACATTTGTGTGAAGACGCAGACGATGTAGGCGGACGCAGCGGACGATGGGAATGGCGTCCGCTTTGAATCTGTCCAATTCTGGATTTGTGCGGACGATATATGCGAACGACAGATTGGCGTCCGCAAATGCCCAGAATTCTGTCCAACGGCTATTTTCTCAACAGGCATTTTTGCAACGATCGTGCGGACGATAGGTGCGGACGCTGAGGTCGTCCGGAAGCAGCAGTGGGAGAGTTTATAAATAGAGGATCACTCCAAGCTCTCCACAAGGAACAAATCGGATATTCGAGGCGAAGCCCTGGAAAAATCAACACTCGAATACTACTCAGTGAGCTTGTTAATTGCGTTGTAAATCCAATTCTCCCTATTCCGAACTTGCGAGTTATATTTTGAGAGAATTCGGATTAGCTAGATTTAAGCTTAAATTTCTGAGTTTAGCATTGTGCTTGATAGTAGAGGGTGATACCCTTAGAATTCATCACACTTGGGTGACGCCCCGAAATAGTCAAATTTAGGGTGACGACTCGTTAGAGTCAAAGGTTGACAACCTAAGAATTAGTCAAGGGTGACGCCCCGTTTAATAGTCAACTTGTAAACGGTTTTATTGGCACCCGTAAGCCAATTATTTAGTATATCTCCAAGTGAAACTTGGAGCGCGGACGTAGGCGAGTTTGCCGAACCGCATAAACAAATATTGTGTGCATTGCTCTAACCCTTTTCTTTAATTTACGCATTTAATGTTATCGATATTTTAATTGTATTCATTAAATCACTTAGGGTAATTAGAGATTAAAATATCGTACGAAAAAGCTAAAAACGCTATATTCACCCCCCTCTATAGGCGTATATCGATCCTACAGAGCCGAGAATTGAAGAGTCGGCCACTGATGTGTACAACAAATAGAAAGTGGACCGAATGGGGGTCACCCAAGTTGGAGGGGAATGGGTACGCAAGACGACGAAGCAGCCAGCACCTCCACCCCCCTTAGTGCCTCAATATTCAGCCCCCTCAGCAGAACAACCTCTCCCTCCTCAGACATCTCACTTTACTTCGATGCCTGAGGAGACATCCAGTTGGATGAGCAGGATGGAGGAGCTCCATCAAATGGTGCTGACCAGAATACAAATGATGGAGGAGCACCTTCAAATGGCATAGGTCCAAATACAAAAAGGGGAGGAGCGAGTGGAAAAGAGGCATCTACGAGTAGAAGAGAGGCATATGCAAGCAAAAGAGAGGCACCGCAAGCTGGTGGCAGCACTTCAGAGAATTGAGAGTCGAGCAGCCCGTAAGACAGCCTCTCCATCGTCCTCTGAAGCAACAGAAGGCACATATCGCTTGTAAATTATTTACTTTGTACACAAAGTCCAGTCTTTACTTTATTTGTATTTGAAGTAATGACGTATTGTTGATTTGCAGCACCGGTGCCGTAAGCCACCAACCTGCTCATCCAGCCGTGCCTGCCAAGGTGCAAGAGACAAGTGAGTCACAACCTCATGCCCTTAGAACTGTGCGTGTAGTACATCTTTCATTTGGTTATATATGTGTGTATGCACTTATTCATGTTTTGTTAGTCTGAAGGCCTTTTTCCATTTTTGTTGCACTCTCGAGATTTGATGGACATCTTCAAGAAGTATGTTGCGGCAAATACTCGGAAGAACATGGAGACATGTGCAGTTCTTGGGGGAAACCTGCTCGCCGGTGATTACATTATCACTGATATCATCTTCCCGGAGCAAGTTGGGACGCCACATACGGTGAGAAGTCTTCTTTGTATCTTAGTGTATTCGATTTTATCTTAGTACTCATCTGAACTTATATGCAGTGCTATGCAGTCAACGACGAAGATGTATTCGCGTTTCAACAAGATAGAGGTTTACTCACATTAGGGTGGACTTACATAAGTAACCATCTCGTTTATTCGGGTTGTTGTTCATGTTCACTGTGATCATCTAATACGTTGTTTACAATGCAGACACACCCAAAGCAAGATTGTTTTATGTCCTCCGTTGGCCTCCACACTCAATATGCTTACCAGCAATTGATACTGGAAGCAATCTCCATCATCGTAGCTCCCACTGACAAAGAGCGGTATGTATTTTCCCTTGTGTAAATTCCTAATATTGCTTTCTGCGTATTCGACCGGCAATTGTTCCCTTTGCACTACAGTCGTACGACGTCTTGCTATGTACGAGTGAGGGGATGAGGGTGATCTGATAGTGAAATAATCAGGGACAATTCCACGCGCACGACAATCAAACCTTTGAGGGTCCGTTGTTCGACACAACAATGAGCCTTGACTCGCAATTGTCTTTTGTAATCAAGGATTTGCGGCCGAAATGGACCAGAAAGAAGAAGGCGGCGTAGGAATATATGTTTATGTAGACTTTGTTATAATTTATGTTTACATAACATTTACATTGTAATTTATGTTTAGTTGACTTTGTTGTAAAATATGTGTACGTTGAATTATATGTTTGGATTAAAGATTATATGTTGGATGAAAGATTAATAGTAGAAAGGATAACAGATGGATGATACTAAAACTGCTTGGGATTTTTTGCAGGATGTATGAGATTAGCTTTGGGGGAGTAAAGAAACAAGGGAGACTTTGGCAAAATTTTATAATTGGGGGTGAGGATAAGTGAAAAGTAAATTCTCCATGAACTAAATCAAGTAGATAATTAAAGACAAGTGTATGGAGAAACTTGAGTGAATTCAGTGCTACAATTTCAGCAAGCCACCGCGGTTTGGTAGTAAGCCACCACGGTTTGGTAGCAAGCTGCTGCGGCTTTGCTCACAAGCCGCTGCGGCTTTTCTCACAAGCCGTGGCAGTTTGTGAGCAAGCCGCGGCAGCGTTGAGGACAGGCCGCCCAAGCTGCGGTGGTTTGTGAGCAAGCCGTGGCGGCACTGCACAAACTGTTTCAGCTTTTCATGGTACCTATAATTAATTTCCATTCATCCTCCACAACACAACCAAATGTATGGAACCAATATATCAATTCAAATTGATGAAATGAAACAAATTCAAATTTAACAATTCAAATTTATGAAACCAATTCATATTTATCAATTCAAAATTTACAACGATAGCGTACAATACAATCACATATATATCAAACCTAATCTATCAAACCAGTGTATCACAGAAGGTTAAAGTCCACATTTGTGTATGTTTGTGTTTGCGGACCTTGCGCATCATCCTCCTACAAAACACATTGCAAATGACATTAGCATAGGTCAAATAACACTTGAAAATGTAAACGTGATAATGGGCTCACCTGTGTTTCAGAAACTATGTTCTGAACTGTCTCGGCAACTCTCTCGGGGACTGTCTCGAGGACTATGGAAGGAATTATCTCGGGGTAGAAATCATGATGCATGAACGTTACAATTTATGATGCATGAGCATGAACTAATGCATACAATTCCTCATAATTCTAGCATATCATTAGCATATAAACTCCTCAATATCTATAAAGCATAATATCAACAACAGGTTTTTACAGCAACATTCTAAATATCAACATCAAAGCAATACATCATCGAACAACAACGGAATCACGACTTATTTCTAAAGAATCCAAGCATCAAACAAGTAACATCAAACATTAAGAAAACAGTACATCTCCAAGTAAAAGCATGATCAAAACCTAATATCTATTAAACACACACCACATCTTGATTAATTTATTTTACTATTTATCAAACACAGCAGCTAATATGACAATCAAAGTAGGGTCTAACCAACCAGCAACATCAATGAATATCTCAAAAATTTAACATCTATCACAAAATAACATATTCAACACCTCAACCACATCAACGAGCACCTCCAGAACAACATATCAAGATCAATAAGTCTCCACATCATAAACATAATCATTTCCTTAACATCTATTACGCATGAACATCAAGCAACAATCATCAACAACAATGAACTTCTAAGAATATCATATCCATGCTCTTAATAACAGTAAAATCTAGCACCTAGCATGACGTTGAAAACCTGTTCACAAACAACAACATCCAACCTTGTTTTTAATAATTTCTTATCAAATCATGACAGTATAGATCGATTCTTAAACCAACAGAACATTAATTTTAACTGATTTTCTCAACACTCTAACAAATAGAGGGCAATTTAGAAATCAATAGAACCTCAACTGAGCAAACCTATCCTCAAAAAGCTTTATCAATGAGCAGAACAATATAACCTTAAAAACATGCTCTTAGACCAACAGCAACTAGAAACATCAAAAGCAAGCCTCTCCCAAGTGAACCCTATTTCTTGTGATGTAACCCAAAATGGGAAAACATATGCACACTTTTTACCTTAGATTCTTGAAGACAATCTACTCCTCTTTCCTTATTTTTCTTCTCCCTGGACGTCTCTCTGATTTTCACAACTTCCCAGCTTCTCTCTCTCGGCTCTCCCTTTTCTCTTCCTCTCATTCACGACTTTCTCTCCTTATCTCCCAATTCCTTTTCTCCCAAAGGCTTTCTCTTTCTCTCAGACTTCTCTCTCTCTTTCACGACCTTTTCTCTCCTCCAGACTCTCCCTCTTCTTTCAAGCATTCACCCCCTTTTGTACAAATAACCCCTTCCACTGCCAACTTAAGCAGGTCATGGCGCTTGGCAAGGCAACCACATGGAACCCACCTCTTTATTTTCCGATCAGAATAAAACGTCGCTACTCATTTCTGGCAACATTTCAGCTTCTGGTCAATCAAACCCTTCAGGTGATCGAACACCTATCATTCAGAAAAATTGACTTTGTACAATTTTCATGAACATAAGTCGATCGTCCACTACACATGATCGATCACAAATCAGGGCTTTGATGACCGAGATCAACCACAATTTCCTTCTTGATCGACCACAAATCACATTTTACACAAATCCAAGGAAAAATCGGTCGATCACTAACTACACCACACGATCAACCACTTTAACAATACTTCGCCTCTGTAATATTCTGCTCAGTTAGTGATCGACTACCCCCCATTGTGATCAACCACAACCTTCAATCCATTTTCCAGAAATCAAACTACCAACCACACCTCTTAATATTCATCACTTAACCACTTAATTTACTACTTCTTCTACAAACCATATTCAACATATCCAAATCACCCAAACTAACAATATTATCATTACTATAGCTTTAATTATCCTCACTTAATCTTATACTTAGTACAATGAAAATCCAAGGTATTACACATCCACTGCCTTTTCTTTGCACCTCGACCTGTCTACAGGTAGCTTTATCTCGTTACACTCGATAATCTTCTGAATAAATCAATTATATGGCAAATTTTTCTTGTAGGTGTTAAGAATATCGTACATGTGACTCAGAATCACATATCCAAGCTTAAATCTCTTTTTGTTGTAGATCTTCTTCATCAAATAGAGATCTATGCAACTAATATGGTCTCGATGTCCATCTCGAGGTAGAATCGTGTGCGATATCAAGTGATAGATCAGTCGAGCTTTGACATTTAGGTCCTTAGATTTTGGCTTGTAAAACCCTCCAATGTTGGGATTGCGGTGCAATTGTTAGCGCAATGTCAGACATTCTCCTTATTTAATGAAATCTAGCTCTCGAGACATATTGTAATGCTCATCTTCACCATAACACGAACCTTGTATGATTGACAAAACAACTTGAACGGCTGAACCCAAGTTTAAAGAGATTGGATTGTAATGATCCAAATTGTCCAACATTGCTTAGATAAAGGGATTGTGCGAGTTTTAACTATTTGGGAACCTTTCCTTGGCACGTTGGTTTTCAAAAGTAAGATCTACCCATTTAGATCACTAAATTGTTCTATTCTTGTTTTTCCTTAGCATTTTTGGGCTTCATAAAGTTCGTCAGAAAAGTAATTTTTTCACTCTAAGAAGGGGTAGTTGATGCCGAAGCGTTTTCATTTCATACTTACCAAGTTGTGGAATGAAAAATAAAACTTTTCCTCATAATTTTGATCTTCTCCTGTAATTTTTCCTAATTTTACTATCTATACTTATTCCAAATGCATGAGTATGCCGCCAAGGTTTAAGATTTCAATTCTCAAAATATTTGTGACCATGTTATGG
Source organism: Begonia loranthoides (assembly GCA_022433065.1). Taxonomy (NCBI): domain Eukaryota; kingdom Viridiplantae; phylum Streptophyta; class Magnoliopsida; order Cucurbitales; family Begoniaceae; genus Begonia; species Begonia loranthoides. The sequence continues at coordinate 8,242,413 of CM039472.1, read as the reverse complement.
CAATAATATTGATGACTTGCCCTGACTTGTGTAGGAAAACTTCTAGAGATACAATACAAAGTTTTGTGACATTAGCAAGGAATGGGTAATGATAGATTGGACACTCAAGTTATTATGAAAGAAGTTCACTTTGAGAGTTGAATAGAAATAGGTTTCCCCCTATGCTTAGTGAATTAATTTATTATTTATGCATAGGGAGGATTCATTCCCTCTTGTGTTAATCATGAACTAAGCTATACTACCTTCTGGTGAACGTCTATAATGGGGTTAGTAAACAATATTGGAAATGTATCATCATAGTTTTAGTCGTAAAAACCATAGATGGAGCTTTATGAAACTTGTTCTTAACAATTATCGGATTGGGAAAACTAATTGAACTACTCCCAAACAATTATCGTTGTTTTAGTAGTAATATCCTTTTGTTCTTAAGAAATTTTAAAAGCTAATTACATTTGGCTTTTCATCATCATAGTTATTTCTTGACCATTTAGCTGTTTCCATGTCTGGAATCCATTTCTGTGTTATCAGGTCAAATGGAACCGGAAGCAAAATTGCACTCTATCGGGATCATATCCGACAACTTTGCAGAAATCACCAAGTCTTTTACCTTCCAAAGAAGAGCAGGGTGGTTGTCTCGACTTTATCTTAGGCTTGGATTAAGTGTTCTTCTCAATATTGTCTCAGGCTTGACCTATTCCGACCCAGTATGGAAAGCAGGAGTCCAAGGTGAATGGCAATGTCATTTTCTCCTGAGAATTTGTTCCTTGATGATTGATTAAATTTGATAAACAAGTGGCATGCTCTATTACATAATTTGCAAATCTATTAATTATCAACAATTCCATAGTTTAAATGTATGGATCGAGAATAATTTAATCATTTATATATTTTTTGACAAGAGAATTTTTCTTAAATGATGTCATTTTTTCCTATGTCGAGAGTCAAATTTAATATATTTATTTCTGATACTATAATAAATTACCAAAACGCGGCAAAAGGTCAAGTTGATGGGTTGGAAATAATAAACATTTATATATTTTTATAAAATCTCTATCTAATTATAACAATGAATCAATCAATGATGGAGAGGCAGAGTTAAGAATGTCTAATCATATGGGCTATAATTCATCGTTCAATTTATCATCTCTAATTTGAAGTCGGACGCTTGGTATATGTAATTTACCGAATCGTCGTTGACTTAAAGTAGTTATTATTTTTTTTTTAAATTTCCACGCGTTTTATTTCTTCTTACACACATTTCCGACATTGTTTTATCTTTGCATATATTTTAACCAAATGTTCTTTTTAAAAAGAAAAACTTTCTTATGTTCATATTATTAATGTTTCTTACACAAATTTTCTCTCTTTTGCTTGTCAATTTATTGAAGCTGAGGAATGTTGGGTACGGTCGCTCCGCAGTTGGAGCTGTTTGTCCATATGATGGATGAAGAAACCACTCTGTCCAGGGTGCATTGCAAGAGGGATTTACTTAGGAAAGCTCAAGGTATGGAATCTAGGGAAGTTGGTGATGTGGTTTTCGGCAACACGTGATTTTGCTCTTATACTATTTATCATATAATTTAATTAGAAGAGTGATGTACTATTTTGTTTAGTCCATCCAACTTTGTGGCACCATTGTCACACATAACATGTTCAGCTTCAATATTTCAAGTTATCGTATTATGCAGTTCGAAGACGACGGTAGAAGATGTCACGTGGAACTGAAAAAAAAAGTAACTTAAATCAATAATTATTTTGTGCTTATGAAATTATTAGTTATGTTTGATATTTTGAACATGAGGGGTGGTGGCGCAGTTGGCTAGCGCGTAGGTCTCATAGCTTCTGAGCGATCCTGAGGTCGAGAGTTCGAGCCTCTCTCACCCCATTTCTAATTTTTAAAATTTAGAATTTCAAATCAGACGTTCGTAACTGATTGCCAGCTCAATATCCTAACGGTCGTCATTAATTCTCATTTTTCTTAATCAGGAGCTGATTCTGTTTTGCCCTACTCGAACGGTCGTCTCCCTCTTTCTCTGTCTCTCCGAGTGTCCACTGCAATAATTTTAGGAAGGAATTCTCGACGCAATTCTCTGGAAGAAGGAAAGTTAAGATCTTTTCCGATGGGTTGTTTTCTTGCATGCTTTGGTTCATCCAAAACCAGAAGAAAGAAACACAAGGTCCACCTCCAACATCTCCATTTATGTTTATGGTTTCTGTTTGCCGAGATATTGAGATAGTATCAATGGAAAAAGAACGATTCAGTTTCTTCATTTTTTTTTTTGTTTTCTTTTTCTGATTTTCTGATATCTTGGTTGCAGAAACACCCAATCGCCGAGCCGGTTCAGGCCCTCGTCAATAATCGCACGAGTCTTTGGTCAAAAGACGTGTGAGTAATCCGATTTCTTTGTTTTGTTTATTCACACCTCAAATAATCTGTTTTGATTTGGCTTGTAAATTTAGGGTTTTTTTTTTGGGGTTTCGATTACAGGTATGATCCTGAGGATTTGAGCTCCAATCCGGAAAGGAAAGTGGTCTTTGATGGGAAAACAGAGGCTTCGAGCCAGAGTGGTGATAATGAGACTGCTTCGAAATTAAGCTATTGCGAGTCTAAATCTGAACAGCTGGTGACTTCAGCTCAAACAGTTTTGATTACCTCGAACTTAGGTGCTTCCTACCCTCCGAATCATCGGTACGTGAACTGTCTGCACGATGATTATGAAGTTGAAGATCTAAATTGTAGAAATAGTTGCAGAGATAAGAAAGATGATGATCTGAAAAAGGAGTGTGAAACTGTTGAATCAAGGAGAGGAATTTCGGCAGTTGAATCAATTGATAAAGAAATTGAAAGTAGCTCAATGGCAATTGGATCGATTTGGAGAGATTACGTTCAACCAGTGTTGAGCCCAGAAGAAGACCTGTCCGAAATTAAACCTGCAGAAGCAGAAGGAGCACCGCCATTGTTGAACCTTGAGAAAGAAAACTGTAAGGTGGATCGGAATATACCCAGGAAGTATGATGGAATGGAGGTTGATGCTAGCCTTTCGAATTGGCTGGCTTCATCAGAAATCACAGCAGAGAAATCAAACTCGGTTAGAAATTGGGAGGAAGAGAGACCAATTTTAGGGGCGTTGACATTGGAAGAGCTCAAAAAACTTTCAGCTTCTTCAACGCCAAGAAAATCACCGAACCGCAGCCCAGAGGAGATTCCGATCATCGGAACAGTAGGAACATACTGGAATCTTACAGACTCGTTAATGGAGTCTGGATCACCCTCTTCATTCAAAGGAATACCTAACACATCAAGCAAGTACAGAGAGGTACATGCAAAATTAGATCTTGTTTTTTTTTTTTTTTTGAGTAAAACTAAAAAATAGAATTGATTAATCGATTGTGTGTTTTTTTGGGGGGGTGGTTTGTGCAGGACAAGAGAGTGAATTGGCATTCTACGCCATTTGAGACAAGGTTGGAGAGAGCTTTGTGTTGTGTTCGGCTAGTGGGCAGAACAAGGGGCCACACCCTTATTAAATGAAGAGATAATAAGGAGAGTAAGAAGCAGCATCAAATCTAGAAGAAAAACAGCGTAGAAGAGAGAGAAAGGAGCGGCGAAAAAAAGAGGGAGAAGACAGTTTAGTATTTTTACGGTGCAGCCTCAGAAATTCTCTATTTGCCGGCGTTTCAACCGTTGGATCGATGTGAAAATTGGACAGCCTGTTCGTAACATTTTGGACAATATTCTGAACGGTGGAGATTGTCGTCTGATCTCTCCAAGGCGGCAGGTTAGAGTAAAAACGGAACTGCACTTTCTGTGACCCTAGGTTTATCATCTCTTACGTTTTTTATTATATACTAAGATTAGGTTGTTCAGTCTTGATGATTATTGTATGCCTCTATTTTATTGAACTAGAGAGAATTTTGGTGTACCTATTATTATTGTTATAGTGGAAGGTTTGATTAAGCGGCCTACGAGTCCCGTGGTTTTTACCCGATTTGAGGTTTTCCGCGCTAAAATTGCTGTGTTAATTTGATTAGTTGTCATTCGACTGTTATTGTGTATCCGGTGTTTGTTTTATGATTTAGATCAGGTTTTAAAGATTGGAAAAATCATATTCCGTATATATTGATTTAAGGTGATTTTTCTCAACACTTTGAACAGAGGTGCAGCTTAAAGAAACCATGTTTAAGCAGATGCTGCTTTTTTAGCCCGATTTCTTATCTGAAGTGAACATATATCTTAAGATCATTGGAACATGATCCGAAACATTATGAATCTCATGATGTTTTCTTGAAAAAAATATATAGATTTCTTCAGTTTTATGATTAAAGTTTAGATTTTTTTTGGTTACCCTCAAAATTAGAGTCCCCAATAAATAGATCCTTAAACTTTTTTAAGGCAAAGTCCCTAGACTAAGAGGCGTCTGCATCTAACTCTTTGCCATTAGGGTTTTCGTTTTCTATTTACAATGAAAGGTGATTACCGGAGACAACTTGCGCTTTTGGTTGGGAGGAACCAGAGAGAAGATATTCGATGAAATCAAAGGTCAATTTTGTGAGAGGTGCGTCTAATTTTCATCGAATTTGCTCTGCTTTGACAAAAAATTGATGAGTCTCTCACGAAATCAACCTTGGATTTCTCCGAAAAATCTCTTCTTAGGTTCCTCATCCCCAAAATCACCTAATTGTCTCCAGAAAATCGCCCTCCAAATAACATAGGAAACAAAAACCTTAATACCAATGACCTCACTTCTTAGATCAAAGATCTATTTGCTTAAAAAAAGTTTAAAGATCTACTTACTCGATACCTAAGTTTGAGGGTAAATATGCACTTTACTTTTTTTTTTTAATAGTTCATCAATCATTTTTCTCAACAAGCTAATAATCAACACTCACATTCTCAAGTTAATGCTTCGAACATTCAATCAAATCTTTAATGGGCAGGTCTGACCAATTTTTTTCTTAACGTATGGTATTATTGTCTGTCATAAAATTATTTATATTCTATCATAATAAATACATTCTTAAATTTGGTTTGTGTGATTTCTTTTTCATTTTTTAAAATTTTTATGTAAAAATAAGATGAAGAGTTTTGTCTATGTAATGTTGGGAAAAAATAAGAATAATATAGAGAATTGAGAAATAAATGTGGATAGTACTGATCAGAATAATTCTCGTAAAAGACTGCTCCAGACAATCTCCATAGTCATAATTTCTTTTCTCAGTAAGTTTCTAAAAAAGGTTGGAGGGATCACAAACAATTCCACTTAAAATCCAGTCTTCTTAGACAAAACTTACACAATACAATTACACCACTAACCGGACAATAGCAAATGTGATCTAAAAAATATCAAGAAGATTTTTCTTATACTATTATAATATAACAATCAAGAACTAAGAGAAATAATAGCAAAAATATACATCAAGAATCAGGAAAAAATCACGAGGATCGAGTCCAGAAAGATCTCACTATAAAAAATAAGATTTATAATATTATTCTAAAAATTAAATATTCTATAGAATATTCACTAAGAAAAAAATCAGTCTTATATTTCACAATATGCATAAAAACACCCCACCTATTTTTCTCACTCTTTCTTTTCTCTTTCTCAAAATAATCTTCATTCTATTTTTCTCTTCTCATTCTTCTCTTTTTTTTGGATGCAGAGAGGTGCTTAGGAGTTTCTTATTTAGAGGAAAAGTTTGTCATAAAACACATCCCTAAAATCTTGCAAGAAAGAGGTGCCACATGCCTCCTTCCAATTTTTTCAACAAAAAAATTTATGATGGTGGTATCTCATCATAAAGAGGGACTAACCACCTTTCAAATTTCACCCTCCCGATTTATGATGAGGTAAATCGTAGTCATGTAGAGTTTCTACAGAATTTGTGCTTATCTTTTTGCAAAATCTTTGTCATCATATCTGAGTTGTTTTCATCCGTGTGAATTTTCTCCAGATATACTTGCTTGGTATCCAACACAACTTGTATCTAATGATACCTGATATCTATGTGATTTGACTTCGAATGAAAGCTCGGATTCTTGTTAAAATGACTAGCACTTTGACTGTCACAATACAAGATATATTTGTCTTGTTTATGACCCAACTCTATTAGGAATTTTTGCATCCACAACAGTTCTTTACATGCCTCTATAGCTGATATAAACTCAGCTTCTGTTGTTGATAATTCAAATGCATCACTTTCGTATCCGAGGAATATGCATTATTTAGCTTTGCTATCTAGCTTGAACCTTTCATCTATGGAAATATATACAAACGCTTTGCATCCAAACACATTTAGATGCTTATAGGAGATGTCTTTCCTAGTTCATAGTCTGTTTGACACTTCTCCACTCAATGGTGCTGATGGAGACAAGTTGATGATATGTACTGCAGTCTTCATTGCTTTTTACCAGAATGTTTTAGGAAGTTTTGAATGCGATAACATGCACATTATCTTTTCCACTTTTGTTGTGTTTATTCTTTCCTCAACACCATTTTGTTTAGAAGTTTTTGGAATCGATTTTTTGTATCTAATTTGTACATCTTGCAGTATTCATCGAAGGATCCCACATATTCACAACCATTGTGTAAGTAAAGATATTTTAACTTCTTTCTAGTTTCTCGCTTTGTGAGAGCATGAAACTGTTTGAAAACGTTGAACACCTCATCTTTTGACTTGAATGCATAAGCCCAAACTTTTCTTGAATGATCTTCAATGAAAGTGACCATGTATTGGGCACCACCTAACATTTTTGTTGATATGGGACCACAAATATCTGAATAGATGACTTCTAACACATTTGGTTTCCTTGATTCAAAATTCTTTTGAAATGAAACTTTGTGTTGTTTTCCTGCTAATTAATGAATACAACTTGGCAAAGCTTCATTCCTGAATGTGCAGACTTTCTCTCTTACTAAGCAGTTGAAGTCATTTCTTGCTCATGTGACCGAGTCGTTTGTGTTATAACTCAATGGATGAGTTCTATTGAGCAGTATTTACTGCTGTTTTTTTCAGAGTCACTTGAGTCACATACAATGTAGATTCTTTGTTCCTTTTTCGTACAACTAGCAAACCTTTGTTGAGCTTCTATTACCGCCAATGAATTTTCTTTTGTACCCGACATTATCAACAGCACCAATTGATATTAGATTTATTTAGCCTAATATCTTGAACATGTCAGACATCTTTGAGTACCAACTCACAACCTGTGTTGATTTGAATACAGATGTCATCTTTTCCAATTATTTTGGAAACATGATTGTTTCATATTTTAACATTGCCAAAATAGCCACTAATGTAAAATATAAAATATTCCACCTTTGCGGTAACATGATAAGATGCACCAGAGCCATATACCCAACATAATTAATGAGTCATGAGGTTGACAACATCTTCGTATACAATTACATCTTCACCATCAGAAGTAGTTGCAGTCGTACTCTTCGTCTCCACATTAGCACTCTCTGTGTCTTGTTCTTTTTTCAACTTTAAGCAATATTCTTTTATATGCTCATTTTACCACAATGATAGCACTTGACATTCGTTTTACTTCTCGATTTTGATCTTCCTGATGTGTTGGCTCTAGAAGCTCCACATTCCTTTGATTTCTTTCTCATTACAGATAAGGTATCCACAGAACAGTGCTCCTTGTTCTTCCGTCTACTTTCTTCTTCAAGAACCGCAACTGTAATATCATTTTTGTAGCACCATTGACCAAATTTATAATTAGATGATCATATGAATCAAACAAATTTTGAAGTAAATGTTTTGCTTGTTCATTCTCATCAATTTTGTGCTTCATTGTTGTAAGATAAGAAAATAACGTGTTGATAGTATTGATGTGGTCTGTCATCGATATCGACTCTAGCATCCGAAAAGTATATAATTTTCTTTTCAAGAAAATTTTATTATGCAATGACTTTGCCTCATATAATTTTTTATTTGTTTGGCAGTTGTCATTTCTAAGACACTTGACAAAATTTCATCTACTAGAGTAAGATGCAAGTTGGCGATAACATCCTCATCTGGCATCTGCTTAGATCCATTTTTCTTCTTCAACAATTGTCGGTCTTTCGCTGATGGCTATTATAATATCTCAATTTTTCATAACGAAAATTAAATAAGGATAAGAGAAATTAATCGGAGGAAAATCTGAATATTAGCCCATAATTAGATAATTGAATATTTATTTGATGACAAATTTAATTGGGGGTTATTTTGATAATCAATGAGAATTTATTGATAGAAAATTAATTGGGAAATCGAATCAAAGGATTTAAATTGGACAGATAATTATTATCTCGAAATATTTGGAATAAATCGAGAATTGGAATTGAGTTGAGAATAATTTAATTAAATGAAAATTTTAGTTAAATTATTAAAAGAAAATTTAATTGAGTAAAAAGGAGAAAAATTAAATGAAATAAAGAAATAAATTAAAATAAAAGAAAATAGAATTAACATGGGGTTTAAACTGGTTGATCACCGGTCCGGTTCATGCTATTGTTGCTGGTTCGCTTTGGGGTTCATTGATTGAAAAGGGATGAAATTAGGTCTTTTATTCTTGCTGAAGAAAAGAGATAGACCAAGGAGAGGGTGAAGGGAGGACCCGCGATAGGGAGAGAAATTCAAGAGCGAGAGAGGGAGACACAAGTGACGGAGGGCTTGGGTTTGGCTGGGTTTCTTCGCTGTGACAGGGCACTGTCCGGCGGGCAAGCGAGCTACTGGTCGTGGCTTGTGGAGCGCCGGTTGCGCAAGTAGAAATGAGTAAAGCTCTTGTATATTGATAATGAATGGAGTTCCCTTTTATATATGTGGCAGGGAAAACTCTAGAAGAAATACAGTTGATGAAAATACAATGGCTAACAGATTATTATTAGACCATACCATCGGTGAGTGTAAACCTATAATGAATATACATATATACTCTAACATCCCCCCTCAATCACAAGGTCGAAGAACGCAGAGATTGTGACGGCAAGCCAAAAACTTGGAAATAGACAACGGTTTTGTGAGTCCATCGGCAAGCTTAGTTGAGGAAGGAGTAAACTCCACACACAGCTCCTGATGATTCACCTTATCCCGAACAAAGTGGAAGTCAATCTCGATATGTTTGGATTTAGAATGAAGAACCGGATTAGAAGCCATATAAGTGTCACTTATATTATCACAATAGATAACCGGACACTTCAAACCAAGGAGACCAAGCTCACGTAATAGAGATTGAAGCCAAAGAACCTCAGAGGCACCATTCGCAACACTTCTGTATTCCGCCTCTGTACTAGAACGAGAGATAGCCCTTTGTTTTGCAGAGGACCATGAAACCAGATTGTCACCAACAAAAATACAATAAGAACCAATACTACGACGATCATCTGGGCAAGCAGCCCAGTCTGCATCAGTAAAACAACGTATATCTAGAGAGGAGGATGGCTGAAAGGATAATGAATATGAAGAAGTGCCTTTAAGATAGCGAAGAAGATGCTTGAGAGCCTGCCAATGAAGATCAGTCGGACAGTGCATGAACTGAAAAATGCGGTTGACAGCAAATGAGATATCAGGACGAGTAAGAGTGCAGTACTGAAGACCTCCAACCAAACTCCTAAAAATAAAACCATCGGCAAGAGGAACACCGGAAGACTTCGAAAGCAAACAACCAGTTGCAATAGGAGTAGGCATAGGATTGCAGGAAGACATGTTTGCCCATTGAAGAAGATCCAGAATATACTGAGAATGATTGAGAAGAAACCCAGAGGGAGAGCGAGATATCCGAACCCCAAGAAAATAGTGAAGGGGACCGAGATCTTTAATAGCTAACTGTGAATGAAGAAAGGCAAGCAAATTGTCAACCAAAGAAGGAGAGTTACCTGCTACCATAATGTCGTCAACATATACAAGCATAACAAGAACTGAAGAACCAGAATTGTATATAAACAAGGAGCTGTCAGCCTTGGAAACAATGAAACCCCACGTAAGTAAAGCCGACTGAAGCTTCATATACCAAGCCCGGGGAGCCTACTTCAAGCCATAAAGGGATTTATGAAGAAGACACACCAGGGAAGAAGTAGCAGGATCGGTAATGCCAGGGGACTGAGCCATATAGACAGTCTTAGATAGATCTCCATGAAGAAAGGCATTGGAGACGTCCAGCTGGCGAACATCCCAGTTGAAAGACAGAGAAAGAGACAAAACCAATCGGATGGTCTGAGGTTTAACAACAGGACTGAAAGTGTTATCATAGTCAAGGCCAGCCGTCTGATCATATCCTTTGGCCACCAGGCGGGCCTTATAACGATCCAAAGAACCATCAGCATTACACTTTCGTTTAAATACCCATTTGCAGCCTATCACACGTTGACCAGAAGGAAGAGGTACAAGAGACTAGGTGTGATTCTTCTTCAAAGCAGCAAGTTCAGCAAGCATAGCATCCATCCAATGTTTATGTTTGGAAGCTTCAAGAAACGTCCGAGGTTTGAAGAATTCAGCAGTGGCAGAGACCGAATGTGTCTTGGGTTTAAAAATACCAGATTTGGATCGTGTTTGCATAGGATGAACATTAACAGTGTCAACAGGCCGAGTAGGAAGAGAACACGAAGGTATTAACTTAAGAGGAACTGTGTCAGCTTACAGTCAATGATAGGAAGAGAATGATCTAACAAGTGTGATGAGGAAGCAGCTGAAGGAGAGGGAGAGGAAGACAGAGGAGTAGGAGGAAAAGGAGAGATAATGGGAGAGCAAAGATGGAGAGTGTTGCTAGAAGAAGCCATGAGAAGAATTATCGGAAGGCTCTGATACCAAGTAGAAATGAGTAAAGCTCTTGTATATTGATAATGAATGGAGTTTCCTTTTATATATTTGGAAGGGAAAACTCTAGAAGAAATACAGTTGATGAAAATACAATGGCTAACAGATTATTGTTAGCCCATACCATCGGTGAGTGTAAACCTATAATGGATATACATATATACTCTAGCAGCGCAGAGCTAGGGCACGGCTGAGCTGGGGATTCAATTCCAGCAATGACAAGGCAGCTCCAAGACCGAGCTTGTATTCCGGTTCCAGTGAGCAATGCAGAACCCGATTTCTGTCTTGGTTTCCTGAAGCTTTCAGCCTCTGTTTCGTTGCTGCATTCTGTCATTGTGCATTATCGTCGATAATGTTGTAATTTGGTTCTAGTTAGAGTTGATCTCTGTTTCTGTTGATTTTGGTTTTGAACTAATGAAGTGGGTGATAGGTTTTTGGACGTGTTGTTGGGTCTGTTTGAAGAAAATGCTGAACACTAGATTGTGATTTCCATTTTGATTTCGGCTATGGTGTTTCTAAATGGGATGATAAATCTTTGGGTTGTTGTTATGCATCTATTTTCTACCGATAAACTGGCTATGACCTTGCTTGGTTCTGTTTGGCTTATGTTGTTAGGTTACAATCATATCCGTGAACTTTGAAATTTGCTGTTGTTGTTAGTTTGAAATTGGTTATTGTTTGAGTTCTGTCGAGAGATGGGTAGTGTAATGCATTGTTGGTTATGCTCTCTGCTTGTCATTGGTTTATGGATTTTAGGTATGTTATAGGTAGAAGATGAACGATGGGTTTCCTTGTGTTGGTTTACTGCTTCAAAGATTAGTGGATGTTATACTATGTTGTTGGGTCTCGGCTCTTTGGTTGTAATTGGTTACGGATTTTAAAAATAAATGAATAAAGGGTGTTCTATGTTGTTTATGGATTTTAGGCCTTTGTTTTTAGGATTCTTTGCTTATGGATTGTAATGGGATCATTGTAAAAGATAAGGAAATGTGATCTCTGGTTTTATGGAATGTAAAGCCCGACTGATGTACTATTGACTATGAATCTGTTAGTTGGCATGTTATTTATACTAGACAAAGGAAGGTTCGTTGTTTTGATTATAGGAGTTGCTCTGTCCATAAATATAAGAATATGATAACTAGTTAAATCAAGGTTACTCTTTTATTGATTATGGTATCGATGAGCATAAATAGATGGAAACCGTTAAGTGATTAGTTGAGATTCTATTATGAGAATTGGTTGTGGCAAACTCTTTGCAAGTAATGAACTATTGAAATGAAGTTAATAGTCCGTAATTATTAATGAGTGTTTATTAAATGATTTTGAAGGTATTGAAGGAAAAGAATAAGGTGCAGCAACGCTACGGACGCAAGTAAGTTGATACTTACTGTGCTTTGGTCTTCGAGCTCTACATCGCACGAATCAGGAGTTGTATGTTGAATGTTTACCGCTTTTATAGAATATTTAAGTTATGTACTGTTTTACCACAAATTGAGCATGTTCCGTATATTATACTATTGTTTGATGACTGTTTACTGGATTCAGGTTCTTTTAATGATATGTTTCATAGATGAGCATGTTTAGAGATTGTAATACCTCGATTTTCATTAACGAAATTAAGTAAGAATAATTAGAAAAAAATAAATTAGATATAATAGAACTATTTGGATAACTAATACAAATGGATGTCATATCATATTGCATGGTGATATGCCTTAAATTATGCTAGGAAAGTATAGGGTTAATGTTAAAAATAGATTGAAGTGTAAAAGTGGAGAAAAAGGTGTATTGGTGAGTTTTTGGATGAGGTCCGAAATTGGGTCCGGATGGCGCGGATGGAGGGGACGTCGTTGAATTGAATTTGTATGATTTTCTGGGAGATTTCAGACGCCTCTATCTCATCCGAAAAAGGGCGCGGATGACGCAGTCGTTGTTAATTTGAATCTGTATTCAATTCTGTGTGATTTCAGACGCCTCGGTCTCGTCCGAAATCTGGCACAGACGGCGCGGACGTTGTGAAAGTGAATCTGTATTCGATTTTATGCATTTTCGGATGCATGGATCTCGTCCAAAATCTAGCGCGGACGCTTGATAACGTCCGAAAAGTAAAAAAATCTGCGAAACTTATTTAAGTTTTCCTTCTCTCTCTTCCAATTTCTTGTCTCACACACTAAGTTCTCTCTCTCCAAACCTCCTTCTGCAACGCCAGCCTCTCCCTGCAAATTGGAAGGCTTTCCACGTGCTTCCCCATCATTGGACCACCTCCTCTTGGATTGGGAAATTGGCGGCCCCTCTTTGCAGAACGTTATCCTCTTCCCTGCAATGGTTCATCTCTCTCTCTCTCTCTCTCTCTCTCTCTCTCTCTGTTGTTTATATTAGGTAAGCCCTCTCCGCTGTGTTCCTCTCTAGAGAACGTGAGTGAGCTTTGAGTTGTGAGAGTGCTTGGTGAGTGAAGTGTTGTGTGGAGGATTTCTTTTGTTCATCCAACCGTGAAGAGAAGGAAAGGTAAGGATTGAATTTGGAAATTATTGATTTGGATTATGCATCCCCTGTTTTTAAGTCAAGTTGGATAATTTGAAAGTAGAATTAACTGTCCATACTGTTTTGATTTGGAATAGAAACTCCCTATGGCTTTCTTCTAGTTGTAATTGGCAGTGGTTCTGCTATTGGATATCAAACAGGGGAGTTGACCTATTGCCTTCTCTTGGATCTCATCTGGTTTCAGGTATATAGATCCTTCAGTTACCCATAATTTGTGTTGGTCAATTGTGGTAGGTTATTGGTTGTTGATGGAGCTTGGTTGTCTCTATTGTTGATGCTTGTGAAGAAGTTGGGTTTGATTCTGATTAATTACAAAATAAGTTATTTTTGGTGAATTAATCCATGTTCAGTTGTTTTTGTGGAAAATGACATGCTGAATGTTGGTTCTGCATTTTAAAATCCTACTGATTGGACTCAAAAGGATACTTATTCCCTGTTGAATTAGAGTTTAGTTCTGCATCTTAAATACTAATTGCTGGACATGAATTGGATGAAGCCCTGTTGATTGGAATTATATTCTGAGTCTTGATTTCGAATGATGATTGTGTTGAGATTAAATTGTTGAAGCTCCACACTTAAGAGATGAACTTAATCTGGGAAAAATATAGAATGTTGGTTAACTGTTTTTGGAATAAGTGTTTTGTTGTATAATACTCACTGCAATTCATTGCATCTTAGTCCATTGTTTTGGGAAATTATTTTGTTTAAGATAGATTAAAAATTATTGGACAATAACTGGATATACGCCCCCTATCAATTGACTACATCTTGTTTCCTTAATCGGATATGTGAGTCCTGTATGTTGAATTTAAAGCTTAACTGTGGGGTTATTTTTGGATGATTACTGTTATGGATTGTCTACAGTGGTTGTTTAGGATTCTATTAAGTTGGTGATTGGTTGTGTTTTGATAGCGTGTGTCGAACTGCACTAATGTTAATTAATTCTAAGTCCTAAAGACGTTAAATGATGAATGTGTTAGAGTTATGGTTGAGCTCTATTTCATTCTCATTAAGACCATTATCATGGATAGTTAGTGTTGTGAAATATTATCATATCACATTGATGAAATGAGCAACTGTTGTGAGTTATTGATAGTCCGTTGTATATATTAAAAATATTGGAGGACATGGGTCGTAGAAGTAAGGTTATTACTAAGTGATTTTAATGATAGGTAATTTAATAATTTTGAAGGTATTAAACAAAGGAGAATGACGATTTTGGGCTAATGTGCATTGCAGACGACAGGTAAGTTGATACTTACTGAATTTTGGTTTTCGGACCCTACATCGCAAGAATTAGGATTTGCATGCTGTGTGTTCTTTTAATGATATGTTTATTAGACATTTGTACGATCATATAGGACTGTAGGTATTCATAGGCATATTGCATGACATACCTAATATATGTAAATAGGCATGTGGAGATTCGGGAGGATTGAGAATGGTTCTTGTGGTTACACCCCTATTGGAGTGCCTACTCCCACGTAGGGGGTGGTGAGGTACGATTAAACTATGGGAATCGTAAGATTATCAATTCTCTTGTTCTGAAATCCCCAATGTCTTCAACAAAAGTGAATGGGTATGGCTCATGGTGACACCTCAATTGGTGTGTTGCATCGTCGAAAATACGGTTAAACCACGAGACCTAGACTTACCCATCGCCCCAAACTAACAGACGAGATACGGTTCTCCTCTGTAATGCATCGTGTGATCATGCATCATATGCATTGCATTTAGTCTATCACTTACTGAGCAATAGGCTCATTAGTTTAAGTCTTGTGATGTAGGTATCGTGCGAAATAGGCGAACAGGTCAAAAACAGTTGATGAAGGACTTGCACGGGTGGATCTTGTGGCTGGTTGGGCTAAAGAGTTTTAAAAGAAAATGGTTAGTAAAATGGTTTGTAAATTATTTAATATTCTTTAAATGTTTTGTTTTAAATTCCGCTGCGTTTTATAAAAATATTTTATTACTTATACTACAATTTATAAAAGGGTTTTAAGTAAAGAGTTTTAAAGATTGATTTTTATAAGAAAAGTTTCCCTTTGATTTTATAAAAGAAAAATTTTTAAATTTCACGTATTTTTAAGTAAATAAAAACTGGGTCGTTACAGAAATTATTGGAATAATATGAAAAAATTGTATGCATTCAATAGTAGAATGCTTTCATCCCACGTGCCACCTAAAACGAAAAGAGAACGAAAACAGAAAACTGAAAGATCAAGGAAAAATATAAACAAAAAATAGAAATGCATATAGTTTTGAAAAGGAAAACGAAAAGTGGTGGAATGGATGCTCATACATGCTAAGTGAACGGCGTTCTCAAAGGCTAATCACCCGAGTGAACAACCATCACTTAGCTGTAGGAATATCCATCGTGTCACTGAATAAACGTAAATAGGCGTGTAGGGGTTCGGGAGATTTGGTGACTGTCCATTGGTGGGGACACTACATGATGTATCTCCCCATCGGGGTGACGGTTAACTACGTGGACTCTAGTGTTCATCATTTTTATTGTATGAAAATCTCCAACGTCTTCAACAAAAACAGAATGGTGATGGTTATGGTAGCAAGGCCATATGATGTATCCCCAATGTAGGGGTGACAGATAGCTACATAACTATATGATGTATCCATTCCCTCGGTATATGAAACGGATGGGAGATTTGGTGACTGTTCATCGGCGGGGACACTATATGATGTATCCCCTCATCGGGGTGACGATTAACCACGTGGACTCTAGTGTTCATAATTTCTCTTGTATGGAAATTCCCAACGTCTTCAACAAAAAGAGAATAGTGACGATCATGGTAGTGAGGCCATATGATGTATCCCCATGTAGGGATGACGGATAGCTACATGACTATATGATGTATTCATTCCCTCAGTATACGGAACAGATAGGTTCCTTTCAAAAAAATGAAATTAAAAGGGAAACAGAAAGGGAAAAAGAGAAGGGTGACGGTCATGGTAGTGAGGCCATATGATGTATCCCCATGTAGGGATGACGGATAGCTACATGACTATATGATGTATCCATTCCCTCGGTATATGGAACAGATAGGTTCTTTTCCAAAACATGAAATTAAAAGAGAAATAGAAAGGGAAAAAGAGAAGGGTGACGGTCATGGTAGTGAGGCCATATGATGTATCCTCATGTAGGGGTGACAGATAGCTACATGACTATATAATGTATTCATTCTCTCGTTATATGGAATGGATAAGTTACCTTCAAATTAGTGAAATTAAATAATAATAATAATAAAGCATGAAATAGAAAGATAAAGTAAAGTTAAGATTGAGAAGACTAAAAAAGAAAAGGAAATGAAATGAGAAACGAAACAAAAAGAAAAGGGAAAGAAACGGAAACGAAAAACGGAAAAAGATTTCAAAGACGCATAACATGTTTATTTTATATTATATCACTTACTGAGCATTAGGCTCATTAGTTAAGTCTTGTGATGTAGGTATATACGAGAAACAAGAGAACAAGTCAAAGACATTTGATGAAGAATTTGCATGGGTAAATCTTGTGGCTGACTGGGCTAAAGAAGTAAATGAGAATTTATACGTAAAAGGATTTGTAAATTAACTAAAATTCTTTAATGCTTGTTTTAATTTCACTACGTTTCATAAAAGAATTTATTATTTATATTTTTCAGAAAAGAATTATTCCGCTGCTAAAATATTTTAAATGATTATTATTGAAAATGATTTTAAGTAATAGATTTAACACTCAGTCTTAAAGGAAATGTCTTACTTTGATTTTACAAAAGAAAAGTTTTAAATTTTACATGTTTTTTTTTAAATATAATAAAAAGCGGGTTGTTACAGCTATAACATAACCATCATTCTGTAGTAATGTTTTCATTTTTAATTTTCACAATGAGAAATTATTTTCATTGAATTATTCAATTTCAACTTTTCCCCCCATAATAATGAGACTTTAATACTACTTGATGGTAACAAGTAAGGATAATATAAATAGTTGAGAAATAAGCATGAATAGTATTAACCAAGATAATTCTCAAGAAAGACTCCTCCTGACAATCTCCTTAGACAAAATTACATTTCTAAGTAAGTTCTTAAGAAATATTGGGTTACAAACGGGCCCACTTAAAATCCAGTGTCCTTAGACAGAGTTTACTTTCACGGTACAATTACATCACTAACGATATAAAAAAACAATAGCAGATGTCATAAAAGAAATAACAAGAATATTTTTCTCACTGTTATAATATAACACTCAAAAAATAAGAGAAATAATAATAAAAATAAACACCAAGAATTTTTACGTGGAAACCTGATAGACTACAAGGTCCACTTACAAGAGCAAGAGCCCAAAGGCTCATTAACACCTACCTTTCCAACCATTTGGAAGGTAGCTCAATTATGGCTCAAATGGATAAACTACCAACCCATGAGGACCAAAGGAGGCCCACACACTTGCTATTATGGAAAGAAGCCCAAGAAAACAAGTTTGAAGGGCAAGAAAGATCAAAGGAAGAAGAGAATAGGGAAGCTTTCCAAATCGGCCAAGTAAGTGGACAAAAAGAAAGCCGATTTATGCATGGATATGGCAACCATCCAAGTGGCAAAACTTGATGAGAAAGTAGCTACCAAAAACCACAAAAACTTGGAGAGAAAGCAAGCAAAAAATACTTAAATAATTACTTTATAAAGTTACATATATTTAATATGGAAATCGGCCACTTGTAATAGCCGATATAGCTTAGTACTAATTTATTTCCTATATTGTTATTTCCTATTTCATGGTTTCTAATTGACTATATAAATCCACCTAGTATATTTGTTTTAGACATTGAAATTTAAACATTAAAAAGTTTTGCTTTATTTCGAAATAAGAGTGATTCCTCTTTCAATCTTTGGTGAGTTATATCCAAAGTTGCTTGTGTGTGCCATATCACAATATTAAGGTTACTTGTAAGTTGAGTAGGCTCTCTTATTGTCATCCGCACTCTTGCTTCTTGAAGAGAGAGTATGTGAAAAGATGTCCAACTTTCAAGAGGAGTTACATTGGCAAAGCGATCCATACGGGAGTGCAAGTTGTGACTTCTTGCTATTTTCAGCTAATCTATCTCTCTCAAGCATATTTCCAAATCCATGGAGTTTATTTCCATTATTATTGATGGAGTTCTTTATTCATCAAGGAAGTCATGATCCAAATTTCATAAAGAAAGCTTCTAAATCAAAGGAGATATTGATTTCCAAAGTCAGACTTTCCATATAGTGTTTGCGACAAAGTATAGAAACTTTCCTACAATCGATCTGTTACGACCCAAAGATGGGATGGACAGAACCACTGGGTCAGGCGACCCGATCCTCGTAGAGAACCCGATCACCCAACTCAAAATGTGAGTTTTAGCAAAAGACTTAAAAATAGTTTGTTCGGCCCAAAAGATATGGGCCTAGGTCCGAGTAATGATCATGAGAAAATAATAAATTAAAATATAATCCAAGTACTGTGCAACAAATCCAATCCAACAGTATAATGTTTACAGACCAAACGGAAATATCAATGTCCCCACCAAATAACAATAAATCACCCAAATAGAAATAATAAAATGCTTCAACTTCTGATCCTCAGCTACTCTTGCCTTTACCTGAAGTTTTAGAAGAGGAGTCATTTAGAATGAGTGACTAACTCAATAAAGTATAGTTATACTAAGTGCACCTCATGCAAAACTGGTTTTTCTACATTTTCGAAATCAGGGTTATATTTCTCATTTTACCGTACATGGATTTTAATTTCAAATCTCTTATCATATTATAAATTTGGCCCAATGCCATCGATGAGGTTTTTATCGAAAACTTGTTGTGTACATAGACAACTATACCTCGTAAAATAAGTCATCATCGTTTTCCAATCTGAAAATATCATTAGTGAAAAGGGGTGGTCACTCAAGGACTCACCCGCCACTCAGCAGAGAAAAGATGATCACCCATCGGCGACAATACCTCATGAGGCAAGAGGAAGTATAAATGACAGTGGTCCGTAGATCCAACATGTCATACAATCAAATATAACAGATACAATTGCTCGCTATATGTGGATTTATTTAACAACTAAGATACCTAGAAGCTTCAAATAGACAAGGGTTGCTGACGAGTAAACTCGGTCGTCACGCCACCCGTCAAATGAAATAGTACTTATGTTAAATAAGTCTCAGCGACTAACAACCGTCTGATCCATAGGATAAATCCTGACCAGGTTTAGGGGCTTTCGACCCAAGGAGACGTTATCACCCTCTCATACTGTATACGACTTCCAGGGCTTTCGACCTGAGGACACGTCACCAATGCCTCAATATGTTATCGCACGTCAAACAATCAACCTTCATGTAGCAGAAGGTTTCAAAAGGGGACAGTCTCGTGATGCTTTAGCACAAAAGTGCCAAGGCATCAAGAGGATCCATCCCTCAGTATATGCACAATAATTCCAAACCATGTACGAAATTAAAAGTGAGAAAAACATACTACTAATAAAAACCGATGTGCTATCGAACAGTTCCCGTCATTTTTTCAAGTGTGGCATTCTAGAAAATAATTATTTTGAAAACGGGATGCGATGCAATGCAATGCAAGAAGTACAGAAATCCCTACCTAGACAGCGGCCTCTCCTCATATCCAAAGGAGCAACGACCTCAAGCACCAACTCAAAGTCCACAAACTCATCAAAGCCTATAACGCAACAAAACAAGAATTCATAAATAAATCTCAAGGATTAAGTAGAGTAATCATATACTGAGACTAATCTTAACATCTATTCTTAATGGCCAAAAGAGAACTCCAACTTATCTTCATGCATTACATAACAAAGCATTCTCAGCTCACTAATCAAGAACTAAACGCTGCAACCAAACCACAAATTAACAAATCCTCAACATTTTAAAATTCATCATCTATCATAACAATACATCAACCTACAAGTTGACAATTTCTTATTAGCCAATCAAATTGAAAATCAACATCCTTTTATCAACACTAGAAGTCATGCACTGTTTCTTTCACAAAATGAAGTTATTTCCTTGTAGTCAGAATCACCCATTTAGATAGCAGTCTAATGGGCAACACCAATGACTAACTATAGATCCAACATTCCTCTTCCACGATTTTTCAATCTTCAGTGGCAGTAATTTAACATCAGAAACAACATTATGTCTTTAATCTATGCAAAATCCTTTATAATGCATAGTAACATAAACAGAATAGAACCAATTATCAGCCTTCAAACAAAACCCAAATTTATCATTTAAAACAGTGGCAAAGAACAGGGAGCTTAAAGCACGGGGTATAAGTCCTCAGAATTTTCTAGATATCAATATCTCACGGAATATAACAAGGCATTAGAATCCTCCATAAGTGAACATCAAACCGTGAGAAAATCATAACAACAGAGATCAAACCAAAACAATTTTATCAGAGAAATCGTAATGAAGCAGACCCAAGCAAAAACAGCTTAACCACAACATATCCAACCTAATATTTAGGGTCATCAACAAGACTATAAGCTGCTAAATATGCTCAATATATTTCTGTGAAAACCATGGCATAACAGGACCCAAACACGTACTAAGTTTTTCGTCAAATATCAAAACATGGAGCATTTCTCTTTGGGGTTCTTCACAGATGAACAGTTTAACAATAGCCTCCAAATCTCAATATTAATCACAACAAAACCACAAGTATACAACTCAACCGCGGAATCCGTCATCAATGACTACCCATGAACCAAAAATAAAAATCATCAAAATCGCAGCAGAGTGGGAACAGAAATCAAACCAAACTCGCGGCATTACTCACCTAATCGGAGGAATAGCGAAATGGAGCTCAGCTCGGTTCAGTCCTTCGTCGTCTAGACCGTCTTGCCTCGTCGGAATGCCCTCGGTCGAGCCGTCGCAGTCGCTCGCAACCCTTTCGCTCTTGGAAATGCTCGAACGGATTGCAGCTCCCTTCGCCCAGAATTGACGGCTCGTCACCCCCGCCAATCACTCTCCCTCTCGGCCAAATGGAAGAACAAATAGAGCTTGCCCTATTTTTTTCCTTCTCTGCAAGTGTTCTCCTGCAGACGGCAGACACTTTCTCTCTTTCCCCTCTTTCTTCTATCAAATTTCTTCTCTTTTATATTTTCCTCCAAGCTGCCGTGCCCTTTAAATCTTCTATTTCTTCTCTTTTAGTGTGTGTTTTTTTTCTTTTATTTTACGTTTTTATCCTTCATTTCTTTCTTATTTAATTTAAACCCTTCTTCTTATTTAAACATATTTCCCATATTTCTATTTTATTTTTCCCACTTCACTTTTTCTTCTCCCAAGATCTGACATTCACCTTTCTTTACCATTTCTTCTCCTTTAATAATTTCTTCTCCTTTTAATTCATCCATCTCATTCTGCCGCCATTTTCTCTGCCTTACCCCTTCTTCCCATTTTCAATTTTCCCCCACACATTTACTCATTTCTTTCTCTAATAAATTTCTTAATTCTTTTCCATAATTTATATATATATATATATATATATATATTAAATATACGCATAATATATTCTATAACTTACTCCAACTATTAATTTATTCCAAACATCACCTAACGATATTATAACTCTAATTTAACTCTTCAATTTCATTTTTTAAATTAACTTTTTGTTAAAAATTTTTAATCCCCGACTTAAATCTTGATTCGCTCCAAACGTAAATTGACAAAGATCTTTTAATTTTTCAACTCTCTTTCTTGATTTATTTGATCTTTCGGTAATATCTAATTTCACCAATTTGACTAATTGACCAAAATTTTACACGTGGTCACTCCGCGACACTTCGGGTCAACTTTTCAACGTTATGACCGAATTTAACGAGGAAAATTTACACGTAGAATTTTTTATTAAAATTTTTGGCAGATTTTACACGATTGCTCACCTGGCCTTCAGTCATTCGACCGATCAATCAACAGGCAGTTTCGAACGTTCGAATCTGTAATATTTTATTCGTTGCTGAACGAGTGCTTTTCCACCTAGGAAATTACGGGCGATCAAAACTCTGAATTACCAATCGTTCTCCTTCAACCCGAGATCAACTGCTCCTTCTTCCTTTCCAAACCTCGGTCGATCAACTCCTCATCAACAAATCAACCATTCACATGTTACCTTCTTAAACTCTTCTGTTTGCGCATCGAAACTCAAATCAAGAAAAAATCACGAGAATCTAGTTCAGAAATATGTTACTATGAAAAATTAGATTTACAATATTATTCTAGAAATAGCATATTCTAAAGAATATTCACTAAGAAAAAAATCATCAATCTTAAATTTTATAACATGTACAAAATACCCTACTTATTTTTCCCACCTTACTCTTTCTTGTCAATCCTTCAAAACAATCTTCCATCTATTTTTCTCTTCATTATTTTCTCCTTATTCTCTTCTGTTTTTGATGCAGAAAGATGCTGACAAGTTCCCTAAAGTCTTGTGAGAAGGGCACCACATGCTTCTTTCTAACTTTTTCAACAAAAAAATTTATGATGGTGGTCCCTCAACATAAAAGAGACCAACCACCCCTTATTGAATATTTAAGAATTGTAAGCGCAATTTTATAATAAATATTGAGAATAAGAACAATGAAAGTTTTAAGTGTGAACATGTTTCCAAATAAAGTCTGGTTAGATTAGGTTAGGCTAGTCAAAGTCTAACTTATACTTGATAATTAATTGTATTTTCCACCTCACTTTCAATCCACCTCAACTGAAAAATGATATAAAAAAATAGATATTATTTCTTCTTTTTTTTTTTTTTTTATACAACCTATTCTATTTCTTCTTCTTTTTTTTTATGCCTAAATTTATGTTTTTAAAATTTATCTTAATTTTTTATTTCTTAGAAGATGTGATATTTAGCTTATAAAATCTAAGTATTTTTATTATTATTTATTTTTTTTTGCAAAATAGATATTAGGAACAATGACAAATCAATCATCATACTTTATAATCAATGACAAGTCAACAACTAAACTTTTTTGTTAACAAATTAACTATTAAACTATGAAAAAATGTCACCGCTGACATCACTATCATGTTTGCAGTTAAACGCATTGACTTCGATTCTGCGGCGGCTTGTCTACTAATTCACCACAGCTCAATATTTTTAAAAATAATCTTATAACATTGATGGACCGTCGCAGATCATATAAGACCGGCCGCAGGTTGACAATAAACCCCGGTAGATTAATACTAATCTGCCGCGGTTCATCCTGCATTGTTTTGCGTTCCCAAAACCCTAGTATATAAGAATCGCATGTGAGGTTCAGCGAGTTCACCACGAAACACAGAATCCTCAGCGACGGTGGGTAGAATGTTGGAGTAGAGCTCAACGATGATGTTCTAAGGGTTAAGTACTACGGTTTTCTTGGCGAGCAAAACGAAAGTTTTCAATGTTTTGGGAGTTGTAAAAAGGTGACAGATTTGGAAGCTAGGTTTTGACCATTTCCGGTATAGTTACAGGACTACGAGTGCTCTGAGGCAGTCACATACAACGGAGTGCCTCAGAGTACTCAGAGTCCTATAACTGTACTAACAATGGTCGAAACTTAGTCTCCAAATCTGTCACCTCTTTACAGATCCCAAAACATCGAAAACTTTCGTCTTGCTTGCCATGAAAACCGTAGTACTTAACCTTCAGAATATCGCAATTGAGCTCTACTCCAACATTGCTTCTAGTGTCGCCAAGGACTTCATGGTTCGCAGTCAACTCGCCGACGCATTGGTTGAGGGATTCCTGCTAGGAAAGATGCATGCCTAAAAAATGCAAGGTGAAATAACGTTTCAAATAAAGTGTTATAACGACGTTCACACTTGCTCGAGAAAAATATAAAGTCGTCATGCCTTTGCCAAACGGGTAGCAAGTGGTGCATCAATTTTGCATCATGGTGAGCTCATCGAATAAGGAATATCATATAATGAGATTGAGTGAGCAAACATGCAAGGATCAATAGATGAATTGTGCATCAAAACCAGATATATGTCATCTACAACAGTTTCTTCGAGGTATACAGTTGGATGTTCCTCAAGAAACAATACAAATGCTTGATATGGTTAGAGCACACCGATTCTTAGTGCACATGTACATGATATTGTTGTAATGGAATTTGGTTTGTGTCTATCATGCACATATGCACGATATGGTTATAATGTAATTGGTAAATTAGTTTGCAGTTTGAATGCACATGAAAATGATATGGTTGTAATGGAATTGATAATTTGGTTTTTAATGATGAATGAAAATTGATTAGTATGTGACTGTAAAATTAGCAACATTTCCTCGAGCCAACATTTCAATTTTTGATCGAGCGTGTTTCAACTTGCTTGAATCTGTGAAGGCTAATTATGCACAAGTTGCTTAAATTGTTTAACGAAGCACGTGTTTTTCATTTATTATAGTCAACTCGCGATGGATCAATATTAATCCACAGCAGTTTGTAGTCAACCTATGGCGGTTTATAGTCAACCCATGGCATATCAGTATTAATCCATCACAATTTATTATTAACCCGCAGAGAGTCGTATATGATCCACAGTGGGTCATCAATATTATAAGGTTATTTTTTAAAATATTGAGATGCGACAGATTAGAAGACGAGCCGCCGCGGATCGAAGTCAATGCGGTTAACGACAAACGTGACAGCGATGTTCGGAGCGTCTATTTTTCATAATTCAGTGGTTAATTTGTTAACAAAAAAATTTTAATGATTGATTTATTATTGATCATAAATTACGATGGTTAATTTATTATTTTCCCTGGATATAATTAAGTTTCTTTAAGAACTAAAAAATAAAATAAATATAATTTCATGAATTTTGTATTTCTCTCTTGTGAATATATGAGGTAAGAAGTATAACTTCGTTGTGCAATTGATATTCTATTTAATTATTTATAATTAATCATAATTATAACATCAAATCACAAATAATGTGTTATATTATATAATTAGAATTTAAGCCTAGGGTTATTTTATTTTGTAAATTTGGTTTCTCTCCATATTTAGAGGTTTTTCTTTTTGTTAATTTCTTAAAAAATTAAGAATAATTATTAATTTGGCCCCTGAAATTCCATTGACACACTAAACATTAAATTTTTAAATTTAACAGAGATTAAACCATTATCAACTAACAAGCTCAACGTTACTGCACCGTTAAAGAAAGGTCACCTCAGCACCTCTTCACTTATATCAATTTTTAATGTTGGATTTTGGAACAAAATCTCTCTCCTCTCACTCTCTCTCCTCTTTTCTTTCTGTTGCTCATGGCTCATGCCCTCACTCTCTACTGTCGACTGATATTAAAAGTGACTCCATCGTATAATTGGAGTACGACGGAAGTGTTGAAATCACAATGTGCGAAGATAGTCTTTAATGGAGAATCCATGGGGTCTCCTTGTTAGAGTTTGGATGTGACCCGAATTCTAGTTGGGTCGGGTCGGGCCCATATCCAATATTAGGGTTATTTAGTTTCTCTATATATTGATGCTTGAGTCGCAAAACTCATTGTACCTTGATTTCATTCATAGTGATTTCTCCTCTGCCCGTGGTTTTTTCCCGTTAGGGTTTTTCACGTAAATCTTGGTGTCCCTGTTTCCACAGTTTTCTTTTTCGTTTCGCGTTCGATTCTCAACAATTGGTATCAAAGCTAAGGTTGAGCTTCTCTATACCAATTCTCAACAATTGGTATCAGAGTCAGGTTAAAGATTCTCTATATCAATTTTCAACAATTGATATCAGAGTGGAGTAAGAGTTAGATCGGACCAAATTAGGTTTACAATTTTTGTGAGAAAAATTGATGATTGTTGGAAAAGAAAAAAAAAAAAAAGGAAGGAAAAATTGGATTTATCTGCCGAAGAAGAAGCTGCTTGCCACCCTCCGCGTTTGTCGCCGAGAAGAAAGAAGAAGCAGCTTGCCCTTCTGCCCGCTGCCGTCCGTCGCACGCCGCGACCAGAAGCCGACGCCCAGCAGTCGCACTCGAAGAACAGAGAAGCAACGTCGTTTGTCTTCTGTTCGTCCGCCGATCAGTCACCGTCGCGAATCAGCCTCCCGCACCGAGAGACCCTCTGCTGCCGTCCGTCGGCAAGGAGTTCGTCCAGACCCATCGACGAACTGTCGTCCGTTCCACCCGCAGATAACCCGCATTGAACAGGGTAGAAAAATTTCAACTGTGATTTAATTTTTCGAAATATCTTATTTTTGGTGGAGATATTGGATTTTGGTGGAATTATTTGGGATTCTAAAATTTGTGGGGCTGATATTTTGAGTTCAGAAATTGTGGGAAAATTTCTGAAATTTTTGGGAGCGATGAGTTCAATGAAATTCGGTATTCCGTTGTTAGATCTGAATACGAGATTTCAGTTATGGTAGGTGAAGATGCTAGATGTTCTCGCACAGATGGATTTAGACGACGCATTATTAGGGCTCGATAAAATGCCCACGTTATGGAGTGAAGAGGAGAAAATTCGAAAGGATCGAAAAGCCCTATCGATGATACGTCTGCATTTGTCAAATCAGATTTTGCAGGATGTTTTGAACGAGAAGTCTGCCGCTGATTTATGGTTCAGATTAGAGCAGTTATGTATGAAGAAAACCCTAACGAGTAAGCTGCATTTGAAGCAGCGGTTATATTCTCATCAGTTATTGGAAGGAGCCTCTATTACAGAGCACTTGGCTGCATTCAAGGAGTTAGTTTCAGACTTGGAGACTATAGGATGCAAGTACGATGAGGAGGATTTGGGGTTGATTCTGTTATGCTCGTTGTCTGTCTCATATGGTTCTTTCAGAGATACGATCTTGTACAGTAGGGACAGTCTAACTCTGGAAGAAGTTTATGGTTCTTTGTTGTCAAAGGAAAGATGAAGCAGCTTGTTAAGGAATCCGAATCTCGAGGTGAGGGATTCGTCGTTCAGGGTAGAACAAGAGATTCAAACAACAAAGGCAGTGTTAATGTTCAAAGTTCGAAGGGCCGATCAAAGTCAAGGAACCGAGATAGAACCTGTTACTTCTGTCATGGAAGGGGCCACATCAAAGCTGAGTGCCATAAATTGCAGAATGAGTTAAAGAGAGCTGAGAAGGGAAAACAACCGATGACGTCCGGTGCAGTAGTTGTCGCACAAGATGAAGACTATAGTGATGGAGATCTTCTAATAGTGTCA
This sequence comes from Begonia loranthoides, assembly GCA_022433065.1. Classification (NCBI taxonomy): domain Eukaryota; kingdom Viridiplantae; phylum Streptophyta; class Magnoliopsida; order Cucurbitales; family Begoniaceae; genus Begonia; species Begonia loranthoides. The sequence continues at coordinate 8,214,876 of CM039472.1, read as the reverse complement.
GAGGGAAACTCAAAGCCAAACAATGAGTGGATTCTGGATTCAGCGTGTTCGTTTCATATGTGCTACAATCGGGATTGGTTTACGACATATGAGACCGTTTCAGGAGGTGCTGTGTTAATGGGCAATAACACACATTGCAAGATAGCTGGTATTGGTACCGTCAGAATCAGGATGTTTGATGGAGTTGTGAGGACATTGGGTAGCGTGCGACATGTTCCCGAGTTAAAGAAGAACCTGATCTCGTTGAGTACTCTGGATTCGAAAGGGTACAAGTACAGCGCTGTAGGTGGAGGTATAAAGATCAGTAGGGGTGCTCTTATCAAGTTAAAGGGACACAGAAGCTTTGCAAATTTATATGTATTAAAGGGTTCTACGGTGATGGGTAATCAGGCTGAAAAGTTTGTGAATTCACCTTCAAAAGGTTTGTTGGAGAAGACTCAGAGGAAGTCAGGTTCTCAGGTGAAGTTCAAGTTGGGTTCTGAATCCACATCAGAGCCGATACGTCAGCCTATTACAGATGTTCAGCGTGATGCAGTCACCACATCGTCACCAATTTCAGTTACAGTTTCACGTCAGAGAGGTATCATCAAAAGCAGAACTAAGGAAAAGGGTAAAGCTCCACGGCGATATAGTGAAACATCTACGGTGGGTTACGCATTGAGTGTGTTCGAGAGTATAGATTCAACATATTCACATGCAGTTCGTTGCGACATCTCTGATAATTCGGTGGTACAATGGAGCAGATGTGATTTCTCTCCGAGTGTGTCTCTCAAGTTTAAGCGGGGCTTAAACTTGATCCGTACCAGATATTGAGTTGGCCCAGCAGGGGTCTTTGTGGAAGAGGAGGTTATTTTTCGTTGGAGTTTTGCAGTTTGCCTTAAATTGGAATTTCTTTGAAGGTGGAGATTGTCAGAGTTCAGTGTTCTGGATTCGTTTTGGGGTGGGCCGTGAAGCCTGCATTGGATCTCTCAGGTGGAATTCGTGTCAAGGTGGAGATTGTTAGAGTTCGGATGTGACCCGAATTCTAGTTGGGTCGGGTCGGGCCCATATCCAATATTAGGGTTATTTAGTTTCTCTATATATTGATGCTTGAGTCGCAAAACTCATTGTACCTTGATTTCATTCATAGTGATTTCTCCTCTGCCCATGGTTTTTTCCCGTTAGGGTTTTCCACGTAAATCTTGGTGTCCCTGTTTCCGCAGTTTTCTTTTTCGTTTCGCGTTCGATTCCCAACAATTGGTATCAAAAATAAAGTTGAGCTTCTCTATACCAATTCTCAACACTCCTTTGAAAGCTGTGATATGCTTTCAACATGGTGATGGTGTCATTTTTTGCACAACTAACAGCTTGAAGGGCGAGGCCCTTTGCATCGGCTGTCTTGCCCAAAGGGTCTGAGTTGAGGCAGTCCGAGCAAATCACTGGCTCGGCAATTTTGTTGCATAGTTGGCTGATCAAAGCTTCGTTTGATTTTACATAGGGAATTTTTTTGGGAAGTGAAGAGCAAAACAAGTAGAGGCAAGAGAGAAGAAGAGGCCATAGCTCGTTTAGACTGCTTATTTTGCAGAGGGTTGCATGGTTTTTATAAAAACTCGGTGTTTTTCTCAATGGCGGAGTCAAACAAACCCGAACAATAGACCTAACACGAATAGGAGGCGCCATAGAAGCCAGACGCATTCCAACCCGATCATAATTTTCATACCCAAATGTTGGTGAATGTGAAAACGACCCTGGTTTTAATCTCATGAGCACTTCCACATTTGTCGTATTTTGAGGTCTGAGTGTGACCAAAGAAGCCAAACTCGTATTTCTGATCGCAACCGGATCTGATCTTGCCACATGGGAACTAGAACTAGGCTGAAATGAGGTTTCTAACCAGAAATCAATTGGCTTTGATTTGAAGTTCGAGCTTCCATGAGCAGGCAGCCACTGATGAAGCTCAGCTTGGCTACTTTGAAGTTGAACATTTCCAATTTTACTTTGCACCTCATCATTTTCTTGTTGGTCATTCTTCTGAGAGGATTCTTGACTTTTCGGTTAAGACAACTCTTCTAGTTTTTTTTTTTCTGTATCTCTTAGATAGTGACACTATAAGTTAAGTATGGAGAAGAAATCAACAACTTTGCTACAACAGGTACTACCATCGACTCTTGTACGATCGAAAAGTGAAAAGAGTGGTAAGGCCAAGTAAAAGATTACATAAAAGGGTAAATCCGGGAAGGAGGAATAGGCTGGGACAGTGTAAGTCCCAAGAGGCAATATTGTTGCTGTAATATGTAATTTTGCTGCCATAGCTTGTATAAATTGATTTCATGCGACAAACTAGAGAGTAGACAATTCTGGCGTTGCAAATTTGTTGATTCCAAGCAGGAATGAGTAATTTTTGGCGGTCTGAGAGAGTGATTGTTTTCGATAGACTCCTTCAAGTTTGATGGTTGCAGTCTTGAAAGAGCACAGGGCTATGATGACCTGTTCTCGTTCTTCGCCACCTCTACTTTGCGGTGAACTTGGGGAAGACGAGGAATCTTCCTAAGACACTGATAATTGATATAAGTGGAGAGAGAGAGTGACCGAAGAAAGAGAGGAGAGAGATTTTGTCCAAAAATCCAACAATAAAAATTGATACAAGTGGAGAGGTGCTGAGTTGAGATCTTTTTAACGATGTAGTAATAGAGAGAGTGTTTGTTGATAACTGCTCAATTTTAAGGTATTATATTTAAAAATTTAAAATTTAGAACATGAGGATAATTATCCAAAAAATGAATGTTTTTTTAATTTTGGGGAAACTCGCGTGGAAAATGTCAACTCCAAACTCCCAACTCCCAACTCCCAACTCCCAACTCCATTTCTATTGGCTAGATTTTGATAATTAACTGCTTTTTCCACCTCACTTTCCATCCATCTTAACTGGAAAATGATATAAAAAAACAGATATTATCACAAAGGGTAAGTATAACCTATTCCATTTTTAGGGAAAATGACAAATTAACCATCGTGGTTTACGATTAATGATAAATTAATAATTATTTTTTATTTTCTAACAAATTAATCACTGATGTATGAAAAAATAATAAAGCCAACATCGCTATCACGTTTGCCATTAACAAGCTGATCTGGAGCTGCGGCGGTTTGTAAACAAAATACCTCCGCTCCGTGGTTTTCTAAGAAAAATAGGTCAAATGTATCCTACACGCCGCCGTGTATTGGGACGCCGCGATGGCGTCCCAAGACATCGCGGTGGCATCCCAAGAGACCTCCACGGCGTCCCAACATTTCACAGAGGCATACATAACCGCAAAATGCTATGGCTCACCATTTTCACCCATTTTCACCGCGAACAAACACCGAATCCTCCCGGCGACCCATTTTCACCGTGAACAAACATCAAATCCTCTCTGTCATTTTCGATCACACTGTATTCCCAAGCAAAGAAATTGACGTTCAAGCATGGGAAGGCAACGGTGGAAGCTGTGCAAGCCGTGGCTGTGGATGATGAGCAACCCGTGGTGATGAATGATGAGCAACCCGTGGTGATGCAACACGAAGACACCGCGGCAGTGCAACCTGAACCCGAGCCTGAACAAGGAGAAGCCGGAGGCTCATTGATCCCATTCCAACCAATTACAGCGGGTTTAAGGATCAAATTATTCAGGACAGCAAATTGCAAAACATGGTATGAAGATGATATACAACACCATGCAATTATTGTTTAAAAAATAGTAGATTTGGACTCCTTGGCAAGAATGAGAATTAAACAGCTGCTTGAAGATGCTGGATTAGCCGGGTTGTGCCAGATGAGGGGCAATTATTGTGAGAGAATTATTAGAATGTTTTATGCAAATTTGAAATTGTCCACCGAGCCATTAGAGGTGCGGACGTACTTTTTTGGACAGGAGTTGAGGTTCACTCCCAACGATATAAATATAATGCTTGGATGTGTACTGGACGGGCCAAGTAATCAATATTATCACGTGTCTCGAGAGCCACCATTCGTCAACCGAGGAGAAGAGCTAGCGGTGCTTAGATTGTTGCATCGAGATCCCGAGGTTGCCCAGTATAACAAGCCAAAGGGCAAGGAGTTGAATGTCGTAACCCAATTGATCCACCTGATCATGATGTACACGATTTTGCCTCGGAATGGGCATCGAGACCATGTTAGTTGCATGGATCTCTAAATGCTGAAGAAGGTGTTCACTAGGAAAAAGGTGGACATCAGATTTATCATCGTGAGCCACATGCATAAGGTGATCAACAACCCAGCCAAGAACCTACGGTACAAATGGCTCAACCAGAGGATCGTTGAGCAGTATGGGGTACCCATCTCGAAGAAAGAGCCAAGAATTGAAGAGTCAGCCAATGATGTGTATAACAAAGCTAAAGTGGACCGAATGGGTATCACCCAAGTTGGAGGGGAATGGTTCCTCAAGTCCAAGAAGCAGGCAGCACCTCCACCCCCCTCAGAGCCTTACCATTCAGCCCCCTCACATGAACAGCCACCCCCTCACATGAACAGCCGCCCCCTCCTCAGTCATCTCACTTTCCTTCGATGCTTGAGGAGATGTCTGCCTGGATGAGTAGGATGGAGGAGCTTCATCATATGACAATGACCAGAATGCAAATGATGGAGGAACACCTACAAATGCAACAGGTCCAAATACAAAAAGGGGAGGAGCGAGTAGAAGAGAGGCATCGCATAGCAGAACAGTGGTATATGCGAGCAGAGGAGAGGCACCATGAGGTGGTGGCAGCACTTAAGAGATGTCAGAGACGATTAGCTGTACAACGTCCTCGTCATCGTCCTCTGAAGCAACAGATGTCACATACATCTTGTAAGTTATTTACTTTGTACGCAAAGTCCAATTTTACTTTATTTGTGTTTGACATAATGATGTGTTGTTAATTTGCAGCATCGGTATCGTAAACCACCAACCTGCTCCTCTAGCCATGCCTACCGAGGTGCAGAGGACCAATTAGTTCGAGCCTCCACCCCTTATAACTGTCCACGTGGTACATCTTTCATTTGGTTATATATGTGTGTTTGTTCATGTTCATGTTTTGTTCGTCTGACAGCATTTTGACATTTTTGTTGCAGGCTCGGGATTTGATAGACATGTTCAAGAACTATGTCCAGACCAATACTCGGAAAACATAGAGACGTGTGAGTTCTTGGGGGGAAGATGATCAGCGATGATTACGTCGTCACTGATATCATCTTCCCTGAGCAAGTCGAGACGCCAGATACAGTGAGAAGCCTTCTTTATATGTTAGTGCATAAGATTTTATCTTAGTACTCATCTGAACTTATATGTAGTGCTATGCGGTCAACGACGCATCCGTTTTCGAGTTTCATCAGGAAAACCGTCTACTCTCATTAGGGTGGATTCACGTAAGTAACCATCTCACTTCTCTGGGTTGTTGTTCATGTTTACTGAGATCATCCAATGCGTTGTTTACCTTGCAGACACACTTGAAGCATAGTTGTTTTATGTTCTCCGTTGACTTGCACACTCAATTCGCTTACCAGGTATTGATGCTAGAAGCAATCTCCATCATCGTAGCTCCCACTCACGAAGAGCAGTATGTATTTTCCCTTGTATAAATTCTTAATACTGCTTTCCAAGTATATTACCGGCAATTGTTCCCTTTGCATTGCAGCCCGTACGACGTCTTTTGGTGTACGAGTGCGGGGATGAGGGTGATGCGACAGTGCACTATTCTAGAACAATTCCATGAGCACAACACTGCAACCTTTGAGTATGAGGGTCCGTTGTTCGACACAGCAGAGTCAGTATTCCTTGACCCGCACTTATCTTTTGCGGTCAAGGATTTGAGACTGAAACGAACCAGAAAGAAGAAGGCGGCGTAGGACTTTATGTTTATGTACACTTTTTGTAATTTGTAAGGATTTACGTTGTAATTTATGTTTAGTTGAATGTGTTTACAGTTACGTTGTAATTTATGTGTAGTTTACATTTACTTTGCAAAATTAAATGATTTACTAGATGAATTATATGTTTGGATGATACTGGAACTGCTTGGGATTTTTGTGCAGGATGTATGAGAATAGCTTTGGGGGAGTAAAGAAACAAGGGAGACTCTGACAAAATTTTTATAAATTGAGGTGAGGATAAGTGAAAAGTAAATCATGTATGACCTAAATCAAGTACATAATTAAAGAAAAAGTGTATGGAGAAACTTGGATGAATTCAGTGCAACAATTTCAGCGGCTTGCATAACAAACCGCCGCGGCTTGTTCGCAAGCCGATGCGGCGGTTTGCTCGCAAGCCGATGCGGCGGTTTGCTCGCAAGCCGATGCGGCGGTTTGCTCACAAACCGTTGTGGCTTGCTCACAAATCGCGACGGTTTGTGAGCAAACAGCGGCGGCTTGCTCACAATACCTGTAATCAAATTCCATGCATACTTCACAACCAAATGTATGGAACCAATGTACGAATTCAAATTGCTGAAACGAAATAAATTCAAATTTATGAAACCAATTCATATTTATCAATTCAAAATTTACAAATATAGCATACAGAACAATCACATATATATCAAACCTAATTTATCAAACGAATGTATCACAGAAGGCTAAGGACCACATTTGTGTACGTTTGTGTTTGTGGACCTTGCGCATTAGACTCCTGCAAAAAATATTGTAAATGAAATTAGCATAGTTCAAATAACACTTGAAAACGTAAACGTGATAATGGGCTCACCTGCATCTCAGGAACTCTATCGGGAACTGTCTCAGATACTCGCTCGGGGACTGTCTCAGGGACTATGGAAGAAATTGTCTCGGGGGTTGTCTCGGGGACTCTGAAACCCATAAATGTGCGGAAGAAATTGTCTCGGGGGCTGTCTCGGGGACTCTGAAACCCATAAATGTGCCCTCCGACCTTCCTCTGCCGCCTCTGCCTCTGCCTCTCTCTCTGTCGCCTCTGTCGGCCCCTACATTGGACTTGCCTCCACCTTCGCACAGGTGGGAATCGTGCCCCACTCCCCCACATCCGCCACAAGTGATGTTCAGATGTCTTATGGGCAGCACTGTCCGGCTTGGGGCCTCATCTGTAACGACTCAGATTTTTGTAATTCCTTTAAAATGTGTAAAATTTAAAATTTCTTTCTTTTTAAAACAAAACATATTAGAGTGCGACATAAACTGGACCGCTACCAACCTTTCATCAAAATCTTTATGAAAACCAATTGATAAAATGTGCGGAAGCGTTGTAAAGTAAATCATTGTAAAAACATGGTGGAAGCGTAAATGAATCATTTAAAGAAGAAGCTAAACAATTGAATACAATACAATAAAACTTAATGTGATTACAACTGTTTACTCATCTTTCTCTTTGCTTGGCCAGCCCCGAGTCTTGTGCAGGCGAAATCATCTATCCCTATTTTGTTATGTGTTTATCATCTACTTATTATCTATTCGTCATTGTACCTACACCACAAGTAATACATAAGCTTAATGGCTCAGTAAGGAAAATGGTTTATGCAATATGCTTATGATCTCTTTAGTTCATTTGGAATGGGGGCCACCCAAACCAATCATTTCATTAGCCATTTACCATTTTATTACTTTTCTTTACATCATTCGTTTGTTACTCGTACTTCGAGCTAGAGATTGAAAGATCCGTATAGGATGGTATAGTTCGTCAGACCTAACCTCCTATGGGCAACTAGGTCCCGTTCCCAATAAGGTAGGGGCATTGCCTAAGTGCTAGACTAGGGTCGCTACCCATCCGCCTCCCAACTCCTTTATTCTTTTCTTTGTGTCTGTGTCGAGCTAAGCTACCGGACTACAGAGGCCTTTATTATCTTACTGTTTTACTCATTTTCATCATTTATCCTCACTCATGCATGTGTGCATACCACCCCATGACACTCCCTATTAATTTCTATTAACATGATGCATGACCATACATTCTCATCCTAACATGATGCATGATGCGTTATGACATAACATTAATAATAATTGAAATGCGTATTGAAATAAAAGTAACTGCAGTTGAAAAGGCATATAAGGATAGTAAAGCACATAATAGAATGAAAGAATTGTGCATAATAGAAAACAAGCATAACATTAAGTTAAGACAGCGAATGAACAATAAACTAAACACGCTTAGGACGGTAAGATGATTATTCTAGTTTTTTAGTTATTTGGCCTAATTAATCTCCTAGTCCATTTACATGTTTCCTACGTTTATATTTCTAAGTCGTTATTCTAATCAGTTATTAACCTGCTCCTACGTTGATTTCGTGCTTTGATTCTACTTAACTAATTATACTTTGGTTTAACGGAAAATAACATGCTAAGCAGTATCATACCAAAAGACAATAACAAAGCAATTATAAAACATACATTCACATATCAAAGGAGAAGACATGTTATCCTAATTATTTACATGCTCGCTCGAGTTTAATTACTTAGTTCATTGTTCTAGTCTCTTCACATGCTCATCCATTTCTTTACTTAACTAGGCTTAGTTCATTAACAGGCTCAATAGATTGAATTAACTAATTGATTAGCAATTTATGTGCTCGAGTTAAAACATTATTTTAGTAAATTAACATGTTCACGTCTATTAAATAACATGCTTGAATATACTGTAACAGATTAACATACTTATACAATAATATTAATTAACATTAAGACATGCTAGTTAATTAACATACTTTGATTTACTTATGATTAACATGCTTGCAGGAAGATTAGTAATTATTAGTCGATTTACCTGCTTAGCCAATCTACGTGTAATACCCCAAATTTTATATCGAAATTTAATTATGACAATTGGAAAGTGAATTAGAGTATTGTATTAAATTGGATAATAATCGAGATATTACCAAAGATATTATTGTTAATCATGATTATTTCAAGCAATAATTGTGGAATCAGAAATAGAATGAGAATAATTTAATTAAATAATAACTCTAATTAAATTATTGATGATGATTTTATTTGGATAAAAACGTAATTCAATGGATTAATTAAGATTAAAGTATTAAAAGGAAAATAAATTAATTATAACAAAAAATAAAAATAAAAACTAAATAGAAATGGCCTTTTGGCCATTTCTTCGAGCGAGATGAGAGGGAAGAGGAAGAAAGAAAGCAGGGGATCGAGATCGGGAAGGGGAGATCGATCGAAAACCGAGGGTGATGAGCTGGAGGCGATGACGAGCGGGGCTCGGGCGACGCTGTCTGACGAAGACACCGGCGTACGGCGGCTGCTGGCGAAGCAAGGAGGTGAACGGCAGACTAGGGCACGGATCTTGTCTCTCCTGCGACGCGATTTTCCGGCGACGATTGGAGGTAAGTGCGAGCTACTTCTCCTTCCCCTTCACGTTCTGGTGTTCGTGTGATGGTAGGAACGATCGACATTGTCGATTTTTGATCGAAAGCTTAGACGAATCGGCAGGGTTGATCTTTGGGCTGGAATTTTGTGACAGAACGATGGGCTATCAGTCCAGCCCACTGTTGAGTCCGAACGAAGAATCTAGCCCATACCTCGTAGCAGGACAGCGACATGGTTGGTGTGGGAAATAGCCCCTGGAAAACTGCATAGAGAACGTGGTCGAACGTGTAGGAGCTACACTCTTGGATGTTTCAGAGTGGTTGTCTCCTGGATAGAGGATTAAAAGGCAGAGAATGTAATACCCCAATTTTTGTAAACAGAATTAATTAAGGATAATCGAGATTTATTTGATAAGAAAATTGATTGGGGAAAATATTTAGATAATAATCAAGGATTTATTTAACGAAAAATTAAATTGGGGTTTATGTTAAATTGAAGAAATAGAAAGAAGGGGTTTTATTTTAAATTGAAGAAAAAGAATTGAGAGAGCAAATTGGGAATTTGTAATTAAATTGGGTTTTATGTTAAATTGAAGAAATAGAAATGAGGAGTTTTATTTTAAATTGAAGAAAAAGAATTGAGAGGGAAGAGGAGAGAGACGACGGTGAGAGGGCCGACAGAGATGGAGCGAGCGATCGGGAAGGCCGATCGGCGACGACGGAGGACGGTGAGCGACGGGAGTTCGCGTCGACGTTCGGTGCACGAGAAATGGCTGGCGATGACACGGGTTGCTGCAGCGATCACTGGCGTACCGGCAAGCTAGGGCATGGGTCGATTGGTGCTGGGATTTCGCCAGTGGAGGTAAGTCGATTCCCTATGTTAGTGTTCATCTCCTTGGTTTCTGATTTCGGTTGATTTGGCGTCAGTAGCGGGGTGTTTTGCCGTCGGCAGGGGAGACGTGATCCGTGAAGGCTGGAGGCAGGGGCTTGTCACGTGGCCAGTTTGTGGTTTCCAAATTGAACCGGCTTATTCTTCTCCTGAAAAGATTGGGACTTCCACATGGCCATCGAGTATTGGACCAATTTCCTTGAAGTGTAGAATTTTCCCTAGCTTTGTATCTGTGCATTCCTCGGCTCTAAATGGATGCAGTGAAGTAGTTGTGTTCTGTTTTTCCTCTCGGGTTGCTGTGTCTTCCTCTCGGGTTGATGTGTTCTGTATGAGTTCAGTGGTTGTGTTCTGTATGACTTCAGTGAAATGATGGAAGGAAATGGAAGAATGGGAGCTGTTTGTCATCTTTGGTGGACTCTGGCCGTGAGCTTTGGTAAGTTTCTTCTCTATTTGTTGATTTTGGATGTTTGCTCTCTATCAGTAATGGGTGTTCTTGTTTCTGTGTACTGCTGTGGTTGGAAGATTCATCTATGTGTGTTGATCTTTGGTTTGATGTTATGGTGTGCTGGATGTGTTGGATTCTGTTTTGTATGTGGGTCTGCTGTTTTATTGTGACTTCAGTCGATAAATAAATTGAAGAATATGATGCTGGAGTGTGATTACCGACTATTGTGAAGGGTGTTCTGCCACTATATGCGATTTAGGTTGTTCAAGGATGGTAGGTTGCCTAGTGAATGGAGGTTTTGTTGTTAATTGTGGATGTATAAAGTCACCTTAGCTGTTGTACGAACTGTCTTTGGGAATAGGTGAGTGAATGTAAACTCTCTGTAGAGATTTATGCCCTGTTGATTTAAGGATTGTTTTATTGGAAATGTTACTCCCTCTTGATGGTTGTCGTTAAATGATTACTGCTCTTGTTATTGAATGATGCTTCATTGTTGGTGGTTGAGTTGTGAGTCGTAAAATGATTAAGGAAATATGAGGATGACTTGTATTCACTCAATAATTTTGTGTTATGCATTAAATGGTTCTCTACTCTGCTATGGAAAGTATGGTTTCATGTTCGGTTTTGTAAAGTTAATGTATCCTGATAGATTGATGGAATGAGCAACGTTGTGGGTCAATACTATTCTGTTATATATCTGAAGGTTTTGGAATTAGTATTGCGTTACTAGGAAATGAAAATGGGATTTATTAAGCGTTAAAGTTTAGGGGATTGTTATTAATGCATAGTTGTTATGATTTTAAAGGTATAAAGAAGAGAAAAGAAACAGAACCGCGCTATGGACGCCAGGTAAGTTGATACTTACTGTGTTTTAGTCTTCGGACCCTACATCGCAAGAATTAGGATTTGTATGTTGTGTGTTCTTTCAATGATATGTTTATTAGACATTTATACGATCATATGGGACTATAAGTATTTATAGGTATATTGTATGTCATCCTAAAATACGTAAATAGGCGTGTGGGGGTTCGGGTGAATTGTGACTTTCCATATGGTAGATTCCTCCCACGTAGGGAGTGGTAGGTTTAGAAGTTAGCTACGTGGATTCTAGGGTTCACAATTTATCCCGTTCTGAAACCCCCAACGTCTTCAACAAAAGTGAGGATACCTGCTTGTGGTAACACCCCCGATGGATGTATCTCCTCATCAGAGTGACTGGTTAGGCCACATGACTCTAGGGAGTATTCCACCTTAACTTCCAGAAGAGATACGGTTTTCTTTTGTAATGCATTGTGTTATCATGCATCATATTTGTATTTCGTTTCTTTTATCACTTACTGAGCATTAGGCTCATTAGTTTAGGTCTTGTGATGTAGGTACGTACGAGAAACAAAAGAACAGGTCAAAGACAGTTGATGAGCATTTGCACGGGTGGATCTTGTGGCTGGCTGGGCTAAAGAGTTTTAAAAGGAAATGATTTGTAAAATAGTTTGTAAATTACTTAATATTCCTTAACGTCTTGTTTTAAATTCCGCTGTGTTTATAAAAAAAGATTTTATTACTTCTCCTGCAATTGATAAATGTTTAAGTAAAGAGTTTTAACGCGCGGGTTTTTATAAAGAAATAATACTCTGATTTTATAAAAGAAAAAGTTTTAAATTTCACGCGATTTTCAAGTAAATAAAGACCGGGTCGTTACAGAGAATTTCTTGCCTAGTGGTGAATTCTCCTAAGAGCCGTGAGAGCTGGAGGATTGGTTGAGCGTGTTTTTCCTCTGGAGACCGAGAAGGTGAGGATTTCTTCTCTCTGAAGTTCGGTTATTTGGTTTTGGTTTTGTAGTTCTGGATGTGGGAATTGATGGTTCTGTATTAATATGGTTCTGTATTAAATTATAGTTGACTCCTTCGTTGGTTTAGGTCTTGTAAATCTGTGAATTTGGAGTATAATTGTCTGCTTTATGGAATAAACTGCTGCTAGTATTAGTTTTTCAGTGATGGCAAACTTGGAATGTTGTAGCTAGTTGAGATGTTCAACGATTATAAAACTTCTGATGGGATTTGGACTCGGGTTTTAGTGTTGAATTATGGAATGTAATCTGTTGTTGGTTGGTTGCAAATTTGGGTATTTCTAATGAAACCTTAATAGGTTGGAATTGGTCATAGTGGTAAAAATTATTTGGGTTTGCGAAGTAGAAAAATGTTTTGTATGTTGGATTGAAATTTGGATTTACACTCTATTGCTCAAATTATTATTTTGAAAATGTTTGGTTGATGGAAATAAGTTCATTACTGTCTGGAAGAATTATAAAGCATACACCTTGTACATTTGGATATACTAAGATAACTTGTTAGTGTTCTGTGTAGCATGTTGAGTATGGTTTAGATTATTAACTTTGTTGGAAGTATTAATTGTTTGAGAATAGACCTGCACGTGACAACTTTGTTAGTATAATTGGAAATAAGTTGTTAAGTTGGATTTCAATTGTAGTTACTTGAGATGCTAAAGGGAAATGCTTTAACCTATTGTAGGACGTTTAATCTGTCGATGGATTGTGATAAATGCTAGAAGTGTTATATTGTTGGAATTGGGGGTTTGATGTGTCATTGTTTGGAAGGGTCCTGTTAAGCTACAGCTTGTGGTGTCATATTCTATTGATTTTGTATTGAACTATTAATTGGCCTAAGACATGTAAATAATTGGAAATGGATGTGAAGATTAATTATGAAGCTAAGCTTAGAATATTTTATTATGTAACTAGGAGTTAGAATAGAAAAGGTGTTAAGATTTTAGATTAAATAATTTTATTAATGACTAAATATTTCTAATTGTGAAGGTACTAAAAAGGAAGAAAGATAACGATTAAGTGTGAACGCCTTAAGTCGAGGTAAGTGATATGCATGTGTTTTGGTCTTCGGACCCTATATCGCAAGTTTAGGAGATGCATGTTTTGTTGTTTACTGCTTTCCTAGCATGTTTCGTTGTTTACAGTATTTAATAGTACGTTTCAATGTTTACAGTTTTAAATAGCATGTTTCGTTGTTTATTGTTTTATAACATGTTCTGTGAATCGTACGTTGACTGTTTATTTATGTTTTCATATAAACTGTTGTATGCATTCATGAGCATTACGCATCACGATTTTTAAAAGAATACGAAAATGATTTTTATGCACGATTTTGAAAAGGAAAGACGGAAAATGAAAAGAAGTACGAACAAACAGAAAACGAAAAGAAAATACAAAAGAACGATTAAGAAAGATAAAGAAGAAGATTCTTGTGGACCGGTAGGCTAAGCCCGACGCAGGAACAAAAGAAAAGAAAAGATAAAAGATACGTTTCTTGTGGACCGGTAGGTTAAGCCCGGCGCAGGAACAAAAGAAAAGAAAAGAAACGTAAAGTAAAGAAAATAAATATGAAAAGAGAAACGAATATGGAAACGGAACGAGAATAGATACAGAAACAGAAACAGAAACAGAAATAGAAACAGAAACAGAAAGAAAATACATAAACGAGAAAAGATAAAAGATAAGAGATAAAAGAAAGAATGAAAAGAGGAACTGCATACAGTTTTAAAATGGCACAACATGAGCATATAGCATGTTAGGTATTATCACTTATTGAGTGTTAGACTCATAGGTTATTACTTGCGGTGTAGGTACAAGTATAAGAGAAAATGACGAACAGATTAAATGAGCAGTTGACGAATGATTTGCACGGACGAGTCTTGTGGTTGGCAAGGCTAAACGAAAGTAAACAAACAACTAATTTTGTAAAAGTAAAGTAACACTTTATTTATTTATTGTCTTTTCAAATAAATGATTTATGCTTCCGCTATAGAATAGTCTACGCTTCCGTTATTAATTAAGACAAATGATTTTATTATAAGTCTTCCACTGATTTTAATGATTTTAATAACGAGTCAATGTAAAAAGGGATTTTAATAGTTTGGTTTTCATAAAAGAATTCTGATATTTATTTTAAAAATGTTTTTCCGCTATTGTGTTTATGAAAGAAAAGAAAAAATTTTAAATTTCACGTATTTTTAAATGTATGAAAAACCGTGTCGTTACACTACGTGCTCAAAAGATTATAATTACAGATTAAGTATTTTACATGCTTTGATTTAACATTTAGCATAATTAATTGACAACAATTAATAGAAGGGAAATAACAGTTAATGTGTACTTTTTATTTCATTTATCTTTTCTCTTTCATCATTCATTATCTAGGCATTCATTCAACTTGGCATAAGCTAAACAACAAAAGGGAACTATCACATATTTAACAATCATTAAGGAAAATAACAAACAACAAGGTACAACAACAACAAAGAATACATACAACACAAGTGACAGAACTAGGGCAACACAATAAAGATAAGCCTCTGAAATTCAAAAATATTAACTTCACGAACTCTTTAGCTCATTTTCGGACTTCACATAACCCTTTATCATTCCTACATTCACCACATTAGAACCTAAATCATTCATCCCTACTCATTTTTCACCACCATTCAAAGTAAAGCACCGTAACAAATACAACAAGAACAAACAAGGGAATCTCGACACTAGCAGTAAGCAACAAATAACATACTTAAAGACTCTTCCTATTAAACATCTAGCAGTAAGCATTTTATTCAGGGGAACACTTACAACTATCTACTTAGCAACTAAAACTAATTAATAGCAATTGCAGTAAACATTTCAAGACACTAACGTAACTCACACACCCATACTTGTAGTGCAGGGCCTCCAAATGGCCAAGACACCCCATTTTCCTTACCAAAATGATGAGCTAATTCAGGGACAACAACTCCTCAGCAAGTTTAGCAGCTCCACGTTCAGCTTTCAGCAGCTCTAGCAAGGGTAGAAGCTCTCCATAGTGGCTATTATAGCAGCTCCTGGAAAACAGAGAGTAGCACACAGTAGTTCCTCCACTCAGTTTCACCTCACACACAACCACTAACTCTCAATCTCTCACTCTCAGAGCTTTCCCTCTTGGTCACACTCTCAG
The DNA here is from genome assembly GCA_022433065.1 of Begonia loranthoides. Lineage (NCBI taxonomy): Eukaryota > Viridiplantae > Streptophyta > Magnoliopsida > Cucurbitales > Begoniaceae > Begonia > Begonia loranthoides. Next base: position 8,199,230 of record CM039472.1, on the reverse strand, counting down.
AAACACTCTACTCACAGGGACGGAGCTCCCTCTCTTTCTAGGACTCCTCACTCGCCAAAAGGAATGAACTGTATAGAAAGGAAGTGCTAGGTGAAAGGTTTAAACTAGGGGGAGGGGACAACCGTACTTGGAAAGGCAGGGGGAGGCAGCTCTAGCCAAGGATGGTCGGCCATGCATGGTATGGGAGGAGATTTGGTGTCGGGGGTCGCGTTCCTATAGGTTGGGCGACGTTTTCCTTCTGATTTTAAATCTCTGAAATCGCAGTTCTGCGATGATTCAGACGAGTGCGAATGACTTAGCCTCGTCCGCATTCGTCCACAAGGCTAAAATCTCACAGGTTAAATCACGCTTGGGGATGAGGAGAGCCTTCCTTGTCCATGTCCGTACCGTCCACAGGTGGCTTGCGGATGCAATATGGCATCCGCATGTGTCATCCGTCATCGTCTGAAAGTGTCCATAATAACATAGATAGATTCAAATCGGACGATACCCTCTTTCGTCTGCCAGCATCCACTAACGTCCAAAAGTCTCCAGACTTGGACAGATTCAATGCGGATGCGTCCTATCCCTGTTCGCACCATCCGCACTCTCGTTCGAATGTGTCCCAAGTTGTACAGATTCGATACGGACGCAACATTCGTTGTCCACAACATCTAGGACCGAGTCCAAAACTCCACTGTACAGTGAATTCATGACGCAAAACTGCGTCTTGAGTTGTCCTAAGCCTAATGCTGGCATGGCCAAGCACTTACGGACGACACTCCTTCGTCCGCAAGTCATGCGCATGCATCCGCAACTCTAAAATCTCCACTTTTCTCTATCATTTCACACTTAGCTCTTACCCCTCAACCTTTCCCTCATAAATACACGTCACAAAATGATGCGTATAGATACATGATGTAATATCTTCATAACTCCAACACCTTGATCACATCACGTGTATGGGAAAAAACGTAACGGGATCACTCCTAGTCTTAATGCTTCGAACGCCCTCGGTAATACCCCGATAGTTATCCAACTAAAAATATCAGGGTGTTACATCGTCCACATCCCGTATTCTACGTTTGTGCAGCCTTCTTGGAAGCCTTTTAAATGGCGGTAGGATAATTGGATCAAGATTCATCACAAGAGGCCACTGATTGGACTATTGACGGCGCGGACAAAGTGGGAGTACATCGCCATGTATGTTTCTCGGTGATAGCACGCATACACAAATTCCTCATGAGATCTCCTCGAGAAGTGAATACAAGGGACTGCATGGACACATGGGATGTCAGTCAACTTCCACCGGTAACAAGTACAAGCACGCCTGTCCAAATCGACAGAGTACTGTTCATTACCATTGCTGACCTCAAACTAGGCAGCACCTCAAAACTGGGGGCTCCAATTTCGACCGGCAAGTTGTAGTTTGGCGAGCCAATTGCTGATCATTGGACACAAAAGGTCCGTCGAGCGAGCCATCTTTTCATTTTTTTTTTCATGATCCTACCCATAATGCCCTTTTGAATGATCTCAAACACACTTAGAATCAATTTGTTCAGGGCTAGTAGGATGCAGGCGTTGAAGGACTCGCTGAGGTTGTTGGAGCAGAAGGCATGTTTGACCCAACATGTCATATCTATTTCTTGTAGATAGTTGTGGGTCGCCGGGTCAGGCAAAAATAACTTAGTCATCTCTCTCTCAAATTGCCTCACTGGTGTGGCTCTAGATGCGGCCCACATTGCATCCTTTAACAACCTACCTTTAAATTATTTTTGAAAATTGCCATACAGGTGTCGAATGCAAAATCGATGGTCCACTTGCCCTGCCACCTCTCTGACAGTTGGCACTAGCCCCTGTAAAAATTCATAATATGAGTCAGATATTGGTACAAAATGCAGAAAATAATCACAGAAGGCAAAAGCAATCAACCGCACCTTTTGTCTGTCATAAATGATTGTCCATCCATTTCCAGATGGGGTGTTTAAATCATCGAACAACAATTCTAAAAACCAGCTCCACGAAGCCATATTTTTTGCTTCAACCACTGCTACAGCAACCAGATACATTCCATCATTCTCGTCAATGGTGACAGCGGTGAGCAGCTGCCCCGGAGTCGCTCCCTTCAAGTGGCAACCATCCAAACAAAGAATCGGTCTACCACAATTCCGTAGGGCCCTCTTGCATGCATCTAAGCACATGTACATCCTTTTAAATACACTCATGTCTAGGTCAACACGTAGTGAGCTTCCAGGATTCGACCTCTGAATCTCCTCGGCATAGGACTATATGAGCTTGTATTGATCATTGTCATCCCCTTCGTTAATTTTTTTGACCGCATTTCTTGCCCTTCTAGCAAGGCTGGGTGTGATGTTGACGTTGAAGTCCTTCATGACTGTCTCAATTATGGAAGAAATGTCCCAGTCGGCCTAACTTTTAAATCTGTCTAAGTAATGCGTTGCCACCCATTTGGTAGTGGTATGATGATTTTCCATCTTTCTCGAGCAAGTGTGAACGTCGTTGTACAACTTTATTTGAAACGTCATTTCACCTTGCATTTTTTAGGCGTGCAGCCGCCACGTGCATCCTTCTTGGCAAGCAGCCCTCAACCGATGAGCGTCATTGTGGGTGAATTTTATCCCGTACCCATTCTTCAATGCATTATCGACAATTTATTCTCTAATTTTATTCAATAAACTGTACTTTTTGCCAAGGTCCATACTAGCGAATGTGCATTGTACTTGTGGTTGGAGTCTAGGCTCACTATCGGCCATGTCAATGTCTTCGTCACTAGTGGATTGACACACTGAACAGAGGTCCTCATCGTCCTCCTCGTTTAGAGTTGTTGAAACAGACTGCAACACAATTGCAGCTTCATTTCCAATTTCACGTACCTCATTTTCATTGGTAAAAAATGTGGTTGTGGGCTTCACTTCAACTTGACGGTTAATAACAGATTCTTCAACACTCCAAGACGCCATTTGTTTTTCAACAAATTCTTCAACTTTGCCAAAATTCCTTTCTCTTCGGCTCTCAGAATTCTCTAAGGTTCGCTAATCGCTGACAAAATGCCTCATAATATCGTGAGGAGTTCATTGTCTACTTATACAATTCGAAATCTAGTCTAGCAAACCGCGGCGGCGTCCCGGGACGTCGGGGCAGCGGACCAAGACACCGTGGCTTCTCAATACACCGCAGCGGCGTCCCGGGAAGCCGTGGCGGCTGGGCCAAATTTGGCCTTCTTTTCTTGGAAAACCAAGGAGCCGCGGCGTTTTGTCTACAAACCGCCGCGGATCCAAATCAACTTGTTAACAACAAACGTGACAGTGATGTTGGCTTTATCATTTTCCTATATGTCAATGGTTAATTTGTTAGAAAATAAAGAATGAAGGTTAACTTATAATTGATCGCAAACCATGTTTATTTGTCATTTTCCCCCATATTTATTTATTTATTATTTTATGCCTAAATTCATGTTTCTAAAATTTATCTTTATTTTTAGCTTATGGTCAACGCCCAAGTCTCAACTCCATTTCCCATGACGTTGGCTTGAATTTGTCAACGCTCACCTTTCATACCGTCTCCTCCTTCCCTTCTTCTCTGCACTCCACCATGGCTTCACTACCATTTTCTCCAGCAAGAGAGAAAACCTGATGGAAGAATAGTTTATTGCAGATTCGCTGAAACTACCCAGAAATGAAAACGGCTGGAAAGAATCCTTTCGTTTTCTTCCTCTTTCTCTCCCTTATTCCTCTGCATTCGACGGCGCCGTCACCGGAAGCACAAGCTCTGGCCATTCTGAACTGGAAAAACAGCCTCTCTTATCCTCTTCCTCCTTTGCTTAATTCTTCATGGTCTCCCTCCAAGGTCGATCGTCTCTGCAACTGGACCGGTATTGCCTGTGATCCTTCTGGATTAGTTTCCAAAATAGACCTCTCCGATGCCGATCTCTACGGAACTCTTACTTTCTTCAACTTCTCTGAATTTCCCTCTCTCGTCTCCTTCGACCTCAGCGGCAATAGCCTCAACGGGTCCATCCCGTCCGCCATTGGAGACCTCTCCAAACTCACATTCTTGGATTTGAGCGACAACGATTTCCAAAACGAAATACCCTCAGAGATTGGGTTACTCAAAGAGCTTCAGTACCTTAGCCTCAGAGACAACAACCTCGACGGGGAAATTCCTCCTCAAATTTTCGATGCCAACAACGTGAGTTACATAGATTTTGGTTCCAATTACTTAAATTCCTCCGATTGGTCAAACCTGCCAGGATTTCCTTCGCTAACGTACCTTAGCCTTTCCAATAATAATCTTGATTCTGAATTTCCGAGTTTCATTACTAAGTTTCCAAACCTGACTTTTCTGGACCTGTCTATAAATCAGCTCGAGGGTCCACTACCTGAATCTCTATTTTCCAATCTTATTAAACTTGAATACTTGAATCTGTCGATTAACTCATTCAATGGATCGATTTCAAATAATATTTCGAATCTTTCTACGCTCAAACATCTTCATATAGCTACAAACAACTTCAGTGGTCTGATTCCTCCTGGGATTGGTCTGCTGACAAATTTGGTACTGATTGATATGCTTAGTAATTCTTTCTCCGGCAAAATCCCATCTTCTATTGGACAGTTGAGGAAACTTGAGCACTTAGATCTCAGAGACAACAGATTGAATTTCTCCATTCCTTCTGAGCTTGGATTTTGCACTAACCTTTCCTATTTGGCTCTTGCTCAGAATTCACTTTCCGGGGAGATACCTCCGGACTTGAGCAGACTAAGCAAGCTACTCGATCTCGGTTTATCTGATAATTCTTTGACCGGTGAAATATTGCCTTATTTTCTCACCAACTGGACGGAATTGACTTCTTTGCAGCTTCAGAACAATAATTTTACCGGTATCATTCCGCCAGAAATAGGCTTGCTGACAAAACTAAAATATCTTTTGCTTTACAACAATCGATTCTCCCGTTCAATTCCTACAGAAATCGGAAGATTGACAGACTTGATGAACATAGATCTTTCGGAAAACCAATTTTCGGGTCCATTACCTTCATCGCTCGGCAACCTGAAAAACCTTTCGGTATTGCAGCTATTCTCCAACAATCTAACAGGAATTGTTCCTTCAGAAATCGGAAACATGACTTCATTGACTTCGCTTGATCTCAACAGCAATAACTTCTACGGAGAGCTGCCGTTTTCGCTGTCCAGCCTCCAGAAATTGGAATACATTTCGCTGTTCACAAATAACTTTTCTGGCACAATTCCAAGTGATTTTGGAAAGAACAGTCTTTCTTTGAAATATGTCAGCTTTTCAAACAACAACTTCTCTGGGCAACTGCCTCCTAATTTGTGCAATGGTCAGGTCCTTGAACAATTTACCGCAAATAGCAACAACTTCACGGGGCCTCTACCGATTTGCTTGAGGAATTGTCAAGGACTGACAAGAGTTAGACTTGGTGAAAATCAATTCAATGGGAACATTACTAATGCATTTGGGATTCATCCGAACCTCAGCTTCGTCGAATTAAGCGACAATCAGTTTTTCGGTGAGATCTCGTCCGAGTGGGGTGAATGTGAAAGCCTGACTAATTTGCAGATGGGGAGAAACAAAATTTCTGGGAACATCCCAACCGAGCTCGGGAAGTTGACGAAATTAGGAATTCTGACCTTGGATTCGAATGAGCTGAAGGGAAATATTCCAGAGGAGATAGGGAACTTAAGCCTCTTGCTCAACCTCAACCTCAGCAGAAATTATTTGGAGGGTGAAATCCCCCCAAGCTTGGGTGGCTTATCTGTGCTAGGAATTCTTGATTTGTCAAACAACAAATTTAGAGGAGAGATTCCGATAGAACTTGGTAACTGCGAAAAATTGTTGAGCTTCAACCTTAGCTTCAACAATTTAACTGGTAGTATACCATCCGAGCTTGGCAACTTAATCAGTCTGCAGTCATTATTGGATATTAGCAGCAATTCACTCTCGGGCACGATCCCGACTACTCTTGGAAACCTTCAGTCGTTGGAAAATCTCAACTTGTCTCATAATAACCTCACTGGAGAAATTCCATCGTCCTTCTCCTTCATGTATAGCTTAATTTCTGTAGATTTTTCATACAATAAGTTAACAGGTCCAATCCCGACGAACAAAGCTTTCCAAGAAGCACCTGCAGAGGCCTTCCTTGGGAATTCAGGTTTGTGCGGCAATGCATCTGGATTAACTCTTTGCAATTCAGGCTCTACCGACAAGAACTCTTCTGATCATCAAAGGAAGATTCTCATTGCCGTTCTCGTCCCACTCGGCTGCCTCTTTGTGCTTACCGTGATTATGGCTGCACTATTTTGTTGTCGGAAATCCAAACACAAGGAAGCCGAAAGATCGAAGGAGTTGAGCTCTGGAACTCTGATATGGGAAAAAGAAGGAACATTCACATTTAGAGACATAATGATGGCTACTGAGAATTTCAACGAGAAGTACTGCATCGGAAAAGGAGGCTTTGGAAGTGTTTACAAAGCCAAATTGGCATCCGGGCAGATTGTTGCTGTTAAGAGACTTAACATTTCAGACTCTACTGACATTCGCGCTGTCAATCGCGAGAGCTTCGAGAACGAAATCCGGGTGCTGACCGAAGTCAGACACCGAAATATTGTTAAGCTCTATGGTTTCTGTTCCGTAAGGGGTTCTATGTACTTGGTTTATGAATATGCAGAGAGAGGGAGCTTAGGCAAAGTGTTATATGGAAGAAAAGAGGAGGTGGAATTAGACTGGCCCTCAAGGCTTAACATCATTCAAGGAGTGGCTCATGCACTTGCTTACTTGCACCATGACTGCACCCCACCAATCGTTCACCGAGACGTGTCCATAAATAACGTCTTGCTTGAGTCCAGGCTTGAGCCCTGGCTGTCTGATTTTGGCATAGCGAGGCTGTTAAACCCGGAAACAAGTAACTGGACTGAAGTTGCGGGATCCTATGGCTATATGGCTCCAGGTAATGTAAATCTGCTTGATTATCGTAGCCAAAAAGTAAAAAATTTACTCTTACTTGTATTTAGGGGATATTACAAAAATAATTTCACGTCAATGAAGCTAAGTGATGAAGAACAAACCATGCTTCCGCTGCACCAACAAGTAATCCGAAAAATAGCTAGAACTCTTAATTTCTAAACTAGGTTAATCTTCTTACAAGGAAAACAAATAGATTGTTTGATGAGGATTAAAAACATTGATTTGTAACAAATCATTGATTTTCTGCTGATTTGATTTTTTTTTTTTTTGGTGGTTTTAGAACTTGCCCAAACGATGAAGATCACGGACAAATGCGATGTTTATAGCTTTGGAGTGGTGGCATTGGAGGTCATGATGGGGAAGCACCCGGGAGAACTGTTATGTTCTAACTTATCATCGACAATTGCATCATTACAGTCCGATTTACAAGTGTTGGAAAAGGATCTTCTAGATCAGCGGCTTCCTGCCCCGAACAATCAATTACGGGAGGAAATAGCACGCGTTATGACCCTTGCCTTTGCATGTACCAATTCCATGCCAGAATCACGACCCCCCATGCGATTTGTGGCACAAGAACTATCCTCGGCTTGAACTCAGGTAGGCCTAGTCAAGCCATTCGACTCCAACGCGGTTAATAATCACACTAGTTCTTAGAAATATGGATTTCCAACTTTGCGCATATGGTTGTCTAGTGTAGTTGATGATTTTATAGTGTAATGCATGTTCCTTGAGCATAAGAAATTTTGATATGGAAAGATATTTATAGTGTAGTTTAGTGGTTTTCTTAGAAATGGTGTCTCAGAGATTCTGTTAAAGCCTTGATCTTGATCTAAACTTCTTAGGAAAGTAAACAAATCCGGAGAAATTCGACATGCATAAGCATATTATGACACCCAAAATTTCGAAAAACAAATTAGACGAAATAATCTTAGGTGATTTTGATTATGATCATTTAAGATTTTGGGAATTGTAGTGACGGAAGAAGAGACACAACAAGGAACATATGTTGATGAATCTCATTCATAGTATGTTTCCAACAAGTCGACTAGAAAAATCCAGTTGTAAACATTCAGGAAAAACACAGAAAGATTCTGGAAGCAAACTAACAGATAATGGAAGGATCCGAGAGAAGTTTTTATTAGCACTCAACTCCGCATTGTTTGAGGAGAGGACCAGTGGGTTTAGGCAAGAAAGGATCAATTCTGACCCAAACCAACGAAAAAATTGATGCAAGGAGAACAGACCAAAGGACAACGATGGTGGGAGTCCTGTTTTGTCTTCCCATTAAACCTTTAAGGAAAGGATAGAGATGAACGATGACCCAGAAGGAAAAAAATAGTTTTCCGAACAGAGGCCCCCACGAGCCATAGCCATTGTTAATGGCGTCAGAAACTCCGGCCACAACTCCGACCATGTTCAGAATTATGAGAGTGGTCGGAGGGATGAGAAGTGTTGTCCATTTGAAGAGGTAAAGCTCGCCAAACTCGGCATCATCAGCTGCTTTCGAAGTGACAGTGAAATTGGTATCGACTCCAGCGAGAACTTTGAGCAAACCTTGGAAAACAGCGAAAAGATGGGCGGAGACACCGCCAATAACCCAGAATTGCTCATTTCGCCACCAATCTTCGATACTGACACCACTCCATCGGAGCTCTAGGATGCCAGTTGCTATGATGGAGAGGAAGAGAGCCATGAACCATACACTAGCTAGGTTTGTCAGCTGCAAGAGAAATTCCAAGGACATTTATAAAGTTTCTCATGCGTAGTAAGAAAAGAAAGATGTTTTATACACAACCGTGTTTGGCTAGGCTATGATCTCTTGAGAGAAACAGCCTGTTCTTAGCTTAGACAAAGTCTAGGAGAATCACTTACAGTGGGGATGATGAATTTTCCGGTGAGGAGACAAACGGCTGGAACAGTGCAGTAAGCAAGCAAAGGAATAGACGTAAAAGGGTAGACGATGGTGTTAATGTAAGCAAGCCTCTCAAGCCATTTCAATTTGCCGCCATAGCCATACCAGAGCGGGCAGTGACGACTAAGGAAAATTTCAACAGAGCCTAGAGCCCATCGAAGAACTTGGTGCAGTCGATCGGAGAGATTTATTGGAGCTGACCCTTTGAAAGCTGGTCGTTTCGGCATGCAGTAAACCGACTTCCATCCTCTACAATGCATCTTGAAACCAGTTAAAATATCTTCAGTAACTGAACCATAAATCCAGCCAATCTGCATGAGAAATAAACTTTTCTTTTTTAGCAATTATTGTGAGTCATATTCATAGCTATGCTTTTTTCTATATGCATAATAGTAAGCACCTCTTTTCCCCATTCTGTTTTCTCTTCATACCCACAGCTTATGACATGAATGGCCTCCTTGACAAGTGATGTGTTGTTTGTTCCTTCTCGGAGGCCACCGTCTTCCATGAGCGTTGAAGCAATGAAAACGGGTGACTGCCCGAATCGTTTCTCGAAGTTTTTCTGCGACATGATTGATGATCTTTCCAATTCATCAAAACCTTCGAGCCCTTCTTCAATCTCCTCGAGATCAAACATGGGTCCATGCCCTTTCCTTGTGTAGTTTCTTCCCATCATTTTCTTCTTCTTTGTATGCAGTCCTCCAATCAAACTTTTCTCTCCTTTTTTCTTTGATTTTGACTTCCTCGAACCTCCGCAACAACAGCAGCACCATGAAGGCCAGCAATCGCATGTCATCTTTGGCCGCTTTTCGGACACCGGGGGATCGTAGCCATACAAAGCTTGCCTGTTGAAGACACATCCAGTGCCAACATAAACCGGACCTTGGAGTCCATCAAGCCCTCTCATGTTAATCTAGAAATTCCAAGTCCCTTTAGTCATAAAAGAATCTTTAACGCAAAAAATTATCAGAAGTTGGTGTAGACTTACATCGAAGAAGACGATGTTTCGATTTGCATATCGATCGTGACGGTCAATACCGTCGAATCTTTGAGGAAATTGGACATAGCATAGTTTCTTCCCAAGCTGAGGATCCATTAGAAAGCACATGGCTTCCCTCACTGCTCCACTGTTGTTGACATAGTGATCACAGTCCAGATTCAAAATGAAAGGCGCATTTGTAAGAACGGCCGAGACTCGAACCTCGAAGTAACCAAATAGAAGTGTCAATTTATCAATAATTTACAAGCAAACATTTTATTCTCATTTCAAATGACACAGAAAACAGATTTCAACAGATTCTCACAAGGGCATTCATAGCACCAGCTTTCTTATGATGTTGATATCCAGGTCGCTTTTCACGTGAAACGTACACGAGGCGTGGGAGTTCTTTGCCTTCCACGTCTAATGCTCCGGCACTTCCCAGATACACCTGTAAAGCAAGAAGTATGTACACACGCAAGTAGAATTTTTAGGGAGTATCATTATGTTGAGAGTGAAAAAGGGAGGGAAGAAGGTTCAACAAATATATGGCAGGAGGAATATGGCCCATCCGCTGGAGGGCAATTTGGCAAATTAAGGGAGATGAGGCGCAGAGTTAGTTATTGTAGTGGAGAGCACAAATATTAGAATAGAGGTCATGTCCAAGTATGGGATATTTTTTCAAACTTGGTGTTAGTTTATTTAAGGTAATTTGTGAGTCTAAAACAGTGTCGCTAGACTTGTGGTAAGTTTTTCGAGTTCACATATATACTACAATTCAAATAAAAAACAAAGAACACGAAGGTGCTACAAGACCTGAATCATGCCAGGATGATCCCGAGTATTATTTCCCGGCCAAGGCGTGCCGTCCTGCATGACCCATCCTTCTTCCGGTTTCTTTTGAGCCTTTGCCACCAATGCATTGATTCTAACTTTGAACTCCTCATATTCCCTCTAAACACATAAAAACTTCATTAGAGTGTGGCAAAAAAGTGAAAGAGAGAATATGTTTTTTCTTACTTTCATAGCTCTGCGCTCCTTCACAAAGCTTGGAAGCACCTTATCTTTCAAGTAATCAATCTTGTGAGAAAAGTAAAACTCAGGAGTCCTTGGCTCAATACTATACTTTTTGCAAAATGGCACCCATCTTCTAGCAAATTCAGCAGTTTCCGATAGCGTATCGAATAACAGCATCGAAGCACCATCATCAGACACATAACAGCTGACCTTATTGACCGGATAATCAACGGCCAGTATCGACAGGACGGTGTTGGCCGTTATAATCGGTGGCTCCTTTAGAGGGTCGACAGTGCTGACGAAAAAATCGACCGGAGTTAAACTATTCGGTTCACCTTCACGTTCAAACCTCATCGACAAACGATCCAAGTAAGTTTCCCGATTTATGGGGAACCATTTTGGAAATTGATCGAGTATCCAAGAGAAGGCGAACCATATTTCACATATAACAGAGATAAGCCATAAGGGATAAGCATCATAAGCTGGTGTTAATATGCGAAATCGTAAGAAGAAAGCGAGAATGATCAGCCGTAGTATAATCACTATACGATAAGGGCTGATTTTGCTAGATGATATTGGAACTTTTCGCCAGAGAGGTTGTCGAGCTTCCGCCATACTGCAAATATTGATCAAACAGTTCTGGTCTGATCAAATTTTGTAACAATTTAAGAATGTAGAAAGATGAACTTAGAGTCTTACAGATAGTCATCTTCTTCTCCTTGATCATTATTTCCACCATCTTTGCTCATCAAACCTTTTTTCTCTTGCCTGACTTTCCATTTCTCTACTCTCTCCTTCCATTCAGCATTGCTGTAGGACTCTCTGTCACCTTCCAAGTCCTTGCCATTTACTAAGAGCATATAAATGAAAAGAAGTAAAAACTAAGTACAAAAACTTAAGATGAATCTGCTTCATCTGCAGAACCGGTGTAGAATGAAATCGATACCGCTGTCGGCAATGGAGAAGGAACTGAGGCCATTTTGATGCCATTGTTGTCGCTTTGAATCCTCATTTTCCTATAAAAACATCATAGTTATTTATGTATAAACACTATAATTTATGGTGCAATTACGAGTTAAACAAATTTGTTCTTCCAATTATTAAATTTTAAGACAAAGATTGACACAAGTGTTGGCCTAAAAGTACGGGATTATTAAACTACTAAATGGATTTACTGAATCGTTGACGGCGCGTCCATTAGAGCCGTTGAGATTATGGTTATCGATAGGGAATTCATCATCGAAATCATCAGCATCGAAATTTTCTTCGTCTCCAACAACTCTAGGACAACCTTCAAAAAATCAAAGGTCAAGAGTGAATCTCTTTGGCCACATAAAAATTGAATTATACAAAGTCGTGACTAAGTCTATACTCCACAAGTAAATCTACCTTTGTGACGCTTATACCGTGTGTTACATTGGGGGCAGCTCTGATTGCCTTCACTTCTTTCATAATCATAACATGGCCGACAGACAGGAAATTTGCACTCGTGACAAGCCACGAATAGCTGACCATCTTCTCTCACTCCAATGTCATCGCCACAAACTCGACATACTTTGGAAGTAGAATGGTGGGTCGATAGTCGATTCTGCTTAAGAGTTCATACAAAACCATAGTGAATGATTTCAACTTTTGAATATTGATTTTACGATTAGTAGGAATAATAGAAATGATATTAGAGTGAAAATGAGAAACCTCATCAAAACCATGCAGATTGCGAAGCTCATGAGAGCTGGTGTCAAAGCCAGCCATGGCGTTTGAGGCCACGGAAGAGCAAGAAGGGGGAAGGAGAAGAAAGAAGACAAGGTGGGAAGTGAAATGGGAAGGAGGGTATTAAAGATAGAAGGATTAGAAAGAGAAAACAAAGAGTTTGGGTGCATAGCATTGTTGTCTACCACCAAACTGTGAGTTGGGAAGTCGTAGGTTTGAGTCTAAGGGACGTTAGAGAGAGACTGGTGAGAGAGATATTGTTTGGTTTGGTTTGGTTTGGCTTGCCTTTCCCTTTGCTTACTCCTCTAACTTGCTTTATCTCAAAGCTTTCTTTTTGCTATGCACTTGTCTTTCTATATATTCTCTCGTTTATTTGAACTTTCTTCTGGGTATATCCTCTCTCTCTTTCTCTCTCTAAAGTGAGAGAAAAGATGAAACTTTGTTATCAATCTCTCTCAAAAACACACAGTACATACATGGACATAGAGGGGAAAGAGAGAGAGAGAGAGAGAGAGAGAGAGAGAGAGAGAGAGAGAATTACTATAGCATAAAAACTGAGAAGAAAGTACAAAAAGACTCCTCAGCAGCTCCAGAGCTAATCCTTCTTTAATATACATCTCCCTCGTCTTTGCTTTTCATTGACAAGGTTATTCATCCTAAAACTAGACAAAATGCTAAAAAAAAAAAACCAATGTGAGATCAGAAAATTGAAGACCTTTGTCTCGATCTGCATAACACCCGATTAAGAAGACTCTAGCTCGTCTTGGGAGCATGACTCCGCCCAGGGACGCTTTGCTGTTTGACAATTTGTTTGATTACCCTCCGCCTCAATATTCACTTTGGAAGCTACTATTTTACAGTTTGCCGGATCGTCTGACAATGACGATGGCCTGAGCGCATCAATACCAGACTTCTCAAACATCATTTGGAGACACCTTCCTTGTTCTTCAATTCTCAGCTGTAAATGTCTTTGGATCTGCCAAACAGTGAGCCATCCATATTAATCAGACTAAATGGCTTTCTTCTATAAGAAACATTGTTGATTGTATGAACTAGAGAAAGATTAACCAAAGAAAAAGAAAAAGAGGATAAGCAATCCTTCGTAGAAAAGGCCTACATAAAGTATCATCCACCAACTATTTCCTTGCAATCCAGAGAGGAACAAGAAAGATAAGAAATTTCCTAAACAATTTTGAAGAACAATGAATGAACTTCACCACCCACCAAATAATTTATTTGAGACGTGGGTAAAAAATCATACCTCAAGCTGTTCGTGAAGCCTCTTCTGAACTTCCATTTGTAGACGCAGAGCTTCAGTGATATTCATACTCCTGTTATTCAAACTCAATGTGTTTACAAGATTGTACACATCAAGAACCTTACTTTACAAATTCCTCCAGACTAACAACATGGAGTAAGAGAGATATTTCATATATGCCTAAAATAAATGTATTTCTCAAAATAACATCTTGTGGAGCAGTATATTCAAAATTCAAACAATATTTCGGCCTGGCTACATATATTGAACAACGTCTTTATAATCCAATGAAATTATTTTTTCCATAAAAGTACAAAAGTGAAGTGACTAGCACGAGATTGAATCAACTTAATTCAACTGTATGCATGCACCAAAGAGCCTGTTGAGGAACTAAAACCTAATTTTCATAAATAGACTTACGTTTCCAAGTCGAGTGAAGATATTTCCTCGAGGGGGGTCAATTTTCTGTCAGAGCATCCTGCAAAAGACATACAAACCAACATATTAATTGCATGCACAAAAATTTTCAGACAATGCGATCCAGTTGGACTAACAACAAAGTGAACAGCTTTAAAGATCAAAAGGAAATGCTAGCAAAGAGTTTTATCTACACGAAGTAATATCTTCATTTTCTTATCTGTATAAAAAGAAAAAAAAAAAAAAAAAAAGAAAATTACGAAAAACAGAGTTAGCAAAGAGAAACAGATTAAGGAATTCATGACTGGCCAAATCTAGGGAAAAAAACAGTTGGGACTAAATGCAACACTTAACAAGAAGGAGAGAGGAACACCATTTACAACTTGATAATTTGGGAGATGAATAACCAAGGCCTAGTCTGAATATTTTATCATGAAGATACTACTAGTTGTGGTAGATGAATAATAATATGTTTTCTAGTCAACAACTCAATCCATCTTAGTGGATGCATTATGCTCTTGATTACGATAATTTCTCCACGTCAACAGGAAGCAGTAAATAGTGTCACTTATGTTGGAGAACTATGGTTTGACTGAATTTGATACAAAAACAGACAAAAAAATGTCCAACGATTTTGGAATATTCATAAACCTGCATTTAATTCTTAATATCAGCATTACTTACACCCTAAACTAACTAAAATATACTCACTGTGATAAAGAGGGTGCCTCCCAGGAAGTTGATATAAAAAAAGTGGAAAGGAACATAGTATTACTCTCATTGTAACCCAAAAGGCTAAAGGGCTTGTAAGAACTTCAATTTACCTTCAGAGGAATCAGGTCTGTACCTAGCTGTTCTATATTTCTGCAATTTAAGAAATAACACTTTGAATCAAATAAACACAGCATTTGTAATTAAAACAAGAAAAAAAACAGATATGAGAGAATGAATATACCTGTAAATGGCTTTTCACATGATAAATTGTCAGACCTCCAACTTTCATGAGCTTCAAAACACCCTTTGGAGTTGCTCCTGCAAGTGCAAAAATAAGAAATTACTAAGAACCATATTCTAGGAAAACAGAAAAAGATGTTGGCCAGGAAAGAACTTTGACACACTTTCACCACCACCAAGTTGGTTCACAGCCTCCACAAATGCCTCGTGAAGTTCTGGTGTCCAACGTATACGTGACTTGGTGGTTGAGACACTATTTGCCAAGGAATTGGGCAGGAAAACAATCTGTCTTTCTGCTGACGAAGAAAGAACTCGTGAGCAATCTTGGAAATTTGGTGATGGTTTAGAAACCTGGTATGCCATCTGAAGAAGAAAAAAGATACCCCACATTTTAAATTACCGTACCAATACTCAATTTCCATCTGGAAACATGTGTAATATCGAAATCAAAACAATGAAGGTACCATAACCTTAGGTTCCAACTCCGCAATGTTAGTATTAGCTAAGATCTCATTCCAGTCAGAAGTCATAGAATCATCAGTTATTAGCTGATCTGCCCAGTCTTGCCAATCACTTTGTTTGCTAAATTCCTCAGATTGCATCAAATCCACACCACTGCTGCTCTCTACCTGACTATCTCCTATAACAGGCTTATTTACAGGAAGATCTAGAAAACTTGAAACTGCATCTGGACACCAGGCCACGTTGTTTTCTTTGTTGTGATGACCTGATGTTGTAGATGGAAGTATTCCAAGATGAGAATGTGGTAGTACTCCATCTGTCGATATCTGTGAAGCAGGAGGAGAGGCTTTGGAATGTTCTCCCTGAGCTGAAACAAGGTGACCATCCGTTGTAAATCCCATGGATGGTGAAAACATGTGATTAATTATTTCACTGTCTGAGGGTAAAAGACAGCCATGGTCGTGCGGCTTTGTAACAAGTTCTCTTTCCATAGGAACATGTTGAGAGTCAGGTAACTTAGGATATTTCTCTTGGACTGGTATGAAGGAAGGAAAAATAACAGATTTCCCAATGCAATTAATTTGATCTGCACCATTTCTTTGAATGAACAAAAAGGGCCTTGCCTCCATTTTTTCTAACAATAAAATATTAAAACATTTTCAATAATTTAGCCACTGTAAATTGAACTCATCTTAGAATTGTTATACTCACCATCTAAAAGTTTCCTTCAAAGACTCTTCTTGCCGGTAATCAATATATTCACATAAATAAGATGAATTTTCACATCTGAGAATACAAAGAAAACATTTATTAACTACAACCTAAAAGAATGACCCAGATGTAGTAAGGTTTTAAGATAATATCCCTACAAGCGTCTTGAACAGACATGGTTTGATTATAAACCACTCCATTTTTTGACCCTCGAGCTATTCTATTGGACAACTTTGAATTACTATCGCACCTCGCCACACTGTTGAAAAGTGAATTAGAGGGGTAATTTGAGAAATAGTATCTTACTACTATGGCAAGTTTGTTATGCAGTAGATGGAGTGAGAAGAGGCAGGAAGAGAGAGGCATTTTTTGTGATCATTGTGTAGAATTGCTTCTGTCTAGGATTGTAAGTAACTGAGTCTGGCGACTAGCCTTAGACTTGTGGTGGAATACATTCAGTCAACCTCCCTGCTATAGGAAGTGGAGTTTGTATGAGGAGCTAACCACGCATCACACACTTTTTCATATTCAAATAATAAGCAAAGACCAAAATATCAGAAATCTAAACTTCACTACATTGGTTCTCATGATTTTTCTTATTTGGGAGCGACCAAAAGCGTAAATTAATATATGAAATATTAAAGGTACTTTTGAGCAGTTTGATGAATGTTGATTTTTCTTTTTTTCATCGGCTCATATTTTGGGGGACTACCATCTGTAAGCCAATATTAATCATAATGGAACAAGTAAAAACAAGAGGAAGCGAAAGATCATAATAGTTATCAAACACTCTATTGTTCTCCTACTCCAATTCAAAAAGACACCAAAAATTTCAAAGCGATAACTGAGAAACCTAATTGAATCTCAATTAAAACAAGCCAAAGTTCAAATTAAAATAGTGCAATTAATAGATTCCGCTCTGACTTATCCCATGAAACACCATAGCATCAGAACCCTCACACGAGTTTTTAAATGAAAAGCTGAAAGTAATCTTCAAGCATCCACCACGTTCAAGCCAAGTACTCCGAGTCAATAATTATACGGAAAAAGTGGGGATGCAGACACAAAAAAATAAACCATAAAAAAACCCATCAATCGAACCAGCATTTACTCAAGAATTTTTAAAATCGCAACACAAGAAGAACGATAAAACCAATACGGGATCAAATAACAACAGAAAAAAAATTCTACCATGTAATATCAAGAGTACAAAATAGAAAAAATCATGACATGATTAACGTAGAATTATCTCACCAGATGGCCAGCAGAAAGAGTGAGGAAAACAGGAGCCCAGGGAAAGCTCAGGATATGATGGAAGCCATGAAATGATTCAGGCGGGGAGCCGCAAAGTGAAGGGGATTATTTATTCCGGAGGCTCAAGTCACCAAAGCGGGTGTTTCAGATCACGTCACGCCACGGACGGAGCCGTCGAAGTGGGCGGTGACCAATCATCATCCGCTCGGAGATCCGGTTCAATTAAAAAGAAGAGTTTCGCAAGTGCGCAATCGTGGACCCACACCAGATAGGTCAATTGTTTTATTTGGTAAGAATTAAAATTATTAAAATATATATTATTTGATTTTGTAAATAAAAATAAGAAATTAGGATTAAGTTTTGAAGCACACAATGATAGAATTAACACGTGTTTTTGTTTATAGTTCTCATAATAATTTTAAAAACTATATATAATTTAAAAATAATATATTTGTAAGTGGCAAGTGGAGCACTCCTCTCGGAATCGGATGGTCAAGCAAAGCATAGCACATTGACATCCCCCCACCCCACCTTTCTTTATATCAACTTCTATTATTATGCCTTTCTGCCACGCTTTTGTGTGTGTGTATATATATATATATATATATATAAATTTAAGAAAATTAATAAATTGATTATTGTACTTTGTGATTATTGTATTTACGTATTTTTGCTAACAACTTAACTATTAAACTATAAGAAATCGCTGCCGTGAATATCACCGTTAATTTTTTAAGAACTTACAGTGGAAGAGAGCTAATACTCAAAGAAAAAAATACAAGAACTTATGATTTTAGAGATTTTAGTGGAAAAAAAATTAATATCAATAGAAAATGAATTTAGAAGATTTTGAATTTTGTAAAAAATAGATTTAGAAGATTTCAAATTTTATAATTTAGAAGACAACTTTCCTCTGCGGAACGTTGTCTTTTTGCAGGGGAATGTCGTCTTTCCGCAGAGTAATGTCGTCTTTCTTGTGTTCTATTTCAAGAGCTCACTTTCCACAACAAAAAGGCAATAATCCGTTACGTTAAACTAACTTTCCAAAGGAAAGACAACGTTTCGCAGATGAACGACAATGCTATTTAACGAAATATTTAACCGTGGTGTTTACTCCATCAATTTTCCACAATTTAGTGTTTAAGTTGTTAGCGAAAATTATTCAATGGTTGACTTGTCATTGGCTCCAAAGTACAGTGACTAATTTGTTAATTTCCCTAAAATTTAAATTTATTTATGATTGATTATAATTATTTTACTAATAAATAAACAAGTGGATTATTATTATTTAAAATATGCCATTTCTACCTTTATAGGTTGAATCGGACATTCCAGGCATCCCACCTTGGTGCTGCCGTGCTCAAATTTAAGGTGTTTGATAAAAATGGTAGAGAGAAATGCATTTATGTGTCCAACTCTGGTATGACAGCAAATCATTCAATTAAGCTGTATACTGGGGATTTAAGATTTGAGGTAAACAAGCATGAAAGAAATATTAAAGAGGTCTAAGAAGAGATACGAGGAACAATGACTGCTAACCTCTGATTATTCATATTTGTTGTCCATGCTTCATCTGCAATCACACCAGGATCACACATCCAATCAGACGGAACCAGCACAAACCAAGAATTTTGATCTACTTCAGCTTCGGTTCTGCTTTTGCGAAAATCAAAATTCGCAGATCAATTCTTGGTTTGATGAATCCGGAATCAACTCAATCCAACTCATACTACGCCATACTTGATCATTAAACCAGTCTACCCACCAAACCTTATGTCATACTCTGTGCAGACCCAGAACTCAGTCCAAATCCACCTTTTTGCATTTGTTAACATAAAATGCAGCTCAAAGAGAAGTTTGGGGCACTGCCCACAAATCCATGACCAAAACCAGATCAACACCGACACTTTTATTTCGACTTCAGATTGGGCACTATCAGTTTTCGGTTTGATCAGGTCCAAAACAAAGTGAAATTCACATGCTCTTCTCTGTCTATTTTGCCTATAGTGAAGAAACTCAACCATCCCAATTGCACATCTATCAAATGAAGTATTTGATGGAAGAAAGTAACAATGAACCATGTTCATTAAAGAACGTTCTGGTATCAGGTAGAACTGCGGAAGAGATGCACAGCAACATGAAAAAATATATGCCAAGTAAATGATTGAAGGGTAATGCAAGATTTAACTTTTACTTTTATACTCTAAATTTTGGAGTCATGATGCGATCATCAGTTAGTAATAATTAAGATAAATTATAAATAATTAAAATAAAATTAACTACACCAAATAATGTGTCACATAACAAGATAAAATTACGAGGGTAAAATTATAAAGTAATCATATCATTACGCATAATTAAAATATCAAGCAACCAAAAAGAATGTAGTCCAAGTAAGCAATCTATGGAAGTAATTTAATGGGAAACCAACAAAAGTACAGCAAAATTTAAGATTGATTAAAAGTCTGATTCAACAAATAGAACACCGCAAATTGCAAAAGTCAATTCTTACCACAACCGTCAATCTACCAATAAAAAACTAAACAAATTTACCAGATTAATATCCAGACTCTTAAACAATTGCATTGGCAGCACTAGCTATTCTTGGCCAGAGATCTGCACATTCCTTTCCAATTGGACCCGTAATAGCAGATCCTGAAATTACAGACAAGCAATTCAATTGATTTAAACAAAAAATGGAAAGTTGAATTCAAGCAAAGTAAAATCTCAAAGCAATTAAATCTGAAAGCTCTGCAGCATAAAGGAGTCATTATGGAATTATCTAATAAGAAAAACTCAACGTATCTCATAAGCCACCAATTAAATTCGTTTATTTGAGAAGGAATAAGGTTGAAGGTGAAGAGAGGGAGCCACGCCCAGCACTGAGGCCCTGAGTATCTGGACCTAGTGACACCAGAAAATAGTGTCTTGTTGCAGCGTTGACATTTAGTAACTGTAGGCAACAAGTGTCATGCAGCATTGATTCATTATGCTTGTGGTTTGTATTTTACCATTGCTGTTTGTAAGTTGAATTGAACAGTTGAAGGTAGTTCTAGTGGTGGAGAGAAATAAAAAGAGGATGTTAGGAGGATTAGGATTACAGTGCAAGATATAAATATTGTGACATGCAAATTTTTGAAGAAATTTCTGGTGTTATTGTGTTGGATACTGTTCATTAAAAGGGGAAAGTGTAAATCTCCTTTTACGGATTCACTTGTGATAAAATCTCAGCAGCATCATATAGCCATCTATAGTATGAAGGTTATCTTGTACTAGAAACCTAATGCATCCTCTTCATTGAAAGGGGACAAGTAGAAATCTCTCAGAGTTTTCCTATGAATCGATACATCTTCTTTTGCCTAAACAGAAGCATGTGATTTTTTATTGAAAACCAAAAAATCGAAATAAAAAATCGTGGTGGTGTTGAAGAAAAGGGGTATGAGAACATAATACTGGGTCAATTTTTCAGAAAAAAAAATTCAAAGCAAAGATACAATTGAAGGTGCAAATACTTAATCTCGAGAATAGAAAAATACATAATCAGTCAAAAATAAAACTACCTATTTTCTAGTAATAGATTTTCCAGAGTATTAAATCTTCATTAATATTTGATCTCACATCAATTGATTTCACAAAATGATATGAAAAACTTACCCTTCATTTCTCCCTTGGGGTTGACAATGACACCAGCATTATCTGCATTCGCAACAAACCCACATTCAAACTCGACTTTTGGAAAGTTTAAGGACAGAAAACTAAATTACTTCAAATCAATCAACACATTAGTTGTCTTCTTGAACATACAACTGAAAACACACCACTAATTTCATCTCTCTATTGAAAAAATGTCACAAACACTATAGTTCCAATAATAATCCATATTTTCTAATAAATCTCACTTAAAAAAAACCTCAGTCTTTTAAACGGATTGTGAACTTAGCAACATTTTCATTTGTAAGCTGGTGAGGGCACTAGGTAAATTATGATGCCCCCACATTAACACTTTAATCACATGTTATCAACAGTTTTTGACAAAAAAGGAATGTGAGTTATACAGTCCTTCCTAAAAGACAAGAAAAAGAAGATAAGCAAAAAATAAATAAAATGGAAAGAAGCAACTTTGAAAGAAAAAAAGGAAAATTGACTCAGACAGCTAACATACAGGTCGTTACTAATTGCAGTCATTGTAATTATAAAAAATCCATAACAATAGTCATCATTCAACATAAACACGTAAAATTGAACCATCAAAATTTTAAATAAATTAGCGTGCTAAATAACAAGAAAAATATCAATTGTAGTTACATCAGTTGAAGTTTACACTAACACTACTCAATATTAGGCTGGTAAGATCAATTTCTTGTTGATGTCGTTCTAACAACATTAGACTACATGATCGATTTCGTGTAGATGTTGATCTAGCAAATTCATGACATGCAAACATCTACATTTTATAAAATAATTCACCCACCATGTCACAAGCCCAATTAAGAATTCACAGATAATAAAGCAGTCGAATATCGTATCAACATTTAATCAGCTACAGTACTAACTCATCATGACCTCCAGGCCAAAAACCATACACAATAAAGTAACTAAAAACTAAGAGACAAAAAATGAAAAAGAAGACATTAACATGCATAGAAGTAAACGAAAAAACAAACCTTCAAAGTACATGAAAACACCGTCCTTTCGGCGCCAAGGCTTCCGCTGCCTGACAATAACAGCAGGCAAGACCTTCTTCCGGAGATCAGGCTTGCCCTTCTTCACAGTGGCCATGACCATGTCACCTACACAAGCCGACGGCAAACGGTTGAGTCGGCCTTTGATTCCCTTCACGGAAATGATGTACAGGTTCTTCGCTCCAGTATTGTCGGCACAGTTCACCGTCGCCGCAACAGGAAGACCTAGCGACATCCGGAACTTGTTCCCGGCAGATCCACCTCTACCTACAGCAATGCATAAAGAATCGAGGATCGAAAATAAGCACAGAGATGAGGGAAAGGACGGGATTTGAAGTGGTTGATTGCTTCTAAGATACAGAGATAGAAGGAAACGAAGTAGTACCTCGCTTCGACATTGTTGAGAAGCTAAGCCCTCAGCCTCACACTCTCTCTCCCGGAAATCTGGTTATTTATTCATTCCTAGGGTTTTTAACCTTCGGGGAGTGTAGATTGAGAGCGTAACCGAGATTTATGTGAAAAATATTAAAATAAAAAAAAAACAAACATATTAAAAAAAAGTGAAGTATAGAAAAAAGAAGTATTTAACAAAAAAAAAACCTTGAAAAATAGAGTTAGTGATAAGTTAAACACTAAACTAATTTCGCTAATAAATAAAACTCTGAATTATAGAAAATGAATAAGATAAATATTATAGTCATGTTTTCTGTTAAAAAATGTGTACTGACCATCTAAATGCACTTATATAATGGACATTAGAGTCTTCACCTTTACATAGAAACAGACGAGTAAATATTAAGAGTAGGCATCTAGTCTCTTAAATATTTTACTTTCAGACGACTATACTTAAATAATGAATGTCCAAGTATTAACTTTAAAGAGAAGCGGACGACCACATGTGAAAGCGAATGACAGCGTAAAGGATGTCCAAGTACTGACTTTAAAGAGAAGTGGACAACCATATGTAAGAGTGAATGACCATGCTTTCAAATATATAAGTTTGCACTTTTATATATAAGTTCGGACGACCGCACATTAAGAGCAGACGTATGTCCCCTAAAATATTTTACTTCCAGACGATTGTACTTAAATAACAAAAGTCTGAGTATTGACTTTAAAGAGAAGCGAACATCGACGCTTTCAAATATATTGCATAGCGAAAGAGATCATTTTTATGTGTACCCTAAAACCTCTGCGGCCCTAAATCTGAACACCATCCAAGCGCTAGTCTATTAGAAATTAAAGCGTTTGAGTATTGCACACCAAATGACGTCGAGAAAAGATAATTTCTAATAGAAATTATTTGTAGCAACTTATTATGTAATATAATTAGTATGTGAATGTTTTGTTTTTCATATATAAAAGAAACCAACAATCAAAATATGTTAACTGCATAATGAAGGTGGAGCCTATTTCGGTATTTCAGGTTGATGAGCTTCATGTGCTCGATTATGAAGCTCTTATAGAGGTGCATTCGATCTCGGCATCTCTAGGCGATGAAGGATGAGTATGGGATAAAGTTCATCAAAAATGAATCTCATCAGTTGACGGCTGTATGCCAAGAAGGATGCAATTGACGGATTCATGCTTCAAAAATGCATAGTGAACTTATGTTTCAAATAAAGAGCTATAACAATATTCATGTCATGACCCGGAGGTGAGCCTAATAGAAACGTTGGGTCGAAAGACCCGATCCTCGGAAAGAACTTGATCGCCTAGCCCAAAACTTGGTTTGTAGTGAAAAACTTAAACACAAATCAAAGTTGTAACTTATGCGAGATGAGCTTAGGTCCACATGGTGATCACGAGAAATAATAGCGTAAATAAATTAAATATTGTGTATTAACCTCAAAGTCCAAACATCATACAACTGTTTTTATACAAGCCAATATTCAGCTAAGTTTTCACTAGTACAAATATCACTCATATGAAATTAAAGGGACAAAATAAGAATATCCAAGGGCGCTATAGCTACTATTGGCTTCCCTTGCCTTTACCTAGAGGGAGGGGTCGTTGAGGTGATGATGCAAACCTAGGGTATTAGAGAACCCTAGACCTAACAACAAACGCAGAATGACAGCGGATCGTCTTGCGAATCAAGAATGAGCAACTTGACCCAAACCAAACTTGTTGGTTAAACCAAAGTTATCAAGAAGAGTAGCTTGATCCTAACCAAATGGGTTGGTTGAATCAAAGCTATCATAGCTTGATCTTCAAGATAGATGCTTGAAAAGACCAAGTTCTTCCTAAGAAGATAAAGAAAGGAAAACCTCACAAAGAGAAACTTATTCAAAAATCAACTCCTTACAAATGGAGCTTCTAAGCCTTTATATAGGCAATTCTCCACTAAAAAAATATATTAAAATATTCTAACCCACCATTCTCCACTAAGAAAATATGTTAAAATATTCTAACCCACCATTCTCCACTAAAATAATATGTTAAAATATTCTAACCCACCATTCTCCACTAAAAAAATATGTTAAAATATTCTAACCCACAATTCTCCACTAAGAAAATATATTAAAATACTTTAAAAGGTAAAAATAGTGGGTTTTGGGGGAGTTGGCGGATGACGGGGCACGCTGACGAGGCATGATGATGTGATACACTGACGAGTGCACGTACTAGCGCGTGGGGCCCACCAAGCTTCAGGTAGGTGCTTGTTGCTGGTGTTGTTGGGAACGTGTTGCACATACTGTAGTGGTCCTTTGAATAAGTAGCAGCTCTTTGCCTTTTTGGACTTGTAATTCTTCTTCGTCAATGCTTAGCAAATTCACTGTCCTTGGTTCTTGGCATGTAGACTCTTTCCCATGGATTTTTTCAATCAAAAGTTAAAGTCTCTCATTCATCTTCCTTGTCCTTGCTCTAGTCATTGGTCCTCCGATGTTTTGCAAAGAATCTTGGCCTTGGATCACGACTTGGTTCTTTATAGGCTCTCGGATCATATCATTCCCTCTCTCTTCGAAAATATTCATCCTCGAATCTCTTGCATCATATAAAGATAAGTCAGTGACATTAAAAGTAGCGCTTATATTACCATACTCGCGAGGTAGGTCGATCTTATAGGCATTATTGTTTATGCATTCCAATACTTGGAATGGTCCGTCCCCTCGCAGTTGTAACTTATTTTTCCGTTGGCTAGCAAATCTTTCTTTCTGTAGATGAACCTAAATCCAATCTTCGGGTTCAAATATAACTTCCTTTCGTCATTTTTTGGTTTGTCGGGCATAGTGCTCATTCTTCTTTTGGATATTGTCTTGTACCTTTGTGTGTAATTCTTTAACAAACTCAGCTTTCCTTTTGCCATTTAAATCAACAAATTCATTAGTAGGCAACGGTAATATATCAAGTGGAGTAAGGGGATTAAATCCATAAACTATTTCAAAAGGTGAATATGAAGTAGTAGAATGCATGACTCGATTATAAGCAAACTCAACATGTGGTAAGCAATCTTCCCATTGCCTTAAATTTTTAGAAATTATGGCCCTTAGCAATGTAGATAATGTTCGATTGACTACTTCGGTTTGTCCATCCGTCTGGGGGTGTGCTACGGTGGAAACAAAAGTTTCGTTCTAAGCTTACTCCACAAAGTTCTCCAAAAATGGCTTAAGAATTTTACATCCTTGTCACTCACAATAGTTTTTGGTATTCCATGCATACATACTATATCTTTAAAGAACAAATTTGCCACATGCGTAGCATCGTTAGTTCTAGAACATGCTATGAAATTAGCCATTTTGCTGAAACGGTCAACAACCACAAAAATACTATCCTTACCTCCTTGGGTCCTCAGAAGCCCTAATACAAAATTCATTGAGATATCCATCCAAGAATGGTCGGGTACAGGCAAAGGGCTATATAGCCCATAGGGCTTAACCTTTTATTTGGCCTTCCTGCATTCAATGCATTTCTCACAAATAGATATTACATCATGTTTCATTTTTGGCAAAAAAAAAATGCTCACTTAATATGCTCAAAATTTTGTCAATCCCAAAATGTCCCATTAATCATCCTCCATGTGTTTCTATAACTAGCAATTCACGTATTGAACATTTGGGCACACAAAGTTTATTCCTTTTAAATAAATACCCATCATGTTTATAGTAATCTACACATGCAGTCTTCTCACAATCCTTCCATGCATGACAAAAGTATAAGTCCGATTCATACAAATTTTTAATGAATTCAAATCCTAATAATTTCAATTGTAGGGAAGTAATGAGGACATACCTTCAAGACAACGCATTAGCAACTACGTTATCCTTACCTTTTTTACAATGTATGACATACAGAAAGTCTCGATGAACTCCATCCATTTGGCGTGTCACTTATGCAATTTTCCTTGGGACTTTAGGTGCTTCAAACTCTCATGATCCAAGTGAATGATGAACTCCTTTGGCCATAAGTAGTGTTGCCATGTTTGTAAGGTCCTCACCAAGGCATTCAATTCTTTCTCGTATGTCGGGTAATTCAATACCGCTCCACTAAGCTTTTCGCTAAAATAAGCGATCGGCTTCATTTCCTGCATCAAAACATCTCCAATTCCCTTTCCCAACGCATCACATTCAATCTCAAAGGTTTTATCGAAATTCGGTATGGATAATAAAGGTGCATTTGTCAATTTCTCTTTTAAAAGTTCAAAAGACTCATCATGTACCTTGGTCCATTTGAATTAAGCTTTCTTCTTTACCAAATCGTTCAAAGATGCTGCTATGGTGCTGAAGTTTCTCACAAATCGCCGATGGAAGCTCGCTAATCCATGGAAGCTTCAGACGTCACTTGCATTCTTTGGTATGGGCAATTCCCGGATTGCTTTAACCTTTTCCTCGTCAACGTATACTCCTTTAGAGCTCACTACAAAACCAAGAAATACAACTGACTCCATGCAAAAAGTGCACTTCTTCAGATTAGCTTACAATTGATTAGAACATAAAACATCAAAAACAACTCTCAAATGATCTAAATGTTGTTCTAATGTCTTGTTATAAATCAATATGTCATCAAAGTGCACAACAATAAATTTTCCAATAAATGATCTAAGCACATGGTTCGTCAATCACATAAATGTACTAGGAGCATTAGATAATCCAAAAGGCATAACTAACCACTCATACAGTCCATATTTAGTCTTAAAAGTAGTTTTCTACTCATCTCCCTTTTTCATCCGAATTTGATAATATCCACTTTTCAAATCAACCTTAGAAAATATGTACGCTCCATACAATTCGTCTAACATATCATCTAATCTAGGAATGGGATGTCGATACTTTACTGTTATTTTATTAATGGCTCGACAATCCACACACATTCTCCACGTTCCATCTTTCTTGGGAACTAAGATCACAGGCACAGAACATGGATTCAGACTTTCCTTTACCAATCCCTCTCTATTAGCTCATCGACCTGCTTCTGAATCTTCTTAGTCTCTTCTGGGTTCATACGGTACACTGGACAATTGGGAATAGTTGCTCCTGGCATGAAATCGATATGATGCTTAATCCCTCATAGTAGTGGTACTCCTTTGGGTAATTCTTCTAGAAATATGTCTTCGTAGTCTTGCAAAAGAGAGGAAACAATTGCGGGAAAAGAAGTTAGTTTTGTGGAGGTAAAATAAATATCTTTATATAAAAGTAAAATACACTCTCTATTTTCCTCATTCTTTTTACCCATTCCATTTCTTTTCCTTTTCTTTTCTCCCTCGAATTTTACCTCCTCTCCTACAATTTTCTTCTCGCGCTCGGCCTTTCTTCCTTCCTCATTGCATTTTTTGCTCACTTTTCTCTTGACTTTTCTCTCTTTGGCTCTTTTGTCTCCTATTTCTTCGCCTTTTTCTTTCTTTACTTCCCCAACTTCCTTAGTTTGTTCGACTCCTTCAAATTCAACACTTTCATCTTTCATTTTTGGCTTAGTACAATCTTGAAAGTCTTTGGCAATCCTTTCCTGGTCCTTACTGGCTTCCCAAGGTTTTAATGGTGTTAGCACAATAACTTTTCCCTTATGAACAAAGGAATATTCATTTTTGTATCCGTTGTGGTTGACTCTTCTGTTGTATTGCCAGGGTCTTTCGAAGAGAATATGAGTCGCTTGCATGGAACCACATCACATAATATCTTATCTTGGTACCTCCCAATAGATAATGCAATCTCTACTTGCTTGGTGACTTTGATTTCTCCACAATTGCTTAGCCACTGCAATTTGTATGGCCTTGGATGTTTCGTGGTTTTCAAGTCTAGTTTCTGAACCAATAAAGTACTGGCCACGTTGGTGCAGCTTCCACTGTCAATAATTAAGCTACAAACCTTATTCTCAATATGGCACCGGGTGTGGAATATATGCTCTCATTGGGCCTTGTCGTGATCTTCTTTGATTTGAACATTTAATGCTCTTCGTGTAACCAATAATTCTCCCTTAACGGGCTCTTCTCTTTCCACATCACTGTCCCCAAGTGATGATGATTCATCGTTGCTGGAACTGATACTTTCTACATCTTCATTGTCCATTACTATCATAGCTCTTTTGTTTAGACAATTGGATGCGTAATTTCCAAATCCTTGGCATCAGAAGCATTTGATTTCTCTTGTTTGGGTTGGCATAGAATTCTCAATTTTGACCTTTTGGGGAATAGGAATTGATGTTATGACTTTTCCTTTTTGTTCCTCCTTAGGTTTATTCCTCCAATTGGACTGGTATGTGTTGCTAGAAGTAGATGGCATCTTGGAACTCCTTTTGACCTTTAATTGTCGTTCTATTTTGATGGCCTTATAAAGTAATTCCTCCATATCTACATAGTGTTGCAAATCAACTATATCAGCAATATCTCTGCTGAGTCCTCCAACGAATCTTGCCATGGTTGCTTCCACATCCTCTTGAACAATGGCTCGAATCATTGTTATTTCCATCTCCTTATAATAATCCTCAACACTTCTAAAACCTTGGGGTTAGGGTGGCACAAATCTCTATGATAGTGTGTTGGAACATATCTTTTCCTCATGATTGTCTTCACACTTTCCCATGTGCAAATTGGAGTTTCTTCATTACGCCTTCGATTCTTTACCAATTGGTCCCACCAAATACTTACGTAATCAATGAATTCCATTGTAACCAATTTAAGTTTCTTCTCCTCCGTGTAGTTTTGGCCCTCAAAAATCAAATCCACCTTTCGTTTTCATTCGATATATGCCTCCGGATCACTTTTACCTTGGAATGGCGGGATGTTTACGTTGATGTTGCTTAAATTGCTATCTTCTTAGTCAATTCTAAAATCTCTTCTCCTTTGATTATGACCTTCTTCCTCATCATATTCATCTCGTTTGAAATTTCTCCTTTCTCGGCCATGTGGTGGAGTTGGTGTTTCCAAATGCTCTATCCTTAAGGTTAGGGCTCGAAATTCGTCTTTGCATGGCTCTCATAAACATCCTTAGATTGATGTTTGCTTCCTCTCTGCTTCCTCTCCACTTCCACTCATGATTTTGAATCAAGAATTACAAGCAAGTAAATGTAAAGAAGGAAAGGAAAATTACAATAAAGTAAGGTAAATCGAAAAAAAGAAAGAAACTAAATAGCAAAAGGAAGGTAATTGAAGTGCGATAAAGTAAATGCAGGAAAATAAATTGCAATAAAGTAAATTGCAAAAAATTAAATTGCAATAAAGTAAATTGCAATAAAGTAAATGGTGCATAAGAATAAATGTCATTTCTCTCTCGCTCACATGTTTTTCACTCGAATATTGGTTCCTCCAACTCGTGTTTGCTCTTGAGTGGCTTTTATAAGGATAGGCTCACACTCTTGCATTTTACCACTCGTTTCCCTCTTTAAGATCTTTACGGAACAACTCAATCACGAATGAAATTTTTCAACAAGCAAAAATCAAGAAATTTCAAACTTTTTCAATACTTATAATCCAACTTTCCCAAACTAATTAAAAATCAAACTACTCAAATTACTTATTGTGATTAAGTAGTTTAAGGAGCCAATACCTTGAATTTGGAATAAGATATCAATGATCTTTCCTCAAAAGGAAACTTTGTCTCGAATGATTCGGAAAAATGAATAAAAATAGATCAAAGACTTGATAGAGTAATTGCACTCTTTGAGATATAACAAACAAGGTAATTTCCGAAATGGGAAGATGCTTTTTTCTTTTTCTTTTTCTTTTTCTTTTTGAACAAAAAGCTAACTTTTTTTTTTGAGTAGATGCACGAAATAGATCAAGAAAATAACCTTGATAGATTATTGAAAGAAAGAAATGAACTCTTTTTTTTTTTTTATAGATGAATCGAAAAGAATAAAGAAAGATAGAATAAGAAATTGATAATAAGAAATTTAAAGATAGCACCTTGAATTCGTTCAAGCCAAAGCTGTAATGCCCCAATTATTTAAAACTATTTTTCCTTATTTTAAAATCCATCATATGAAATTTTTCGTTTAAACTATTCAACATTTGAAATTCATTTGGAAGAAAACACATCAGAGTAACTATGCGGAAAAAATAATAGAAATTCAAAACATAGTTTCCATTGTTTTTAAAACAAAAGTCCCTGCTTGTAACATTCAAAATAGTGCTAATACCAAAATACTCAAAATGTCCATACTACCAAAATACCATTATATCCCAAACTCTTGTGAGCCACACCCAACAGGTCAATTGGGCTGATAACACGAGGGGTCATCTTGGAACTCCTCCTCCTCAACTAGTGTGTCATCATCATTATAAATGTCACCTACATTATGGGGAAAACAATGAGCCTAAAGCCCAGCAAGAATCAAAATTCAAATGCAATGCAAATTCTATGCATGACCATACAATGCATTACAGAGGAGATCCGTATCTCGTCTGTGAACCGGGGTGGTGGGTACATCAATTGGTCACGTAGCTTAACCGTATTACCGAAGGGGGAACACACCAATAGGGGTGTCACTACGTGCCATACCCATACACTTTTGTTGAAGGCATTGGAGATTTCAGTATAAGAGAAATGGAAACCTTATGGTCCATGTGACTTAACCGTACCTCACTACCCCCTACGTGGGAGTAGGCACTCCAATAGGGGTGTCATCAAGTGGAACCGTCCCCATTTCTCCCGTACCCCCATATGTCTATTTACATATATTAAAATGACATACAGTATGTAAACAGTTTCATTAATCCTAGGATGATGCATGAATGCTACAAAATAAATCACAGAAATAACGCACGAGAGAAGCACAACCATTCCAATATAATTTACAGATGGAAGTTCAATTTAAAGACATTACAACTATAGTCATTTTATGATAATAACTAGGTTTAGTGTAAGAACTTAAAACAAGGTAGTACAAGTTTTGAGTCATTCTCTAACCGTTACGAGCAAGAAAAAACATGTTCAGATCCAATCAAGAATAGGGTTCAACTTCATCTCTATTTCAACTATTCCATATGGGTTTCCAAATTCAATCCAAGCAATTAAATTGCTAAGCATGCTTACAATTCAATTCGAACACGAATAGAAGGACAGTTTGCATCACTAAAATTTCCAGACTATCATACTTCGTTTCATGCCTTACAATATTCACATGCTCTTCTATTTACACTTAACTGCAATATAAACAAGATCTAGAAATCCATATTTTTGTGCTTCACCACGTTCAGTTTATCAATTCCTACCATCCATACTTGATAGTAACAAAACAATAATATTCACAGCATTCAAAAGTCTAGTTTCTCATGTTTCTCCAATATTCAGTTCAACGGTCCAAGCTTTTCACATGATAATAAAATCAAAGTAGTTGATAGTTTAAGTAGCAGTTCACAATTTCCAGCAAAATCAACATAAGCTTAGCAATTCAAAACAATCCAAACCCGTAATGTAGGGCCTCCTTTGGCCAACTACAATTCCAATCTTTACCTCAACTTTCCAGTAGCTAAACATGAGCAAACACAGTAGCCAAATGCAAACAAAATAGAAGCCAATGTATATCCTCTAACCTTCCAAACTCCCAATATTCCCTAAGCAATTATGGCATTAGAGATTAAATTCCATACTCATAATCAACTTGATCCTAACTGTTGAAGGTCCACAATTAAATCAATAATCAATAAATTTCCAAATCAAGTCTTACCTTCCAATCTTCACAGGTGGAAAATTCCTTATAGTTCGTAGCACACAATTCGTCCAACACAATTGCACCACTCTTCACTCACCACAATTTACTTCACACTCAACAATAACTGTAATATCCCAAAAATATTTCCCCTGTTTTGTTGATGTATTAAACCGAGATAATTAATATATATGTATATATGTCAATTCATGTGGTGTGCCGATACACATTGATTTACGCTCGAGAAATATGGAGTGAACCAGTTTGGTTTGGCTCAGTCCAAAAATAATTACGTGGCTCGATTTTAATCATGAATGAAGAAAATAATTGATGGGATTAATTTGGATAATTAAGAAGTGGAGGATTTAATTAAATGGAAAAAAGAGAAATTAAGATAAAAACATAAATATATTGGAAGGGAGTTGAATCGGTTCGGTTCAAACCGGTTCGGTTCAATTGAATTTAGCCTTCGGCCATTCACGGGAGAAACAGAGAGAGATGAAAGGGGAGAGACCGAGAGAGCGATGCGAGAACAACGATGAAGGTGATGTGAAGAGAGGGAGAAAGAGGGAGCAAGCTCGACGGAGCTCAGGCTCGGGACGGCCCCAGGTGCGACTCCGGGCATGCTTGCTACTGGCGGAGGCTGTGTTGACGCGATGAGGGCGGTTAGGGCTTTGTATCGTGGCTCGCAGGGTCAATCTTGGAGCTACAAATTGTCGGTGAAGGTGAGTAGATAGTCTGTGTTCTTTGTTCTTCTTCCTGGCTTCTGGTTATGGACGAATTGGCAGTGGCAGCGGTGAAGTGGCTGGCGTCGGATTGGATCGGTCCAGTCCTGTGGTTCTAAATTGAAACGGGATAAGTCTCCTTGCTGGTCGGCGATTTCTTCCTCCTCCAAGAAGATTGGGGCTTTCAACGTGGCACTCTCTCAATGGACCACACTCCTCTAGATGAGTGTGATTATCTCTTCTGTTTAGTGGTTGTAAACTGCACTAGACCTCTATTCTCTTCTCTCTTCCTTTCTTCATCTATAAAATGGCAAGTTTGGTGTCTGGACTCCTACCCGGTGTGTTGAGGCAAAGGAGTAAGGTGAGTGTTACGTCCTTTTATTTGTGAGAGGAGCATTGAATTTCTGTTGGTGTTCCTCTGTACCTGCTCTGGAATTTCAACAGTTTGGGGTGATTGCTTGGAGGTCTTCAAGAGGTAAGAATTGTAATTTTTGTTGGCCTCAGGAGACCCTACATTAAGGGTTTTGGATGGTTTTGAATTTGCTTTGGATTGCTGAGTTCTGTTTAAGTTACTAGAATTAGGAACTGTTATGCTTATTACTTAAACTATAAATGCTCAGATTTTGCTTTAAGTGATAAGTATGGATTGTGAACTTCATTAGTGGAAGGTATGAAAGTCTGAAATTTACAATCTATTTGGGAATATGGACCGTTGATGTTGTCAAATTATCATGGCTTAGTTGCTGTCAAATGTAAACTGTCACTCTGTTTCATGATGTGTATCACTGTCATCGTAAAAATTATCTACTAAGATCCTCTATTGGAATATGAATATGATACAAGTATGAGCGATGGAAATCTGTAAGTTATGAATTCATAAATTCAAAGTTCCTATGTGCATGGAATTTAGTCGAATTATAGTTGAGATACAGATCTCCTCTGTAATGCATCGCATCACCCCGGTTCAAAGCTACGTGATCAATTGACTTACCCATCACCCTGGTTCACAAATGAGATACAGATCTCCTCTGTAATGCATCGCATGGTCACGCATATCATTTGCATTTCATTTAAATTCTGATTCTTGTTGGACATTAGGGTCATTGTTTTCCTCATAATGTAGGTGACATGTTTGATGATAGCAATGTACTAGCGGAGGAGAAGGCGTTCTAGGATGACCCCTCGTATTATCAACCGATTTCACCTGTTGGGTGCGGCTCGCATGGTTTGGGATTTATTGGTATTTTGAAAGTTGTGGACGTTTGTTATTTTGGTATTAGTACTATCTAAATATTACAAATGTCTTGTAATCAGGGACTTTTGTCGAACACTTGGAAACTATGTTTTGAAATCCGATTACCATTCTGCATTATTTACTTTGATATTATTTCTTTCAAATGAATTTTGAACAATTTAAACGAAAAATTTTATATGACAAATTTTTAAAATAAAGGAAAAATACTTTTAATTTGTCGGGGCGTTACAGTTGGTATCAAAGTGCAACTAGGTCAAATTGGTTCTGTAGACTGTTGATAACACAATGATCATCATGGAATACTCCTCCTACTGTAAGTAAAGTTCTATTTTCGAATTTTAATTATGCCCAATAACTTATGAGTCCTTGATTCACAATGTAGAGAGAACATTGAAATGGCCTGAAGAGCAAGGAATAACATACCGGTACCTAATGAGCAGGATGAAGCTCTTAACCGCATAGCGGAAGTAGTTGAGCATCAGGCCCAGTTTATGGCACAATATGCCCAAGTTATAGAATGGCTTGTAAAACGCGATAATGGCAGAAATGGGAATGACCACGGTAACGAGAATGACCACTGTAACGAGAATCACCGTGCTGCTGTGGTACCTGCGGAGGCCGGATGGGAGTGGTTTCTGCGACTTAAACCCCCAACGTTTGAAGACAATATTTCAGATATTACTGCAACTGAGACATGGATACGTTCACTTGAGAAGATGTTCGATTATGCTGACATTCGAGGAAGTGAAAAAGTAAAATGTGCCACCTACCTATTGACCCACGATGCATAGTTTTGGTGGGATGCAATGAAAACGACGCTGGAGGTTCAGACTCTCACATGGGAGGGTTTCAAGGAGTTATTCAACGAGAAGTATTTCAGCTTTACAGTTCAAAATCAGAAGTTTACAGAGTTTATGCAGCTGCATCAGACTGGGACCGTATCTGAGTATATTTGGAAATTCGAAGCACTATCAAGGTTTGCTCCACACCTGGTTGATGATAATGGATCCAAGGTGCAACATTTCGTACAAGGATTGAAAATAAAGGTTCTGAGGTGTGTACGGATGACTGGCATTCGGGGTGTTCCCTATTCACAGATTGTGGCCAGGGCACTAGATGCTGAAGACGTGAAAGGGATTGCTACTAGACAGCGAGAGTTTAACTAGCAACTTGGAAGGAACACTCAAGGTTTTTAGCAGCGTGGGGCTCCACCGGTAAACCGTGGCGTGAGAAGGCCACCGGGACTTGAGGTACAACAGGGGCGTGATAAGCGTCCTGTGATTGAAGCAATGGTTGCGGCACCCAAGCCATGCCCTATATGTTGGAAGAGTCACCTTGGGCCGTGTAGGGTTGGCACTGGCGGATGTTTTAGATGCGAGAAACCCAGGCATATATCGAGGCATTGCCCAACTTTGGCGGGCAGTGCGGCTCCGCATGTGTTTTCATTGCAAGGAGAGGACAACGAAGAGGAAGAATTATTGGTGGTCATATCAGGTACACAATTGTTATCTAATCATTATACATATGTTTTTTTATGATATTAACATGATTCCCTATGATCCTTAAAACTGTTTGTTTAAATAAATGATCCTTCTGAACACCCTAGGTACAACTTATATTAATCATGTGGCCGCATATACTTTATTTGATATGGGGGCCACTCATTCTTTTATCTCAATACAATTACGTACAAAGGCAAGTTGTTCACTTGGTATCCCCAAGAACGAGTATCGAGTACTCATACCTTCCAACGAATATTTGGCTGCTAATGGTATTCTTGAAGATTATGTAGTCCAGATCAATGGCTTGGAATTTCGTGCAAACATGATTGTCATGGATATAAAGGGATTCGACATTATATTCGGCATGGATTGGTTAACTTTAAACCGTGCCGTTATTAACTGTGCAAGGCAAGAGGTTCGTTTCCATTCTCTTGATGGTGAACCGCACGTTTTTTGAGAAATTAAGGAGAAGGGAAAATTAGCGATTATTTCTGCTCTAAAGGCGGATCAGTTGATGAAACATGGATGTGAGGGATTTCTTCTAAATGGTCTAAACACTATGGTTGAGCTGGAAGCAAAAGTTGAGGATATAATAGCAGTTCGTGACTTTCCGGGGGTTTTTCTGGTTGATCTTCCTGGGTTGCCTCCTGCCAGGGAAATTGAGTTTGTTATAGACTTGCATCCTGGTACGGGACTGATTTCGAATAATCCGTACAAGATGGCGCCCACCAAACTACGTGAATTGAGGATTTAGCTTGAAGAATCGATTACTAAAGGATTCATTCGTCCAAGCTTCTCACCCAGGGGAGCTCCCGTCTTATTTGTGAAAAAGAAGGATGGTCATTACGAATGTACGTGGATTATCATGAGCTAAACAAGGCAACTATTAAAAATAGATATCCCTTACCTCGGATCGATGATCTGTTCGATCAATTGCACGGTGCTTGTATATTCTCAAAGATCAATATTCGTTCGAGGTATTATCAGTTGAGGGTCAAGCAGGAAGATGTACCCAAGATGGCATTTCGGATCAGATATGGGCACTACGAATTT
This sequence comes from Begonia loranthoides, assembly GCA_022433065.1. Classification (NCBI taxonomy): domain Eukaryota; kingdom Viridiplantae; phylum Streptophyta; class Magnoliopsida; order Cucurbitales; family Begoniaceae; genus Begonia; species Begonia loranthoides. The sequence continues at coordinate 8,162,272 of CM039472.1, read as the reverse complement.
CTTTTAATGTCTTTTGGGCTGACTAACACCCTTGCAGCTTTTATGGATTTAATGAATCGCATATTCAAGGATTATCTGGATAAATTCATCATCGTCTTTATTGATGACATTTTGGTATATCTAAATAGGAGGAAGAACATATTGAGCACTTGAGGATCGTTCTATCTATTCTGAGCAACACCAACTCTACGCGAAGTTCTCTAAGTGTGAATTCTGGTTGAAAGAGGTCAGTTTCCTTAGCCACGTTGTTTCTAAAGAGGGTATTGCTGTGAATCCTGTGAAGGTTCAAGCAATTGTTGAATAGGTACAGCAAAAGAACGTGAGTGACATTCGGAGTTTCCTCAGATTGGCTGGCTATTATCGATGATTCATCAGTGGATTTTCTAAGATTGCTATGCCTCTCACCAATCTGACCAAGAAAAATGTGAGATTTTGGTGGTCTGATAAATGTGAAGAAATGTTTCAGGAATTGAAGCGTCAGTTGACATTTGCACCAGTGTGACCTTACCGGTAGAGGAATAAAATTTCTGTATATATTGTGATGCATCCAGATGTGGACTTGGTGATGTCTTAATACAGAATGGGAAAGATATTGCTTACGCATCGAGACAGCTTAAGCCACACGAAGTTAATTATCCTACACATGACTTCGAGCTTGCTGCTGTGGTCTTTACATTGAAGATCTGGAGACACTATCTCTATGGGCAACGATGTGAGATCTTCACTAATCATAAGAGTCTGAAATACATCTTTACGCAAAAGGAGCTTAATATGTGACAGTGACGCTGGCTGAAATTTGTGAAAGATTATGATTGTGAAATTAAATACCATCCAGGAAAGGCAAACGTTGTGGCGGATGCGTTAAGCCGAAAGGTAGCTTTAATCAGTATAACGTGTAAAGAAATGCCAGCGGGATTGTAGAGAGATATGCAGGAATTAGATGTGCAGTTGGTTCCTGAACAGTTGACAAATGTTTTATCAGCTTTGACTCTTAAGCCTTCTATACTGGAGAGGATTAAAGAAGTTCAATCGACAAATGCTTTATGTGAAGATTTTAAGCTCGATCCTACTCTACCAGAGTTCCAGGGTTACTCTCTATTGGCTGATAGGTTTGTAAAGTACAAGGGCAGATGGTATGTACCCGAGACTTTGTTAGAAATAACAATAACGAAAGAAGCACATTCTTCTAGTTTCTCGATTCACCCTAGATGTAATAAGATATATAAGGATCTCAAAAGACATTATTACTGGCCGAGGATGAAGCTCGATATTGCTTACTACGTTACTCATTGTGATATATGTCAATAAGTGAAAATTGAGCATCGACGACTTGGTGGAATGCTCCAACCGTTGCCTATACTTGTGTGGAAGTGGGAGCATATTTCCATGGATTTTGTTACCGGACTACCGAGGACTTCAAAGGGACACGATGCAATATGGGTGATTGTTGACAGACTGGCAAAGGTTGCCCATTTCTTACTGGTACATATGACATACAAAATGGACCAGTTTGTGGAACTATATGTTAAAGAAATTGTTCGACTTCATGGGGTCCCTATATCCATTGTATCGGATCGAAATCCATGGTTTACGTCGATGTTCTGGAAGAGTCTAAACAAGGCTATAGGCACCGAGCTGAAGTTTAGTATGACTTTCTACCCACAAATTGATGGGCAAAGTGAATGGACGATCCAAACATTGAAGGATATATTACGTGCCTGCGTCTTGGAATATCAAGTTGGATGGAAAAAGCTTTTGTCGTTAGCCGAGTTTTCTTACAACAACAGTTTTCAGGCAACCATTGGTATGACACCTTACGAAGCGCTCTACGGCAGAAAATGCAGATCCCCTATTTACTGGAGCGAAGTCGGTGAAGATAAGAATTATGGTCCTGATATGATACAAGTGACTGCTGAGGTTATAAATGTTATCCGACAGAGAATGCAAGCTACCCAAAGTTATAAGAAAGGTTATGTTGACAATCTTCGTTGAGACTTGGAGTTCAATGTTGGAGATCGGGTCTATTTGAAATTGTCACCATTCAAGGGTGTTATGCGGTTTGGGCGCAAAGGAAAACTCAATCCGCGCTACATTGGCCCTTTTGAGATCACGGAAATAATTGGTCCTGTGGCATATCGGTTACTCCTACCAGAAGCCATGTCAGGAGTACATAATGTTTTTCATGTATTGATGTTGCGGAAATGTCTCGGCGAGACCATTCACATAAGACCTCAGGAGCAGATCAGAGTGCATACTAACTTGAGCTATGAAGCAAAATCGCTCAGAATCTTGGACACCAGTGTAAAGAGGCTACGCAATAAAGATGTCGCTCTTGTGAAGGTATTATGGCAGAACCAGATTAACAATGAAGAGCCCACATGTGAAAGGAGAGATGATATGTTGGCTAAATACCCAGAGTTGTTTGTTTAGCTAAATTTTGCGGACAAAATTTTTGTAAGGTGGGTAGGATATAATATCCCAAAAATATTTCCCCTGTTTTGTTGATGTATTAAGCCAAGATAATTAATATATATGTATATATGTTAATTCATGTGGCGTGCTGGTACACGTTGATTTACGCTCAGGAAATATGAAGTGAACTGGTTTGGTTCGACTCGGTCCAAAAATAATTACGTGGCTCGATTTTAATCATGAATGAAGAAAATAAATGATGGGATTAATTTGGATAATTAAGAAGTTGAGGATTTAATTAAATGGAAAAAAGAGAAATTAAGATAAAAACATAAATATATTGGAAGGGAGTTGAACCGGTTCAGTTTGAACCATAAATTGAATTTGGTCTTTGGCCATTCGCAGGAGAAACAAAGAGAGATGAAAGGGGAGAGACTAACAGAGCGACGCGAGAACAACGATGAAGGCGACATGAAGAGAGGGAGAAAGAGGGAGCGAGCTCAATGAAGCTCGGGCTTGGGACGGCGACGGGTGCGACTCCGGGCATGCTGGCTACTGGCGGAGGCTACATCGACGTGATGAGCGGCGGTTAGGGCTTGGTATATTGTGGCTCGCAGGGTCAATCTTGGAGCTACAAATTGTCGGCAAAGGTGAGTATATAGTTTGTGTTCTTTGTTCTTCTTACTGGCTTCTGGTTATGGACAAATCGGCAGTGGCAGCGGCGAAGTGGTTGGCGTCGGATTGGATCGGTCCGGTCCTATGGTTCTAAATTGAACCAAGATTAGTCTCCTTGCTGGTCGGTGGTTTCTTCCTCCCCTAAGAAGGTTGGGGCTTTCAACGTGGGACTCTGACACGAGACGACCTGCAAAAGGAAGTACGTGTTAGCAACCCATGAAGAATGACAGGCAAGGAGATGTAGACCTTTGATCGGATCCGGGAACTATCTAACGTTAGGTTCACGGATTCTAGATTTTCGAAGAAAATCTACTGATCGCTTGCAATGGTTCGGTTTTCCCTCGCTCAAACTCCCAATGGAAGTTTGAAAAGGGAAAACTTACGAGTTAGCTCAAGCACCACGAGCTTGCTAACAAGGAAGTCCTCTACTTCGTCTCGAAATTTCCTCATAGGGGAGGGAAAATAGTAATATATTAATCTCGTCAAAGTTGTTTTTCAATGCATCTAACCATGGAAATTTATAAACCTAGGTGATGATGAGTAGGGGTGATGGACGGTCGAGATGAGGCAGATGATGGGCGGCCAAGATGAGGCATGTGGGTGGCAATATGCAGGCTCTTGGATGAATGTGGAATGAATGGCCGAGATTAAAGCTGGTGGAAGAACATGCATGGCGTACACGTGGCAGCTCCTTGATGTTTTCTTTGGGCTTGCTCTTTCCTTGGGCTTGAAATGGATTGGACTTGGCCCATAACTCAATCATCACCATCTAACCTAACCAACAATCTAAATGCATGAATGAGTAAAGCTTATAACCATGCCTTACCCTCACAAAATAGGCTCAATGTTTGCCATGAAAATAAAAATAAGAAATAAATAAACATATGCAGAATTGAAAGGTTACACGTTTGGGATGCCGGGAAGACAAATTCCTGTCTGATGAAGCTCATAACATTCATGTGTGTCCCAAGTCAAGACATGCACAGGTTGCTCCCTATCCGTTGGGACAACATCCCAAATAGAATCATCCTCGAAGTTAATACCTGCAAAAGAAACAAGATCATCAGTAATTTGGCTAAGTGACAGTAAGGACCTTGTTTGCGATCGAGTAATAGGCCTCAGCCCCCGAGGCATGTCAGACTCTCTCAATGGACCACACTCCCCTTGATGAGTGTGATTATCTCTTCAGTTCAGTGGCTGCAGACTGCACTGGATGTATTTTCTCTTCTTTCTTCCTTTCTTCGTCTATAAAATGGTAAGTTTGGTGTCTGGCCTCCTACCTGGTGTGTTGAGGCAAAGGAGTAAGGTGAATGTTACGTCCTTTTATTAGTGAGAGGAGCATTGGATTTCTGTTGGTGTTCCCCTGTACCTGCTCTGGAATTTTAGCAGTTTGGGGTGTTTTCTTGGAGGTCTTCATGAGGTAAGAATTGGAATTTTTGTTGGCCTGAGAAGGCCCTACATTGCGGGTTTTGGATGATTTTGAATTTGCTTTGGATTGCCAAGTTCTGTTTAAGTTACTAGAATTTGGAACTGTTATGCTTATTACTTAAACTATAAATGCTTGGATTTTGCTTTAAGTGATAAGTATGGATTGTGAACTTCATTAGTGGACGGTATGAAAGTCTGAAATTTACAATCTGTTTGGGAATATGGACCGTTGATGTTGTCAAATTATCATGGCTTAGTTGCTGTCAAATGTAAACTGTCACTCTGTTTCATGATGTGTATCACTGTCATCATAAAAATTATCTTCTGAGATCCTCTATTGGAATATGAATATGATACAAGTACGAGCGATGGAAATCTGTAAGTTATGAATTCATAAATTCAAAGTTTCTATGTGCATGGAATTTAGTCGAATTATAGTTGAGATTGAAACCTGTAAATGGAATTGGAGTTGTTTTTCCTTGCTCTTGACTGTTTAGAGAATAACTCAAACTCATGCTACCTTGTTTAAAGTCCTTACACTAAATCTAGTTCTTATGATAAAATGACAATAATTGTAGCATTTTTAAATTGAACTTTCATCTGTAAATCATAATTGGAATGGTTGTGTTTTCTTTGATTTTTATTTGTGGCATTCATGCATCATCCTAGGGCTTATGAAATTGTTTACATATTGTATGTCATCCTAATATATGTAAATAGTTATGTGGGGGTTCGGGAGAATTGGGGATGGTTCCTCATGATGACACCCTTATTGGAGTGCCTACTCCCACGTAGAGGGCGGTGAGGTACGGTTAAGTCATGGTAACCATAAGATTCTCAATTCTCTTGTTCTGAAATCCCCAATGCCTTCAACAAAAGTGCATGGGTGTGGCACGTAGTGACACCCCTATTGGTGTATTTCCTCGTTGAAAATATGGTTAAGCTACGTGATCAATTGACTTACCCATCACCCCAGTTCACAGATGAGATACGGATCTCCTCTATAATGCATCACATGGTCACGCATATCATTTGCATTGCATTTAAATTCTGATTCTTGCTAGGCGTTAGACTCATTGTTTTCCCCATAATGTAGGTGACATGTTTGATGATAGCAATGTACTAGTGGAGGAGGACGTGTTCTAGGATGACCTCTCGTGTTATCAACTGATTTGACCTGTTGGGTGTGGCTCGCATGGTTTGGAATTTATTGGTATTTTAAAAGTTATGGATGTTTGGTATTTTGGTATTAGTACTATCTTAAATATTACAAATGTCTTGTAATCAGGGACTTTTGTCGAACACTTAGAAACTAAGTTTTGAAATCCCATTTCCATTCTGCATTGTTTACTCTGATACGATTTCTTTCAAATGAATTTTGAACAATTTAAACGAAAAATTTTATATGAGGAATTTTTAAAATAAAGGAGAAATAGTTTTAATTTATCGGGGCGTTACAATAACTTCCCAGCAAGGGTTACTCCCATATACTTCACAAATGCCAATTACCAGAGTAGAGAATATACAGAAACTCACCTCTTATAGACGGAAGAGAGAGAGAGAAGATGGCAGCTGCAGGGGATAAACTTATGCAAGGGGAGATGGCTATTGCCCTAACCAAAGAGAGGAGGTACATTGAAGAGGTGTCATGTGGAAAGCCTCCACACCTACAAGGGAGAGGGCAGGATGTCGCAGCCGGGCCTGGGGAGAGAGAATTTGTAGAGGAATACAAGAAATTGGAAGAAAGAGAAAGGAAATTTAAATGGGTTTCTCAGATTTTCCTGAACATTCGGACGAGGTTTGGCGTCTGCATGAAGCATCCGCAGGTGTCCGAATGTCTCCAAGGTTTGTACAGATTCAATTCGGACGTGGTCCATCCTCATCCTCGATTGTCCGCAAGTCGTCCGAAGTGAGTTTGGGATACAGAGTCCCATCATCATGTCATCCCAACGTCCAGGGACGAAGCATTACGTGTTTGCGGATGCCACTTCAAATCCGCATGTCGTCCGAAACTAACATGTACACACTTTTTCCTTAAAATTCCACACTTAGATTATTTTTCAATATTAACCCTATACTTCTCAAGCACAATTTGACACGTACTGTTACGCAACATGATATAATATTCATACATATTAATTATCCAGATTTACTGCATCCACAAAACGGGGAAAAATATTTTTGGGGTATTACATCCTACCCACTATACAAAAATTTTGTCCCCAAAATTTAACTAAACAAATAATTCTGGATATTTGGCCAGCATATCGTCTCTCCTTTTCCATGTGGCCTCTTCATCATTAATCTGGTTCTGCCTTAATACTTTCACAAGAGGGACATCTTTATTACGTAGTCTCTTTACACTGATGTCTAGGATTCTGAGCGGGTTCTTTTCGTAGCTCAGATTAGTATGTACTCTGATATGCTCTTGAGGTCTCATGTGAATGGTTTCGTCGAGACATTTACGTAATATCGATACATGGAAAACATTATGCACTCCTGACATAGCATCTGGTAGGTGTAACTGATAGGCCACATTACCGATTCTTTCCATGATCTCAAAAGAGCCAATATAACGCGGATTGAGTTTTTCCTTGTGCCCAAACTGCATAACACCCTTGAATGGTGATAATTTTAAATAGACCCGATCCCCAACATCAAACTCCAAGTCTCGACGACGGTTATCGGCATAGCCTTTCTGACAACTTTGGGCAGCCTGCATTCGCTGTCGGATGAAGGTCACAATCTCAGCAGTTTCTTGTATCATATCAGGTCCATAATACTTATCTTCACCGACTTTGCCCCAGTAAAGAGGGGATTTGCATTTTCTACAGTAGAGTGCCTCGTAAGGTGCCATACCAATGGTTGCCTGAAATATGTTAAAATATTCTAACCCACCATTCTCCACTAAGGAAATATGTTAAAATGTTCTAACCCACGATTCTCCACTAAGAAAATACATTAAAACACTTTAAAAGGTAAAACTAGTGGGTTTTGGTGGAGTTAACGGATGACGGGATGTGCTGACGGGGCATGATGACGTGATGCACTGAAGGGTGCGCGGACTAGCGCATGGGCCCCACCAAGCTTCGGGTAGGTGCATGTTGCTAGTGTTGTTTGGAACACGTTGCGCATACTACAGTGGTCCTTTGAATAAGTAGCACCTCTTTGCCTTTTTGGACTTGTAATTCCTCTTCGTCAATGCTTAGCAAATTCACCATCCTTGGTTCTTAGCATGTAGACTCTTTCCCATGGATTTCTTCAATCAAAAGTTGAAGTCTCTCATTCTTCTTGCTTGTCCTTGCTCTAGTCATTGCTCTAGTCTGGCTCTCGGATCATATCAGGTGAGTGACTGATTTAGTAGAAAACTTATATTAAATGCATTGCATGTAAAACTGATTTTATCTTTTCACATCAAAACTATGATGAATAAAAATGTAGTTGTCGTACTCGTGTCGTACATGGGTTTAAAATCATTTCAAAACATCTTTTACCATCAAAATAGTCTCCATGAGCCACCGATGAGTCAATTGTCAAAACATTGTTGTACACAGCCAATTATAGTAAAATAAAGCTTACATAGATTTTTAGGGTTATAAACAGGGATTTGTGAAAAATGAGGATCACTCAAGGACCCCTCCGATATAAACACATAGAAAGGCGATAGTCAAAGATGACAACTGTCACGACCCAGACCCCGATCCCCTCGGGAACAGCGGTGCGAACTGGATTCACCTCCCGGAGAACGGTCGCACAACTCTCACATCTCGCAGCGAAAGCTCACAACTCACATCTTGCGCAATTAGGCCACATAAAAATAAAAATCCATCAAAACAAGAAAGTTGTACACCATTTTTTTTTTACAAAACTCTATTTTAATTTATTTTACAAATATGGCCTGAATTAAAACTAAATACATCAAAATATAAGCCCAAACTCTCACTCTGATCTATGTTGTGCAAACTATCAATCCAACTGATCTTTACATTTTCGACCTTGAGCTGCTATCACTTGTTCCTGAAAAACCTCAACATAAGGAACTGTGAGTTTTATGAGCTTAGTAAGAATCTTAATCTAAGGATCCAATAAACTATATCAATATCACAACTAACCATAAACTAAGCTCAACATGATTAGTTCTCACATCCATTACTTTTAACATATAACTTTTGATCAACTCTCATGATCACACATCTTAGAATCGGTCTTTAGATATTTCTAATTAATATCTCAACTATGTGCTACACTTTTTTATTTAAGAAGTATTTAGTGTATATGTAATAATGCTTAGGCCTATGATTTAGATAATCATAGTCTACATTTCCTTTTTTATCTCTTGTGTAATTTCTCTTTATGTGTATACAATCCTTATATATATTTAATTATTAAATTCTTTATCACAACCTTATGTGCTATTCCAAATAAGCACCAATATTCACTATAGAATACTTATTCTATAATTTCTTTTTACTTCCATCGTGATTTCTCATCTTATGTATCACCTTCTATTTGGTTTATCTGTCACTATCACTATTTAGACATTTCCATTTAATGTCTAGTTCTCAGTTTATCTCTCATATACTTCTATGATATCTTTAATACCAATACTAGACATCTCTAAAATGTATAGTCTCAAACTATTTAGACATTTATAACATATGTCTATAAATTTTCATCACAATTGATCCCTCTACATGAAGAAATTTCTCAACATCAAACTATCTTATACATTCATAATTAATGTTTATTACCAATGTCCTTCTATATGAAGGAACTCCTCAACATAATGCACATATCAATGTCAAGGCTTAAGATATAACAAATCATGACCATCCATCTAACTACATCATCCTATTATTCACAATTATGCAATAAATGTTAAATGCATTCCACAACTCTCTTTTCTCAATGATGTAGTGATAATGTGAATTAATGCAATGCTCCATTTATTATTAAATAACGAAATATTTAACAAATATCATTTTATTAATATGTACGTGAATGTCAACGTATTTGTGAATGTCAACATTTATGTGACTACTAAGATAAATGATCATACACCATCGTATGTAAAGTCACACACGACCATGAAACCCCACCATACTGGCCACTATGTCCAATAGGTGTGTCCATGAATATAAAAACCTCCGGAGAGCTAGGAACTCTCAACCCAATGGGAACTAATAGTCATTCCCCTTCTATTTTCCTACTTTACATGCGTCACACAATACGAAGTCTGGCGAGTCATATTGGGTTACTTTGTGACCAACAATATCACCCAAATAATATGTCTTGTACATATAAATATATCGTGATGCATGATTTTGTAATATCCCAAAAATATTTTCCCAGTTTAGTCGATGTATTTAATTTTAGATAGTTAATGTATATCATGTTGTGTGACGGTACGCATTAAATTATGTTAGGAAAATATGAGATTGATATTGGAAAATAATTGAAGTGTGAAAATTTAATGAAAAATGTATAACTGGTGAATTCGGACACATGTGGATGACATGCGGACGAGATATTGCGTCCGCAAACGTGTTGTGCATCGTCCTCAAGTTTGGGACGATGCAGGACGAGACTTTGCATCCCAATTCTCCATTCAACACGAGAATTCGGACGAATGCGGACAAGTGTGGACGCCCGCGGACGGAAGGATTTTTAATTTGTCCAATTTTTAAACAGTTTTGGATGCACGCGGTTGGATGGCTAGGACACCTTCCTTCATTTATACATGCTATTTGGATGAATGCAGACAATGCAATGATGACTCTTCTCATCCGAAAGGTCAAAATTAACCGAGAAACCCATTTAAATCTGATGCTCTCTCTCACCCATTTTCAGTTTCCCCTCGATTTCTCTCTCTCCCCTACCTTCTGTTGCACGTCCCCTCTCCTTTGAAGGTGTGGAAGCCTTTCCAAGTGGCTCCCTGGCAATGGACCTCCCTCCCCTTGGTGTGGGTGATCGTCCCATCACCCTTGCAGTGCCTTATCCCCTGCTCTCCCTCCCTCTGTCTATAAGACGGGAATGTGGGCTAGAGCTGGATGGCTATTTTGCTGGTAGTGATAGAAAAATGAGGTGAGTGTTACGTTTGCCTTGTGGGTGTTAAGTATTTCGTGAGTTGAGTGGAGGGTGGTGTGAGTTTATGTTGGACGATTCTGGTGTTTCGACTTTGGAAATTCTGCTGTATGGAGTGTACTGCCGTGACATTTGGTTAAGGTAAGAGTTGATTTTGGGAATCCTATTGATTGATTTATGGACCTCCAACTTATGTCAAGTTTAGTTTTGAGGTTTGATTTACCCACTAATACTGTCTTTGTTTAGGAAATATTGGAGGGTTAAAAGATTAGAAAATTTCATGTAAGTTGCTGCACAACAAGAGGTAAGAATTGGGATGTATGTTGGCTAGTGGAGGCCCTACATCGAGGGGCTGTTTTGCTGCTTTGATTTTGACTGTTTTGTTGCTTTGATTTTGACTGTTCGGCTGGATTGATTTCTGTCACGGTTGATCTCCTTGTTATGAGATTATATGAATTGTTGAAAGCATGAAGTCTCCTTGTTGTTGAATATGGAAGTTTACCGCTTCTTGTGAAATTTCATTGCTAGTTAGAAGAGACTTGTGGTGGTCTAATGTTACTTGGAATATTATAGTGCAATAAGTTGACTTGAACCAATTGTTGTCTTTTGTTATGATTGGGATTATGACTCCATGAACTGCAGTTAATCGTTAGAAATAATCATTACTGGTAGGTTTATTATAGCAGAATATTGTCTCAGTTAAGAATTGATTTTCGCTTGGACTGGATGTTACGAACTATTAGGTTAAACCTCGTTCGAAATGGTCACCTCCCTATCCTGTAAAAGATTTGATAAGAATGTAAACTGAAAGTGTGGTTGGTTAGATTAAGTACCATATACTCACTGTTATTCTTGACACTTCCATGAATTTACAAATCCTCTCCCTCATTATTAAAGATGGAAGTTCATGTATCAAGTTTTCTATTTTGGTCATATATAGGTATATTAACTCCTGTTAGGGACCTTATGCTTTGCATATAGATAACATATATAACTCCCTGTCATTATGTGAAGAATTTAGCTTTTGCTTGACATTTAAACCTTTACAGTTGTTTCCATGACTTATTGATAATGTTGTGTTCTTCGTATATGTTGAGAGTTATACTTGACATCCATGCATCATACTTAGGGCTTATGAAATTATGAGCATATTGTATGCCAAAACTAATATATGTAAATAGGTGTGTGGGAGTTCGGGAGATCGGTGACATTTCATCAGTAGGATACTCCCATATAGGGAGCAGTGAGATAGGAGTTAGGGCTCATTCTTCTCCCATTCTGAAATCTCCAATGTCTTTAACAAGGAGTGTGGTACCAGCATGTGGAACACCCCCGATGGATATACCTCCTCATTGGAGTGACTGGTTAGGCCACATGACCCTAGGATGTATCCCACTTTTGGCTTCCAGAAGAGATACAACTCTCTTCTGTAATGCATTGTATGATCATGCATATCACTTGCATTGCATTTAAATTTTGATTCTTGCTGGACTTTAGGCTCGCTATTTTCCCCGTGTTGTATGTGACATTTTCGATGATTGTGAACCAGTTGAGGAGGCGGTGTTCCAGGATGATCCCTTGGGTTATCAGCCGATTTGACTTGTTGGTTGTGGCTCACATAGTGTTGGGTATTTTGGTATTATTATCATTTTATTTTGGAAATTGTAAACAATCTGTGGTCGTGGACTTTAGTTAGAACAATTGAACTATGTTTTGAAATCCCAATATCTATTCCGGTTAATTTACTTAGATATGTTTTCTTCAAATTGAAATTGCTCGCCTTGAATTTCGTATGTTGGATAAATTAAACGAAAAATTTTCATATGATGGATTTTAAATAAGGAAAAAAGACTTTAAAATAAATGGGGCGTTATAGATTTGACATTCTCACTATGAATATGCATATAATACATACTAATAATACATGAAAAATGAACCATGCAAATCTTTTTATTAAACACTTAATAATGATGCATGAATTCGTCTCATACATCTATCTAGACGTCTTCTATCTATGTCTCAGTCATCCCCCAAAGGGTTTATGCATTTGGTATACAAATGCTTTAAAAATCTAAGGAAAATATCCAAAAACACATGCACTAGTCGATCACTCTCTCAGCACTGGTCGGCGATTCCTCATACAATTTCAACTTCCACACAGCAATGATCAACCACCTTCAACACTGGTCAATCACTTATATAATAGATTCTATTTTTCCTTACAGAAGTGGTCGACCACCTCAACACCGGTCGATCACTTATATTACAGATTTGACTTTTCTTTCATTTCTCTTACTTGCGGTCCATCACACCTACTATACCGGTCGATAGCAAATCTTATAGATTCGCCCATTCCATTTACGGCTTATCAAAACTGGTTGTCCACTTTTGTTTCACTTCTCAATTTCCCATAATTTAACACATTCAATTCATCACTAATTCTATACCCAAACCATATCAAATCAATACTAAGCCATTCTAGGATTATAATCCTATTATATAATCCTCCCAATGGACATTAAAATCTATTTAAACAACTTATACATTCATGCCATTTATAACCATCAAAATGGTCTAACTCATCAATATAATTATTTCTATCCTATCTTAACACAAAACCAAGCACTATCATCCATTAATGCTCATTATTCTATCACATTTCTTTCATGGTTTCTTACTAGAATCTAACCAACACTAAGCCATCTCATATCATCAATATTTTCCAAATCATATAATATGTAAAGATATATTCTCAAGTATTCAATTATCATATTCTATGCTAATTTCCTGCCTTAATTCACCATTACAACCAAACTCAAGTCATTGCATGCTTTTTAATTGACCAACTCCACCATTATGATCAATATCAATCATATATCTCATTTCTATACAATTTAACCCAAAGCCATATTGGATACTATTATTCAACCTAATCATTAAAGCTTTTCATTGGTTAAAACTTTCACTTCTTAAACCACAACAAAGTCATTATTCATTCAACCAATTTAACCTAAAACAATCCCATTTCAACCATAGATACTAACAAATATCCAAAGATTCATTTATAACTTTATAATCTCAATTCCTTCACCTAAACTATGAACAATTACTCAATTCAATCAAAAATATCAATATTAACCAATTTAACCAAGTCAAATCTATTTTATCCATAGATTCTATAAAACTTCAATTTAAAACCTACCCTTTACTTTCACCAAAAACTGTGCAATATCAACATAGTTTATAGAATACCAAGATTAAGGTTCTTACCTCTTGAACATAACTTGTTCTTTACTTACTCCTCTTGATTCTTAGCTCAAAAGATTGCTCTTGATGAGAGAAACACTTTTTCCTAAGGGATGGATTGCCAATTCCCTCTTTTCCCCACCTTCTTATCCCTTCTCTTTTCTTTTCCCCTTTTTTCTCTTTTCTCCCCTTTCTCCTCCGCTCCTCCTCTAACAAGCACAAAATAAGGCTGATTCACAACCATTCCTCATGTTTCTAGAAACTTCAATGGGTGATATGACCATTTTCTCCATTTTGTCCTTCAAACTTTACCATTTTACCCTTAAGTCCATGGAAATTCACCAAAATCCCATGGTTAATTATATTTAACCATTCTTAACTTAAAATACCCACCTTATCTTAGTTCTAAGCTAATTCTCATGATTATCATAATTAATCACAATTAATTAACCTTAATCCATCACTAATTACGTCTTAATCACATACTTAGTCACTAATCCACAAGTGACATGTGTCCATACTTCATTGGATGTTTAATTTTATTCCATGATCAAATAATTCAATGTATTATGAATATTTCTTCTTTTATACACTTCTCCAAATTTCTATTCGAAAGTCTCATTTGAAGACATTTTTCAAAACAGTGCAGTTTTAAATTTATCCAATTTCAAACATGCATAACTTTCATTGCATACATCCAAATCCCTTCAATCCAGAGCCAAACACTTCATTTATGTGTCTAATTTATGTCCTTAAAATGGTTTGAATTAATAAACATAATAACATGTCTTATTAATCCCAAACAGTAACTATGCTCATTTGTAGCATATTTATCACTTTCGTGTAAAAATTCATATCTTCGTGAGCATACATCCAATTAATCCAATCTCATCATCATTCCACAGTCCAAGGTATCAACTATTACACCTATTTTTAGTTTGAAAAATTACCCTCAATTGGTTAATCAATTTCTTTTCTCAAAGTCATCTCATGATTTATTATCATTTAATTACACTAAGTATGATTATTAGTGCTAATTCTTAATCCGGACCTTCACAATAACACCTCATGAGCTTGGAAAAGGAACCGTGAGTACGATATAAAGATCAAGCCACCTCATAGGGGTTTCCGGTGATCCAATCAGCGATGATACAATCAAAACAAATACACTTTGATCAAGTTTAGAGATTTGAAACTCAAGGAAGAAGTCAACACCACCCTATTACCCATTTACAACAGCGAGCAAACAAAACATCTTCACGCAGTAGAAGATATGTTGGGATAGCCTCGTGATAATTTGACATCGTGACTATCCAAAGTATCAAGAAGATTCATCCTCTTGTATCAGTAACAGAGCAAGTCATGAAATATCATGCACATAAAGAAAATTTGTAAAACTTAATTTACATATGTAATATAAAAACTAACTTACGGTTGAACAGGCCCCATCGGATTTCCATATGTGGCAATCGACAAAATAAAGTTTGAAAATCATGATACGATGCTATGCGGCAGAGTATAAAATTTCTACCTTTGTGGCTACCTTTCTTACCGAGCAAAGCAACAACTTCCTCAAGAATCAACTTGAAATCGACAAACTATTCTAAGCCTAAAAACACGTCAAAGGTTGAGAATTCTTGTCAATAAATCACAAGGAAATAGTGAAAGGATCTTATATTGGAACTAGGAATCCAATAGACGTGTAAACAACTCACAAATATGAAAAAATGCATTGTGCAGTTGATTTAGGTCCTTCAGTAGTTGAGTGGACACTTTATCGGTTGACCTAGGCACTGGCGCAGTCAACCGATTAAGGCTGCAGTTGACCTACTATTAGCATTTTTGTTAGGCTTAGTTTTATTTTGATAATGACAAAATAGTTTTTTTTTGTTGAAAATAATAAGTTGGTTTATTGTATTTTTATTAATAATATTTTAATATTTTATTCATTATTTTTATATCCGTATTTATTGAAAATACCCTCAAAATGGGTATTATTGTGGTCTAACATGTTTATCTAAGTCTATGTATTGTTTGTACATCATTATGGGACTTAGAACATTTAAAAGATAATTAAATGGAGAGTTTGGATGAGCTGCGATCGCGGGAATTGAAGATTCTGTCGACCAAAAAAATAAAAAAAGTTTAGGGTTGATTTTGTAAAGGATTCTGACGACTGAAACTGGTCGAGTGTCGGACGAGGTGGTTTCAAATCTGCCATTTTTGGCATTTTTGCGGGCAAGCTACGGTCAGAGGAATTGTAGATTCTGTCGACCGAAAAACATCATAAAAGTTTAAGGTTGATTTTGTAATAGAAAAGTTCAGGGTTGATTTTGTAAAGGATTCGGTTGACCGCAAGGCACTTTTGGTTGACCGCTGTAGTGCAGAAATGGACAGTAACTTCTAACGGTCTGATTTCAACGGGCATATTCTCCAACGGATAGATCCGGTCGATCGAAAACTTTTAGGTCGACTGAAAATGGACAGTTTTATAAATATATAGACTTCCATAGCTCATTCTACACAAAGGGGAATTGAGGTGAAGCCCTGCCAAATTCAAGACTCAATTCTAAATCATTGTGAGTATTGTAAATCCAACTCTCCCCACCCATAAACTTGCGAGTTATTATTGGGAGAGTTTGGATATAGTTTTTGAGCTTTATATTTCCAAATTGTATTGTGTGAAATTGTAAAAGGTGATGCCCTACTAATTCGTCATATAAGGGTGACGCCCCAAAACAGTCAACAGCTCAATTGAACGATCGTAAGTTCAATCAAACAGTAACGCCCCACTAATAGTCAGACGACCCGAAATAGTCAAAGGGTGACGCCCTTAAAATTAGTTTTTGTAATAGTTTAATTGGCACCTATAAGCCAATTGGTTAGTGAATCTCCAAGTGGAATCTTCGAGCGCGGACGTAGGTGGGTTTGCCGAACCACGTAAACAAATCTTGTGCACACTCTATATCCCTTACTCTTTAATTTCCGCATTGCATATTTATTTATTTTTAATAAATCATATAAGGTGTTAGAGAATTTAATTATCACATGAAAATACTAGAACGCTATATTCACCCATCTCTATAGGCGTGCATACGATCCTGCACCTACTAGCTGCGTGGTTGACTAAGTGGTCGACCGCTCTCCAACTGCAGTCGACCACAAACCAACCTGAACCTTGTTGAAACTCTTGGCCTTTTCGACGGCCGACATGGATGACCTTCTAGCACAATGTCCATGACAAAAACGTGTTGTTTCCTTTGCTTTTCATCTCCAAACAGGCAATACTCCTATATAAACTCTGAATCTACCAATATATTCCAGAAGTAACTCCCGAATTTGAGTTTCTAAGCAAGAATCCAAATCCAACATAAAACTTAAACTTTAAACGTGGAAATGGAAAGAAAAAACAGATTACCCAAGAAAATCTCTTCACAAAGGTTGAAGATCTCGACATTGTAAACCCCAATCAATCCTATGATTGGATCTCCCTCTCGTGTGAATGGTCTTCTCTCCATCTCTCCCTCACTCCCTCCCTTCCTTCTACGAGGATTCCTTTTTGTGGCATTCTTGACTATTCTGAGAAAAAGAATTACACTTGGTTAGAAAATTCCTTATGCACAATGAATATCGTCCAAACTTTACACTATTAAAATCTCAAGCAATCACTACTTAGAAGTTCGTGAAAAATCTTAGGCTCTGATACGAAGTTAGTTCTACTACAACTTGGAAGCGATACTAACAAAAACATCAGGTCAAACGACACACTTGGTTAGAAAAGTCCTTATGCACAATGGTTATTGTCCAAGCTTTACACTATTAAAATCTCAATCAATCACTACTTGGAAGTTCGTGGAAAATCTTAGGCTCTGATATGAAGTTATTTCTGTCAAGACCCAGAAGCGATCCTAACATAAATACTAGGTCAAACGACCCAATCCTTGGAGAGAACTTGATTGTCAAGCCCAAGGCTTGGTTCAAAGCGGAAGACTTGAACACAAATCAAAGTCATAGCCCACATGAGATGAGCCTAGGATACTTTGATATCATGATCGTTCAAAGTATCAAGAGGATTCATCCTCCCATATCTGTAACAAAGCAATCCATGAAATACCATACGTAAAGAAAACATGTAAAACTCATGTTTCACTCCTTGAACTCTGAAATTATTTTTATTTATTTATTATTTTTTTAAATGCATGGATATTTTATGTTGTAGAAATTTCTTAAAATTGTGATTAAAACATGTTCAAAACAATTTGCGTAGCAAAAGACTTTTTCTTTTCAAAATATCAGATTATAATAAGTTTTCTTATTTAAATCTCAAATCTCGTCAAAACAAAGATATAACATGATCATAAAGAAAACATACTTTATCACAACTTCTTATACACATATACTTTATAGAACAAAACTTCGTCTCTATTATAATTATATATACTTTACCGTGTCATAACACACAGGTCAAGTTTGCATTAACAACTTAAGCTTTTTCTGTAGATATGTCTCCTAGACTGGTCATCTTCTTATCAAATTAACATGTATAATTCTCACAAGTATTGTCTTCTTTACCTATATCATAAGATTCACTTATAAGCCTAATGTTCAGTAAGAAATGTAAATGATATGAATAAGATATGCAACTTTTGATAAAGTATTTTCTTCTTAGTTCTTCTTTCTTTCTTTCTTCTACTTAACAACCCAGTTATCGAGGGTAATTCAGTCTTGGGGAGAGTGACACAAGTTGGTCTATCTCATGAGGGACAACTCACCCCACAACAACCATTCATGTACATTAATTATGTATTTGGTATGAAAACATATGCATAGAAATTCTTTTATGTCTTTCCAACATTTTTCATGATGTATAATGTGTGCTTGTGTTCATGCTAATGCTGATCATTTCATGGTCCTCAATATCTGTTGAACCAAATGCAACATATACAGTCAATAAATGCCAGTATAAAATGGATACTATCCTCATATATGCTACAACGAAGAAATTCATTTAATAACACAAACAATACCCAAATACCTTGTGACGTAGGTCAAAAGGCCAAACACATACAAACATTTTTTGCCTGGAACCCTTGACACAACTATCACAATTTAGTTTTTTCCCATCTTTAAACTTTTTAAGAGTATAGAGAAACTAGCTACTTCTATCATATTGTTTTACCTTTAGATTTTATATCAATTAGACATAATTCCATTAAGTATGGGTGAAAATATCACGAGTTATCTGTTAAGCTAAGGTGAAGACTTCGATCTAAATATCTCATCCAAATCAGCAAAGAAGATGCTTAGTCATTCCATAAAATTATGACATTTCACCATTAAAAATTGATGACCTTTCAACTTCTCAGTCTCCAAAACGTTTGCTGCGGAAACCTACATATCCAGTGTGGATATCCTTTTCACACTTATTTCCAAATGTTTGCAAGAGCGTTTCACATGATAAAATAAAAGTCCGGATGTTCGCTTCTCAAGAAGAACTTAAATCTCGAATGTCTGCATTTTTGTGAAAACTTACATGTCTGCTGCAAAAAGCTAAGTGACTACTACAGATATCCGCTTCACACATAATATTCTGCGGACACCCACTCTTCTGTAGCCATGTGTTCCTTTGAAACCAAGTATTCACGATCACCCATACTTCCACAAATACCAACACTTTCCCGGACACCAATGCTTCCGCTAATATTATTTGTCAATCACGATCCGCTACGTTTATATATCTTTTCTATGGACTAACTTCATTCCCCTGATTCCATTTCACTTCCGTGGACACCAACATTTCTGCAAAAATCAACACTTCTGCTATAGATATACTCTCATATTGTTCGCAATCATGATCCACCATATTCTCATATATATATATATATATATATCCACAGACAAATCTCATTCTGCATATTCCATCTTACATCTAAGGATACTAACATTTTTGCGGACACCAATGCTGCTGCTGCCGATATCCACTCATATTGTTCGCCAATCATGATCGGTCACATTTGCATATCCTTTCTACAAACAAACCTCATTTTGTGGTCACTCATCCTTCACTACCAAGTATCTGCAGATACCCACACTTCTGCAGATACACCAAAATTTTCTAATCTAAAAAAAATACTTGATAAAAATAAATTCCATCAATACCAAATCACCCAAATTCATGACAAATTAAATAACACAAAAATCAAAAGCATTTATATCCACAAATTGATATCCAAACAATACCCTAACACCTTGTGACATAGGCCAAAAGACCAAACACATATAAACATTTCTTACGTGGAAATCTTGATAATTGTCATAGTTTTACTCAGTCCTCATATCAATTAGATATATTTTCATTGAGTATGAGGTGAAAATATCATGAGTTATCTGTTAAGCTGAGGTGTCAGACTTCCAGCTAAATATCTCATCCAAATCAACAAAGGAGATACTTAGTCGTTCCATAAAATTATGTCATCTCACCATTAAAAATTGACGACTTCTCAACTTCCCGGTCTCTAGCATGTCTACTGTGGAAACTTACATATCCGCTATGGATATCTGCTTCACACTTGTTTCTAAATATCTACACGAGCATTTCACATGATAAAATAAAAGTCGGGATGTTCGCTTCTCAAGAAGAAATTAAACCTCAGACGTATGCATAGTTACAGAAGTTTACGCGTTCGCTGCGGATAACCGCTTCAGACGTAATATTTTGTGAACGCCCACTCCTCCACAGCCACGTGTCCTTTCGAAACCAAGTATCTGTGGTCACCCACTCTGTAACACCCTGACTTTTTATATCAGAATTTAAATTGAATAATTGGATAATTATCGGGATATTACCAAAGACATATTCGTAAGATTATAATCTAAGAAATTTGTTAGGATTAATTTGGAAGAAGGGTATTTATGGGATGAAAATTAAGTAGGAAAATGCTAGGGAAAAGCTGTTCTGGATAGTTTCGGACGCATGCAGATGCCTCAAGGACGAGAAATAGCGTCCTCAAATGCATAGAATGTTGTCTAGGCACTTTGGGATGATACAGGATGGAAGCCTCGCATCCTAATCTGCCCTTGTCTTCATGCGGATGAATACGAATGACTGCGGACATGGTGATTTTGAATCTGTCCAATTTCTGGATTTTGGATGAATGTGAACGCTGTACGCGGACGACTCCTTTCGTCAGAATGACAAGTTCGGACGAATGCGGACGAGGTGCGGATGCCTTCCTTCATCCAAAAATGCATTTTTGAAAGAGAATAATGGATCGAACTGGGTTGGTTCGGCTCGATCCAAAAAATTATGAATGGCTCGGATTCTTTTAATTAAAAGAAGAGGAAATGAGAATTATGGGATAAATTAGATTATTTGGGATTTAAATGTAAGGGGGTTAAGTAATAAATCAATTGGATGAAAGAAACTAAGGAGGAATTATGGAAGGCATGAATTGGTTCAGCTGAACCGGTTCACGCGGGTTTGGTTGGTTGAAGGAAAGAATGGCCTTTGACCATTCTGCGAGAAGAAAGAATGAGGGAGAGAAGAGAGAACAGCGAGAGAGGGAGACAATTGGGTGACGAGGATTGACAGGCAAAGAAGAAGAACGTGCAAGAAACGGAAAGCTCAGGCGGCTTGGATTCGATCCGGCGAGGGTGCGAGCAGCTACAGTGGCGCGGGTACAGAGCTAGGTTTCGAAATGGGAACTCCCTCGGGTGTGGCTTTCGGCGACAATTTGAGGTACGTTTGATTGGGATTTCCTCCTCCTTTGTAATTGTGTTATTTGGTTGTTGCCTGGAGGTGCGATTCGAAGGACGAATCGTTGATTCACGATTGGCGGTGTCAACTCTTGCGTTGGCAGGGTGTTCACAGATGGGTGCAGATGGTGACCCGCCACCCCACTGCATCCGAACCCAGTCTGGCCGATTCAGATTTAATTGTTGTCGGCTATGCAGACAACCCCACACTCCTTCCTGCTTGGAATCGCACTTGACACTAATGCTGATTAAGGAACACTCTATAACACTGGAAATCGGTGGAAGATAATGCGGAGCAGCCTCTGGAATGGTGAAGGAAATTGTGGAGATGGTGTCGGTGGTTGGAGAATTATTGGCATTTTGAAGAATAAAAGATGGGGAATTGATGAGAGAGGGAGGGGTGCTCCGATTTTGGCAGAGAGTATTCTCTCTTAGTGTGCTGCAAAGCTGATGGTCCAGTGGTGATGGAGAGTTATGCTTGGCCAAGGGAAGAGGGATGGCTAGAGAGATTTCAGGGTTGATCAATGCAGCTCTCAGGAGTAATTCAGGTAACAAAATCCACCTCTAATTGTTATTAGGCTGCTATTATGCCGAGATGGATGTTTTGGATGGATTTTTGGAGGTTGAATGTGTGCTTCATGCCCTGTTGGTGTTGGATTACCTTAGTTAGTTGAGTTATTTAGTTAAGGAATCTGATTGAGGTATTTGATGGAGTAATTTGTTGGGATTGTATGATACCTTAATTAGTGTTGTTTTGTTATCTGTGGGAGGATTTATTGGGAAGCAATAATCTGTTGGTTAATAAAATGATATTGGTGGCTTGTGGAGATAGGTAGGGAATTATTATTCTAGATTTGGATTATTGGTTGTCAATATATATATGGGAATTATTATTCAAGCTAATTGGATTGTAGCATTTTGACACGACATTGATAAGAGATTTGATATCATACTCATTTCGGATACGTCATTTGAATTGATATATTCTAGATATTTGGAATTAGGTCATCGATCGTTCGCTTGGTAGATAAATGTAGTTTTGTAACTCGATTTAGATATTGTTATTGGGATTAATTTATTAGGCTATGTTATATTCCATTTAGGCGCCGGAGAAGTATGTTTTAATTGTGAAGGTATCGAAAAGACAAAGAAGTATAACAATTAGGTGCTAAACACGATAAAGGATTGAGGTAAGGAATTGGGTAATGTCAGTGGAGGCCCTACCCACAAGTAGTGTGCGTGAGTTGTGTAGATTCTCATTGTTAGTTTCCTGAACTTCTCTTTACTGCAATTCTTTTACTACAAATGCTTACTTTGATAGAAATATGATGAATGAATGATAATCGATGACGTTATGCTTGTAAAATAGGATGATGAACTAGAGAATGACATGATACACATGAATGAGCTAAGAGTTTCCGTTCTGTTCTGTACAATTTATTGTGTTACTTGCTGTAGTTTCCCTAGTTGTTAATGCTTACTTCATTCAGCTAATCAAACATGTGCAGATTATTTAGGATAACAATTGTATGAGCATGTTTAGCAGGTTTAACTAACTCGAGCACGTTTAATTAAATAGAATTCTCTGCATGTTTAATTAACTGACTATTAATTGTAGCATGTTTAATTAATTTGAATAAAAGCATACTTAATCAACTAGAACGTAATTTCTCATTTGAGCTCCTTGAAATAACCCGAGCATGTTTAACTAACTAAGTTGATGGCTAAGAGATTAATTTCGTTATTAGCTCAATTCAATTTATTAGCACGTTTCCAGTCGTATTCGATTATTAAGCATGTTTCAATTTTCTATTGTTTGAGCATATTTCCATATAATTGTTAGTTTAGATAAGCATGCATAATTAGTTAATTTATTATCCTGTAATTATAAATTAAGCACATTTCCAGTAATTGTTTGTTAAGCATGTTTATGTTTGATTTTGTTTAGATGAATATGTGTAAGTAGTTTAGTGTATTATCCTTTGATTATACATTTCATATGTTTCCATTAATGGTTTATTAAGCATGTTTCTGTAGATAATTTATGAGCATGTTTGTTGAGCATGTTTATCATTCACCTTGCCATATCTTTATTGTCATGCTCGGTAGAATCAGGCATGTCATATGTTGCTTTCAATTCGTTTCTATATTGGCTTTCAATTAGTGTTATTCTTGCTATTCGTTGTTTGATTATCATTCTTTTATATTGTGTCAACATGCAACATGATAATAGAAACAAGTAGGGAGTGCTATCTTGGGATGGTACTCACATGCATGATGTGAGGAAAATGAACGAACGAAATGAATGAATGAATGATGGGAAGTTGGGGGGTGGATGGGTAGGTCGGATCTAGTCTGGCAGCTAGGATACACCCCTACCTTGTGGAGAAAGGGACTAGTTGCACACAGGAAGCCAGAAGCCGATCAAACTATACCATCACACATGGGTTCCTCTAACCTCCAGCTCGATGTACGAGTTATTAACGAATGAACGAAATGTAATGAAAAGATTGGTTTAGGACGGACCGAGACATGATCATATTGCATAATCTCTTTTCTTACTAAGCCTTTGGGCTTACAGTTTACTTGTAGTGTAGGTACATGTATATGCACGAGAAAAATGATGGACAAAACAAGAAGTAGTTGATGAAAGATTTATATGGGAGGAACTTGTGGCTGGTGAGGCTAAAGAAGAGAAAAGAGTTTTTGTAACAACTAAAATGTAATGATTTTTCTTAGTATGTTTTAAATAGATTGTTTATGCCTCTGTTATGTTTTAAATAAATCATTTATGCTTCCACTATGTTTTGATAAATGATTTTTGTAATGAGTATAAGAAAGGATTTTGACAGTTCGGCTTTTTAGCACTCTAATTATGAAGGATTTAGTTGTTTTATAAAAGTTTTAAATTTTACGCATTTTTAAAAGGTTATGAAAAACCAGGTCGTCACACACTCTTTCGTGGATACCAACACTTTAGTGGACACCTATGTTTCCGCTGTAGATATCCACTTATATTGTCCACCAATCACAATTTGCTATGTTTACATATCTTTTATGCGAACAAACCTTATTCGCCTAATTCTACCTCACATTTGGGACTCCAACGCTTCCGTTGCGAATATCTACTTATATTATCCGCCAATTATGATCTGCCACGTTTGCATATATTTTCGCGAACAAATCTCATTCTATAGATTCCACCTCATATATGCAAACACCAATGCTTTCGTGGACATCAACGCTTCCACTGCAGATATTCGCTCAAATTGTCCACTAATCACGATCTGGCACATTTACATATCTTTTTCATGTACAAACTTCATTTTGTGGTCACCTATCTTTTAGACACTAAGCATCAGTGTATACCCACACTTCCGCGGATACACCAAAATTTTCTAATCCAAAAACATACTTGATAAAGATAAATTCCTTCAATACTAAATGGCCCAAAATTCAACACAAATTAAACAAACCAAAAATCAAAATCATCACAAACTAATATCCAATATAGCATGGCATAAATTTCTTCTTTTATAAGCTCCCCTAAATTCAAACTCTAAAGTCCAATTTACATAATTTTTATTGCATCCATCCAACTTCTTTTAATCCAAAGTCATATGCTTAATTTATGTGTATATTAAATGACCTTAAAATGGTTTGAATTATTAATCACCATAACCTCTTCAATTAAGCTCAAATAGTAACTATGCTCATTTGTAGCACATTCATTAAATTTCTTGTAAAAATTCATATCTTAATGAGCATAAATTCAATTGATTCAATTTCATTATCATATCAAAATCTAAGGTATTACTATTTTACCTATTTTTATTTGGAAAAAATATCCTCAATTGATTGGTCAATTTCCTCCTTAAAGTAATCTAATGACTTACTATCATAAAATTATACAAAACATGATTATTAAGGTTATCACATAGACAGTGCTTTGAGTAAGGGATGAACATTTGTTTCTGACCGACAAAAGATATGGTGCATTGTCTTTCTAATATTTGTTTATTTTATGCATTGTATGAGAACGTTTGTCTCATTATGCTTGTTTATTTTTGTAGGGGTTGGTGCCCGCTATTGAAGAGTTTTAACTGCCAGCCGAAGATTGTTTCTACCTTAGACAGTTGTATGCCAATTTCGAAAAATAATTTTTAGGTAAGTTGTACAAGGATGCGATGTGGAATGCATTTAGGGCCATAATATGTAATACCCCGAATTTAATCGTTGTAAGAATAAGATCTTGTTGTATCAATGTTTGGTGCTTGGAATTGTTATATATAATGTGATTGTGGGAGTTTTGTTTTATAGTTTAAGGAGGAATGAATATTCAAATGGATATGGGACATTTGATGGGGAAAGTGGTTGACCAACTTTGAAATGGTTGACCAAAATATTAAACAGATTAGAAATAGGGGCTCTCAAGTTGTAGAGTGGTCAACCAGTTTATAAGTGGTCGACCAAAATGTTGAACACATTGCAAAAAGATGGTTCTCGGGTAGAAAATTAGTCGACCAGTTTAAAAGTGATCGACCAGTTTTGTGAAGAAAATGGTTTCTAGGAAGAAAAATTGTCTACCAATTTAGAAGTGGTCGACAAGAATACGAACTGACAATGGCTTAAAAATGAAATGTCATGATTTTAATGGAGGATTTTAAGTGATTACTCATCACTTCATGGCTAAGGACACGCCACTTCATGCTTGGTAGCTGAGGAAGGAAATTAAGCTATTTAAAAGGGGAGCTTATGAAAAAGGAGAAGAAGAACTGAGAGAAGGAACCAAGGGAGAAAGAAGAAGAAGAAGAGAGGAGAAGGCTGTTGATGTAAGTTGGAGAGGGAGAAATCCTATGAGACTTGTTTTTCTTTTCATTTCTTCAAGAAAATAGAGGTAAGAAATGATGTTTGTGTTTTCCCTTTTGGGCTACATCACAAGAGATAAGTTTGTTTTGTTTACTTGAGGATATGCTAGTTGATGTTGTGTTTAATAACTATTGAGATAAATTGCTCATATGATTGCTTGAAAATTTGATGGTTGTGCTAGATAGATATAAGTTCATTGATCATGTTGTTGTTTAAGAACATGTTTATTGATGTTTATGCTTAATGGATGCTGAGTTTAAATGATAATATTGTTGGTTGATGATTTTATATAGTAATGATGTGTTAAGTTGTATGCATTCATTTATGTTCATGCATCACTTTAAGGAATGTTAAGAAAGTGATTTGTTATGCATATGATTTTCAAATAAAGAAGATTAAGAATTAACCAATGACAGAAGCTTGGACACTTAATCCAATGATAGAGGCTTGGTGGACAACTCCCCAATGATAGAGGCTTGGATAATTGAATAGAGGCTTGAATACTTGACTCATATGATAGAGGCTGGGTTCTTGACCCAATGACAAAGGCTATGAGTGAAGTGTACAATGGAAACTATTTTTATGAAATGTGCATTACATGGTTCATATTGTATCTCATTTCTTACTAAGTATTAGGTTTATAATTTAAGTCTTGTGATGTAGATATGCACGGTAACGAGAAGAAGAGCAGTTGATGGAAGATTTATATGTTATGGACCTTGTGTTGGTTAGGCTAAAGGATAAAGAAAAAAGAGAATGTAAATGGTTTTCAATTCATAACTTAATTTGTATAATGTAAAGGATTTAAAGAAAAAAATTTTATCTATGGTATTTCATTTAGTCTCAAATGTTTGTTTTTAATAAGAAAAGTCTTCTGCTACGCAATTTGTAAAAAAAAAGTGTTTCAAATCTCAACGTTTTAAAGTGTATGAAAAATGGGTCACTACACAATATCAGCGCACTTTCAGAGAAAGCTGAAAAAACTATTTTTAGTTGACCAAACCGTACACGTATATCTATGAAACATTAATCCAGGATTTTGGGCTTACCATGCTTTCAGTTCAATCAGAAAGTGCAATATAAGCCTCAACAATTTGAGTGAGTTCTTCAATGCATACATCCTACCAGCTTGGAACAAACTGATCCTGACTATGTTTGAGATGATAAGAAATGACATAATGTATATGATCGTTAAGAAACATGAAAAGATGACTGAGTCAACAGACCTATTGTGTCATGACCTAGAGGTGGGCTTAACAGAAACTTTGGGTCAAATGACCCAATCCTCAGAGAGGACTTGACCATCCAGCCAAAAGAGAAGTTGTTAGTAGAAGTCTTAACATAAATTTAAGCCCAAAACCCAAAAAAATGGGTCATGCTCCATAGAGAGATCAACAAGAGTTAAAGATAATGTGATAATGTAATAATA
The DNA here is from genome assembly GCA_022433065.1 of Begonia loranthoides. Taxonomy (NCBI): domain Eukaryota; kingdom Viridiplantae; phylum Streptophyta; class Magnoliopsida; order Cucurbitales; family Begoniaceae; genus Begonia; species Begonia loranthoides. The sequence goes on along the minus strand of CM039472.1, from coordinate 8,134,374 downwards.
ACAAAGGGAAAAATATAGTGCAGTAAATGAAACCATTCAATATCATACAACAAACTATTAAGAGAAATATAGAAGTACATCCTCACCAAAGACAAGAAGGAAATACCAAGTCAGAAACAAATATCAAGTAACTGCATTTTGGATACCATATCTGACCACCAAGGGTCATTGTGAGTAACTAACTCAATAGGAAACTTATACTAAAGGTTATACAAGTGAAAAACCAATTTTCTCTTTTCTCATTAAAACCATGATCAAATGCAATACCGTACCTATGCATGGAGTTAAAATTATTTTCAAAACATGATTTATCATCAAAATAGGATCTACAAGCCATTGATTAGGCAATCATCAAAACTTTGTTGGATACTAAGCCAACTATAGTAAAATAAGTCTACATCATTTTTCACAAGTTAAACAAGGGTTCGTGAAAAATGAGGGTCACTCAAGGATCCCTCTTACACAAACACACAAAAAGGGGGCAGTCCAAAGACATAATGTCTCATGAGCCTGATGGAATAATTGTAAGTGTGATCCGAAGATCTAGCCCCTCACAGGGGTTGTTGACAAACCAATTAGTGATGACACAAACCAAAAAATACACCTTGATTAGATTTAGGATTCGATACCCAAGGAGCGCATCTACACCGTCCTATTACCTATCTTCACACAGTGCACAAACAAAACATCTTTATGTAGTAAAAGATGTATCGGGATAGCCTCATGATATTTTGACACCGAGACCATCCAAAGTATCAAGAGGATTCATCCTCTTGTATCAATATCATAACACACTATGAAATACCATGCATGTAAAGTAAATGTGTAAAATGCACGTATATATGTAGTATAAAAACTAAAGTGTTGTTGAATAGTCCCTGTCGGGTTTTTATATGTGGCAACCCACAAAATACATTTTTAAAAAAACAATGATGTAATGCAATGCGATAAAGTATAAAATCCCTACCTCGATGACGACAGAAGCGTAGCCGACCAGTCGCATGCGCCATCGAAAACAGGGACTAAAACTAGGGACACTGTCGGAACCTAAAACCAACCCGATATCAAAACTCACCTTATCAACACTAGAAATACAACAAGAGTCCCTACTAAGAATTCAAAATCAGACCAGAAGAACTAATACAAGACTTCTCAGTTCAACATAATGAGCGACAGAAAACTCCACATTGAATCAAGAATCCACACCCACAGAAAATAAGACATGGCTGAGGAAGCCGAGTGAACATCACAAAACTCAACTCTACCAAACATACTGTGTGGTTGACCAAGTCATAATAGTTGTCAACCTAACACGTCAATAGTCAACACAAAAGGCACATCTGTCGACAAGACACAGCTTCGGTCGACGAAATATGACACTTTAGACCTGAACAACATAACAGTCGAGTAGACACAACTGAGGTCAATTGAACACGCCTATGGTCAACCAAGACTACCCATTGTCAACAAGACATGGTAACGGTCAATAGGGACCACCTAGTAGCCGATAAAACTTAACGACCATCATCTAGGACTACATAATGTTGACAGGGAAGGACTGTAGTCACTTAAGACAAGCCACAGTTGACAAAACTCATCCGGACTCAAGCACAATAGTTGATGAAACTCAATTGGAGTCAAGCAAAAAACAAGCAGTAGTCAAAGACAGAGTTGTGGTGACAAAGCACGACTAAGGTCAAATGGGACCTCACAGTGGTCAACAAGACACACAAGTGGCCATCCAAGACTCAACAACAATTGACGTGACATAGATATGGTTAATCGAGACCAAGCAATAGTCGATGACTCACCTTGTGCTTAACGGGGACCACGTAGGAATCGAAACCAAAAGGGAAGAAACCATGGTCATGAAGTTTGTCAAGGTGCAAGCCACCGAGTGACAAAATCTGACCCCAAAGGCTGCCATGGTGGACTGGATCCCAGCCGTAGTCAACCGGCGTGGATGCCTAGACCAGAAGCAGAAATTCAGTGTGAACGTTTAGACCTAGCACAAACGCCCTAGAAATTCAGTCTGTTTTCGTAAACGTCCCAACTTTCATAGACATCCCAAAAGCATCCTGCGGTTGACTGAAACCCTAATGCAGTCAATCGAATATAGGAAACAAATAATGGAAGCCCTCAAACACTTTTTTGGTCTACCAAACCCAACAAGCGGTTTACTGGACACAAGCCATCTCAAATAGAGAGGCTCTCAACCAATTTCTTGGTCGACTGGACCCAAGAATTGGTCTATTGACATAACCCATCTCAAATATAGAGGCTTTAGGAAAAAATTGCAGTCGACTGCTCTAAACCATTGGTTGATCGAGGGAAGCCTTCCAGCTTGAAAACTGAGCGAAACTCACATTCCCACACCAAATATTGCCTCGAATTAGTCCTAACTTCTGCATAAACTCTAAAACTACAATAATAACACAGAAACAATGAAATGATTTGAGTTTCCAAGCTTGAATCTGTGACTGACACAACCGGAAAACTCAAACGAAAAGGACAGAGTTAGAAACTAACATTGTAACAACCCGATCCTAAAATTTACCGTTAAATGATGTAATCAAAGTTTGGAGGTAAAATTGGCGATATATATATGTGTGTGTGTGTGTGTGTGTGTGTGTGTGTGTGTGTGTGTGTGTGTGTATCGTGCTTATACATATTAAGTCGTGACATATAATTACGTGGAAATCGGCTTTGGATCATAACTTAGTCGAAAATGCAAAGGAAGTGGAATTGTGGCTAATCGAACGCATGTGGACGACCTTGTAGATGAGAGGTGTCGTCCGCAAAACACCTGGAATGTCGCCCAACCTTGGGATGACTCGGGACGCTATTCAGCGTCCTAACTTCACGGTGCTGAGAAGTTTCGGACGATGGCGAGGACAATGCGGACGAAGGTAGGACGCATCCGCATCGAATCTGTCCAAGTTTGGGGACTTTCAGACAACAACGGATGACTGCAAACGAAGAGAGCAGTCGTCTGAATTCAATATGTCCAATTCTTGGACACATTTAGACGACACATGCAGATGACACGGACGAGGACGAACTCGTCCGAATTGAATCTATTCGATTTATAAATGTATGCGGATGACACGTGCGGACGTCAAACAACATCTGAACCTGGACTGCGGATGGTACGGGCAAAAGTAGGGGACGCCACTTCCCGTCCGAGGTCACAAATTGGCCTAAGGAATTTGGTCATGCAAACATGAATATTTTGTCCGCACTCGTTCGAATTGTCGCATATCAGCGACAACATAATTTAAAATCAGAACAAAAATTATAGGGAGCCAATAAAAAAAAATGCAGCTAATGTCTATCACTCCTGCGATCCCAAGGGTGAAACTGGTGTCCCCTGCACTCCCTCTTCCACAGTACGAACTTGTCTCCCAAGGGTGAGCCTATTTCTTTGGCCTTTATCTCCTTCTTCCTCATTTTTCTATTCTTCCTGCAGGGGGCTGGTGGGTTTCTGCATGGAGGGTGTCGTCGAGGAGCTGTTGTTCGTGAAGAGTCATCTAAAAAGGGTAAGGAATGGGTAGTCGGTGGCCATTTGGAGGCCCTACACCCAAGTAATCGTGATATGTTGTTTGTGATTTTTTTTTCCTTGTTCTCATGAGAATATTAGTCTATGTTGTTTCATGAATGCTTTATTCTACTACAGACTTTTGGTTGTTTTTACGTTAGATATCTTTTTCCCTCTTATTATCCTTAAATGCTTATTTATTTTCATGAGTAATTACTCACGGTTACGTATTCTGGAGGTTAAGCTTTGAGTTTCTCTGTAGTTGTATTTTTTTTTCATAGCTAAACTATCAAGCTTGGTAGAAGGAGCTACGCAACATGAATAATGCCTAGTAACCATTATGCAGAAATGAACTAAACAAAAGTTGGCATTTACTATTGTTATTTTGTTTTATTTCCTTGTTGCTCCCATTATACAGTATGTTACCCCGTTCATATGCTTTGTTGCTGCTCCATCTCAACATTTTCGCTGCTGTTTATAGTCTTTAACAAGCATGATTTCATCTTTTTTTTTTTCATTAATTCCTACTGCCTTGGATATCATTAGGAAGCATGTTTACTTCTACAGATTTAAAATATTGTTGTTATCCTTGAATTAGAAGCATGTTCGTTGTTCGTTTCGATCTAGTACTCATTGTTGCCATTCGTCGTTCCGGAGCATGTTTTGTTGTCACATTTCCGATGGTACTCGCTGTTGTTTTAAGCATGAATCGTGAGTATGATTTGACATCCTCTTCCGTAGTCCTCACTGTTGTTTGTACTCGTCAATTGAATGAACATGTTCTACTTTTGTGTTTCAGCATTAAAGAAGCATGTTCCCACTGCTTTGATTTTTCACCTTCGTTGCTACAAATAACTGTTTTAAATGCACATCTCACTGTCTAGCCTTTGACAATTTACGACTGTTTGTTTAGTCATTAATAAGCACATTTATAGCTGCAGATTTTAGTTATTAAAAGTATGTTTAGTATCTGTGATTGCTATTTCTATTCAGTTGTTAAAAGAAAGAGAAAAACATATTTTTACTGTTTTGTTTGATATTACTCGCTGCTTTCGGTCATTTAAGAGCATGATTCGCTATCTTAACTTGATGATGCTTGCTGCTATTATTAATTTGGAAGTATGTCTTCGCAGCCTGTTCCGTTATCTCTCGCTGCTATACATAATCAATTTAGAAGCATGTTCTATTGTTCCATTTCGTCATTAAAAATGTTGCTATTTATTATCATTCTCGAAGCATGTTTGGCTATTCATTTAGACTTGTTATTCACTATTAATTTAGTCATTCAAGAGCATGTTTCGTTGTCCCTGCCCTATATTATTTCGCTGCTGTATATGATCGACAAAATGTATGTTCGCTATTCTGTTTTTAATATTTCGCTGCTGGGATAGTCGATTTAAAAGCGTGATTAGCATTTATTTTCTGCTATTTATCATCATTTGAACCTCTGATATTTCGCTGCTATAGTAGTCGATTTAAAAGCGTGGTTTATTTTCTGCTATTTATCATCATTTGAGCAGCACGTTTCTCTGTTTCATTTCAATTATTATTATTATTCACTGTTGTTTAGTCGTTCATAAGCATGTTACGTTATTTCATTTCGTTATTTATTTCGATAATCGCACGCTGCCTTATGTCGATAAATTCATTCCGTTGTTAAATTCCTTTTATATGATTCCATTGCATTTAATTGTTTGTAGGCTGTTAGCCACTTTATTTGAGATCGATGATAAAGCATGCTTTAGATTTCCATCATTCCTTAAGCATAGTTAAGTTTTGTGTGTTGGACAATTATGCTTAGTTAAATTTTAATTTAACCGTTTGACATGTTATCATAGCATTCTACATGAATACACTTTATTTTCCTTACGTGTTATGCTATGCTATTTTATTGTAGATTCCTTAAAGTATTGTTGTTGACATCCATGTATGTGCTAGTCTATGTAGGAGTATCCTCATACATTCATGTAATAGAAACAAAGTAGGGAGTACCCCCTCGGGGTGGTACTCACATGCATGGTAAGGAAAGTAAAATGATAAGAAAAGATGAAAGAAAGGAATAAGGGAGTTGAGAGGTGGATGGGTAGCAGTCATAGTCTGGCAATTAGGCAATCCCTTACCTCATCGGGAACAGGACCTAGTTGCCCATAAGAGGTTAGGTCCGACCTACTACACTATCCCATACAGGTCTTCCAATCTCCAGCTCAAAGTACGAGTAAAGAACGAATAAAAGAACGAAAGTAATGAAAGAATTGGTTTGGATGGCCCCCATTCCAAAAGAAACTAAAGAGAAACATATGCACTTGTTTTAACCCATTTTCTTACTGAGCGTAAGCTCATGTCCTTACTTGTGGTGTAGGTAATGAAGTGATTGAACCAGGAGTGGCGGAGGAGGCCATTCCCGTGGAGCCTGTGGTGTATTCGGAGGAGGCAAAACCCAAGTAGAGTAGTATGGTATCACGAAAAGGAAGAAGAAGTTGTTTTGCAAGGGTTCTAATGTCAAACTTGGTTTGTAAACGTTAAATTTCTATTTTAACCCTTTAGAGTACTTATTCAAGATATTATGTAGGTTACACTTTGGAAACTAAATCGTAGATTTTTAATTAATTTTTTTTCATGATGCTTCAATTATGCTTCCGCTAAATTTATAAATCATAGTTTTTTTTCCTGATTTAATTGGCTGTTTTAGCAAGTTGGTAATGATCGAATTTTTTTAGCACTCTGATTTTTAAGGTCAAAAGGATTTTAAACAACGTTTTCATCATTTTTTGGAAGATTTAAGAACGTGGTTTTCAAAAGAAAAATTTTAACGTATTTTAAGACAAGTTGAGAATCTGGGTCGTTACAGACATACCCGCGAAGTTCATTCACAAAAGTTAGAGATCAAGACACCACAAACACGATCATAACATCGGAAACCCACCGCATGGCATTTGGTTCCATCCCCCACTCCCTCTTCTCCCCCTTCGTGCGGCGACTCCATGAAGGAAAGGAAGAAAACCTTTCTTTTAAGAAAAAAGGAAGTTAAACAAAATTTTAATTATTTTATTTAATATATATAATATAAATGAAGATATTATAAATATTCAATAAAATTCTTAAATCATAACCCAACAATACCCAACAAAAGTCAAAACTCTAAACTCAATTTATGGTAACATGAACTTATCGCACATAATCCCACAGTTTCAGGCTGCAAAGGAACATGAAAGACACAAGTTGGCCATTGACTGAACCCCTCACACATGGCTGAAAACCCCAAACATGTGGCAAGAACTTGGTCAACACAAAACAAATTGACTTAGACTAAAGCGAAAAATTTATTAAGAAAATTATAAAATCCAAAAATTTGCAGATTTTACATATTGTGTCCTCATATCAAGAAGAAGCTTGCTAAGCTACAACACACAGAGTGAAATTGGTGTCCAACATTTGGTGAAGTTAGTCGATTTGATGTCACTGATGGTACCAAACGGTACGTAGTTGATTTGGATAGACGTACCTGTAATTGTTACAAATGAGAGCTAACTAGAATCTCGTGTGTGAATGCATGCAATCTCGTGCATGCATGTAATCTCGTATATGCATTTTATGAGGAGGACGACTGAGAATTATGTTCACGTATGGTATTATCGGGAAACATACATGAAAATGTGTTCTCACTTTGTCCAGTCTGTCAGTGGCCAACACATGTGACCTGAAACGGATCAGGATCCAATTTTACCACCGCAAATAAATAGACAAAAGTGATAACTCTTGAAAAAGAGTTATTATGCATGATTATTTTGTATTAAAAATGCTTGAATTAGGTGATGTGTGACGTAAATTTACTATAATTTCTATAGAATGTTGTAGCATTATCTATTTAGAAGAAATAATTAATTTTACTATTTTTCTTGTGATTTAATGCAAAAATGATCCTGACTGATGACTAATTTGAATTTTGAATGCAAAAATAAAATGCCAGATTTAAAGGGATGAAAGTAAGGAATTAAAATCAAATTTGACAAGTAGTTAAAGAAGAAAAGATGGTTGTGAAGAGAGAGAACCAAAATTTTGGGAGAGAAAATAGAGATAAGAATGAGTTTAAAAGGCTATCGGCTGAAAGAGAAAAGGGATAGTGAGACGAGAAGGATGCGTAAAAAGAAAGGGAAGCTACTGGAAAGGAGAAGGAGAAGAGAGGATTTCTTCGACAACAGTTGAAGAACCCTACCAACGTCGCAGTAAAGTATTGTGCAAACCTACATATATCAGTTTGTATTCTGGAAACAAATCCTTATTGTTACACTGTATAGCATAGAGATAATAGAGAAGGATACACTTAATTTTTCTGTTTATTTTCTTATGAAATTTCTTAGATTAATCATGTTGATGATTATTTTGATTATGGGTTAAGTTTTATAATGGTGAGGAGAAGAGAGAACTTATTTTGTAATTTATTATTTTGTTATGGATTGTTATTAAATTAAGCGGATGAATTAATATGGTATTATTAGATAAATCATTCTATGTTGACAGGTAAGATTGATTATAAATATTCTTGTTTTACCGAGCAATAAATAAGAATAAAAAATTCATATTAATTCGTGTGAAAAGAATATTTACATATCGTGTTATTCAATTCATATGGTTCAATTGAATTTATATTAATTTAAGGGTTATTTTTATTTGACACCTCCAACTATGGACACCTTTTTATCCAATACCTCATGGTTTTAAAATTTTCAATGAACGCCTTATACCATCAGGCATTTGCATCACTCACCTTCCGTTTACTACCGTCAATCAGAAATGAAGAGGACCTCTGCAGCAGCTCACCTCTCCAGGCGAAGGTGAAGGCGAAGGCGAAAATGAATTCTCCATCTGCTTCTTTTGTAGCCTTACATGCCTCGAGAAGTTCAATTGTATCAGTTTCTTGTTTTTCACTGAGCAATGTCCTCTGTTCTTGAAGAAATTTTTTTCGGTTTTGAATGAAGTTTCTAACGTCTCTCTCTAGAAAAGGCAATTGATCACCTGTTCTCCAACTCCAGCTCCTTCATTATACGATGGATAGGAAAATCCATTCTTTTGAGCAGAGAAAACGACAATGAATCTCCAAAAATTGAGAAAATTAAGGAGCTCGAGGCTTATTTGAAGGAAATCAATTTCAGGTCTTCTCGGATTGCAGAGAATGAAGACGATCGAGGAGAGGTCAAAGATGGAGGGGAGAACAAAGAAGAAGACTCAGCCAACAGTGATCTTCATTCAATTGAATTGAACATGGACAACAACAACAAGAGCTACAAATGGAGTTTTGCTAGCCAGGAAAGTGCTCAATCTGACTCAAAAAAAAATTCTTTAAAAAAAGAAGTAAAAGGCAGAAAATCATTTTCAGAGAAAATGGGGGAGCATATGCTTCAACAGAGGAGCATCCAACTGTAAATATGGAGATTCAGGCAGTAAAAGCCAGGGAAACTCAGAAAGATTTTTTTCTAATGGAAAATCCATTATTTCGAGCAAAATTTCCATAGTAACTGAGAGCATCTTTGTCACTCTTAAAAACCATTCCCACATAAGGGGTATGGCTCCAGATTGCGCCATTTCAAACTTCACCAATTGAGATGGAGTAGAACCCACATTTCAAAATAGCAACTTATCAAGCTATAGTTGAACCCAGCCAGCAAAACAATCTCCTCCACAGGCAGAACCAAGAGAAGGGAAACAAATCAGCCGACCAAGGACCGTTTCTTCACTGTCAAGTTCCAAGAGGGACTTCAATGGAAGTAAGAATCGCATCTGCAGAAAAAAAAAAAAAAGACGATTTGATGCGAATAAAGCTTCATATACCTCGATCAAACTGCTTTCTCCAGTTTTCGCTCACTATTTCTATCTCTTCGAGTCTTGTCTAAGGTTGCCCCCCATTCGTCTAAAAGCTTAAAAAAGTCGATAAGCAAATGGGAGAACCAGACTGCGAATGAGAAGAATTATAACACTCAACACTCTACACTCTACACTCTACAGAGGAGAAAGAAACTGGGTAAGGTAGTAAAAAATGCTCCTTGATAGTTGAAGGTGTTGGATAACAGAAGCAAACAGAAGAGATGTGCAAGCTTCAGAGAGGAGAGAAGCGCTACTGCAATGGTCCTATTCAGCTCTGATTGACGGTAGTAAACGAAAGGTGAGTGATGTAAACGCCCCATAGTATAAGGTGTTTATTGAAAATTTTAAAACCATAAGGTGTTGGACAAAAAATGTGCCTATAGTTGGAGGTTTCAGATCAAAATAACCCTTAATTTAATGTCTCTAAGTTATTTGTGACTGAATAAGTTGAAGAATATAACTCAAGCAATTCGATAGAATCTTGATACCGGAGAGAATTCTAAACTATCTGCATAATTGCCATAGCAACCTATAACATTTGTAATAAAAGTTATATAAATAAGGAAATTTACTCCAAACCAATCATTCATAATCTCATCTTCCAGAAGTACTTACACTTGTTATTTTAATTATAATTTTTGCTATAATATTATTTATCATTTTCAAATTTGGTTAATTGTTGTTTTGCATAAGATAATTTTTGTTAAATTATCCTTGTGAGATCCTCACTTTAGTCATTCTATATCACTTTGTTAGTGATATGTGAACTTGTGTTAAATGTAGTTTTGCTCCAACACCAAGGAGGCCTAAAAAACAAAGGGTGAGAGATCTTGATGAATCTCATAGCTGGACAGTCCTAAGCATGAGAGATGTCAGCACAACATGTAGCAGTATTAGGGTATGAGCCATAATATTTGCGCTTGTCAAGGTGGAGGCTCACCCACTGGAGAGGCAAGTGGCAGCAGCAGAGGTGGAAGTAGTAGTGGTGAAAGAGGAAGCAACACATTTATGAGTTTTACCATTGCTGCTGAAACACAAGTGAGTACATTATTATGTTTATGCTATTAAAAATTATTTTAACTATGTGCGCTTTTTATGACACAGTATTACCTTTGTTATACAGGAGTCTGTCCTGCCAGGTCCACATCTTTGGTGATTTGTTTTATTTTTTTTGTAATTTAATTGTACTATATTATATTAATGACATTTTGTATGGTTGTAATTTAATATTTTGCAAAGATTATAAACATATTTGTATTTATTTCTAACATTTTAAATTTATTTCTGAATACTGAAATTGGTTTATAAGAATTCAATAGTCAAATGGTGAATTAGGGTGGTAGAGAAAAAACATACATATGCTAAACACACCTCGTGCGTGTTTAAGGATGTTGCAATTGATTCTACATGGATGCAGACGTCCGGGGTACATCCACGGATGTCTATGGACCGTCCTTGGAATCTAATGGGAATGAAAGGATGTTGCATTTGGTGTTGCATTGGACGTCGACATCTGAAGTACATTTGCGAGCATTTAAGCCTTCCTCAAACTCCTATGGAAATGAGAGCATGTTGCATTTGGTTTTGCATGGATGCGAACGTCCATGGACCATCCTCAAACGTCCATGGGAATGAAAGGACGTTACATTTGGTTTTGCATTAGACGCCGATGCCCGAGGTACATCTGCGGACGTCTGGGCCTTCCTTGAACGCCCATGCAAATGAGAGGATATTGCATTTGGTTTTGCATTAGATGTGATTTCCTATGGGAATGAGAGGATGTTCCCATAGCAATCTCAAACGAATCCTTAATATTAATATTCACGGAAAAAAAAAACAAAACACTTCAAAACATTTACAATAACTCAGAATCAGAATATCCAACCAGAATATCATAATATGTATAATAACTCACAACTAGAATATTCAACCATAATATCATAACATGTAGAATAAATCAATCTCAAAGGTACAATTACATCGAGTAGATACAAATGTAAAATAACAAATGTACAATTACACTTGCTAGAGATCGATGATGTTGAACCTCAATTTGGGGTTCACATATACATGAGAAGAGTGCTTGAAAAGGGACTCTGGAGGCTCTTCGTGATGGAGTTTGCTCTATTGATTGTAATACCCCAATATTTTTAATTATCAGGATATTACAAAGGGCGTACTAGGAGCATTAAAATTAGGGATTTAAAATGATGAAAGGGGGGTATTTTAAAATTAATACATAAGTTGAATAAATTATATTTAATTTAATAAATTAAAATAAATGAGTAGTGTATGGACTGAACCAGTTCAGCAAGAACTGAACCGGTTCAAACCACTTGAACAGGTTTGCTGGGCGAACCAGTTAAGGCAAAAAGAAAACAGAATGGCCAAAAGGCCATTCTGCGAGAGGGAGAGAGCGGGAGACAGGGGAGAGGCGATGGCAACTAGGTCCCGCGTTAGGGAGGCGACGGTGATGGTTGGTTCAGCGTGCAGCTATTGGCGAACGAAGAGGTGAGCGTCAGGACGGCTAGGGTTCGTGATTTGGGGCTTGGGATCATTGTTGTTGCGGTGATTCCGGCAACGGGACGAGGTAAGTGGAAGGTTTCCTCCTTCCCCTTCATGTTCTGACGGTCAGGCGTGGGCTAAGGTGCTCGAAGCTCGGCGTCGGGCAGGCGTGGCTGTGGTCCTTGCTGGCGTGGCTTCCAGCTCGGGACTGGACCGGTCCAGCTTGCTATGGGTTGAACTGACGAAAACGACGTGGAACAGGCGACAACTCGCGTGGGGAACACTCTCAAAATTTCAGAGGGGTTGTCGGTGGCTGGTTGTCGCTGTTAGAACATTGTCTCATGGAGCGAAGGATAAAAATGGCAGAGGAGGGGGGGGGGGGGGGGGGTGAGCTCTCGGGTGATGTTCTTGAGTGATGGCCGAGTGAACGTTGAGGGAGAGAATTCTATAGCCGAGAGAAGAGAGGAGGTCAGAGCTGCTGGACTGCTATAGGTCTTCCCTGTTTTCTGGTGATGGCTGAGAGGGATGGCTGAAGAGAGATTGGCTGCTCTCAGATGTTGGGTGAGCATTTCTTCCTCTATCATGTTAGTTAAAGCACATTAATGAAGAATAATTTGTGGATTGCTGAACTGCTCTGTTAGATTTGGAATAATGTTCAGTTGTTATAAATCTTGGCTTTTGTTCATGTGGGTTTCTGGCTGGTTTGATAGTTGATTTAGATTGTAGTGGTCTGTCGTGTGGGAATAAATTACTGCTGGATAATGGATAATGAACTGTTGTGACGGATTTGTTTTGCTCTTGGATAATGGATTCTATTTCCTATAAAGCATATTGTTTTTGTCAAGGCTTGAATGGCAATCTTGTTGTTGGGTATTGCATTTCGGTCAATAGGATATAATTGTGCATTGTTGAAGAGTGTTTTATACCTCTTTTGGTTACCTGCTGGATTATGGAATATGTATATATGGAAATGCTCTGTTTACTTGGAATGTTTATGTTCAATCTATGATAAGCATATAATTAGGGGAGAATCATGTTAAGTTGCATTTAATATTGTTGTAGTTATCGGAAACGAATATTAGGATTAATTATTAAGCTAAGTCTGTGAGATTAAGTAGTAAGTTAACGAGTGGATGAAATAATTTTAGTAATGACTAGCTATTTCTAATGATGGTATCGGAAAGAGATAGGAGATAAAAAATTGGTGCTAACGCGTGAACGCTTCGAGGTAAGAACTTGGGTGTGTCCTTGGCTTGAGGAAGCCCTACACTGCAAGTAACGTGTGCGTGAGTGGGATAGTGTGTACATTTTCTATGCTTTGTAGAGCTTGTATTGTAGGTCCTCTCTGACATTGTTGTATGTTCTGGATACTCTACATGTTTATATGCTCGTTAGTTGTAAGTTAGTTCTCTGTATGTTTTTATGTTTGAATAATCATTCGTTGGTATACCTGTATGTTTTTTTATGCTTTGTTTGCTGTAGGCTTTGGATGCTCTGTGATGTTCCTATGTTTATGCTGCTTTAGTGTGATACTTGGTTGTTCACGTGTATTTCTGGTTGATATTGCGTAGCTCTATAGGTGATTTCTTATTATTTGTGTTGTGACTTGGATTCCCTGTTGTAAATGAAACTCTTGTGCATGATATCTAAAATGAGTAATTATAACTAGTGTAATTAACTTACATATTGTTAATATGTTAACCTTATTGTTAATTTATCAACCACGTTAACCTAATCGATCTAGCTAACTTAAGCAAGATAATAATTATAAGCATGTTAATAAAATAGGATATAGACCTTTTCAAGCATGTTATCATTAATTAATGCATTGCTTGTTTATATATCGGTTTGTATGGTCGAGCATGCTTATGTCCGTTATGGTTGCTATATGAATACTCTTGTATGAGCCCTTCGTTAATTCTTGAATGTTCTGTTAAGATAGTTCCTTGTATGTGCTTTTAGGATGATCTCATACCACTAGAAACAACTAGGAACACCACCACGGGGTGGCCACTTGCCTTGAGTGAAGAAAAAGAATTAATTCTTCCTTATCGGGATTCCAAGACTAATTAACATAATTAATTAGAAAACATAGAATTCCCCAAACTCCATGCTCTATGTACGAGCTATTTCCTAAGATATGTAACTATGCCTAACATACGTAATTAAAAAGATTCGTTTGGGGCGGACCCATTCCAAAGAATTAAAGAGCGGCATTTCATATGCATAAACCCATTTTCTTACTGGGCCTTTAGGCTCACGCCTTACTTGTGGTGTAGGTACACATGACGCGTCGACTTTCTCGAGCAAGGAAGAAGCAGTTGATGAAGGATTTGCACCGACTAGCTTGTGGTTGGCCAGGTTACGAGCAATAAGATGTAATTGAGTTGTAATGTAATTAATTTAAGTTTACTTTTCTAAATTGTAATTAAGTGTTTAGTTTATTCCTTTAAATTATTTACGCTGCCGCATATGTTTATTTTCGCAACATTTTAAATAATTATTTGTTTTCAACGCTTCTGCATTTTATTAAATAAACGATTTTTACAATGAGTTTAACGAACGGTTGGTAGCGGTCCGAATTAGGCGTACTCTGACACGTTTTTCTCAAATTTTAACATATTTTTAACGAATTATGAAAATTCGGGTCATTACATTGATAGTTGTGAATCACTAGCACACCGACAGGGTTCGAGAGTTAAAATATGCCATGTGGGCAGAAATGGGAAGAGAGAAATTAATATGTAATTTAAAAGCACAATGATTATAGTATAGTGTAAGAAAATATATTATTTTTTATATGTAGGGGTAAGACAATTACAATTGTCTCTCGTAATATCACTTGGTAGCCGTAATGGGTGTGTAGATAAACTAATGACATGATACATGTGTGCTTTGAGTGTGTCCAAAATTAAAACCATATATTATAAATTGTTTGACTAGGGGAAAAAATATTGCAGGAATGATTAAAAATGACTTACATGGATCCACTCAAGAGTCATAAACAAGTCCCTCACTTGGATGTCAACTATTTCTTTCTCATTCAATGTGTTATACTGAATAAAAAGAAAGTATTCAAGAGATTTATTTAAAATAGCAGCTTTTTAAACATTGATTAATCATACGACAAAAAATTATCCTCACTGATTCAGATATTGACTTTTGCTTTGGAATGATGAGAGTAGTCATCTTTCAAACATTGTTTTTCTAAAAAAGGACATCATGAAGCAAGATGCCTTAAACATACAATCAAAACTAAATAACTTTCAATTGATATAGTTTCTTACCACAATGCCCGCAAGAATACCATATGTTGTCAAGTTCTTTTTGGTATTTGCACGATCCCATCACATGAAATCCTCCATCAATTTCACACGTTGAAATGATCAATTTGAGCACTAGCATCAGACTACTAGGTGTCCCCTTAAATTTGATCCATTGCACAAAATCAAATTGAAGATATACCCCATGCAAATTTGATGTGAAGCAAGTATGGGAATTGCTTCATTCGATGGAAGATTCATTGCCAATATCTTTTGAACTTTAGCAAGAGTAGGAGAAGGGAATGATTGTCTGATAGTAAGAGATCAACACAATTGTAACACATTGTTATATGTCATTCAAAGAGACTAAATAAAGTACTAATGCATATATAGAAAGTGAATATAAACTAAAAAACTTATATACATTCGTCGGGAGATGGAGGGATTGTTGGAGGATCCACACGCCTCCTCAACTCATCCACAAGTGTCTGTTGCATGGCAGTTAACTCTTCAATTCATCTACCCATTGCTTCAATTTGCTCGTACATTCCTTCAATTTGGCTACCATAGGCTGCAACCAAGGAAGTCAAGCTCTCCAAGCAGCCTGCAATGTTGTTCCACCTCTCCTCAGCCATCGATATAGAGTGAGATGACTGAGGAGGGGACTGACCAGTATCATCCTCCACTTGATCTGAGGACGCTTGAGGATATGCAGCCAATGTCGAAGGAGGTTGTGCACCTTTGAATACCCACTCCCCTCCAACTTTGGCCATCCCCATCCGAGCAAGGGTCACTTGATTGTAGACACCCAAGGCTTTTTCTTTGATTCTCAGCTTGTTAGGAGGAAGCGTTAGTCTGCTACAATTAGCAATCTTTTGAATGAGCTAGTTGTAGAGTAGATTCTTCTTTGGGTTGTTGAGGGCGTTGTTCATGAGATTCATAATCATGTATCCAAGGTTAAATCTCTTTCCATTGTATAGCTTTTCCATCACATAGATATCCACGCAGCTAAGGCGGTCTCGATGTCCATCCTGAGGTAGGATTGTGTGAGATATCATGTGATGGATGACTTAGGCTTTGACGATTAAGTCTTTGGATTTGGGCTTGTAGAAAGCTCCAATGTCGGGATTACAATGCAATTGTTGCAACAGTGCTATACCTTCTCATTGTTTAATAAATTTTGGCTCCTTGGATATGTGAAAATATTCGTCGCTTAGTTCCTCTGTCGAGCATCCAAACAACTCATTTAAATCATGAGTTAACCTAATATCACATCCAAACATATAAGACTTAAGCTATAATGACCCATTTTTCATATAATTTTTTTCAAAATATGTTATAAAATGTATTTAACATACCATTAACATCATAACATAGCGGAAGCCTTTCCTTTTAATTTAAAAGACTCATTGTACCATTCAAAGTGTATAAAACATATATTACAAAGCACTATCTCAATCTTTATTTTAAACAGTACATAACTATATTTTAAAACATTTATATATAATATAATGAGTGGTAACCCATTAGTCAAAATCTCCATGCGACACAAGTGTTCAATGTAGCTATGCTCCTTCAGCTACGATCTCATTATCATCAATTTACATTCTTCTCATTCAGGTCACACTTCTTATCTACATCACAAGATTTATCTATGAGTTTGATACTCAATAAGAGATAAGGTAGATTATTAACAATGAGATACCCATGATAAGCAATTTTATAAAAACATGCATTTTTCGTTCAGTTTTTTCTTTTCAGTCACATAACAGTCCTAGCGCTGGAGGTCAACAACTCAAGGGAAGAGATACATCATTTGGTCCTCCTTATGCGAGACCGTCACTCAGCCCCACCCCACAAATATCTATTTACATTTATTCAGTCAAGTTTATCAATCATAAACATATGCATAAATTGTTTTTGCATATTTTCTTGAAAACCATGATGCATGAAATATACATGTGAACATAATAATGCATAACTTTTTCTTAAGAATCCTATAACATGTTCATGCATCGCATTTCATTATGATATGTCAACACTAAACAACCAATTTGATCATAATAATATCCTTGTATAACACAATAAATCAAACAATGTCACAATCATTAATAAATTCCTAAAATCTTGTAATGTGGCCCAAATGGCCAAAAACATGCAAGATTTTTACCTTGTGATCTTAAGGCAATTACAACACTTAATAATATCCTCTTGGGTTTCAAAACCTAGAACATGATAACTTTTCATCAACATCCATTCAAACATTTAGAACTTAAAATAGTTATAGCTTCTAACAACCAAATTCCTTAATTCCAAAACTCAAACTTCACCAACATTGTGTATATTAATCTAACCATTCAACTTGAATAACTTCTTGCACATGCTTAGAATAAAACATCATTCAATATGCGTAACTTTTTGGTTTCACTTTATAGTTTTCATTCACCTTTGAAAATTCATAACTTCAATTATACTTAACCAAATTTATTAATTTCAGAACTCATATCTTCCTTGAAATGTCTAGTATAGCATACTACAATGGTTTTGCATTATATCCTCATTAAGATAGCTAATAATTCCCAAGTATTAGAATTACTCAATTTTTGACCAATTTCATTTTTTTCATTCTCTTTAGCTTACAAACTTAATGAACTCTTAAGATTCTTTAAAATCATAAAGAAAACCCTTATTACCTTCAAAGAGTCAAGATAGGGACAATCTTCTTGAGAGTTACGTGGTCCTCAATGGTTTTCTCACAATTTTGAAGTTTTTATTGTCAAATAACAACCCTCCCTTGCTTCTTAACAGTCTTTAAGTAAGAAGTGTCGCACATATTAGATACCAATATGCTTAGTCATCACTTTCTTTCCAAATTAAAATTTAACAGGAAATGTTATTTCAAGTGACATTTCGTATTCCTGATCGACCGCTCATTAACTCCGGTCAACCGTGCCCACTTATCAAAGCAAATCCTATGTCGAGCTGGATATCAGGGACACCTAGTTTACCTCCGCGGAAGCTTAGCCTACTATTGCGAATGCTTATCCTTTTATGGAAAGCCATTATACAATGGTTACAAACAACCACAAACTCATATTCGGTCGACCGCATTTCTATCAGAGGCTAAAACATTACAATATGTTTTTATTCTGGTCAACCGCACCTTCAACCCAGTCGACTGTAAAGTCACTCAAGAGCTTCTGACATACTTCTGTTGTCTTCTATGCCTCCGTGGATACTTAAAATTCTCTTTGTAAAGACCCAAATTTTTAACTTTTCATGAAAATCCCGTTAAATTTTAAAACTTTTGCAAAACGATTTAAATCCCATTGGAATTTAATATCAGAGTGTCCTTTCTCAAAATCTTGATCATTATGACATTTCGTTAAAAATTCATTTAAATAGTCAATGACTAAGATTGTTAAATCAAATATTAAAGATGTAGCAGAAATGTAAAACGGAAACACTTATAAGTAAAAGTTCAGGGTATAAAACATCATATACTAAAAATAGAGTTAAAGAAAATACTTAGTATTTTACAAATAAGGTTTTACCCTTAATTTCTCACAAAACATACATTCTCTTTCTTTCTTTGGCCACACTCTACTTCGATCGTGTTTCATCCAGATATGCCACAGGCTCCATGGGAAGGACCTCCTGACCTCATCTGCTTCTGGTATTATTATCTCATTACCTACACCACAAGTAAGGGCGTGAGCCAATGGCCTACTAAGGAAATGAGGTTATGCTCATGTTATGCCTCTTATTAGTTCATTGTGGAATGGAGGCCACCCAAACCAACCTTTTTATTTCATTCATTCGTTCGTTCGTTCTTTACTCGTACTTCGAGCTAGAGATTGGAGAATTTCCTTTGTGATGGAATAGTGATCGAATCTAACATTTTACTTGCAACTAGAACTCTCATACCCTATTAGGGAGGAGCTTCGGCTAGTTGCAAACTAGACCTGCTACCCATCCGCCCTCTAACTCCCTTTTTCTTTTCTTTTTTTTCTTTCTTAACATTTTTCCTGTCCAATGCATGTGAGTACCACCCCAAAGTGGCACTCCCTACTTGTTTCTATTAACATGATGCGTGATGACACTTTCAACTTAAATAGCCCATATATGGAAAGTAATTGATAATAATTTATGGAATTGACAATCGATAATAGAAAGGCATAACTTAAAACATGTACCACATACATCGACAGTATCTAAGCAATATGAAGCAATATAAATGAACACATAGCAGCGTACGATCAACGAATAAAGCAACAAAGCATGCTTTGAACGACAATAAACAACAGCAATCATCAAAGAATAATAGCGAGCATGCATTTTAAACGATTATCCTACAATAGTAAGAGTATCGAAAACAAAATAGTGAAACATGCAACTTTTACGATTATATATCTAGTAGTAACAATGTCAAAAATAGAACATTGGAACATGCTTTTTAAACAATTGAAATGACAGTAGAAGAAACGACTAATAACACAGCAGAAATGAACACTAAACATGCTCTTAAATGCTTTATACTGACATTTAACAAGATGCTCAAGGTGTTAGACATTCTTAACGTTCACAAATAGACAAAAATATATCACATTAATGAAACATGTTAAGTAAAGTGTTAACTAATCCTAATCCAGATAGTTCATATAAGTTCATTCTACAAGTAACTTGCACAATACACTCATTAATTTAGGCATGTTCAACATTCTAAATTAGACAGGGAAACGATACTTCAATTTGCTAGAGAGTAATAGTACATAACAGCGAATGTAACCTTGAATAAGACACAAACATGCTTCGAAATTGACGGAATTTAACGATAATATAACAGCCACTAAACAACAATTAAGTCATAGGAACATGCTTTGAAATTGACGGAAGTTAACGACAATATAACAGCGAACTAAACAACAAATAAATCCTAAGAACATGCTTTAGTATTGATGAAAATTAACGACGAAATATAACTAACAAGCATACTAACAAATTAATAACGAGAGCAAAACTAAATACAACGTTTTATGGAGATATACTTAACGAATAGTCAATGAAAACATGCTCAATAATTTGATACAGCAGGAACTTGCTAAATAAAAATGATATTTACTAAAACCAGAAGGTTTCTAACCAAAACCAAGAAATAACAGTATTATAAACTAAATCTATCAGATTAACAATTGATGTGAGCAACACACAATTTCAATTTAGGTATTTCAACGCTTTGATAGCAAGACAATAAGGAATTCCATCAAAATAGTAACTGCACATTTGAAGAACGGATGACAGAAATTTAGGAAATCAAGCATATATGTCATTTGTCCATTTATTCTTGCTTTGTTCATGCTTTGGTTCATCACAATTCTAACTTCCAGTTAACAACCATCAAACAATCATGCTTAAAAGGAGAATTTACAGAAAATAAATCACAAAACAGTCAACTTCACTCACACACACAATTCAACTTGTGGGTGGCCAAGACTACCAATTCCTTACCCAATTTCGGAGAAGACTCGCTGCACTAAAATTTTCGGACCACTTTCTAGACACTCTCCCTGCAACTCTCTTTCCTTCTATGTTTTTGCAACCCACGAAGGAATGTTTTTTCCCCTCACCATCCACCACTGCCTGCTTATTTTATCAACAAATTTTATCGACCAAATCATAACTCCCAGCAGACAAAGGTTCATCAATTCTTGCCAACCTCACTGGATGATCCCCACTCTGCATTTTAATGCAGAGTTCGATCCCAGGCTGGAAGAGTGGTTGATTGTCTGCATTGCCGACAATGTTTCGGTTCAAAACAAACCGTTCAGCCCGAGTCGGATGCAACTGGTTCGCAGGTCGTTATCCCACCCGATTGAACCTGCCCTGCCAACAGTGAGGAATCTCTGATTCGTCCCACAAATCGGACCTCCAGCCAAAGCCCGATCTCTAGAACATAAAGGAGCAGAGAATCGGTTAGGCTTACCTCAATCCTGATGACGAAAACGCGACGCTTGACAGAGCTCGACGCGAGCCCTAGCCTCGACGCCGTCCCGCCGTCCATTCGCACGTCGCCGTTGGAGCAGCTCGCCGGCTGTCACCTCCCGAGCTCGCCAATGAGGAAGCTCGCCCTCGCCATTCCTCTCTGTTCTCGTTCTTCCTTCCCTTGCTCGCCCCTGCTCTCTCTTTCCCCTCTCTTCTCGCAAAAATGGCTGAAGGCCATTCTTTTGACCTTCAGCAAACCAATGTGAACCCGTTTGATTGAACCGGTTCTCATCTCTAATCATTCAAATTAATTCTCCACACATATTAAATCTCATTCATTTAATTCCTAATTAAATCTTCCCTACTAATAATTTAATCTTTCATTATTCTTTCCTTATTTAAAATAAATCTAATTAATACCCATTTATTTATTCTCTCTAAATAATTTACCCCCAACTTAATAATTTAATTCGTTAAATTAGCATCCAATTTATCCTCATAAATACTTGTCATAATAACAAATATTGATATGCAATGTCATATATAATTTAATCACATCGTGTATACAAGGAGAATGGTATCAGGGTATTACAATCTTGGTTCTCAGTTGACCATACCCTAATTCAGGTCGACCACAACCTCCCAGAGACACTAATTTCCTTTGAACGGGTTGCTTAGTCCAAAACATATGTTTTGCCTTCCAGATGTCTATCCCTGAAGCGATGTTTCACATGCAGATGACAGCCCAAATTATGCGGATGACCGCAATTCTTTTTTCCAGTATTTATAACCTAGGTCAGACGTCCACTCCAGAGATAGTTTTTCACTTACGAATGTCCATCAAACTATTCCATACAAAAATTTCACAAAATACCTAGCATCAGGACGGCTGCTCCAATTCTGAGGATGCCCACAATGTTACTAAAATTTATATCCCAAAACAAAACATAATCATCCATTATAATTCAACCAACAATTCATCCAAACCAAATAAATCCATATTTTCAACAATTAATATTTTTACACCATTTTTCAAACATAGTTAATACAAAAATTCACACTTAGCAAAATAAAATTTTCAGGTATTACATTAAGCTCTAAGGGTTGGGTGCCCATCTTCAAATTTGCGTAAAACAATTTAGCAACCCGCTTATAATAAAATCCACCCATCTTGCACAACCCAACAAGTCCAATGCGCTCAAACGTATCTTATATTCCTAAATCTGTGAACTCATGAAATTCTACTCTCCTAGAGATAATAATTGTAATACCCGAAAAATCTCTATATGTGCAATGTAAAGAAATATGTGTATTATATGTTTTGATAATTGAAATTTGTTTGGTGGTAATGATTTATGAATTGATTATATTGGGAATTATATGGTGTGATGTATATTTGGAGAACTTTGTGTTTGGCATAAGTAGGAATGAAATTCAAATGGTTATGGGACCTTTGGAGAAGAAAGCGGTTGATCACACTAAGGAATGAATGATCGGTTATACATAGGAATGGAAATTTGAAGCTCTCCGATGAATGTCTGGTCGATCAACATATTAGCATTTGATAAATTGTGGTTAGCAGTCATTCAACTTCAATACATATTAAGAAATAAGGATTTTGGGTGGTCGATCAATGAACGACCTGCGTCTATGCAAATTGTTAAGTTGACAAATTTTGGTCAATTAGTTGGAGAAGGGAGGTTGATAGGCTCCAAGAAACAAATGGAGAGCCTTAAAGAAATCTGTCTCGGAAAGCTAACAATACTCGAACCAGCAGCAAGGATTTGAATCAAGCTCCAAAAATACACATGAACTAAAGCTGTATTTTGGAGAAAATAAACTTAATATATTCAGGCAAGTTGTGTCAAAATCCCAACCCAAAAAGCACTCTGGATTAGGAGATATATCAAATTCAATAACAACCCGAAATTAGTTTCCAGTAGGACAGTTTTACCAACACAGAATCAAAATGGAATAACTTGAGCTACAAACACCAAACGGCGCCCAAATTTGGAAGCCAATTCCCTGACTTAATCTTGAACAAATCACTAGAAGACATCAAACAGAGACAAACGTTGTAAGGGCATCAAACAGATACTATAATCATCGGTAACAACAATCCAGCAAAAATTACAGATTCTGCACTTCAACAATGATCTGAAAATATCCCTCTTCAATCAATAATCTCCAAAAGACTTCTTCAACAAATAACCAGCATTTAATCACCAGAACATATATTATCCAAGAAGCAAGAAAAGAACATAAAAGAACTTCAAGAATCAAGAGAAAATACAATGGAGTCCGCGGACCTCCTAGTGAGAGGGGCGACTTTGGGGTTGGCCGAAAACCAACACTCTCCAAGGTTGGAAAGTTCTCTTGTCTCCACACCACAATCTTACCTCGAAGATAAGGATTGGAAGAAACAATATCCCAAGGCTTGCAAGGTTGAGAAGCTTCAAGAGAGCCCTTGCTTGGGTGATGGATGAAATCGGCGCTAAGGGGAGGGGGAGGCCACGGGTAGGTGTTTTTCCAAAACACAAAAATTATTTCAATTCAAAACTGGTTTCTTCTTCCAAACGAGGGTACATAAACCCTATTGTTTACAAAATAGGTCGAAAGACCAAAATACCCTAGTAGCAAAATGACTAAAATAACCCTTAATTAAAACAACAACAACAAGTCCGAGTTTGAGTTTTTCTCTCTGAGACAAAGATATTTGACATACCAAATGAAGCCCAAATACAACGTTCAATATCTCGTTCGAAACCTCTGGATGTTGGCTACATTTCGTATGAAGGACAAAAGTTGAAACAATGTCGTCCCAATTGTCGAAATAGCCCTTGAATGTCCACAGTCCGGTTTTAGGCGGAAATGGAAAACCTATAATTTCCTCCCAAAGATTACAAGATCTCCATTAGCCCAAATGCCAACTCCTCTTTGTTTATTTGAATCAAAAACCTACAAAATAAATAAAAAGTTAGAAAATAAAAGAGCCCTTGGCTTGGGCTCAAGTGACAGGGGTTTGGGGCACATCAGTGGTTCATCAGCGTCTTTACAGATTGTAAAGTTGAGATTAGCGGTCAATCATTTGGAAGAAGGTGATCAACCGACTTATCAAAGAAAACACAGAGTCTAGTTTAGGGATTATTTTGCGGTCAATCATCTGAAGGGGGGTGATCGACCAGAATGTCAAAGGTCACCTAAAATTTCGTAAGATGTCAAGTTTCAATTGGAGGCTTTGAGGGATGGAAACTCCAAGATTGACCCCTGCAACACTACCTCCAGCTTGATGCTGGAAAAGAAGGAAACTTGAGAGTTTAAATGAAGAAAACATGAACACTTAAAGAAGGAAAAAGGAAGTTTCTCTCAAGAAAACCTCCCCTAAAGCTATTCATCTCTTCTTCCGTGAATGTCTTCTCAGAAATTTTAAGTTAAGCCATTTATACATAGTACTAAGGACATTTTAAGGAAGATATAGGTCCTGGAATTATAGGATTTGGTTAAGTATTATGGAAGTTATGGTTGATCAAAAATAGGTAAAATTCAGGGGGGAAACCCTAGAATGCATACTTAAAAGACATTCGTCCTATCTTAGATTTTTATGAATGTTTATTGATTATGAAGGTGCTGTTCTACAAGAAGGAACTTCAAGTGTGAAAGTTTACAAGGAACAAGTTAAGAGATATACATGTGTTTAACCAATAGAGTGTACATTACAAGATATTAGGATGTATTTTGTTGTATTGTTGTTTGACTATTGTTTTTGGTAGATTGATAATGCTATTGGTTAATATTATTGATATACTAATTTGGTTGTATTGATGATAGTAATCCAATGATAAATTGTTGCACATATGTTTAAATGTTGAATGAAATGCATATATATCATGCATCATGATTTGTATATGATATGATAATGTTGACATGCATATGCATTGTAATGCAAAGGAAATGAACTGAATAAACGTAAATAGGCGTTGGAGGCTAGGGGGATCAGCAATGATCCTATTTGAGAAAACTATGAAATGATGTATCTCATCCCTCGTCGGGATTAAGTGACGGTTTAGTCCAATATGGACCATAGGATGTATCTTTTCTCTTGGACTGATAATCTCTAATGTCTGAATTGTTAAGTGAAATTAAATTAAAGGACAGAAAAGATAGGTTCTTTTTCTAAAATGAATTGTAAGAGCATTGAGTCATCATAAGCATACATTTATCATTTCATTCTATCTCTCATTGAGCGTTAAGCTCTTAGTATAAATCTTGTGATGTAGGTGAGGAATTTGACCCAAATGAAATGCATATAGAGTGATGGAAAAAGGAATTGCGGTTGAAGAAGCATGGCCATGATGAACTCTTTCGTTATCTGGCACATTTTGACCTATGGGTTGTGACTCGCTAAACTTGGTTGTAATGTAAATTATATAAATTGTGTTAAAAATGTTTTGATGGTTTTATTGTGAAAAAACGTCTTCTTTCGAGTTGAGATTTGCTTCCGCTATTGTTTTTATTTTCCCTTCACAAGTCTTAAAAAAATCTAAATATAAATGATGAATAGTGAAAGAAAAGATAAATGAAAAATGGGTCGTGAAAATAATAGAGTGGTGTTTGATGTCAATGTCGTACTTATCATTAGACGATGCCATCTTGAACTTCAGTGAAAATAATTTGGGTGTTGGTAGACAGGGATGGGTCGAGTCACCTTATGATTGACCTTAAGATTAGGAGAGAGTGGTTTTACACTTCAAGATGAATCTTCCAGCCATTGATGTCATTTCAAGGTTCGGATTTGAAGAACTGCGAAATTTAAGAGTTTGATTTTTGAGAAATTTGTTACTTGAGAATAGA
This sequence comes from Begonia loranthoides, assembly GCA_022433065.1. Taxonomy (NCBI): domain Eukaryota; kingdom Viridiplantae; phylum Streptophyta; class Magnoliopsida; order Cucurbitales; family Begoniaceae; genus Begonia; species Begonia loranthoides. Next base: position 8,108,376 of record CM039472.1, on the reverse strand, counting down.
GAAATTGGTAAGAGAATCAATTTCAGAACTTCAATTTGTTAGAAAATAATATGAGGAAGTTAAAATCAATAGGAGGTCGCTCGAAAATCGCCTAGGTTGCATGGCTTGCACAGAGGGCATCCGCTCAACTTATATAGTTGAAGTAGTGGACGTCCTCATCCAAACTTATATATGAAAGTGCAAACTTATATATTTGAAAGCATGATCGTTCGCTCTTACATGCGGTCGTCCGCTTCTCTTTAAAGTCAATACTCAAACGTCCGTTATTTAAATACGGTCGCCAGAAAGTAAAATATGTTAAGGGAGTGGACATCCACTCTTAACGTTCAATTGTTCACATCTATATAAAGGCAAAGACACAGATGTCCGTTATATAAGTGCGGTCGTCGGCTATTATGTAAAGGCGCATACACAGACGTCTGTGAGGTGAAGCAGACAGCCAAGACACATTTTTTTTAACAAAAAACGTGACTGCAAAGTTTGTCTTGTTCATTTATTATAGTTCAGGGTTTTATTTATTAACAAAATTAGTATAAGAATTAACCTGTCACGGATCTTAAAGTTCAGGTTTTTTTGTTAATTACCAAAAAAAAAAAAAATTATGTAACACAAAATATAAAATTCCTAGGAATTATAAATCAAAACATGTCAAATAAGTAAAGTTCATATTGTATACATGGAATGTGCAACCGTGGTGGAGCCCACTAGCCCAATATCTACAATGCTGCCATAGATTTTAGGGAAAATGACAAATTAACCATCATCGTTTGTGGTAAATGACAAGTCAACCACTATCCTTTATTTTCTAACAAATTAATCGCTGACGTATGGGAACATGACAAAGCCAACATCGCTGTTACGTTTGCCATTAACAAGCCGATGTGGAGCCACCGCGATTCGTAGACAAACCGCCGGGGTGTCGTGGTTTTCCAAGAAAAGAGGGCAAATTTGGCCTGAACTGCCGGCGTCCCAAGACACTGCTGTGGCGTCCTAGCCTTGGTTCGAATTGTATAAGTAGACAGTGAATTCCTCATGATATTCTCAGGCATTTTGTCAGCGATTAGCAAACCCTAGAGAATTCTAAGAGCTGAAGAGAACGACATTTTGGCAAAGTTGAAGAATTTTTTGAAAAGCAAATGGCATCTTTGAGTGTTGAAGAATCTGTTATTAACCATCAAGTTGAGGTGGAGCCCACAACAACATTTTTTGGCCAATGAGAATGAGGTACGTAGAATTGGAAATGAAGCAGCGATTGTGTTGCATTCTGTCTCTGCAAATCTACACGAGGACGATGAGGACCTCCGTTCATTATGCCAATCCACTAGTGACGAAGACATTGACATGGCTGAGAGTAAGCCTAGACGCCCACCACAAGCACAATGCACCTTCGTTGGTATGGGGTCTTGGCAAAAAGTACAGTTCATTGAATAAAATTAGAGAATAAATTGTCGATCATGCATTGAAGAATGGGTACGGGATCAAATTCACCCACAGTGACGCTCATCGGTTGAGGGCTACCTGCCAGGAAGGATGCACGTGGCAGCTGCATGCCTAGAAAATGCAAGGTGAAATGAAGTTTCAAATAAAGTTCTACAACGACGTTCACACTTGCTTGAGAAAGATGGAAAGTTGTCATGCCACTGCCAAATGGGTGGCAATATATTACTTAGACAGATTTAAAAATCAGGCCAACTAGGACCTTTCTTCCATAATTGAGACAATCAGGAAGGACTTCAACATCAACATCACACCTAGCCTTGCTAGAAGGGCAAGAAATGCGGCAAAAAAAAGTAACGAAGGGGATGGCAATAAGCAATACAAGCTCATATGGTCCTATACCAAGGAGATTCAGAGGTCTAATCCTAGAAGCTTGGTGCACGTTGACCTACACATGAGTACATTTAAAAGAATGTACATGTGTTTGGCTGCATGCAAGATGGCAGTGCGAAACTGTGGTAGACCGGTTATTTGTTTGGACGGTTGACACTTGAAGGGAGCAATTTCAGGCTAGCTGCTCACTACTGTCACCATCAATGGGAACGATGGAATGTATCTAATTGTTGTAGCAGTGGTTGAAGCAGAAAATAGGGCTTCGTGGAGTTGGTTTCTGAAATTGTTGCTCGACGATCTAAACACCCCATCTCGCAATGGATGGACAATCATTTATAACCGACAAAAGGTTCGGTTGATTGCTTTTGCCTTCTATGTTTATGTTATGCATTTTATACCAATGTCTGACTTATATTATGAATATTTGTAAGGGCTAGTGCCAGCTGTCAGAGAGGTGGCATGGCAAGCGAACCATCGGTTTTGCATCCGACACCTGTATGGCAATTTTCAAAAACAATTTAAAGGCAGGTTGTTAAAGGATGCTATGTGGGCCGCATCTAGAGCCACAACAGTGAGGCACTTTGAGAGAGAGATTGCGAAGTTATTTTTACTTGACCCGGTGGCCCACAACTATCTACGAGGAATAGATGTGACATGCTGGGCCAAACATGTCTTCTGCTCCATCCCTAAATGCGACTTAAGCCTCAACAACCTCAGCGAGTCCTTCAACGCCTGCATCCTACCAACTCGGGACAAACCGATTCTAAGTATGTTTGAGATCATTCGAAAGCGCATTATGGGTAGGATCGTGAAAAAAATGAAAAGATGGCTCGATCGACAGACCTTTTGTGTCTAATGATCAGCAACCGACTCGCTAAACTACAACTTGCCGATCGAAATTGGAGCCCCCAGTTTTTAGGAGCTGCCCTGTTTAAGGTTAGCAATGGTAACGAACAGTACTCTGTTGATTTGGACAAGCGTACTTGTACCTGTTACTAGTGGGAGTTGACCGGCATCCCATGTGTCCATACAGTCCCGTGCATTCACTTCACGAGGAGATCTTCTGAGGAATTTGTGCATGTGTGCTATCACCGGGAAACATACATGGCGATGTACTCCCACTTTGTCCGCCCCGTCAATGAACAAATCAAGTGGCCTCATGTGACGAATCTTGATCCAATTATCCCACCACCATTTAAAAGGCTTCTAAGAAGGCCATGAAAACATAGAATACAGGATGTGGACGAGGCCCCAAGCCGGACAGTGCTACCCATAAGACATATGAACATGACTTGTAGCCAGTGTGGGGGTTTGGGGCACAATTCCCGCACGTGCAAAGGTGGAGGCGAGTCCAGTACAGGGGCCGGAAGAGCCGTTAGAGGGAGAGCCAGAGCCAGAGCCGGAGCCGGCAGAGGCAGGTCGGAGGGCACATTTATGGGTTTTAGAGTCCCCGAGACAATTCCTTCCATAGTCCCGGAGACAGTCCCCGAGAGGGTATCTGAGACAGTTCTCGACAGAGTTCCTGAGACGCAGGTGAGCCCATTATCACATTTACGTTTTCAAGTGTTATTTGAACTATGCTAATTTCATTTGCAATGTGTTCTGCAGGAGTATGATGCACAAGGTCCACAAACACAAACGTACACAAATGTGAACCTTAACCTTCCATGATACATTTGTTTGATAGATTAGGTTTGATATATATGTGATTGTACTGTACGCTATATTTGTGAATTATGAATTGATAAATATGAATTGGTTTCATAAATTTGAATTTGTTTCATTTTAGCAATTTGAATTGATATATTGGCTCCATACATTTGGTTGTGGAGTGTGCATAGAAACTGATTACAGGTACCATGACAAGCCGCTACGGTTTGTGCAGCACCGCCACGGCTTGATCACAAATCGCGACGGCTTCCTCAACAAACCGTCACGGCCTGTCCACAAGTCGCCGCGGCTTGTTCACAAAGCCGCAGCTATAACGACCCAGATTTTCATACATTTAAAAATGCGTTAAATTTTGAGAAAAACATATCAGAGTGCAAGCCAGGCAATTAGGAACACTTAAAACGTTGCGGAAATAAAAGCATTTGCAGAAGCGTAAATAATTTAAAGGAAATAAACTAAACACTTAATTACAATTTAGAAATTAAATTAAATTACAACTTAATTACAATTTAACTGTCTCTCACTTTACATAGCCTGGCCAACCACAAGCTCATGCATGCAAATCCCTCATCAAATGCTTCTTCACTTGCTCGAGGACTCCGCGCGTACGTGTACCTACACCACAAGTAAGATGTGAGCCTAAGGCTCAGTAAGAAAATGGGTTTATGCATATGAGATACCTCTCTTTAATTCTTTGAAATGGGTCCGCCCCAAGCCAATCTTTTTAATTAAGTATATTAGGCATAGTTACGTATTTTAAGAATAGCTCTTACATAGAGCATAGAGTTAGGAGAATCCTATGGTTTCTAATTAATTATGTTAATTAGTCTTAGGATCCCGATATGGGAAAGATTAGTTCTTTTCCTCACTCAAGTCGTGTGGCCACCCTGTGATGGTGTTCCTAATTGTTTGTATCGTCATGAGACTACCCTAAACATACATACAGCATACCAAAGACTTCATGCAGTAACCGTGACGGATATAAACATGCACGACAATAACATACATGTCAGATTCAATCAAAACAATACAATGTGCTTTAGAAGTTTATAACCTAATTTATTAACATGCTTGTATTAATTAGTTAGTTAGGTTAACTAAATTGATTAGGTTGATGCATTCAATCAATTAATAGCTTTTAAATAAATTAACAACTTAATCATTCTCTAGTAAATTAGTTAAGCTACGCAGTAAATATACTTATTAATTAGGTTAATCTAAACATGCTCATTGTAGTACCTAATTAAGCTAATTGATGGTTAAGCTTGTTCACAGTAGTAATTTAAGGTACTATTAATAGAGAAAGGCAACACTAAAGCATAAGGCATCAAACATAGAAGAACATACAGGCTAACAATGGAAGAGCAGCAAAAGAGATATCACAGAGCATCCTAATAATCTATCTACACTGTCAATACAAGGAAATAACCAACAACAAGGAAACTAATCAAGGAGTCATAACAGAATTTCATTCAATGAACTATCAACTACTAACCTACATATACGTTAAGGAAAACATACAGAGCAATTACACATAACCCAACTACAAGGGGATCACAATCACAACATTAATGGTCAAACAAACAACGAATATCACAAGCTAGCAAATTTCACAGAATACTAACATCTCTACTCTATCTACGAAGGAAGTCTATACAGCCAAGGAAAGCAACAAAGGAATAGTAGTGGGAATCATCCAAGCATAGAAGCATACGAAATATTCAAATATAGAAAACATAGGAACTCTACCACGCACACACACATACTTGCGGTGTAGGGCCTCCACATGGCCAAGACACACCCAAGTCTTACCATATTGAAGAACTAAAAATAGGAACAACAAGCTCCAGCTGCTCCAACATCCGAGGAGGACAACAGCTTCAGCTTCCGCTCCCTTCTCCAATTCTTCACTGCCATTTTCCTTCAGATTGTCCCTCAGCAGAAACCCAATCATGAACAAAACAGAATATTTATCCAATCCATATCAACATAACATCAACCAGATTTCATCAATAGAGACTGACACAAAGAACAGAGAAATCCATTACTTGCAGACTTCTCTCCCTCAATATACGCAGCCTATAGTTTATAAATTCCCAAACGACAGAAGCTCTAACCTCTCGGCCATCAACCTTCTCAGTACTTATACACAGATGAAATTTGAAATGTAAAACAATCTATCCCACGATTCCAGCCATATACCTGATTTTTCGGCCACAATCTTCGTCGCCCAATCCTTAGAAACTGAACCACACTCCTCTGTCGATCATCACCAGAAACCAGCGAACCGGATGAACTGAACCACGAGCAACCCAGACCAGTAGCTGCCTAGTCGAATCGGAGCTCCCCTGCCCAGCCGTCCGTCGCACTGCACGCCATCGCCTCACCGTTGTCGTCGCCGGCAACACGTCGCCAGAGCTCGACACACCGATGACCGCGTCGCACCTCCATTGCGATTCAATCCCGCGAAATCACCAGGATTGTGCCCTAGCCGAGACCTGCGTCACCTCCTGCAGTGAAGAAACGTCCCGAGCATCGAGCCCTAACCATGAACTCGCCGTCATCGTCGTTGTCGCTCGTCGCTCGCCGGCAATTTCTCTCGATCTCTTGACCTCACTCTCCCCTGTCCGATCATTCTCTCTCTTTCCCTCTCGTTCAGTCTGCGAGCCATTTCTTTCTCCCACACAACCGGTTCACGGTGCAAATGGCGTGAACCGGTTCGACTGAACCAGTTCATTCCTTCCCATTCACTTATTTTAACCCTTTTTAATTTTTAATCAATTTTAATCATTCCTTAATAAATCCCTAATTTAAAACAAACCCAATTAACACCACTTAAATAATAATTCCCACTTAATTAATATTAATTATCGTCCAATGAATTTTTTGGTAAATTAAAATATAACGGATACGTCCTTCGTAATACCCCGATAAAAATAATTATGCAACTTAAAAAAAAGTTGGGGTGTTACAGCATCTTGCTCACAAACCGCCGTGGCTTGCTGAAATTGTTGCACTGAATTCATCCAAGTTTCTCCATACACTTGTCTTTAATTATGCACTTGATTTAGATCATGCAGGATGTACTTTTCACTTATCCTCACCCCAATTTATTAAAAATTTTGCCAAAGTCTCTATTGTTTCTTTACTCCCCCAAAGCTAATCTCATACATCCTGCACAAAATCCCAAACAGTTTTAGTATCATCCAAACATATAATTCATCATCTATTATTAGTGCACTTTCGCAAAGTAAATGTAAACTAAACATAACTTATAACGTAAGTAAACAAATTCAACTAAACATAAATTACAACGTATTCTTGCAAACAAATTACAACGTATTCTTGCAAACAAATTACAACAAAATCTACATAAACATAAATTCCTATGCCACCTTCTTCTTTCTAGCCGGTTTCGACCGCAAATCCTTGATTTCAAAAGACAATTGCTGGTCAAGGAACACGTTCGTTGCTGTGTCGTACAAAGGACCCTCATAGGTTTGCTTGTCGTGCTCGTGGAATTGTTCCTTATTCTTGCACTCTCAGATCACCCTCATCCCCTCACTCGTACACCGCAAGATGTCGTATGGGCTGCAATGGAAAGGGAACAATTGCCGGTAAAATATGCAAGAAACAATATTATGAATTTAAACAAGGGAAAATACATATCATTCTTTGTCAGTGGGAGCTACGATGATGGAGATTGCTTCCAGCATCAATTGCTGGTAAGCAAATTGAGTGTGGAGATCAACGGACGACATAAACAACCTCCGCTTTGGGTGTGTCTGAAATGTAAACAACATATTAGATGATCTCAGTGAACATGAACGACAATCCGGAGAAGCAAAATGGTTACTTACGTGAATCCACCATAATGTCAGTAGACAATTTTCCTGCACACACGCGAATACGTCTTCGTCGTTGACCGCATAGCACTGCATATAAGTTCGGATGAGTACTAAGATAAAATCTTATACACTAAGATACAAAGAAGGCTTCTCACCGTATTTGGCGTCCTGACTTGCTCTGGGAAGATGATATCAGTGACGACGTAATCATCATCAACCACCTTTCCATCAAGAACTGCACACGTCTCCTTGTTCTTTCAAGTATTTGGCATAACATACTTCTTGAAGGTGTCCATCAAATCCCGAGCCTGCAACAAAAATGGCAAAAGGCCGTCAGACTAACAAAGCATGAACATGAACGAATACACATATATAACCAAATGAAAGACGTACCACACGCACAGTTCTAAGGGACGGAGGCTTGAACTAACTAGTCCCCTGCACCTTGGCAGGCACGGCTGGAGGAGTAGGTTGGCTGCTTACGGCACCGGTGCTGCAAATCAACAGCACGTCATTATGTCAAACACAAATAAAGTAAAGACTGGACTTTGCGTACAAAGTAAATAACTTACAAGCGGTATGTGGCTTTTATTGCTTCAGAGGACGATAGAAAGGCTACTGTACGGGCTGATTGGCTCTCACGTCTCTGAAGTGCTGCCACCAGCTCACGGTGCCTCTCTTCTGCTCTCATATGCCTCTCTTCTGCTCGCCGATGCCTCTCTTCTACTCGCTCCTCGCTTCTTTGTATTTGGATCTGTTGCATTTGAAGGTGCTCTTCCATCATTTGCATTCTCGTAAGCGCCATATTATGGAGCTCCTCTATTCTGCTCATCCACGCGGACGTCTCCTCAGGCATCGAAGTAAAATGAGATGTCTGAGGAGGGGGCTGAATGCTGAGGCTCTGAGGGGGGTGGAGGTGCTGGTTGCTTCTTGGTCTTGCTGACCCATTCCCTCCAACTTGGGTGATCCCCATCCGTTCCACTTTTATTTTGTTGTACACATCAACAGCCGACTCTTCAATTCTCGGCTCTTTCTCCGAGATGGGTACCCCATAGTACTCAACGATGCTCGCGATGAGTTAGTTGTACAACAGGTTCTTGGCTGGGTTGTTGAGCACCTCGTGCATGTGCCTTAGTATGACGTATCCGATGTCCACCTTTTTCTTGGTGAACACCTTCTCCAGCAAATAGAGATTCATGCAGCTAACATGGTCTCGATGCTCGTCTTGAGGCAAAATCGTATACGTCATGATCAGGTGGATCAATCGGGCTATAGCATTCAACTCCTTGCCCTTTGGCTTGTTGTACTCGGCAACTTGGGGATCCCGGTGCAATAATCTAAGCACCGCTAGCCCTTCTCCTTGGTTGATGAATGGTGGATCCCGAGACACGTGATAATATTGTTCGCTTGGCACGTCCAGTACACATCCAAACATTATATTTACATCGTTGGGAGTCAACCTCAACTCCCGTCCAAAAATGTACGTCCGCACCTCTAATGGCTGGGTGGACAGTTCCAAATTTGCGTAAAACATTCTAATAATTCTCTCGCAGTAACTGCCCCTCATCCGGCACAACCCGCCTAATCCAGCATATTCAACCAATTGTTTAATTCTCATTCCTGCCAACGAGTCCAAATCTACTATTTTTGAAACAATAATTGCACGGTATTGTATATTATCTTCATACAGTGTTTTGGCATACGCTGTCGTGAATAGTTTGGAGTGGAAACCCGCTGTAACGAGTTGGAATGGAACCAATGAGCCTCCGACTTCTTGTTGTTCAGGCTTGAGTTCAGGTTGCCATTGCGAGTGTGCAATGGTTTCTCCATTCTCGGCGGTTTCTTCGTGTTGCACTACCGCGGGTTGCACATCTTCCACCGCCGCGGCTTCCACAGCTTCCACTGTTGTCTTCCCACCCTTGAACACCAATTTCTTTGCTCGGGAATACATTGTGATTGAAAATGGCCGAGAGTATTTTGTTGTTTCTTCGCGGTGACAATAGCTCGCCTAGAGGTTTCGGTGTTTGTTCGCAGTGCAAGATGGCTCGCCGAGAGGTTTCGGTGTTTGTTCGGGTGAAAATGGCCGAGTCCTAGCATTTCGCGGTTTTATATATCTCTGAGTGAAAAGATCGAGGCCAGACACCGCAGCGGTGTCTTGGGACACCGCGACGGCTTCTCAAGACATCAACGCGGCGTCCCAAGACCCCACGGCGGTTCAGGCCAAATTTTCCCTCTTTTCTTGGAAAACCACGACACCCCGGCGGTTTGTCTACGAACTGCAGCAGCTCCACATCGGCCTGTTAACGGCAAATGCAACAGCGATGTTGGCTGTGTCATTTTTCCATACCTCAGTGGTTAATTTGTTAGAAAATAAAGGATAATAGTTAATTTGTCATTGATCGCAAATGATGATGGTTAATTTGTCATTTTCCCTAGATTTTAAGAAAAAAAAAATCCATAATTTTGTTCCATTTTTTTTAATTTAGCCCAAACAAAATTTAATTCACTACTAAATCAATTTTTTTTAATATATATTTCAATTTAACACTTTTATTCTAATAATATAACGATGGATTTCTTGTACGGTTCATACTAAGATGATAGTACAAATTAAGAGCGATATTCTTGATAATTTTTCTCATTATTTCTAATGTATCATTAATTAATCCACTTTTCATTTATCCAGTAAATAATTATGCTTGTTATATTTGTTCTTAAATAAATTTAGTGTCACATAATAATTTACATAGTTTTCTAGTTATATGCGGACGGATCACTAGTATTAATTTAACAATTACTTTAATTTTTATATAAGGATAATTGACAAATGACACAACAAAGTATAGTACTCCTCTCATTATACTCTAGACAAAGTACTTAATATATTGCCTCTTATATTTTTTTTATTTATTTTTGTTACAAAATAATTTCATTTAATATTTATTAGATCTTGAATGACCTAATTTTCAATTGGGCATATTTAGGCTCATATTTGGTATTAAAGTTTTTAAGTTATGTTGCATATTATTGTTTGAATTACAAAACTTAATTGTACCTTATTTTTTATAGTAAATTTTTGTCTTTGTCAGTAATTTTTTTAGATAAAAGTTTTTACGTAAATCTTAATATTTTGTTTTCATATTTTCTTTTCTTGTTACTTGTTCGATTTATAACAATATTAAATGTAATTAATTTCTCTATATGTACGTAATTATATAGAAGTTTGATGAGAAAAAGAGAATCATATAGAGAGGGAGAGAGATTTTTTTTCTCTAAGCTATAAACAAAATCAAAGCCAATTTCATGGACAACATTTTATTACTAAAACACAATAATTAATATAAAATAATAAGAAAATCAAATAAGTATTTAGGGAAATTAACAAAACAACCATCGAACTATTAGATCAATGACAAATTAACCACAAAACAATTTTTTTCTAACATATAAAACACTCTACTATAGAAAATGTATATCGTCATTAATCTGTTGAAAGAAATGTTAAAAACGATAAAACTTTTCAAAATGGAAGATTTTTAGTTAACTTGTTCAAAATCAAATTTAGTATCAAAATAGAACATTTCTATTCAACTTTTTGTTATAAAATCAATGTACTTCAAACTAAACATGTTTTCGCTTCAGTAAGGAAATTCACCGAAAAATAGATTTTAGAAACATTAAATTATTCAAAATTAATTTTGGTATCAAAATGAAAAATTTCTAGTTAACTGTTTGTTGAAAAATCAATGTAATCCAAGTTGGACAATGTCTTTGATCCACTGAGGAAACTCGCTGGAAAATTCTTTGTTTGCTACAATGAAGAACAACAAAGAATTCAGCAAATAGAACGCAAGCCAAATAGAGTACTTTCAACGCGAAAAGAATAGGTTCCGCTGCGAAAAATAATCTTTTCTCTACAGAAAGTATCTTTCCGTTGCAGAAAGTAATCTTTTCGCTACAGAAAATAATATTTTCTCTGCGAAAAGTAATCTTTCGCATTGAACATTGCCCATTGTGTTTTGAATGATGGAAAATAATTTTTCATTAATATTTTTTATTCTTGGTTTGCAATTTTTCATTAATGCTTTTCATTCCTGATTTGTAGTACCATGATTTGTTTTTCCATGAGAATAAATTCTCTCTCACGCACTCTCTCTCTCACACAGTCTCTATCTCTCTCCTTATTTATGCATGGAAAGAAAAGAATAACTCATTGGCTTTCCCATTTGGAAGAGGCGTGAAGACGGAAAAGATGATTCTCAATATGCAAACTAGCAAAATTAAACTCCCTTATTCCTTAGATTTCGTCTAAGCAGAGAAAAGGTTATTTGTTTACTATGAAAAAAAATATTTTTTTAATGAAAAAACATTACAGCAATGTTTACTCCTTTCATTTTTCATAGTTGAGTATTTTATTTGTTAGCAAAAATTATTTAATAATTGACTTGTCGTTGAATCCATAGTTCAATGATTGTTTTGTTAATTTCCCAAATTTTTATTTACTGCAATTACCATTACATTATAAAATCAAGGGAAAATGACAAATCAACCATCGTGGTTTGCGGTCAATGACAAGTCAACCACTGTGGTATGTTTTCTAACAAGTTAACCACCAACGTATGTGAAAAATGACAAATGCACTATCGCTGTCCGTAAAAAAAATCTGATGGCCCCACCATGTATGCCTGGACGCCGCGGCGTGCAGGCAATTTTGGCCTGCACGCCGCGGCGTCCAGGCCAAAATGATTTTGAAATAAAAAAAAAAAAAAAAAATTTATACTTAAACCAATTTCGCCCAAATTTCAAGCCCTAATCTGCAACTCTCGACAGACTTGCGACGAGGAGAGGAGCTGCGTGCGACTAGGAGAGGATCTGCGTGCGACGAAGAGAGGAGAGGAGCTACGTCCGACGACGATTTGAGGTAGATTTGTGTGTATATGTTGATGATTTGAGGTAGATTTGTGTGTATATGTTGATTTGAGGTAGATTTGCTGCGTTTCTTCGAAGTTTCTTCGAAGTCTCTTCGGCGCCGGTCACATTTCCGCGGCGTGCAGGCAATTTTTGGCCTGGACGCCAAAAAAAAAAAATGGAAAACTAACTGAGACATGTTGTGTGGGTTATTATATTGCAGGTTGGTGAATTACTCTCAACTATCAGAATGCAATCCCGGATTAAGAAATTGACCTCCAAGCGTGGGAAGGCAACGATGGAGGCAGTTGAACCTGTTCAAACTGCGGCGTTCGAAGCCGATGTAGTGGCGGCGGTGGAAGAAACCGCTGAGCCTGAAGAAGGAGAAGCCGGCTGCTCCAGCGACCCGATCCAACCCGTTCAAGTGGGTTCAAGGTCGAAACTATATTGGAACCGGAATTGCAAAGCACGGTTCGTAGAAGATATCCAACGCCGTACCATTATTGTGTCCAAGATAGTAGATTTGGACTCATTCGCAGAGATGGGAATTGATCGTATGCTTGAGGCTGCTGGGTTAGCCGGGTTGTGCCGGATGAGGGGCAGTTATTGCGAGCGAGTTATACGATTGTTCTATGCAAATCTGAGCATCTCCACCCAACCCTTAGAGGTGCACACATATATTTTTGGACATGAGGTCAGGTTCACGGCCAATGATGTGAACATTATGCTTGGATGTGTGTTGGAGGAGCCAAGCGATGAATATTATCAGATGTCTCGAGCGCCACCATTCGTCAATAACAGGTCTACCACCATTCAGCACTGCCCTTTTGCATGCATCCAAGCACATGTACATCCTTTTAAATACACTCATATCGAGGTCAACACGCAGTGAACTTTCGGGATTCGACCTCCGAATCTCCTCAACATAAGACCATATGAGCTTGTATTGCTCATTGGCATCCCCTTCGTTAATTTTCTTAGCCGCATTTCTTGCCCTTCTAGCAAGGCTGGAAGTAATGTTGACGTTGAAGTTCTTCCTGACAGTCTCAATTATGGAAGATATGGCTCAGTCGGCCTGACTTTTAAATCTGTCCAAGTAATGCGTTGCCACCCATTTGGCTGTGGCATGGCGGCTTTCCATTTGTCTGGAGCATGTGTGAACGTCGTTGTACATCTTTATTTGAAACGTCATTTCATTTTTTATTTGTGAGGCGTGCAGCCGCCACATGCACCCTTCTTGACAAGCAGCTCTCAATCGATGCGCATCACTGTGGGTGAATTTTATCCCGTACCCATTATCCATTGCATAATCAACAATTTCTTCTCTAATTTTATTCAAGGAACTATATTTTTTGCCTAGCCCCATACCAACAAATGTGCACTCTGCTTCTGGTTGGCGTCTCAATCTACTCTCTGCCATGTCCATCTCTTCATCACTAGTGGATTGGCATGCTGATCGGAGTTCCTCATCGTCCTCTTCGTTTAAATTTGCTGAGACAGAATGCAAAATAATAGCAACTTCGTTTCCAAAGCCACGTACCTCCTCATTGGCCAATAATGTCTCTAAAGGGCCCACTTCAGCTTCACGGTTAATACCACCTTCTGTAACACTCCAAGATGCCATTTTTTCCAACAAATTCTTCAACTTTTCCAAAATCCCTTTCTCTACTCGTTTCAGCGCAGCTCAGACTTCTCTAGGGTTAGCTAATAAGGGAAAACGATAGAATACATGCGAATATCGCAGACCACTCGGATTATGTATTCTGCTGAATTAATTCACCTGACTTAACAGAGGGACGCAAATGGCCTGGAGGCAAATTGCCTGGACGCCGTGGCGTCCAGGCATACATGGTGGGGCCATCAGCTTTTTTTTACGGACAGCGATGGTGCATTTTTTATTTTCACATACGTTGGTGATTAACTTGTTAGAAAACATACCACAGTGGTTGACTTGTCATTGATCGCAAACCACGATGGTTGATTTGTCATTTTCCCTAAAATCAATCATGACTCACAAATGATTAGGTCGCATAAATTACGACCGCTTTTAACGTTTTCCTTGAAAACTAGTTGCCTTAACTCTTCAATTTCAAAGATCCAAATTTAATGTTCAAACCTAGCTTTAGCAAAAATATTGTAAATTTATACCGAGCGTAAGAAAGAAAATTTATGAAGAAACTGTATACGATTCTAGCGAGAGCAATCTAGATTCTACCATTCTCTCTGGCACGATGCCTTTTATCCTTCATTTCCACCAGTGTTTTCCCTCCATTTCTCCTTGTTCGTGTTCCCTAGGGCCATGATGCAAAGTAATTTCCAGATTGGCTGTTCAGTCTACTCTTCCGTCAAGCAACTTGGTTTTAGTTGTAATTTGAAAGTTAAATGCCTCATGTTTTTGAATTTGGCACCCCCAAAAATAGAGATAAACAAGTGCAAAGACGGAGAAGCTCCTTCACCAGCAAAAATGGCTGCCGGAGTAAATGGACGAAGTGATCCCTTCTCTGAGATTGAGCTTTAGCTCAGAGACAACAAGGTAATGGGCTTCTCTGGCTGCCTGGGCTCTTAAACAGGTTTGGTCAGTGAGTTTGTTTTCATCCTGGGCTCTTATACAGATTTAGTGTAATTATATCAGCATATTATTATGCAATTGTCTATCGAAAGTTTTGCCAATCATCATAGAGATAGTCAAGTGGCGTGTCCTGTGCAGCCTAACCGGTGTAAACTAGTGTACACTCTTCAAATGATGCAGTCTGATCCATATGCAACACAGTCAATCGAAAATCAGTCAGGATATCTCACCTGAAATCAACCACACCGAAGCTTATTGACTCGAGGAGTCGTACAGCTACTTCATGGGGCATGCAGAAATATTTCATCTACGTTCCAAACTAGAACATGTGAATGTTAGAACATGAGAATTAGGAAAACCAATAATAATCAATATGAACATGGTACGGCCTCTGCTTTAAAACAGATTTGACAGTGAGTGCGATATATAAATCTCACATGATGAAATGACTGAAAGCACCAACAAATGAGTTCTATGCTTTTTATCACACAAACCCTTCAGGAGTTATTTGACACGAGTTTAAAATATAGCAGAAATTTGTTTAATATAGAATCCTAATAATGTACAAATGCAAATTCAATTCCAAATCCATGCCTGAACTTCATCCAAAGATGTGAAACCTTTAGGTATCGAAACTTGCAGTGGTGGTCTGCATTGCACGTTGAAGTTCGCTCAAGAAGTCCATTTTTGAACCCGGAGTCCCAGCATTAGCTGCTGCAGCAATCATCTGAAGAAAACAATTCAAAATTATATTAAGGGAGAGAGTGAGAGAGATATGCGCAGAAATTTCTTTTGTTAACCTGATGAGGCAGTCTAATATGATCACAGGCTGATGCACCACTTCCAGCATACAAAACTGGTCTCTCTGACGAGTGTAAATTGGTCAATGAGTAAATAGAGTTATCATCAGCGTAATAATTTCAAATGTGCAGTTTTTCCCATTCACACTAAGTAAAGATAGATTGAATTTGATTTACATATAATTATAAATGGATGTAGTGAAGGCTAAGTAGCCAATCACATTCTAGCTCGTACTAATTGCAACTAACTAAATTAAGAGACCTGGCAGGTGTCAACAACTTTTTAACGTACACTTCATGGCTTTGATTGATAAACATTCTATGTTTCCTGCTACCAAATCCAAACTTTTTCATCTCCCACTTCTTTCGTCCTACTTGAAGCAAACAAGCCCCAAACCCGTAAAAGCATAGCAATTTTATAATGACTTTACCATAGTTTCCCACATAGAACAAAAGCAACAAGAGAAGACATACCAAATAATTTAATTTGAAACCACCACATTATGTCAATCAAAGGGTAATAACTAGGGGATCCTTGATTCATTGAAAACTTGTCTTACTTCCGCTCACCAGATAAATCTATTGATGGGTCATTGAAGAGGTGCATTGCAGCCGCCCAACCTATATTTAGAGATCATGACAAAATATACAATTTCCTCAATAACACCCATATTTGAAACATTACCCTACATATTTGAGTAAGAAGACTGCATATATTCGGTGAGCTTAAAATGAAAGAACTATTTAACATTAGATTAAAACTCGCATAGAAACAAATTAAGCATCCAAAACGTTGTGTCCACAATAAATAGTACTCTTTAATGAACAGATTCAGAATAATTAATTTGAAGGAGAAAATAAATTAAATTTAATAAAGGGTAACTGGGAATTTGGCATTCAAGTCAAAGATATGAAAATACGAATAAAGGGCTCATTATAACAGCAGTAACTTCCAATAAGAGCAGTACAACGCATTGCCTTTGAATATGACATTTTAGAATGGCAAGAATAGTTTAGACAAAAATGAAGTCTTAAGCACTTAAAATCGTAATTGAAATGGCAAATAAAAGATATAGAAATGATAAAGAATGAAGAAAAAGTCAAGAAAAGTAAAAATAAGGGAGAAACAAAGAATAACACGACAAGAAACAGAAGAAACAAGCTCTGCCTTCATACACTCGTACCTAATATTTAAAGATTCGGTCAAACATCAATAAAACCATACATGTTCAGTTCACGAAAGTGGCAATTCACTTCTAAATTTATGTCCATAATGCAGATAAAAAGTAAAGTAAATTCTTTCACAAAAAATAGAGAAGAAAATAGTCTCTTGACCAAGGAAGGTAAGTTGACAACTTCCTCAATGAACAAATAAAATTATTTAAGAAACATACGTTCAATCAAGAGCCGAGAAGCTTGACTGCTACAACACCCCTGTATTGCAATTAATGTTGAACGCGTGTTTTCATGCACAGTGACAGTGTTGCTTCGAGCTGCACCATCACTATGATCTGCAAGAGAAACATTTCTTGAAGCAGTCTTCTCAAAGTCATTCCCATAGCGCTGGCTGGTTCGATCACGCTCTGTATATTATAGCATGATAAACGATACAGTCAATCAACACGCACAAAAATTTCTCAATATCCCCTAGCAATAATTTTAAATTTCTTTATTCCTTTATAATGTTATTATTTCAATGCAACAAGCAGAAAGAACAATAAATTTTAAAATATAATACTAAAAAAATAGATGTAGTTTTTAGGAGGCTCCCCAGCGTTTATAGGTCCAGAACCATTCTACCATCGCACATTGACAACCACTAGCAGCCTTCATAATCATCTTATTTCATTAATTTTGTTCAAGCAATTAGTAAGTGCGACATCATAATTGTTAATATGCAATTGTTTTAGTTTAAAAAATGTGTAAGTTGATCCTTCAGTTCAGTTTAAGTAATCTACAAGTGCAGCATCAAAATCAGTACTTAACATTTTTTGCAAAAAAAATGTTTAATTAGTTCAAATCACGAACTAAGTGATTTAAACACGCAAAATAAATGGCTAGAAAATAAAGGCAACAAGGAAAAAGTAACCACAGATTTCAAACATTCAACAAATGAATGTCTATCGAATGAAATTTTCCCTTTGCATAGGAAATAGAAAAAACCCAACTTTAAATGACAATAGATATAGCATACTGTTTATCCAAGACACAAATTTTCATAGTGAATAAAGGATCTAGACAATGATTAATAAAATAATGCACAAGTAGGGGCGAGCATATTTTTATACCATAAACTGTATTAAGTCCTGACCAGATCCTTATTAGTAAAATTCCCTTTGAAAAGTAGGACCCCACGTTTAGTATATTTTGTTTTGCACATTTTTCACTGTTCAGAGTATGACTTGTTCAAAAGTTTTTCTTTTCCTTCAAATGGGTTAGCAAGGAATGATGTTGGATGATGGTACATGAGTATTATATTAGAAATTGAGGATCTCAATTTTAAGTTTGCTCTAGGAAAGGATCTAAGATTATGGGACAACAGGTGTTTGTTGGATCAGATAACAATAGAAAATTCCCTAACTCATGTAGAACTGAGTAATGGAATTTCCAGTTATGACTTCATAAAACATAAGCCTTGTTCATGCCATCTAAGTAAGATGCTCTTTGGCTTTGCTGACTTACATCTATAAGGTTCAAAATGTAATTTTGTGAAATCACATGTAGCCCCCCTCTTTGCCCAAGCCAGGAACTTAAGTTGACATGTTCGATTAGTCTACTGCAGACACTCATATCAGCTAATTAGTATTCTTATAATTGGCGACACTTCATTCATTGGAAGTTACCGAGTTCAATACTAATAAAAAAATAACCCCTCTCCAAAGTGATCTCAATATCTATTTCTTCTCGTACCACCAACTAGGTATTACACTGTCTCAAGTAAATGGAGTACGATTTCTTCTGATGCTTGAGGAATGGCACACATGAGTTGTTCTTCCGAAGCTTCAAGAATATTTTCCCATGTAAAAACTTTCAAAGCCTCCTTGTCCTATGTTTAGCCACATGATTGCAACTGACAATTGTTCGGCTCCTTGTTCTTTACATTTAGGGTTCCACAAAAAATCTCCATTAAACTCTTGAATATTTTGCAAAACCCTGCTAAAAGACTGATAATGGGCCATGATGTAGATGAAATTGAAAACTTAGATCTCCACATAGCAAGAAGGTTTAATTTCACCTTTTAATTCTTCAGCCCCACTTATCTCCAAATATTATCTTTAACCCAGTGCTATTGTAGGGTTTAGAGCATTGTAATCCTAAACATCTAAGAAATGTTCCCTCTCCAACCATCTACTCTCTTACTGATCTTCTCACTAACTGCATCATAAAATTCAAATTAGATGAATTAACACCCTCCAGGAGTATGAAGGTGCTACAAGTGCCAAGCACAGACCCAGCACTTGGTTATGTTAGAAACTTGAGCTAATTTCTACAAAATTAAACTATCAACAACAATTACTTTGGCTACATAGTAGTACCAAACATAATTTTTGTGCTTTGATGGATATAATAATGACAACATTTTGTAACAGCCATAGATAAGGAACAGGGGAAGCTAACAGAAATTAACTTAAGCATTCATATACTGTCACATGCAGTGGAAATCATCTAATCCGTTTGGTGACGTGGATTCCATAACCGAAATAAAAACATTTTGAAATATATTCAAAATGTTATATCTTAACTACTCATTAGTTTTTTGTATTTGATGGATTTCAAATAAATGGTTATCTTAGTTAGATATTGTTACGCATTGAATTTTAAATAAGGATTGATGATTCCTTATTCAAAGAAAGAGAACGTATGTACAGGGAGACTATTATCTGAAGAATTTCAAAGAAACCCTGATTCTCTTTGCAGAATCTCTCGTCTTTCAACACTTACCTTTAATCCCCACTTCTATTTTATTTTTCTTTATCATCCATAACAATTTCTTTTATTTTATCTGCATTAGAATACGTAGATCCCACAGCTTTGGTCGAAGAAACCCTTCGACTATTACATATACCACAAAACTATTGACCAAAAATACAGATAAATAAGCTATAAAAACAACAAAGGGAAAAAAAAAAGACCTTTCAAGCAAAAATTATCTGAGAACTGAAAGATAAATCTAGAAAAGAATAAAACAAGGAAAAGATAGGATGACCTGAAGATTTGCGCCTGTTGAGCGAACGATTCCTGCAATTGAAGAACGGAAAAGAACAAACTTATCCCTTGAATCGATGACACAGAGGCGCGAGGAAGGTAAAAAGAAAAACAAATCGAATCAATTAAGAAGGAAAACATTTGATTTGGGGGAGCATAACGCTTGACGACTGCTTCGGCGCCTGCACTTCCCGCTGGTGTGGCAGGGTTTTCCACCATATCTTCCTCTTTCTCTCTCCCTCACCCTTCCTTGACACCAGCAGCAAGCTGAGGGAGAGAATCAGAGAAGCAGAGCTCCAGATCTTCGAAGATTTCTCTCCTCTATCTTCTTCCTCGATCAATGGCTGGTCTCAGAAATCAAACCTACATCTTTTTGCGATAGCATCGCAGTTTTTAATTCTACTTCCTACTTCGTAACTTAAAAACCAATTTTTTAAACAAAACTATTGTACTTTTATCAATGAAAAGTCATTCACTAGTGTATTTTTACTAATAATTTAACTATTAATTTAACTATTAAATTATAGAAAATAGACGTCTTAAACATCATTGTTACATTTGTAGTTAAACATTTAAATTTTGTATAGCTGCAAAATGTTAAACGGTTCCTCACGCTCCGTGAAACGTCAGTGCTAAATATGAAGCTACTTGTTTGTTGTTTCTCCGCGAAATGTCATACATTTCTCTACGACATACTTTTTGCGGAAGAACGTCATTACGAATAAATGTTTCCCCTTGTCTATTGTTCCCCCTCGTGAAACTTCATACTTTCCACCTCGGAACATCATAATTCCTAGGCAGAACGTCATACATCCTCTACCTTAAATAAATTCACACTACACTCAGAGTGATTTTCTCAGCGATTACTGAACCCTAGAGTTTTCTGAGATCTGAAGTGTACCGCATTCAGACGAAGTTGAAGAGTTAGTGATTGTTGCTCACCAATGGCATATGGGAGTGATCAGGAATCCATTAACTGCACATTGGAAATGGAGCTCATATCCACAGTCTTGACACATAATGTATGTGCATTTGAAGACGAAGCTGTTATAGTGGTACATTCCATCTCGCTAACTCTAGACGAGGAGGAGTTTCGTTCATTATGCGAATATAGTGACAAAGACATGGGCGATAGTAGGCCTCAACGACCACCACAAGCAGAATGTTTTTTTCCTAGTATGTATTTTGACAAGAAGTATAGTTCTTTGAGTCAAATTAGAGAAGAAATCGTAGATCATACATTAAAGAATGTGTACGAGATAAAATTCACCCACAGTGACTCTCATTGGTTGAGGGATGTTTGCCAAGAAGGATGCACGTGGTGGATGCACGCCTAAAAAATGCAAGGTGATCTGACGTTTCAAATAAAAAGTTATAACGATGTTCACACTTGCTCCAGAAAGATGGAAAGTCATCATGCCTCTGCTAAATGGGTGGCAATGCATTATTTAGACAGATTCAAAAGTTAGGCCGACTGAGATCTTTCTTCTATAATTGAGATAGTCAAGATGTAATGACGCAGTTTTATTTACTTTAAAAATCATGTAAATTTAAAAATTTTCTTTTTATAAAAACATCAAAGTATTTTCATTTTATAAAACTCGATCATTAAAACTCTTTATTTAAAACATTTATCAATTTCAGCGGAAGTAATAAAATCATTTTTATGAAAACGCAACGGAATTAAAATAAAACATTAAAGAATATTAAATAATTTATAACCCTTTTACAAATAAATTCCTTTTAATTCTTTAGCTCAACCAGCCACAAGATCCACTTGTGCAAATCCTTCATCGACTGCCTCTTAGTCTGTTCACCTGTGCATGTACCTACATCGCAAGATTTAACTAATGAGCCTAATGTTCAGTAAGTGATATTCTTGCGATGTAGGTCCCTAAGGACCAAAGCACATGCGTATCACTTACCTGCAATCCGTGACGCGTTTGACACTCTATTCTTTTCCCGTTAATACCTTCAAAATAATTAATATTTATTTATTAATATATTTACCCATTATAAACCTTAACTTTTATATCATTATTCTGTAAGTTCATTTCACATTTTTCGTCCAATTATTTTCATCGACTAATTAACTAATAATTATTGACCACCGAATTTTTTCATCAACTGTAACGCTTAATAATTCTCATTAATCAATTTAGTTACTTAGCAACCTTGCAATAACCATTTAAGTAACTTAACATGTGCAACAAAAATAGCAATAATCATCAATAGTTGCTCATTTCATCAATGTGACCTGATAATAAAGAGAATTCATTTCACAATACAATTCATTATCTTTTAATGAAAATCCATTTAAACGTCAATTGAACCCAAAATCCAACCCTTTAGGATTCCAACAAAATAGTGAACAAGATAAACCTCACAACAAATCTTCTCAAAGTTATCACCCGAGGTAAAACTCCAATCAAAACCAATTTAACAACTGTTTGTCAATCCCTTTACAACAAACTTTAATCTGAATAAAAACAACCCAAACACCTCAATTTCATGAATGAACCGAAATAGAACAGATCTCAAACCAACCCCACAGATGCACATAACTATAACAGATAGAGGCAATCTATCCAATATGTAACATTCAAGAAGAATTCGATGAAGAACAACAATCCAAGGATTTATTATCCAATTTAGAATCCAGAAAAGAAATCAGAATGGAAACAAGTCAGTCCAAACATGCAGCATGCAGAGACCAAAATGGAGGACAAAATACACATCTCTGGAATTCCAGAACCAAGACACAATTGACATTTTTCCAAATGCAGTATCAACAAATTGAAAATTTCTTTCCTACGATTATAAGTCCTCAACTCAACAATAGTATCAAAAAGGGTCTCATTAACAACTAACAATGAATCGAAATCACAGTCTAGATCACAGCAAACCAACCAACTGAGAATCTCCAACAATGGTAATATTCAATGCAGCAATCGAACATTCCAAAACAGATTACAGAACTGTAAAGACAGACGAAATTCAAGAAATTCTCACCGAGAGCAGCTCCTCAAATCATTCACCTGCACCTTCACATTTCATCACCACCACTCGGAACTCATTATCCCCTCCAGCACTCCTTATTCTTCTTCTCTATTCTTCCACTAGAGTACCCGGCCGTCACTGTCCAATTCCTTCTCTTCACTGCCAGCCAGCTTCCAATCTCACAGCCAGCGTCCAATCTGTCTAGATTTATAGATAGAAGACCCTATAGATGCCAGGCTGTTGGAAGAATCACACAATTCGAAGGAGGTGGTCCAATGACCAAAAAGTTGCTATCGTTTCGGGAGAAGAATAAGCCGGTTCGACTGTGGCCAACAGAACCGGACCCGTACAGAAGCCCTGCTCCAGCCTTGACCACATGGCCACACCAAAAAGCCAAATCGTCAATTCGCTGCTGCCAACGCCCATAACCGGAAGTCAGGAAGGGGAACACAAAACATAGAGCATCGACTTACCTCCACCAGCGATTTTGTAGCTCCAGTTTCGACCCGTGCCCTAGGCCCGCGATCGCCGCACCTCACGCCGGACAGAACCTTGCCACCGCGAAGAAGCCTGGCCGAACATGACCTTTCCTGCGAACGTCCGTCGCTCGCCGTCGCCTTCCCGATCGCTCCCTTTTCTCTCGGCTCCCACTTCATGTTTCTCTCCAACTCTCTCCCTCGCCTTCTCGCCTTCTCTTCTCTTCTTTAATTTCTTCTTCATTTTGTTTTTAATCGAAGCCAACGCCCTGAACCGAACCAGCGAACCGAACCGGTTCCCTTTAATTCCATTCCTTCTTCTAAATCTTTAATTCTAAATAATCTCTTTCCTTTATTTAATTTCTTCTAATTCCATTTAATTAATTCCTCATTTCACTTTCTTTTAAATAGTTAAATTCTTCATCTAATTATTCTCATCCCAATTATAATTTTCTTTTCTTCGAATATTACTTGATGATAATTATCGGTCCAATTAAAATTCTTCAATTCGGCTTCCAAAATAATTATCCAATAATTGATATAATTATCTCCCAACAATTATTTTTCTAAACTTATTTTCATGATAATATATTCCATAATAAAATTTCTCCTAATAATCCAATTATACCCCCGATTAATTTCCTTATCAAATAAATCTCAATTATCCCTTAATTAATTATGTGATAAAAATCGGGATATTACACAGGAAGGATTTTAACGTGAACATTACACCTAACTTTGGTAGAAGAGCAAGAAATGCGACCCGAAAAATGAATGGAGGGGATGAAAATGAGTAATACAAGCTCATATGGTCGTATGGCGAGGAGATTCAGAGGTCTAATCTTGCAAGCTCGCTGCGTGTTTGGCTAGAGAAGATTGATCTTTCTCACAGTCCAACATTTAAAAGAATATGCATTTGTTTGGCTGCATATAATATGAAGCTATTAAACTGTAGTAGACCAGTTATATGTTTGGATGGTTGCCACTTGAAAGAATCGACTCTGGGCCAACTGGTCATTGTTGTGAGCATTGATGAGAACGATGGATTCTTGTAACAGTAGTTGAAGCAAAATGTAGGGATTCTTGGAGCTGGTTTTTGGAATTGTTGTTTAAGGATCTAAACACCTAGTCCGGCAATGGGTGGACAATCATTTTTGATCGACAAAAGATACGGTTGATTCCTTTTGTAATCTATGATTATGTTATGCATTGTGTACGAATGTTTAACTCAGACTATTAATTTTTGTAGGAGTTGGAGCCAGCTGTCAGAGAGTTTGTAGAGTCAGTGGAGCATCGTTTTTGCATTCGACACCTATAAGCAAATTTTCAAAAACAATTTAAAGGCAAATTATTCAATGATGCAATGTGGGACGCTTTTAGGGCCATAACATCACTGCACTTTGAGAGAGAGATGGAGAAACTATTTTTGTTTGACCAGTCAGCCCACAATATCTATGAGGAATAGATGTGAGATTTTGGTTCAAACGTGTCTTCAGCTTCATCCCATAGTGTGACATAAGACTAAACAACTTGAGCGAGTTCTTCAATGTCTGCATCCTATCAGCTCGGGATAAACTGATTCTCAGTATGATCAAGATTATAAGAAAGGGAATCATGTATAGGATCATTAAGAAACACGAAAAGATGGTGCAATCGACTGACCTTTTGTGTCCGTAGATCAATAATCAGCTTGCCAGACTACAACTTGCAAGTCGAAATTGGAGTACTATTTTTTTAGGCGCTGCCTAGTTTGAGGTGAGCAACGGCAACGAACAGTATGCTGTCAATTTAGACAGGCGTACTTGTAACTGTTACCGGTGACAGTTGACTGGCATCCAATGTGTCCATGTAGTCCCATGTATGCATTTTATGAAGAGATCTCCCGAGGAATTTGTGCATGAGTGCTACCACAAGGAAACATACATGAGGATGTACTCCCACTTTGTCCACTCGGTTAGTAGACAAATCATGTGACCTATGACGGACCTTGATTCAATTATGTCACCTTCATTTAAGAGACATCCTAGAAGCCGTGAAAATAAAGAAGAAGAGATGTTGGCGAGACCCCAAGTCGGATAGTGCTACCCAGGAGACATCACAACATAACATATGGCCAGTGTGGGGATGTGGGACATAATTCCCGCACGTGTCAAGGTGGAGGCTTAGAGTCAAATGCATGTGGCATCCACACGTCTAGAGGCAGAGGTGGTAGAGGCAGGAGAGGAAGCTTGCATGACACATTTATGAGTTTCATAATTCCCGAGATAGTTCCTAACATAATTCCAGAGACAGTTCCTATTAAATCCAGGCCCCATATCCCATTTTAAAAAAAATATTATTTTAATTCCCCCCTTTTAGAGGAGTTGTTGCCGGTTACAAGGGGAGTGCATTTCCCCCACTTCTTCACTTAATCCCAATTGTATTCCTTTCTTCTCTCAGAAACTTTCTCCTTCGATGAACGTTGAAACGTGAAGGTAGTTCTCCTCAGCAAGTTTTGGTGCCTCGTTCCCTGTTCGTGTCTCGTCTTTTGTACGAGGTAAGCCTCAAGCTTCGATTTTTACCATGTGTTTCCTCTTGATAATCAATACTGAGGAACAAACATGTATTATTTATGTGTTGAGTTTTGAACGTCAGTGTTGAGGAAATCGGCTCCAGTGAGATATCAACGGTGAGTAATTCTCGGGTAAAATCCAAAATTTCAATTTTTGTTTCATTCCAGAATTCTGCAAATTCTGGACCTTCGTGATATTGGATTAAGTTTAGAATGTTGTTCAGATTAATATTAAATGTTGAGGTTGTAAGTCATAGGTCGGGAATGGAATTCCATCATATATGAATTTTCAGTTGGCAATGCTGACATTGCCGATTGAAAATGCAGTGAGAGTGCTTCCATATTTCAGGTGATGGGAAGCCAAGGGTCTGGAATGGAATTCTGATTGGAGTTCTACACTCCCGACCGAACTGCGTTCAATAGTTTCCTTGGAAACTAGGCAGGGATCACCCCTTACCATGGTAGGGGCTTCTTGTCTGCAGACCTGCGTAACCTAGTCTGCGGACCAGAAGCATCCTGGACCACGTCCAGAATTTTACTTTGGACCGTAGTCTAGTTTTAATTGGGTTTTGGCCCAAACACATTTGGGTCGAATCAGGCCCTGTTTTAGGCCAAATTTAATTTTCACTGCCAAATTTTTACTCAATCATTCTAGGGATTGTTTCGAAAACTGTTTGGGATGTGTTGGGTTTTCAACCCTAATGTTCTAAGGATATCCTCGTTTAACCTAAAAATTTAAATAATAAATTTTAAAATATTAAATTCTAATCTTTAGTAAAATTTTTATGATTAGGTTCCAAAACCTAAGAGTTGTCAGGCTTTAGTGGGCTATTTTTGTTAAGTCTTGATATTGTTGACCCAAATTCAAGTTAGGGATTATTTTATATTTAATGCACTTAAATTTCTAAAATGTAAGTATTAATTTAAATTGAGCATTTTAATTTTAATATTCAGATTAGTTACATTCCTCTTTGTATTTATTTACTTTTAATGTTAAAATGGGTAATAGGACATGTGACAACTCGGTTTTTCATAACCTTTTAAAATACGCAAAATTTAAAACTTTTGTAAGATAATTAAAATCTTTCATAATCAGAGTGCTAAAATCGAGCATCAAAATCCATTCATTCATTCGTTATGAAAATCATTTATTAAAATATAGCGGAAGCGAAAACAAACTATTTAAGAAATCTTTCATCGACTGCTTTGTGTTTTGTTCATCGTTCTTCTCGTGGATACACATGTACCTACAGTACAAGTAAAATGTAAGCCCAAAGGCTTAGTAAGGAAAGGGAAAATGCATATGATATGCTTTTCTTTAGTTCACTTGGAATGGGTCCGCCCCAAACCAATCTTTTCATTACGTTTCATTCATTCGTTCATTACTCGTACATCGAGTTGGAAGTTGAAGGAACACATATTAGATGGAATAGTTTGATCGACTTCTAGCCCTAAGTGGACTAAATCCGAACTACCCATCCGCCCTTCAACCCCCCATTGCATCATTCGTTCATAGCATCGTTCATTTCATTTTCCTCACTCATACATGTGTGAGTACCACCCCAAAGTGGCACTCCCTATGGGTTTCTATTAACATGATGCATGACCATACATTCTCAACTTAACATGATGCATAATGCTTCACAACGTAACAGTAATTATTGAAGAGCACATTAAAATAAAAGTAATGTAATTGAAAGTGCACAAATAAGTAAAGTAACAGCAGTAATTGAATGACTGGCATTAAAACACACTACAATTGTAATTCAAGTGCAGCAAAGGAACAATTATAACTAGAATTGAAAGCAACGAACATTTAAAGAAACAAACCACGAAAGCACTGCATAATCAAATATCTGAATGATATACAACTAATTATAGCATGCTTGTGAACTTACAAAACACCATAGTGAAGGGAATTGAAACATAATATCAATAATCACTCTAGTTAGCCTAGTTTATTTACATGCTTGAGAATTACTACATTTATCAACTTCAAATTTAAGCTAACCAATCTAGTTAATTAACATGCTCGATTTCTAATTGAATTGATTGCATTAGTAATTCTAGTTATTTGTTAGCCGATTACATGCTTGGTCAATTATATGCTAGTTCCAATTAAATGGCACAATCCTAGTTAATTTGAACATGCTAATGAATTGCCCAATTTGATTACATGCTCAGTAAAAAGTCACTAGTTAACCCCCAACGTGCTTGCTAGATGATTAGACATGTTAAGGCAAATCAATTACTACTTATCATGCTCGAGATTGTCAACAACTGTAGGTGCACATACTCTAGTTAACTAATATCATTAATCCTAGTTACTCGTTGTTCGGTTTTCATGCAAGTTGCTTTCATGCTCAGATTAACTAAATAGGTTAACGTGTTCAATTGATCACCTATTATTAATTAAAGCAATCTAGTTAATTAAGGATTAAACATGCACAACTTCTAATTACTAATTTGATACTCAAGTAATTTAACATGCAAATCCCAATTATCATGCTAGTAAATTAATTTGAGGTGTAGTTAAATATTAGTCACTTAATCTGCTCAACTTCATTAACAAGATTATAACATAGATAATAGATTAACTAATTACCCTAATTGAAATTAAGTGTCGTCTTAACTAATCATGCTCATCCTAACTATCGCAGTCCATTAAACGTGCTGGAATCTAAATATGAGAATTTCTAGTTATCACTAAACATGTTTTACTTTCTATCACTACAATCACTACAGCAAGTAAACACTGAAATTACAGGACAAATCATTATCAAGGAAATCCACATCACATCCTTTATAACTAATCATCAGTTAAACGACAATGAAAACATAACAGTTGAAAAACTACACAGTAGTAACATCCAGCACACTAAAACTCTTAGCTCATTTCACCTAACCATTTATCGTTCACTAGTTCCACTTCCATTTATCAATTTCAGTAAATGTACCACAAGGAAATCACAAAACAAGGGAATTATAGAATAAATCACTAACAAAGGAATTATCACTTAAACTTTCAACTAACAGTTAACTAGCATTGGAAATCACATGAAATCACAGAGCATTATAATTCTACCGAGCATTAACAAGGGAAATATTCACGGCAATTCATTCTAGGAATTGTCATCTACAAACAACTACTTAGCCACTAGCAGTAAGACACATAACATACTTCACAATAAGCATGCATTAACACCAACTCATGCACTCACTTGCGGTGTAGGGCCTCCACATGGCCAAGACACCCCTAATCCTTACCTAAAATGAAGAAAATCAACAGGGATAGCAATGATAGAATCTAGAAATTCTACTGCCCTTCAGAAGATACCCGATTATCCACTTCCTGTCACAAGCTCCAAGCTCTTCACGGTCCCCCTTTCTCTCACTCTCTGGAAGAATTAACTGAAGGAAATGAAGATTCCAATATCGTTTAAAAAGGATGAGGGGTTACCAGTGAAATTTGGTGGACACCAATTAGAGGAGAGTGAAGATCGAAAATGGTGCGACGTGATCCGATTGAGGGAGGATTTGTATCTCTAGAGTTGGACTCGTGGCTGCCAACCCGAGTTTCCAATCCCCCAAATCTCGTTGTGTCGAACCGCAGCCCGGACCCAGTTGTTTGAGCCGACCGGTCGGCTTCAGCTCCCGACCTGGAGGCCGGCCCTGCTCGTCGACGCACCAGCTCTCAGTCGCAGTCTGTCGCCTCTAGCACCGTCGCTGTCTGCCACTGAAAGCTCAACACGGCACCAGAACGTCGACGCCCATACTACTCGACCAGACCCGCGGGATCCGACGCCAAAATCGATAACCAGAAGCTCCAGCCGCAACCCACACCATCTGTCGTGCCTTCGTCCGCCGAACGGAGCCCTGAGCTCACCGTCGCACTCTCCTCTTTCGCCCTCATCTTCGTTTCTCTCTCTCTCTCTCTCTCTCTCTCTCTCTCTCTCTCTTGTCGATCTCGGCTTTCTCACGGAGAATGGCTGAAGGCTATTCTTTGGTCTTCATCTCATAATGGCCTACGAGCCAATTAAAATCTCCCCAAACCGGTTTAGCGTGACCCAGTTTGCTCCCCCCTTCTCCAAATTCTTATTATTTTAAATCTTAATCTATTACATCCACCCATATTATTTTTCCCTCACATTTTAATTTAATTTATTAAATTAATATTTATCCTAATTACGGTAATTTCCATTTAATCTTAATAAATTCTTTAAATTAAAAACTCACGAATACGTCCTTGGTAATACCCCGATAATTTTTCAATTAATCCAATTATTCCTAATTACACCCCAATTATACTTATTAAATTGTAATAAAAAGTTGGGGTGTTACAAGACAATTGTATGTGTCGTGTCCTTAGGTTTCAAATCCCCAAAACTTGATTAGGGTCTATTTGGTTGTTTGCGATCGCCTGAATGTCACCGTATTTAATTTATTGTTCATCATTATTTCTTCACATATTGATCTATTTAAAATATTTAATTGAAATGCCCGCATAATCCATATGACTATGCTGAATACAAAATTAAATCTCTACTGAGTTGTTTGACTCACCCCTTATTTATTTTCACTTTTCAGGAAATAATCAAATAAATCCCAATTGCCACCACAGGAGTATAAATGAGAAGTTTTCCCTGTTTAAATTATTCTAATTTCTTTTAGAGAGACTTATAATATTTTGGGGAGGTTTGTACCTTAAATTTTATTTTTAAGTTATTTTCGCCTGGTTTTAGAATTTGTTATTTTGCATTATATTATTGTCACTTATGGACCTTTATTTTTTAGTCTAGTCTGTAACATGAATATTTAAGTCTTCCACTGCTAACTATGGATTCAAGTGAGGGTTGGACAATTTATTCCATTTCAGACCAAATCGTTTCTCCTTCTGTCCAGGTCCCTTTTGGGGCGTGACAATTCCCGACATAGTTTCCGAGACGCAGGTGAACACATTATTACATTTATGTTTTCATATATTATTTTAACTATGCTAATTTTATTTGTACTATGTTATGTAGGAGTATATTGCGCAAGATCCACAAACACAAACAAACACAAATGTGAACCTTAACCTTGATTAGATTTGACATTGCCTTGAAATATGCTACTTTGCCAGCATTGCAAGCTGAAAAGGATTCATAAAACCCTATTTACTTGCCTATTGAGGGAAATGGAATTGATTCATCAAATCCTTCAATGCCTACATCTTACCAACCCGGGATTGTAACGACCCGATTTTTCTTATATTTGAAAACGTGAAAAATTTAAAACTTTTTCTTTTATAAAAACAGTAGAAGACTTTTCATTCGTAAAACCCGATAATCAAAATCATTTTCTTAAAACTCATTTACAAATCGTAGTGCAAGAATAGAACAAATCATTTGAAAATACAATAAATAAATCTTTTACATTATCTTTATAAAACATTTTCCCTTTAAATCCCTTAGCCTAGCTAGCCATACGATCCACGCGTGCAAATTCTTCATCAACTGTTCTTTATCCTATGCTCCTGTTATCGTGCGTGAACCTACATTACAAGACATAAACTAATAAGTCTAATACTCAGTAAGTGATATAAAATAAAAATATCTGAATGCACATGCTATGCCACTTTAAAATCCATATGCAGTTTCTGTTTCATTTTTCCTTTATCTTTTATGTTTTACTCTCATTTCTGTTTTCCGTTACATTGATGCACTCGACACCAACGCCCCCAGCATAGCAGCAATGACATAGTCCAAAAGCTCGCTAGCCGATGACCGATCCGTCTAATGCACCCTACCCATCATCTCTAGTATAGCGACAATGGCATCGTTTGAAAGCCCACTAACCATTGCCCTGTCTGTCCCAGCATAATCCAGGGATCTCGCAACCGGTATGTGCAGCAATGACATGATTCGAAAGCTCAACTAGTGGCAATGACATAGTCCAAAAGCCCAACTAGCGGTCATGCCCACTAAGGGCTTAAACGACCTCACATCACACCATTGCCTTGTGTCTCATATCATCTCTTTTACGTTTATCCCATTTAATTCATTTCTTATTTGTTTCACTTTCCATGGTAAAATGGTTATTCCTATAGCCCAAATGATGGTAGTCCATTTCGGGTGATCAGCCCTTGAGAACACCATACACTTAGTATGTATGAGCATCCATTAAACCATGTATGAAAACCCATTTTTGTAACGTTTTGAAAACCATGATGCATGATGCTCGTGAATGCATACAATAGCTATCTCCTCTATATAGGCCTCAAAACATGCTAAATATCACACCTTTAACTTAAAGAACTTAATGCAATAAACACGTCATTAAAAGAACCTATTTCTAATAAACACACAGCAAACATCAATACAATCCTCAGGACATTATCATAGCCTAACTTAATAATCTATGAAAGCGGTAAACAATCAACATACAATTCTTAATTCTTGCGATGTAGGTCTTTCGGCAAAACACATACATATCACTTACCACACATCTGTATAACCTTTTAGCACTTAAGTTCTCCTTCTTAATACCTTCAAAATAAATAACATTTATTCATTAACTTCATTCCTCTAACAACCATTCGGGGGGTTCCATAAACCATAACACTTAACATTTTCCATAATTTTGACTTAATACACAATTTCCAGAACATATACATTCAAACTGTAAAACCCATCAGGAACATCAGAATATATTTCCAACTTCATACCAATTCTAACCAATCCCTTCATTTTTTCCAATAACAGAATATACCCTTCCATTATATCCATTAAGCATGCATATTACAGAGGGCAACATAATCCTCCAAGCAGTGAACCAATTTCCATTCACAGACCACCACCCAAAACAGGGATCATACAACCAACAGAGCCTAATAAACCCACATATAAATAGCCATAAAAAATTCCAATTCAAACAACAGAGAGTCGTAAACCAACAGGACACAATCACAGAAAGCATACCAAAGGAAATCCAAACAAACAATTTATACCCTTTACTCAATTGTCTTCTACTAATTATTTTCATAAATCACATAAGCAGAATATAAACCCAACAACATTTCACAACCAAGCATAACAGTGAGCATAAACCTAGGGAAGAAATTGTTACCTGACAAAACCACAAAGGACCCAAGAGCAGAAGTAGGGAGCTGTTTCCCCTTCAAAAGCTCACTCTCTAATTCTTCCTTCTTTATATCTAGATCTTCAATTCCTCAACAATCACTAACCGAAACCACAGAACATCAATCCTAAACAATATCCATCAAATAGACATGCGAACCTGAGAAATAGGGGAGGGAACTCACCAAAATTTCCCCTGCAAGCTTTCACCTCACAAAACTTTCTCCTTATTTTATTTCCTTCTTTTCTGCTTCAGAGAGCCCTTCTCACTCTCTCTTTTCCAGGAGCACTCGGCCTTCACACTTTTCCTCTAGAGAGGTTCGCTCTCTGCGTCTCATTTTTCCTTCTTTGCAATTTCCTTTTCTTCTTCTCCAAACCGCTCCCCTTATTTTCCTCTTCTTTCTAGAGACTCTGTCTTTTTATTTTCTTTATCTCGACAGCTTCACTTAGATGCTACCCCAAGTAATCAATAGTTGCCACCTATAAAGGAGAAAGATGCATGGAGGGGTAATAGAAAATGTCTGCATCGGGATTATACATTTTCTTTTTCTCGGACCGCAGAAGCGTGGGATAGATCGACATCCCGATCCATGGCCCGGTCGACATGCTATTATTCGCTACAACGTGAAATTCCATTTTCACGAAACACTGTGGTACTGGTTGACATACACATTCGACCGGTACGTCGTCCGCTCCACTTTTGCCATTTTCTTCAATTTCAACCAATTCCTCTTTTTCTCCATGCTGCTACCTTATTTCTTATGTGGAAGAGGTTGATATATAGGTTGATAAATAGTCAACCTCTCCCACACACTTCATATCAATTTTGACCCTCACATTACTATTCTTTCTCCTCTTTTGTAAATTAATAATTAACACTTTTAATTAATTCAACAATTTAATAACTATAAATACCCCATCAAAATCCTCCACAATTACATCAACTTATTTTCAGGGTAATATATTTCATAATAAAATAATCCCAAAATTTCACAAAACTTATAACTATTATTATTCTCAGACGAATCTTAATTTTGGGTATTACAGGGACACATCGATTCTTAGTGCACATGTACATTATATGGTTGTAATGGAATTGATAATTTGGTTTGCATATGTAATACACATGTACATTATATGGTTGTAATGGAATGAAATTGTTTGTTGATGATGAATGAAGTTGATAAGTATGAAAATGTAATTTCAGACAAAGTGGAGTTGAGACAGATTAGAATTTGCTAGCCTAGGGTAGATTTGGTCGGAAGTCAAATTGTGCTCGACTACCACCAAAGTAAGCGTCAACGTTTCAACCCAAAATTCTGACACTTCGTTGCAAAAAGTTGTCATTTCGCGGCAGAAAGTTGATATTTTGCCACGGAACATAACACTTTCCCCCACGAAACGACATCTTTCCGCAGTGGAACGTCAGAATTCCTCTGCCTTATATAGATCGATGTTATGCACATGTTGCTTAAATTATTGTAAGGAACATGTTAATTGTTTGTTGATGATAAATGAAATGGATAATTTGGTTTGAGTCAAAATTTCTTTTTCTCTTTAAAAAAAATGAAAATTTTGTAAGAGTTTCCTTTGTTTTAGTCTCTGCTCTTTTGGTAGTATCAAAACCAGAAATCCAACAAGATATTATCCAAACAGATAGTTTCCAAACATATATTATCTAACTAGATATTATCCAAATATAAATATAAACATATATTATCCAACTCAAAACAATTAACTACGCAAAGAGACAATGAATAAATATTCAGTACAAGAAAATCAGTATCCTAATTTGTATCCCTACACATCAAGAAACAAAGTCGGCACTGCCTTCTTGCAATATTTCTTCTGTAAATTGGTGATTGCAAATGATAAATTTGGGTCTAGGTATGCGTTGGACCCTTTGGCGTACAAGGGACTCTTATCATGTAGATCTTCGTAAGGGTGAAAGCTAGTCTCCTTACAATTTCAGAGCAGCCCTAACCCCTCAATGGTACACCAAAAGATGTCATGCGGGTTGAAATACAAAGAGAAAAATCAGCATATAAGCGGAAAGCAATATGAATCTACACATGAGAAAAGATATATCTCTCTTTGTCTATTGGGGCTACAATGATTGCAATTGTTTCTGGCAGCAACACCTAGTAAGGGCAGTGAGTGTACCGGTTAACAGATGACAAAAAAACATGGTTGCTTTGGGTGTGATTGAAATGTAAACCACGCATTAGAACTATTCAAACATGAAAGACAAACCAGAAAAGCGAGAAGTTTACTTACATGAATCCACCCTATTGTCATTAGAGATTTTTTATTTCGAACGATGAAGTATTCTTCTTCGTTCACTGCATAGCACTGCATACAAATAACACAATGTAAGGATGAGTACTAAAATAAAATATTATAAACTACTTATTGTAACAGAACGTAATTCTCAATATCTCTAATGACATTTCTTTCTTCTAAAAGATGAGCTCAGTGATGTGGTACTCACCCTGAACCTGAAAATGAAAACAGCAGGTAAAATATCCTAAGTATCTAGTCCAAAACACTTAATGCCAAAAAAATGAAACAGCCTACCATTATTTCTGAAAGAATTGCGCACGTCTCTAGCTTTTTCCTAGTATTTGCATGAACAAACTTTGTGAAAATATCCATCACTTCACCTGGCTACAATGAACATTGACAAGTTACCGTCAGACTAATAAGACATGAATATGTGCAGACACGTAGAAAACCAAATCGAAGACATACCACACGTACAATTTGAAGTGGTGAAGGTTGTATTCCACCCGACGAGTTTGTCAATGGAGGAATGTGAGCAACAATCTGCTGCACTTTAACAAGCACAAAAGAGGAGAAGGTTGGCGTTTGAGGGCAATGGTGCTACAAATTTGAGACATGTTAATACGTTGCATTTACTTATAAACTAAAAAACTTACAAGTATTCTATGCATTTGGATGCTAAAGAGGTTGTTGAAGAGGCTGCTCGAGAGGCTACTAGAGAGGATGCTGGAGGGGCAGCTCGCTACGCCATTCTTTGCAATTCGACTAGTAACTCCTGATGGCCCTCCTCTTCTCGGTCCTCCATTATTTGCATTTTGTGCAACCCCATTTGATGGTGCTCCTAGATCAAACTCGGTCCTCCATCCTTCAAACGTGATCCAACACCATTTGATGCTGCTTGCTCCTCTATTCTTTGCATCCAGCCAACAATCTCCTCAGGCATCGACATAAAGTGAGATGACTGAGGAGAGGGTGGAGTCATCAACTGTGGAGTATCATCCTCCATGTGCTACATAGGTGATTATAGAGGCTATTCCTCAGAGGGGGTTGGATGTTGTACAATTGAAGGGGGTGGAGGTTGTACGATTGAGGGGGTTGGAGGCTGGGAAACTTTTGCTCAAGTGTTTGGGGTGGGCTTGGATGGAGTCTTGCATACCCATTTCCCTCCGACTTTGGAGATCTCCATGCAGTCCACTTTCAATTTGTTATAGACTTCGGCGGCCTTCTCTTGGATTCTCGGCTCCTCATCTGAGACTGGTACCCCATGATGCTCAACAATCTTCTAAATGAGCCAATTAAATGGTAGACTCTTTGTGGGGTTGTTGAGGACCTCGTACATGTGACTTAAAATCACATGGCCAATGTTCACTTTCTTTCAGCTGAACACCTTCTCCAACATATAGAGATCCATGCAGCTAACATGGTCTCGATGTTCATCCCAAGGCAAAATGGTGTGCGTTATGATGGTGTGGATCACTTGGGCTTTGGCGTTCAAGTCATTGGACTTTACCTTCTTGAACGATGCTATCTCGAGATCACGATGCAACAGTCTAAGCACTGTCAAACCTTCTCCTCAACTGATGAAATTCGGCTCCTAAGACACGTGGTAATATGCGTCCCTTGGTTCCTAAATGAAACATCCAAGGAGGAGAATATCATTAGGAGTCAGCCTCAACTCCCATCCAAACATGTAAGTCTGGACCTCTAATAGTTGGGTGGACAGTTCCAAATTGCCATAAAACAGTTTGACAATCTATTCACAGAAACTTCCACCAATCAGCACAACCTGGCTAAACCAGCCCCCTCAACCTATTCTTCATTTTCCAATTCAGCCAATGACTCAAAGTCTACTCTTCTAGATACAATAATTGAATGATGTTTAATATCAGCTTCATATAGATCGTTAGCTACGGAAATCTTGAAGAGAAGTGAGTGAAACCTATCTATAATAGGTTCAAAACAGACCAATTGAGTTGCTGGTTATTGTTGAGGCTGAGGTTGAGGTTGAGGTTGAGGTTGTGCTTCAACCTCGGCTTGTGTAACAGGGTCAACCACGGTAGGTGCTTCAACTTCAATCGCGGTTGGTACATTGTGCTTAAACTGAGTGCGCATGAAATCAATAGCAAGCCATCTATATTTACGGACCAAGTCCGTTTCTACCTGAGGTTGAGGTTGAGACTGCGACGGAGCAGCCTTACGCTTGAGAGTCAATTTTGTTGTCCTAAAATTCATTGGAATGAATGAAACAGTGAGGAAATCATTCTGAGAGTACGAAGGTTTCCGTGTTCACTAAGAAAATCGTTGAGCTCATAGGAGCACAAAATGTCAAATATATATACTAGGGCAACAGAAGGTAGAATGATGCATGACGTTCCACGGCAGAAAGTTGTCATTCCGCGGCATAAATGAAGATGTTCCATGCTGGGGAATGACAGTTAAGTATAAATCTTAATTAGTACTGACGTTCTACGGCAGAAATTGTAACGTTTCGTCACGGAATATCACTAAAAAAAACTTGTATATTTAGCACTGACGTTCAGCGGCAAACGTGCCATTGATGTTTGAGGCGTCTATTTCTCATAGTTCAGTGGTTAAGTTATTAGCAAAAATACATTAGTGGTTGACTTGTCATTGATCACAAAGTATAGTGGATGATTTGTTAATTGTCCTTTTTAAAAACCAAGTAACAAAATAAAATAAATAAATTATAAAGAAATATATCTTTGGTTCTCTATCTGGGATATGCCCGTCGGTTGAAAGTTAGAACTCAAAAAATCAAACTGAGGAGAGACTTTTGCTCGGTTCCAACCTTCGAAAAATCAAATTTAGAACTAAACCTGATAGAATGTAAGGTCTTCAGTTTAATTTTCAAATTTCAACTTTTCAAAAACAGATCAAAACTAAACCAAATCGATATTAATCGATTGATTACATTCTTTTGAAGAATTACAAAACTGTATCAATTGAATAAAATCCGGACCAAAATCGAAGCTTGACCTAAATGAAAAAAAAAAGATTCAATTGGGTTCGATTCTAAACCTTGCTCTGTTCGATTGTGATTATTAAACAAGTGTGTCTCATATCCATACCAAAATCAAAGCTTGACCTAATTGAAAAAAAAGGTTCAATTGGCTTTGATTTTAAACCTGCGTTGTTCGATTTCGACTGTTAAACAAGAGTGTCTCATCTGGTTTCAATTTGGCGTAAAAACAAACTGAATCTACTCAGCCTACTCTAGTCATTTATGACAATTTTCAATATGATTCTCCTAGTTTTATATCTTTATTAAGTTTTTTTTTTCATAATTTCAATTTTTTTATATGGTTTAATTTTATAATAAAGTCATTGTCAGGGTTAGAAGTGTTGACGTTTCTGTAAAGATGAAGGACTGCAGAGAGAGAAGAAGAGCATAGAAGAGATAATTGCCAGAATGATTTCATATCTTCTATTACAAAAGGGTTACACAAATATATATAAGGTGGTCTTCCACCTGGCAGACAATAATAGGGAGATAAAGGTTATCATGCGTATGGTGTGGCTATCATGCGTATGGTGTGAATATGGAGATAATGGAGCACCTACTCTGACATCCCCCCTCAAGCTCAAGGCGACCAGACGCAGAGCTTGTGACGGTAGCGAGAGAAGGATGTGGACGGTAGGGGCTAGGTGAGACCATCAGTGGCCTAGAACGAGGCATTCCTGAGAGCGAGACTGACATTTGTGAGAATTGTAGGGTTGTAAGGGAGGGAAACAAGAACACGCAAATGTGCGAAGATGAATACAGAGGAGGAAGGGAAGAGAAACTCTCAAAAGGAGTTTTGAGTTTAAGGGCAAGAGACTTGATAAAGGATGCCACTCATTGGAAGAAAGAAGAGAATAGAATGAGAAAGAGATGAAGGATATGTCACATTAAAGAAATGTGCATCATTACATTTGGGAAAAGATAAGTTGCAAGAAGAGAGAACATTTTTTTTGTAAAATAGAGCCAAAGGTAGAGTGGAGGAAGAGGGCAGAAAGAAACAAACCAAAGCTTACTAACGCTTGCTAGAGTAGGAAAAATAGACTAAGAGTAAATGGTTTGAGAAAGAGAGAGAGAGAGAGAGAGCTTCAAGCTTAAGCTCAGCTTGAAGATTTTTGGGAGTTGCAGGGATTATCTTATATTTGAATAAAAGAAGAATGTGAGAGAAGCAGAAGAAGTAGTCTCTTTTGTAGAGAGAGAAACAGGAGAGAGAAGGAGAGAGAGGAGGACCTGAAGAGTTTGAAATTATAGAAGAATGAGAGATATACGGCCAGCGGTGACGAGGGGCTGATCCGAAGGTCGGAAGAAGTAGAGAAAGTTCCAGGCTGATAAGAGGGCAAGCAAGAGGACCAGAGAAAATGGGTGCGAGAGGAGGGAGGCGTTTGGTGCATCGAAAAGTAGGTTTCTTGGTTTTATGATGAGGTAGATGATGAGAGTAGCGATTCCAAAGAAGATTAGGGGAGACTAAAAAGAAGACACAAAATAGCACCGAACCAGATTAGAGGGTTGGTCCGGCGATGCTTAGGTTGTTTAATAATAGATGGCTTTGCTGATGTTGTAATGTCTACAATTTTCTTGGTCAGCAAAGGAGTTGCCGACTGCTTCAGAAGGTGGTGTGAAGGAACGGAGAGTTGGAGTTGAGATCAGGAACCAGATTGAGGAGATGGTGGAAGCATTTGGAGAGGCGATGAATAAAGGAAAAACCAGATGCGGGAAGGGAGGTGACAGTTGAAGATGGAGTCGGAAGTAAGTGAAATTCTTTCGGACTTGGGAGTAAGCTTCAGAGAGGGAAAAAGGCCGAGCCATCGAGCTCTCGACAAGCTCCAACCACAGGCGGCGTTGGGAGAACCCATAACGGATCGACGTAGAGAGGCGGGATAAGAACACGCCCAAGGTGGGCGCGACAATAGATGGCTAAGAATGCGCTCCCCCTACTGATTGATTGCCAGAAATTAGAAGTATAGGCGGCGAGACCATTTCTTCCAAAAAACGCCATTAGCTCTGATACCATATTGACGTTTCTGTAAAGATGAAGGAGTACAGAGAGAGAATAAGAGCATAGAAGAGATAATTGCCTGAATGATTTCATATCTTCTGTTACAAAAAGTTACATATATATATATATATATATATATATATATATATATATATATATATATAAATAAAAGGTGGTATTCCACCTGGCAAACAATAATAAGGAGATAAAGATTACCATGCATATGGTGTAGCTATCATGCGAATGGTGTGAATATGGAGATAATGGAGCACCTACTCTGACAAGAAGGAGCCTGCGATGGAATGATGAACAACTCAAAAAGAAGAATGATCAAACTGCTTAACCTGCAATAAAATTTAATAAAAAGTTACAACGAAAGACTCAATACACAATTATGGGAAAGGAACCTGAATAAAAAAACGTGGACTAACAACCAAATCCAACAGTAATAACACAAATAACATAATAGTAATTGGTCAACATAAATAATTGTGCGATAATACAAAAGTACTCCCAACTAAATAAAAGTACTAAAATAGAAATGATGTCTCATCAACAAAAATCTCAAAGAAATTAACTAAAATTTAAGGTAGAAACACCAAGTCGAGTAATTGTCAGCTACCATAAACCTCTCTAACTATCACCTGAAAGAAGAAATGTCAGCTACTATAAACCTCTCTAACTATCACCTGAGAAAAAAAATCAATTTGAACTTAATTGAGTAAATTCAATAAGAATTCTAAATGTTATATTTAGAATAATTTTATATTTATTTTTTATCGTTACTCTTTTTTTTTAATTCTTGATGTAATAAATATTAATTAGTACAATTAATTATTTATTTTAATTATTTTTAATTTATTACATTAATTATACTAATAAATATTTATCACATTTAAAAGTAAAAAAAAACAATAAAAATAAAAAGTAAATATAACATTACTCTTTCATATTTATTTCTTCAGTTGGATATTAATAAATTCCGTTTCATATTTCATTTAATAATTTTGAGGATTTTCTCATATTTAATTTTGTTAATAGTTGTATCTTTTTAAAAAAATTAACTCTGTTTAGTTTTAAATTTTGTTTCACGGATGCATTTTATTAAATGACTTGACTAACTTTAACTTGAATAAATGTTTTCTAATAAATATAGTTAGGTTATGTCGAGAAACTTCCACTTAATTAACGATTTTATTGTTTTCATGGATTCAAGAATTTTAGTAAATTTGCTCCTCTTGGCATATAGTTGGTGATCTTTGAGAGTCTGCAACACAATTTGCAGATGTTCCCGATGTTGACTCTACGATTTCGAGTACACTAAAATGTAGTTTATAAACACTACGACAAACTGATCCAAGTAGGGTCTGAAAACCCGATTCATGAGGTTCATAAATACTGCCGGTGTATTTGTCAAGCCAAAAGGTAGAACCAAAAACTCGAAATGCCCATACCTCATTCGGAAAGCTGTTTTCGGGATATCTTCTTTATGAATTCTCATATGATGGTACCTGGACCTCAAGTCAATCTTAGAGAAATACCGCGAACCGCCAAGCTAATCAAACAAATCATTTATCATAGGCAAAGGGTATTTGTTCTTCGCGGTAACAAGATTCAATCTCCGGTAATCTATACAAAGTCTCAATGTCCCATCGGCTTTCTTCGCGAATAGAACGGAAGCACCCCAAGGGGACACACTCTCTTGAATAAACCCACTTTCTTACAATTCTCTCAACTGCTTCCTCATTTCATTCAACTCTACCAGGGCCATTCTATATGCAAGAGTAGAAACTGGGGTTGCGCTCGGAACTAGGTCGATGCAGAACTCAACCTCTCGAACCGAAGGCAACCCTGGCAACTCATCAGGTAACACATCCGGAAACTCTCTCACTACTGAGATATCTGTGTCCTGCTTAGAGGTCTCGCCATCACCGTCAACCGACCAGAGGTTCCCATACTGCTCTAATTCACTGCGCCCACCTAGACAAACCCGCAAGATAGGGTTAGTTATCTCCGTGTTAGGGCTAGCCCGGTAGACAACAACATGTCCATCATTGGCAATTATAGTGACCTTCTTCAAGTGGCACTCTACGGTCGCCTAGTACTTACGTAGCCAGTCCATGCCCAAAATCACGTCAAAGTGGCTTATCGGTAGTATGATTAAGTTGGCGGAGAACTTGTGGTCATTTAAAACCACACAAACTGACTTACACTCATACGATACTCCTTTATGAGCACCTAGAGGGGTATTGAGCATCAACAGGGTTTCCATTTCTTCTCCCGACAAACCCAAAATAGATGCAAAGACAGTAGAAATAAAAGAGTGTGACGACCTGGTGTTGAACAACACTCGTGCAAAAGAATGAGAGACAAGGATAATACCGTCAACGATGCTCTGGTCCTCCTGGCTGAAGTGATACTCTGACTCTTTGACTGCATGAGCCTGACCAGATTTCTTTTCATTGCCTTTGTAGCCCCTACTGTGGCCACTCCTAGACGAACTAGGGCCAACCCCACTATTCTGACAAGACTGCCCTCTGTGACTACCAGATCCTTACTGTGGATAAGGGGCACTCTGTTGGTATCCGATCGATCTTTGGAAGTCAGGACTGGTTAGCAGATTCTGTGGGTAACGTTGCGGGTGGGGTCCCGACTGCTGTTGCGGCATATAGTACTATTGTCCCTGGTGTTGCCAGAAGGCAGATCCACTAAGTCCTCGCCCACCCCCAAACATAGCTCGAGCTGCATTGCCCTGAGAAGTCAAGAAGAACTGTCGATGTGGTTGTTGTTGCTGACCTTGATCCAGGGGACAATTCCTCCTCAGATGCCCTGGTTGTCCACACCTATGGCAAGTATACAGGCTAAACCTGCCACTGCCTGACGACTCGCTACTGACACTTGGAGTCCGGCTCCCACTAGATCCGGGATTCTGAAACTTGGCTTGATTCTTCCTTGTGGCTTTCCTGTCTTCTCTCTTGGCTTGCTTCTCCTGGTAGCTGCCGAAACTAGCATCATAAACACACTCCATCCTCTGAGCGGCCTCAAAAACATCCAAGATAGTGTCGTACTGCATAAGGGCCACGCCCTGCTGTAATCTCTACCTCAAGCCTTGCTGAAATCTGATGACCTGTTCTCTTGCAATGGGCACCTCTGAGTAGGGCAAAAGCTTCAAAAACAGTCCATAGTACTCCATAACAGTTATTGATCCCTATGTCAACTCGTTGAACGCTCTCGTCATTGAGTCCTAGTGACCCTTACTGCTGTACTAGGCTCTTAAAATCTCTGTGAAGTCCTTCCACTCCACTGACTACACATCAAGACTTTGTTTCACCGCATTCCACCAGCTGTGGGCTAACTTCCTCATATAATACGGTGCAATCCCCACTTGGTATTCCTCGGGAACTTGAAGTGATTCAAAATTCAGCTCCATCTCTTGAAGTCAATTCTCAGCCTCAACCGGATTCACACTGCCCTCGAACACGGTCAGATTCATGTTGTTGAATTCTCAAAAACAGGTCATCTGAGTTATGTTAGGGTTCTGAGTTGTACAACTGCTCGATAGGTTTCTCAATGCCTCCATCATTGCTGCTATCAGGTCTACACCCTCATCTTGGGTTTGGGGTCGAGAGTTTCTTTTTGGCGGCATTTCCAAAATTCAGAAAAGGAAACACACTTGATTAATAATATCTTATGCACAGTAAACTTCGTCCAATATTTTCACTACAAAATTTTCTCGAGCAATCACTATTTGGAAATCATGGAACCTTGAGTTCTGATACCAAAAATTTTTTTGTCACGACTCGGAGGCGGGCCGGACAAAAATGTCTGGCCAAACGACCCGGTCTCCGTGGAAGACGTGATCGCTCAGCCCAAGACTTGTTAAATTATTTTGGAAGCCTTGTATAAATACTCAGCCGCGACCCACTTGTGATGGACCACGATCCATTTAGTGATTGCGAGAACAATTAATAATGCAAAAATAATAAACTTAAGAGTCCAAATAAATACCG
The DNA here is from genome assembly GCA_022433065.1 of Begonia loranthoides. NCBI lineage: Eukaryota > Viridiplantae > Streptophyta > Magnoliopsida > Cucurbitales > Begoniaceae > Begonia > Begonia loranthoides. The sequence goes on along the minus strand of CM039472.1, from coordinate 8,064,091 downwards.
TGCATACAATCCAGAAAATCCAACAACCAAGTTAAGTATTTTTACAGTCATCCAAATTAAAGGTAATAGTCATCTGTTGTTTCGCTTACCGATAAATAAGAGTTTAACAAGCTAAGGAAGAACTAATGAAAACAAAATCTTCAGTCTGATTCCCGCTCAAGCTTAATTAATCTTCTCTTTACCTGGAGTGGTGGGAGTCGTGGGGTGAGTGATTAGCTCAGAAGGAAATTTATACGAAATATTATGCATGTGTAATACTTGTTTTGCGTTTTCTTGAAAACCATGAGTTTCGAGTAATTATACATATTTTAATAAAATATTTAAATCTTTTTGTCTCAAGAAAATCAGGCCCAAAAGCCTCCAACGAGATATTAAGAAAACATGGTTGTACACATAGATAACTATAAGTTAAAATACTCTCGTCGTGTTTTATATTGAAATCGTGGTTCATTAAACAGGAGGGTCACTCAAGGATCCGTCCAAACAGATAAACAAAAATGTGGCCATCAACGCAAGCAACACCTCATGAAGCTGGAAGAAGATAAATGACGACAATCTGTAGACCTGGCTCGTCTTCCAGGGTATCATGAGCGAATTCAGTCAACGACAAGCCCGTGATACATACACCTTGATCAAGTTTAGGGATTTGCAACCCAAGGAAGCCTCATCTCCTTCCTAATCTCACATTTCACACAGCGCGCAAACAAAACATCTCCATGCAACAGGAGATGCACCGGGGATAGCCTCTTGATACTTTGGTACTGAAACCGTTCAAAGTATCATGAGGATTCATCACTCCCGAAACATGTTATAATCATCATATAAAACATGAAATCCGATGCACGAAAGTAAACGTGTAAAATTTTCGTACATATATAGTATAAAAAGTTGGCGTGCTGTCGAATAGTCTCCATCAGGTTTTTTGTATATGGTATTCCACAAAATACGGTTTTAAAAACTATGCTACGTGATGCAAGCAACTAAGTATAAAGCCCCTACCTCGTGGGCAGTCCTTCTTTGTATGCGAAAGAACAACTGTCTCAAGTGTCGGCTCGAAGTCTTCGAATTCGTCCGAGCCTACATGTTAAATATGAGAATTCATAAATAAATCTCGAGGATCAAGTGAAATAATCCTATACTGGGTTGAAGTTTTAATGTCTATCTTATGCAGCTATATACTGCAATTCAGCATGCCCAACAACCTATAATTGCCCTCACAGGTATCGACACATCCTCATTTCTGGAGCTCACTGTCAATTCCAAATAACAACCTAGTTTGGCAACAACCAATCCCTAACTTAGGCAATAGCCATTTAACATAACTTGTACAGCTTCAGAACCAACAGATTCCACATTCAACAGCAATCCCACCACCCAATATTTCCAAACATTATTTTGGGGGAGCAGTGACAACCTAAGTCATTTCATAACCATACAATGATAGGGCATAATTCCTATTTCTATAAAAACCGTAGTAAAACAGGCGTACCATCAGTGGTCTTTCTTCCATTCAAAAACAAAACCAATATCAATGACAACATCATATTGAACACTCCCCTCTTACGGTTATAAATCCTTAGCTTAACAACCTCAAATCTAAAACAGAGACCAATTATCAAAGCTGAAATCAGTATCAAACAGCCATAACAAAATCACTATCCTCTGTTTGTAATCAATGAAATCGTAGCACAAATAACACTGTAACTTCTTAAGCAGTAACCCAATACAGAATCGGCAACATCAAAATAGAAATCCAAATGAATCAGAATTGGGCGTTTCTTTCATCCAAAACAACAGTTCAGAAACAAAATCCAAAAACACAGAAACCTCATCCTGACCAAAGATTGGCGGAAATGCAGCTCTGCTCAGTTCGGTTAATCGTCGTCCAGATAGTCTTTCCTCTTCACAGAACTCTGACATCGAATTTATTGATCAGAAACAGAGCAGCATGAACGAACGAAACAGATCGAGCGAGAGGCCGAAATACCCACGGCATTCTTACCTGGATCGGGCGAGTGGGAAGAACGGCTCCTCAGTTTGGAGCTGTCCCTGTCGCCGATGTTTGGAGTGCTCGAACCGAGCTGAAACCTCAGCTCGGAGGGCTGTTGGACGGAGCGTACGAACCCCAGAATCGTCCGTCCTTGCTCCGGCCAATGTCGCTTACTCGTAATCACCTTCAGCTCGCGGAGTTCCTCGGTCGTTCACAGTCGTAGCTCGAACGCCTCAGATGGAATCACCACCCGTCGTCGTTTGCTCCTGGCCGAATCCACCTCTCCGCGAAATCCCCTGGCGCAGTCTCTCTCTCCCTCTCTCGCGAATTTCTTCAGCAGACTTCAGAAATGAAGTCTGAAGTTTTTCTTTGCCCTAAAGATTTTCAATATTGCCCCTGTACTCTTTAGCAGCCGGGATTTTTCCCTCCATTGCACACTTTCATCCTCAATCTTTCAACTTCCTTTTATTTCTTTTAACTCCCACTTATTTATTTCTTTTATCCCATAAGTTTCTTAATTCCTTCAATTTACTCTATTCATTTCATAACACATAGAAAAGAGGGTTATTATCAATTTTCACCTTTAAGTTTGGGGTACTTTTTAAGTTATACCTTCAAATTTAATTATTTTCATATAACACGTTGAACGATACACACATTATCACCTGTCACCTTCTGTTTATTTCTTCACGTTTCACTGAACGCCATAACTATGATTGAAGCTTCCCTCCATTTGGAAACCAGTCCGAACGACAGGACCTCACGGCGATGCAGGGCTCACCGGCCGAAAAATCGTTATTGACACCTACGGCGGGTGGGGCGCTCACGGAGGAGGAGCTTTCTCTGGAAAAGACCCGACCAAGGTTGACCAGAGCGGCGCAAACATTGTCCGGCAAGCAGCGAAGAGCGTTGTAGCATCTGGGCTTGCTTGCCGCTGCATTGTCCAGGTTTCTTATGCAATCGGAGTGCCGGAGGCATTGTCGGTGTTTGTCAACACCTACAAAATGGGGAAGATTCCAGATAAAGATATTCTGGTGTTGATTAAGAAGAACTTCGATTTACGGCCATTTCGGTAAAGACGACAAAGATTTCACTTGGGAGACTGAAGAATCTCAAACCAAAAGTTTGATGAAGAACAATCCGCCATTGGAGAAGAATAAAGAAAGCTTTACAACAACATTAGCTACAATTTTTGCCATTTTCATTTTGCTTTTTCTTCCTTTTCCCAGTTTCAGAATTCATTGATGGATATCGTTGAGCAAGGAATGTTTTCTTTGCCAAACAACTTGTTTGTGGGTATTTAACGAATAACTGATCGAAGCTTCTCTGTTCTTCCCTGTAGGCTTCTCTTTTCTTGGGTATTGGTAATTCCGCTTTGACTTTAATGGAAACGACTTCTTTTCTCTGAAATTGCTTCGTCTTCGACGCCCATAGCCGTTTGATCTCTCTCTCTCTCTCTCTCTCTCTCTCTCTCCAATTTTATCTCTAAATGTATATATAATTTGATGCTGGGTGAGTGATTGTGGATTTTTGTAGCCGTTGTCATTAGCTTTGGAGGTATGTTTTTGGATTTCTTGATGGGTTGTCGATGATTTTGATATTGGGTTATGCTCTTTACTTTCATTGAACATGCGGGTTTTGCTGATTTTTTTTTCTCTGGATTTACTGGATTTCAGCTCAATTTTTCTCGCTTAGTTCTTATTTATGGATAATCTTGCAAAATCGTTTATGTAATTTGGTGATTATTTCTGGAATTAGTACCTGTTTCTTGCCTTACTTCTTGCGAAGTTTGATAGTTCTTCATTCGTGTTCATCGGAATGAACGCTATGTTGGTTTTTGGATCGGAATGAACGCTGTGCTGGTCTTTTCCAGAGAAAGCTCCTCCTCCGTGAGCGCCACACCTGCCATAGGTGTCGATAATGATTTTTTGGCCGGTGAGCTCTGCGTCGCCGTGAGGTCCTATCGTTCGGACTAGTTTCCAAATGGAGGGAAGCTTCGCTCACTGTTATGGCGTTCAGTGAAACGTGAAGAAATAAACGGAAGGTATAGTTCAAGGTGTTATATGAAAAAAATTAAACTTGAAGGTATTACTTAAAAAGTACCCCAAACTTAGGTGAAATTGATAATAACCCTAATAAATATGTATTACACATTAAATTAATCCAATTTAATTCCCAATTTATTTTGAACATCGCATGAAATTGATCCCAATCCAATTTAATCCACCAACTTCGTTTCTTAATAAATTTTTTATTCGGGAATTTTCAATTTTACTAATTTGACCAATTGACCAAATTTGTATACGTGGCTACTACGCGACAATTCGAGTCAATTTTTCAATGTTATGATCCAATTTTAATGCGAAAAATTTATACGTAGAATTTACTCTCTTGAAAATTCTCGGGTTTCACACAATCTATCTTTGAAAATTAAAGCATCTATACTCACGTTTTCTTGATCATCAAAGAGATGATTAAAGTAAAATGTTTAAGGCGATAAAAGAAATCAACATCAACGTCTACATCAAAGGCTCTTATCATGGATCAAGATTGGTAAAATAAATTATTTATCCGCGAATTTAAACAAAAAGAAATTGTTGAATCAACAACGTTAAATATGGACCGTAAGGATTGTTTTATGAAATTATACTAACAATTGGTATCAGAGCACAGTTGTTAAACGTATTGATTTACTATGAAAATTGACAAGTTAGATTTCATGAAAAGTAATATGCATGACAAGATAGAAAGTTTTCGTGAATAGAATTATGTATAACGAAAATTGATAGATGAAATCGTAGAAAGTGTCAATTGATTACATGAAAATTTTGGAGAAAATTAATTCCGAAATTAGAAAAAGAATCTGTAATGAAATTTACAGGTTCGGATGAAGGAGGTCGACTTCGGACGATAGAGGTCAACACAAATTCCTTTCTGTAATGAAATTTACAGTTTATGGACGCTATTGGATGACTACGGTTGACATAAATCTGAATCTGTAACCTTTGTTACATTTTCGGACGATAGTGGATGATAGTGGACGAATGCGGTTGACATAGTTTTGAATCTGTAAATTTTTGTTACAATTTCGGTCGAATAGCGGTCGCATGGTCCTCGCCGGAACTCAACTGAAAATGTCAGGCATAATGTCTTAAGGAGGTCCGTTAATGATTTTGGACGTCCGTTAATGTCGTCAGTTAATACCTTAAGGACGTCCGTTATTGTTTTTAGGACGAATGTATTTTGAATGTTATAAATTAAAGTTTACTCAATTAAATATTGATGTATAGAAACTTAGTAGTCACCAAAGTGACCTAGTTTGAAATGATCAATATTAAATTGTATAATTTTATACGTTTAGTTATTATAATGTTATAGAAAAGAAATTATTGATTATAAAACTATAAGGTCACCCAAAGGTGGACCAATGTTTATGGTCAATAATATTAAGGTGGCATGTTTGTATATTTGATTAATATGTTTAAATATCCAAAGATATTAAGCATGTTGCATTGAATGTGTTTATGAGTCTATTAAAGTTTATGTTATAACATCAATGATTGTTTATTTCTTTAAGGATTACCCAAAGGTGAACTTAAAGAAGTAAAATTATGTTTTTCGGAATCCTATTAGGTTGTTCAAAACATTAATGTATAATCATGTATTATATTTTACAGCTACAATTAATTTATTCGTCTCTTGCAATGCTTTACTCAAGTTCAATGGGTTGAACTATGCTGATTGGTCCGAACAAATCCAGTTTCAACTAGGTGTAATAGATTTGGACTTAGCATTAGTTTGGGATAAACCACCAACTATTAATGAGACCAGTACGGAAGCTGACAAGTCTTATAATGAGACTTGGGAGCGGTCTAATAGGTTGTGTATGAGCTTGATGAATATGATAATGGCTGAAAATGTTAAGCCATCGATGCCAAAGACGAATGATGCAAATGACTTCATGTCGAGAATAAAGGCATTCTCCTAATCGGACATAACGGATAAGTCCGTTGTAGGGAGCTTGATGAGTGAGTTGACGACCAAGAAATTTGATTGGTCGCAACCCATTCATGATCATATAACAAGCATGGCCAATTTAGCAGCAAAGTTGAAAATGTTGGGTATGGATGTAAGTGAATCATTCTTGATTCAATTTATCATCAACTCTCTTCCTCTTGAGTTTGGCCAGTTCCAGATGAATTATAACACTATTAAAGAAAAGTTGAACTTTCAAGAATAAAGGCCATGTTAATTCAAGAAGAAGGAAGGTTGAAGAAAATGAAAGATCATACCGTTCACCTAACGTTTCAGAAGGAAGCCAATACTAGCAAAGAAAATCCAAGTAAGAAGGACAAAAAGAAGGGAAAAGACACATTAAATGTTAAGGAAAGGCAATTTCGAAATGACCTTAAATGCTCCTTCTGTAACAAAGTTGGACATATCAAAAACGATTGTCCAAAAAAAAAAAAGCTTGGTTCGAAATGAAAGGTACTCCATTTGTTTAAGTATGTTTTAAATCAAATATTATAAAAGTACCTAATAATACTTGGTTGTTAGATTCTGGAGCTACTACGCATGTGTCACATGTTACGCAGGGATTGCTTTCGATCCAGCCCATAAACGAGATTGAAAAGTTCTTGTATATGGAGAACAAAATGAAGACACGAATAGAAGGAATTAGGATATATAGATTGATCCTAGATACTGGATATCATCTGGATCAAGAAGAGTGTCTTTATATTCTTGAATGTGCTAGAAATTTGATTTATGTTGCAAAGTTAGATAATGTAGGTCTTAATGTTAAGATTGGTGATGGTGTATTTTTCTTGTACAAACATAAATACTATTATCGTTGTGGTATTTTGAAAGATGGTTTGTATTGCTTCAATCTTGATATTAAATATGTTGAATCTCTGTTTAATGTTGATCATGATATTAGAATTAAACGTAGTGCAACAAATAAAAGTTTTGCTTTCTTATGACATCAACGTCTAGGTCATATATCTAAAAAAAGGATGTTGAGGTTAATAAAAAATAACATTTTACCTCAATTAAATTTTAATGACTGAGACAGGTGTATAAATTGCATTAAAGGAAAGCAAACTAAACACACATCAAAGTATCCTGCCATAAAAAGTAATGAACTTTTAGAATTGATACATACTGAAATATGTGGTCCATTTGACACTCCTTCATGGAGTGGTGACAAATATTTTATCACTTTTATAGAAGACTTCTCACGATATGGTTATTTGTATCTACTGCATGAAAAGTCTTAAGCGATGAATATTATAGAAGTATTCATCAATAAGGTGGAAAGACAGTTGGATAGAAAAGTAAAAAATGGTGAGATCTGATAGGGGTGGTGAATATTATGGAAAATTCGATGAAAATGGATAAAACAAAGGTCCTTTTGCAAGGTTTCTCGAAAGTCGAGACATTCGTGCACAGTATACAATGTCAGGAACACCACAACAAAATGGTATAGCTGAAAGGCAGAATCGTACTCTTATTGAAATGGTTAGGAGTATGATGAATAATAGTAATATACCTTTATCGTTGCGGTTTAAAGACCGATCCTAAGACACCTTATGAACTATGGATAGAAAGGAAACCTAGTTTGAGACATATCCATGTTTGGAGTTGTCCAGCAGAAGTAAGGATTTATAATCCACATGAAAAGAATCTCGATGCAAGAACCATCAATGATTACTTCATCAGCTATCCGAAAAAGTCAAAATGGTACATATTTTACTGTCTAAAGCATAGTACAAGAATAGTGGAGTCTGAAAATGCTCGATTCATTGAGAATGACAAGTTCAGTGGGAGTGATGAATCACGAAATGTGAATATTCAAGATAATCGGGTTGAGGAAACAACACCTAATACTTCTCATCAAGTTGTTGTTCCTTTTGTTGTATCACAGTCTAACAACATACCGGATGAATATTCAAACCACTCAAGGTGAACGTGTCAATGATGAGCATATTAATGATGCTCAAATCATAAGTGAACAATCACAAGACACGTAATTGCGAAGGTCTGTAAGGTAGAAAAGACCAGCAATTTCTGATGACTATGTGATTTATTCACTTGCAGAGGAATGTGACTTGAGTAATAACAAAGATACAGACTCATTCAATCAAGCCATGGAATGTACTAATTCCGAAAAGTGGTTGAATGCTATGAAAGAAGAGTTGAAATTGATGGATGACAATAAAGTCTAGGAACTTGTAGAGTTACATGAAGGTCTGAAACGGGTCGGTTGTAAATGGATTTACAAAACTAAACGTGACTCGAAAGGTAACATCGAAAGGTATAAGGCTAGACTTGTCGCCAAAGGTTATACTCAGAAAGATGACATTGACTATAAAGAGACATTCTCTCCAGTTTCAAAGAATAACTATTTAAGGATAGTTATGACTTTGGTAGCTCATTATGATTTAGAGCTTCACCAAATGGACGTAAAGACCGCCTTTCTTAACGGTGACTTAGAGGAAGAAGTGTATATGGATCAACCAGATGGCTTTTTATTTCCTGGAAACGAAAAATTAGTGTGTAAATTGAAGAAGTCAATTTATGGATTGAAACAAGCTTCCAGACAATGGTATATTAAGTTTAACAATACCATTACTTCATACGGTTTTGTAGATAACACCGTTCATCAGTGTATCTATATGAAGGTTAGTGGAAGTAAGTTTAGTATTCTTGTATTGTACGTTGACAATATTCTTCTTGTTGCAAATAATAAGGAAATGTTACATGATGTGAAAACTTTTCTCTCTAAGAATTTTGAAATGAAAGATATGGGTGAGACATCCTATGTAATTGTAATATAAATATTTTGTGATAGAAAAAAGGGTTTACTGGGATTGTCTCAGAAAGGATATATCGATAAAATCCTAGAGAGATTCAGAATGGATAAGTGTTCTGCTGGTGTAGCTCCAATTCAGAAAGGGGACAAGTTTGGTGAAATGCAATGTCTGAAAAATGATTTGGAACGTAAGATAATGGAATCTATTCCATATGCATCAGCTATAGGAAACTTAATGTATGCTCAGACATGTACTCGGCCAGACATCAGTTTTATAGTAGGGATGTTGGGCCGATATCAAAGTTACCCAAGAATGGATCACTGAGAAGCTGCAAAGAAAATACTAAAGTACTTGCAAGGAACAAAGGACTACATGCTCACCTACAGAAAATCAAGTCATCTTGAGGTGATTGGATATTCAGATTCATATTATGCCGGATGTGTAGACTCGAGGAAATCTACATTCAGTTATGTGTTCCTATTAGCCGGAGGAGTTGTATCATGGAAAAGTGGAAAACAATCTTTGATTTGCTACTTCCACTATGAAGACAGAATTTGTGGTATGTTTTGAGGCCATGAAACAAGCATTGTGGTTGCGGAACTTAATTTGCGGTCTAGGTATGGTCGAAAATATAGATAGACTGTTGAAAATTTATTGTGATAATTCCGCGGCTGTATTCTTCTCGAAGAATGACAAGTACTTGAAATGTGCAAAATGTATGGATTTAAAGTACTTACCGGTCAAAGAAGAAATACAAAAACAAAATGTGTGCATTGAGCATATAAGTACAAGTTTAATGATTTTGGATCCATTAACCAAAAGATTGCCACCCAAATCCTTTAAAGAACATGTTGTAAGGATGAGTTTAGGCGACAAGTCCTCATTGATGTGATTGTAAATGTATAACTTGTATCTTATGACACTTATGAATTCATTAAGAAATTGTTTTTGTATATTTGTTTATTATTCATATAATGGTGTGTACAATTATTGTTGTTTATGAATAATATGTGAAACTTTATGAAAAATTAAAATTGAAAGGTATATAGTGTTCCTCAATTAAAGAATTGATGAATTGTGCTAATATGTGATACATGGAAAGAATGATGTCGTTATTATAGACTTGTGTCTACCATGATCCGATTATACAATTCACTATGAAAAGAAAACTTGATAAATCCACATTATGGTTCGTTATAATAAATGGTTGTGAATTCAAGTTCTGATAGCTGAAAAGTGATAGCTGAAAATCTATTTTATTATAAAGTATGTAACATGGCTCACGTGGGAGATTGTTAGATTATTCTAACAATAAACTATTAATGTGGTCTATGTTAATTAAAGTGACATTGACTTAATATTAATGTGCTTAATGTGATAGTTATTAAACATAAAGGACATTAAGTTAATTGGGTTTTAATTCCCTCTCTTTAACCCTATTAAAGTGTATAAAGTATAGTTGAAGAGGTTGTTAGCCTTTTTGTTAAGCTAAGTTTTATTTTGATGATGACTAAATTGTGTGTTAGTTTAGTAAATCAATAAGTTGTATATTAGTAGCATGTTGCTTGGATTAATTAGTGGATAAATTGCATAACTTAATTGAGCAAATCAAATATGCAATATTTGTGGCACATGCTTAGGTTTGGATATAAACAACTTTATATGTTTTGGACATCATCAATAAGGGAGATTGTTTAGACTATGTGATCTAGATGATGTGAAATTTAATAAAGTGTAAAAGTTGTTTATACATTGAGTTTTTATATATCATATTTATTGATTAAATTGAGAATACCCTTGATTAAGGGTATTGGGAATGTTTAATGTGTTTCTCTAAGTCCATGCAGGAGAATGAAATGTTCGTATGACTTAGAGGAAACATTTTGTGAAAGTATGAAGTAGGCTTGCAGTTGCGGATGCTGCGGATGAGGCGGACGCGTTGCTTTAGTCCTCCGTTTTGCTTTTGCCATTTTGATGAACACGTGGACGATGCTTGCGGACGAGGCAGATGTAAATTGGCGTCCGCAACCCTTCAGCTGTGCGGACGGAAGTGAAGAAGAGGACGATGGTTTGGTGTCCCTTTCAAATTTGTGCAGTCGTGGACGATGGACCCAGTGGGTGCGGACATGAATATTGGCGTCCGTTTTGAATCTGTCCAATTTTATTGAAGACACGGACGATAGATGCGAACGCAGTGGACAATGAGAATGGCGTCCGCAAATGCCCAGAATTATGCAACGGCTATTTTTCTCAATGGGCATTTTTGCAACGGTCGTGTGGACGATAGGTGTGGACGCTGAGGTCGTCCGGAAGACGCAGTGGTAGTGTCTATAAATAGAGGATCCCTCTATGCTCTCCCAAGGAACGAATCGAATATTCGAGGCGATGCCCTGCTGAAATCAATACTCGGATATTACCCACTGTGAGCTATTGTATATCCAATTCTCCCTATTCCGAACTTGCGAGTTATATTTTGGGAGAATTCGGATTAGATAGATTTGAGATTTAATCTCCGAATTATTATTGTGCTTGATTGTAAAGGGTGATTCCCTAAGAATTCATCACACTTGGGTGATGCCCTGAAATAGTCAAATTTAGAGTGACGACTCGTAAGAGTCTAAGGTTGACGACCTCATAATTAGTCAAGGGTGACGCCCCGTCTAATAGTCAATTTGTAAACGATTTTATTGGCACCAGCAAGCCAATTACTTAGTGTATCTCCAAGTGCAACTTGGAGCGCGGACGTAGGCTAGTTTGCCGAACCGCATAAACAAATATTGTGTGCGTTTCTCTATCCCTCACTCTCTAATTTACGCTTTTAAAGTGATTGCATATTTAATCGTATTCAATAAATCACTTAGGGACTTAGAGAATTTAAATATCGCACGAAAATATTTAAAACGCTATATTCACCCCCCTCTATAGGCGTATATCGATCCTACAATTGGTATCAGAGCGGGTATTTAAATTTTTGTATGATATTTTGTGCACATTGTCAATATTTGTTAAGTTGCATTTATTGAAAATTTTATATATATTTGCATATTATGGATTTCAATATGTGTGAGTTAGGACAATGCACATCTACACCTCCACACTTTGATGATTATGATTATTTGACTTGGAAGTGTAGAATAAAAGTGTTTATACAATCTATTGATTTCTTTTTATGGAAAATCATTGAAAACAGAATAACTCTTCCTAGACCAAATTGTGAATTCAATGATTTAGATAAACGAAATTGGAATTTAAATGCCAAAGCAATGAATATTTTGTATAGTGCCTTAAGTCAAAATGAATTTGATAAAGTTAAATCTTGTGTTAGTGCATATGGTATTTGGAAATCTCTTGAGCTAACACATGTAGGCACAATTCAAAGGCTTGAAAATGAAGAAAGTACATCCTCCGAAAAAGAGGAGAAAATGGCCAATACATACTTCATGGCCAATGAAGACAAATTTGAGGTAACAAACTACTATAGCGATTCCGATTCTAATAATGATGATGATAGTGATTTAATAAGTGAATTGCTAGATAGTTTGAATGAGCATAAAGATAAATATAAAATATTGAAAAAGGAGCATTGCAATTTGATCAAAAAGCATGCGAACGTAGCTAAATCTTATGAGGATCAAATTGTTGAATTGCAAAGCATCATTGATAAATCTAATGCTTCCTTTAAATCTATTGAGCATGGTAGTTGTAATTTGAAATTATTGAATGATAAATTGATTGTTCTATCAAATTACATAAAAATGAACTTGACTCTTTGAATATTAAAAATTGTGATTTGATTGCTATAATTAATTCTCATGAGCATGAGATTTGTGATTTGAACATTAGAAATGATGAATTGAATGTTTCGATCAAATCACATGAAAAAGAGATTGAATCTTTACATGTTAAATTTAAATCTATTTTAAATGCTAATGATACAATTAAATCTCTTGAGATTAATATTAGTGAATTGAAAGTTAAAAATGATGATTTAAACTAGGTTGTACTTAAATTCACTAATGGGAGCAAAAATTTAAATATGCTCTTGAATTTGCAAAGAGTTACATTTGATAAAGCCGGAATTGGCTATGAACCCTTTGCAAAGAAAAAGAATTACACGAATCTATTTGTTAGTTCTTCAATTTGTAATTCTTGCAATTGTGTTGGACATAAATCTTTTTGTTGTCCTTTAAAATTAAATGCTAAATTGGATTCAAATGTTAAATCTAAATATGTTTATCCTTTGCATTTGAACTCTAAATTTAAATCAAATGTTAGTTCAAAATTTGTTCATCCTTTGGATGTGAATCCTAGATTTAAATCTAGTTTAAATTTTAAACCTAATTTGAATTCAAAGTTTGTGTGGGTTCCAAAAGGAACCAAATCTATAACAAATGGACCCAAAATGGCTTGGGTACCAAAGAATTCGAATTGATTGTGTTATAGGTTGGAGGTTCTCCCAAGTAGCTTGAAAAGGAATTGGATACTTGAATATCCAATACAAGGGGAGAAGCCTCAAGAATGCCTCCAATGCTTTAAAGATGGAAATTATCTTGGAAGTATACAACTCTTTTTGTTTTGATTAAAATTGGTTGTGAAATTTGATTTGGATGATTATTTAGACTTTAATTGGTTAAAATTCCTTAGGAATCAATTCTATGGATTTTGATTAGGAATTGAATTGGGTTAAATTGCTTTTGATTATTGAATTTGTTTAACTTTGACTAGTACAACACTTACTTGGATTAATTGTTAGCTTCAATCTTTTTGTATTCGTATAGATTGAAATAAGTTTTTTCTTACAATTAGTATTTTGATGAATGGTTCTAACAATAGGATTATAAATTGTATATCCTTGGAATAATTTTTTTTTAATGTACTTCTCCCCTGAATCAAAATTAGCTTGATATAAAGGGAGAAGAGTAGAAAATTTGTTAATTATGATGTTTTGTTGATTTCTCCCTTGAATTGAATTTGAATAACGAAATAGAGGGAGAAAATAGAATTGTAGTGAAATCTTTGACTTGTTTTTAAAATGTTGATTTCAATTATAATTTTAGATAGATTTTGCTGCCACTAAGCCACACTTTGATGTTTCTCTCTTGCTCTTAAATTGATTAATACTAAGAGGGAGAAAAGTAGTTTTGTATAAAACTTATTAATTTATTTTCAAATAGATTTTATATTGATAAATATGAAAACTCCAATAGTATCCTTAATCTTAAAATTGGTTAGTCATCTACTGGATTTGTTTCTTGGCGATCTATCTTAATTGTGGATTCATTAATAACTTAGATTTTTGACATCATAAGAATGAATTTCTATTCGCTAAATGAATTGTGATTTCTTGGAGCATGATTCATAATGTTTTCATTTTGATGATTGAAGATTGTATTACAACAATTTGATCTCTAGATTGCAAATATTGTCTTGAATTGGGTGTAAATCTTCAATTGATAGTTTTGAGTTCAACATTTTAATTTTACTAATGTCTTAATTTTAATACAAATGTCTTAATTTTACTAAGTTTGCTTTCGCTCTTAATTTAAACTTTGAAAATCTCCATAAATTTTATTTTAATCATTGATTTATGGGTGAGAAATTAAATTTGTTTTTCTTAATTTGAATTAATAGTGAATAGGTTAGATTTGACAATTGACTTAATTTGTCTTTCCATTTTTTTTAATTGAATTAACTCAAATTCGTTAAAAGATAGCTTTGAACTTATTTTCTATATTTTTGAGTTTGGAATGGAAGATATTAATAGTGTGCTTATAGGTTGAAATTTGTATTTTACAATTGGTATCTCTAAGTTAATTTTTTTTAATTCTTGTCTTGGATTACTTTTGTTACTTGAGATTAGGCCTCCAACAATTAGTTTTCTAGTTTTATATATTGAATTGTTGGATATCAATTTTGATTTGTTGGTCTCCCCTATGAATTGATTTTGCTATAGATAAAAAGGGGAAGACATAAATTGTTCCATTCTTGAAAATTTAGAACATTCTCTTGATGTGATTTCGATTCTTTTAAAAGAGAGAGATCATTGCTATGGACAATTATTATACCTTTTCAAAGATTTGTTGTGAACTTCTCCTTTGGATTATATGTGTATATGATAAAAGGAGGAGATAAATGTTTTAGACACTTGATTTGTTTTTTTAATTTTTAAATTCCCCATAGTTGCTATTTAGATCATAAATATAGGGGGAGAATATCAAGTTGTATAGGGTTTATTGACTTGTTCTTAAATGTTATCTTTAATTTTTAGTTTCGATAAATTTGCTTCCCTTTGGCTTATAACTTTGATAATTCTTCCTTGCTTTTAAATTAATGAAAGGGAAAATAAATATTTTAAGGAAAATTGATTTGTTTTTAATTATGAATTTTCCCATAGATTGAATTTTGTTAATTGATTTAGGGGGAGAAATTAAAATTGTTTGATTTAACTTGTAAATCCCCAAATGTTTTTGGTTTCGAGATTTATAAAGGGGAAGAAATTTTATAGTTGTTTTTCAAATTGATATCAATATTCTCCATTGATTTGAAATCATTCAATTGATATCAATAATTGATTTTGTTTTAAACTTCTCTAATTGGTATCTATCTTGAATTTCCATCCCCAATGTTCTGTTTATGTGCAATGATTTAGGGGGAGAGGAATGAATTTTAACTTGAATATCTTTGAACGACAGATATATCAATTAGGATGTTTGAAATTAGAATTAATTTCATCAATTGGTATCAATAATGATTTTCGTTTTGAAACCTTTAAATTGGTATCAATCATTGTGTGAGTTTGAATTTTAACAATTAGGTATTGATTCAAAAATTTGGTATCATTAGACTTAATTTTTAAATTGGTATCATGTATGAAACTATTTTTGTTTTGATATCAATGAAATTATATTTTCTCTACAATTGGTATAATATTCTTTGGATTTTCATTTGGTATCATATTTAGACTCCCCAACTATTTGATTATGTGCATAATGATAGGAGGAGAATTTGTTTTGTTTTAAATTTGAACTCATCCATGAATTGTCTTTCAATTGGTATATTTTTTTACTAAATTGGATGGTTCTCTTAAGTCTTTAGATTTTCTCCTATTTGCTTGATGATAATTGTATAAGGGGAGAGAAATGTTTAAATTGGTTTTTATTGTTACTCTAAGGGGGAGAGCAAAGTTTCATAAATTGGATTATATCACCAATCAATTGATTTTGTGAATAACATAGGGAGAGAGATAATTGAATTGATTTTGATTTAACACATTGGTATCTATCTTAGAAATCTCTTTTGAATTTACAATTGGTATCAATACTTTGTCAAATGATTTTATTTTAACTTTGGATCTACAATTGGTATAAATCTATGAAAAACTTGTTTTTGCTTCAAATTGTGAATTCTCAATTGGTATCCTTTGTTAATTTCTTAATTCTTAAATTGGTATCACTTGCTAGAAGTAGAAAATCTTGTTTACAATTCTTTGTTTTTAAAGTGGATTCTATTTCCTTCATTTGGTATCTATTTCTTGAATCCCATTTGTTTTGTGCTTATTGTTTGAACTTAAATGCATAATACTCTTATATATGTTTAGACTTAATGAGCAAAAAGAAGGAAAATATTTTTGATTGAATATTTCCTAGTGGTGGTTTTTCAAATTGGTATCATATTTTACACCACAAATAGAATTGGAATGTTAAATCCCTCCAACAAATAGTGTATGCTTAATGGAAAAACGGGGAAGACTACTTTGTGAATTCTCTCCTATTTTTAATGTTAAAATAGAATTGTGATTGTAGTTGCTTAGATTGATATCTTATCTTTTACCACACATTGAACTTTAATATCTATATTCCCTCAAATGAATTTCTTTGCTTAATAGAAAAGAGGGAGAATTTTTTTTTTTAAATCTTTGTGATTGTGGTTATTTAAAATTGGTATATTTCTTTTAACCACAAATTGCAATTGAATGTATATTTCTCTTCATGGTTTGCTTCTTGGTTAGATTCATTGATTAAGAGGAGAGATATTTTAGCTTGTTGATAATTGCTCTAGGATTAATTACATTATATATTAAATATTAATACTTATTTTCCTTCTTTGTTTGATTTGTGGATTAACTTCTTGATTAAGGGGGAGAAATTTGTTTTCAATAGAATTATTTGGTGAAATTATCTTTGGATTCTAATGCAAATTCCCTAAATGGTTTAATTATTGGATAGATTACTTGAAAAAGGGGGAAAATTTCTTTTAATGTTGTTCATCTTATTTTGATAATATTTCATGATTGTGTTTGAACTCTCATCCCCTAGAATTACTTTTTGATTATGACAAAAAGGGGGAGAAAGATATATAAGTTGTAATATCTTTTAGGGAGAGTTTAGTAGCATTGTGCATGGATTTATCGTTGATATATTGCATAACTTATTTGGAGAATTCTAATATGCAATAGTTATATGCGAATGCTTAGTTTTAGGATAAACAACTTATTGGATTTTGTCATCATCAAAAAGGGGGAGATTGTTAGCCTTTTTGTTAGGCTAAGTTTTATTTTGATCATGACTAAATTGTGTGTTAGTTTAGTAAATCAATAAGTTGTATTTTAGTAGCATGTTGCTTGGATTAATTGGTGGATAAATTGCATAACTTAATTGAGTAAATCAAATATGCAATATTTGTGGCACATGCTTAGGTTTGGATATAAACAACTTTATATGTTTTGGACATCATCAATAAGGGAGATTGTTTAGACTATGTGATCTAGATGATGTGAAATTTAATAAAGTGTAAAAGTTGTTTATACATTGAGTTTTTATATATCATATTTATCGATTAAATTGAGAATACCCTTGATTAAGGGTATTGGGAATGTTTAATGTGTTTCTCTAAGTCTATGCAGGAGAATGGAATGTTCGTATGACTTAGAGGAAACATTTTGTGAAAGTACGAAGTAGGCTTGCAGTTGCGGATGCTGCGGATAAGGCGAACGCGTGGCTTTAGTCGTCCGTTTTGCTTCTGCCATTTTGATGAACACGCGGACGATGCTTGTGGACGAGGCGGATGTAAATTGGCGTCCGCAACCCTTCAGCTGTGCGGACGGAAGTGAAGAAGAGGACGATGGTTTGGCATCCCTTTCAAATTTGTGCAGTCCCGGTCGATGGACCCAGTGGGTGCGAACGCGAATATTGGCGTCCGCTTTGAATCTGTCCAATTTTATTGAAGACGCGGATGATAGATGCGGACGCAGCGGACAATGAGAATGGCGTCCGCAAATGCCCAGAATTGTGCAACGGCTATTTTTCTCAACAGGCATTTTTGCAACGGTCGTGCGGATGATAGGTGTGGACGCTGAGGTCGTCCGGAAGACGCAATGGCAGTGTCTATAAATAGAGGATTACTCTATGCTCTCCACAAGGAAAGAATCGAATATTCAAGGCGAAGCCCTGCTGAAATCAATACTCGGATATTACCCACTATGAGCTATTGTATATCCAATTCTCCCTATTCCAAACTTGCGAGTTATATTTTGGGAGAATTCGGATTAGATAGATTTGAGATTTAATCTCCAAATTATTAGTGTGCTTGATTGTAAAGGGTGATTCCCTAAGAATTCATCACACTTTGGTGACGCCCCGAAATAGTCAAATTTAGAGTGACGACTCGTAAGAGTCTTAGGTTGACGACCTCATAATTAGTCAAGGGTGACGCCCCGTCTAATAGTCAATTTGTAAACGGTTTTATTGACACCCACAAGCCAATTACTTAGTGTATCTCCAAGTGCAACTTGGAGCGCGGACGTAGGCTAGTTTGCCGAACCGCGTAAACAAATATTGTGTGCGTTTCTCTATCCCCCACTCTCTAATTTACGCTTTTGAAGTGATTGCATATTTAATCGTATTTAATAAATCACTTAGGGACTTAGAGAATTTAAATATCGCACGAAAATATTTAAAACGCTATATCCACCCCCCTTTCCCCCCCCCCCCCCCTCTCTATAGGCGTATATCGATCCTACAGAGGTGTGAATAAAGAGACATGAATGAAAGAGTATGTATGGTGCTATGCCTTTTGGAAAGTTGTCTTCTTCATCACTTAGAGAAAATTACAGCATACTTTCTCTAAGACATTCAATCTATCTCTAAAAATTAAAGCATCTATACTCGGGTTTTCTTGATCATCAAAGAGACGATTAAAGTAAAAGGTTTAAGGCGATAAAAGGAATCAATATCAACGTCTACATCAAAGGCTTTTATCATGGACCAAGGTTGGGAAAATAAATTATTTATCCACGAATTTAAACAAAAAGAAATAGTTAAATCAATAACGTTAAATATGAGACTTAAGGATTGTTTGTATGAAGTTATACTAACATTGTTTTGTTAATTTTCCAATTTATATTTGTTATTCTGACTCTTCCTTCTGTTCTTACAAATCTGTTATCACTTCTCTCTCTAACTCTGATGGAAATTCTCACTCTAGAAGCTATGTGAAAAGAAGATCAAAGTTTCACTGAAAAATTGCCATTGATGATGACCTTATTTCTGAGAAGGATACTTTTCCGAGAAGGAAATTACCATTTGCTCATCAAATGGTAAAGTCCTCAATTTGGATTGTTGAAAATCACATATAGAAAATAAGGAAAAATAGATGAGAAAGCATATCTCTAATCTCAATGACACCACAATCATATTAACGACATTAAATAAATGAAATAGATCGAGTTACATGTTTTGTATCAAATGAGTCACAGATCGAGTCTACTACGAATAAATTTTGAGAAAATAAAAATCCCTCAACCTTATATTGGTCATGGGTTGGAGATGAGAATGAGGATTCCACAATTTTCCCTTCTTTATTTCCTGCCCATCAACATCCCTTAACTGTATTAGTTGGGTTTAGAATTCATAACGAAAAGCAATAATTGAGGAGCATGATAAGAATATCTATTTATATTTGTCATTCTACTTCTTTTTTTTTTTTTTTCATTTTTCTTACATATTTATTTATATCTATTCATACCTATTTATTATAAAAATATAAAATTTATATTTATTATTTCACTCCTTATATGACAATATATTTTTACACAAAAAGTGAAAATAATGAATATCAAATGAAGTAGATAGACAACTGAATAACCAATCAGAATATCAAATGTATAATTACATTATTAGATGTAACAATTATATTATCAAGTGTTTAATTACAGTAGTAGAAACAAAATGTACAATAACAAATTACATTAATAATAAATGTAAAAATTACACTTGCTGAAGATCAATGACGTTAAACCCCAAATCAGGGTTCATATATACATGTGAGGAGTACTCAAAAATGGCCTCTGGAGGCTTTTCATGAGGATGAAATCTGATTTGTTGACAGCTATGAATCACTCACACACCAACAAGATCTAAGAGTTGAAATATGTCGTGTGGGCTGAAATTGGAAGAGCTAACTTAGTATGTAATTTAAAAAGCACAATGATTATGACATAGAGTGTCATAATCTGTAGGGCCATGACAATTGCAATTTTCTTTCATAACATCACTTAGTAGTCGTAATGGATGTGCAGATCAACTGATAATATGAAACATGTCTGCTTTAGGTGTGCGTAAAATTAAAAAAATATATTAAAAGTGGTTTGATTAGGGAAAAAATATTGCATGAAGAATTAAAAGTGTAAAAGCCTACAGTTTTTATATTTTATATTTTTCCGAGTAAATTTTTCGCTTTGGTCAAAGTCAAATTTTCTTGTATTGACCAAGTCTTTACTATGTGTTACGGGTTTTCGCCCACATGTGAAGAGTCCAGTTAATGGTCAATTGATGTATTCTGTTTTCTCTATGGCCCAAAGCTGCGAGATTATGCTCGGTAAGTTCGAGTTTCGTCGTTGTAACGTATCAATCCCAAATTTCAGCATTTTTCTAATTCTAAAAATCAATCACAATAATTTCCCAAATTAAAAACAATCAAAACCTTAAATTAATTTGATTTCCAAATTTTCTACCCTAAGATTGATTGTCACCAGGAATTCAATCCATTTCCTTTACCGTCACCGAATCTGGCCACAATGGAAGAACAGATTCGTGACATTCCTTATAAGGAAAGAATGGTGAGACCTCTCCTAGAAATTGAGGGTCTCACCATGAAGAAAAATTCACATCAAAACACAGAGTTCTCTCGAGCTCTAAGACATACCTCTAGTGTGATGAAACTCTTCCTCGCAACAAGAAAGTTCATCTCTGGACGAACTCTTCCAGCAGGACGAAATCCCTCTCCTTCCTCGGCGACCAGTGACGTTCAACGAGAGGGAGGAACCCTCTCATCGTGAAACAGAGAAGAAGCTCTCTATCACACTCAAAGAAGAAGAACAAAGGAGAAGACGAGGTCGTGTTCTTTTGTTGGAGTTGTCTTGCTGAACCGGTTCAAATCAAGTGAATTGAACCACCCAGCCAAACCAAACTAGATCTAGTTCAGTAAACAAAACCAAACCGGTCTAGAAGAATTGAACCAAACCAGCCAATCGAATCGAATCGATCTAGCCATATCGAACCGACCCAATCCGAATTCAACTTCGACACATCTAAGATTTTTATGAGTAAGGAATTTCTGTCCAAATTTCTTCCAAGGATTATTATGTTTTTTAAGAAGGAATTTAATCACGATAAATCCTTTAGGCATGCTAGATTATTTGAAGACTCGGGAAATCCCTAAAATCCTATTTTTCTCTGAATCCAGGTAAGTAAAACACAAGTTTTACAACATTTTGGCCATAGGCCTGCATCACAAGACAATATTATTTTCTTTGTATTTATTTTGTTTTTTAATTCTAAAATTTTACTTGAGTACGTATTGTTAAGCATTGACATAGGATATTTAAAAAGATAAATTGGTAGGACACAATGCATGCAAGTATGAATGTATGAATCTGATGGAATTGACCGAAAATATGATATGAGATGACCGATAAGATCTTATGAAGGTAAGAAACCACTGGTTCTCTAAAAGCTTGAACGCATGGTTATTATGATATGGCTAATGAAAGCTTGAATGCATGGTAAGGTTGAGAAATAAGTTCCAACCAATATGTAACTTTAAGTATGGAAAGTTGGTAATGTATACAGTTAATTCATATATGCATGTGTTTTTACTTACTGAGTTATCTCATCTTTAGTTTTATGAAGTAGGTGAGTTTTTATCTAAAGATGAACTAGCGCTGATCAAAGATTTTTCTGAAGCAGACGCATATAGAGGAAGACATTAAGAATATCATTGATAGGTCAGAGGATTGAATTTTATTTATATTTCAGTTTTATTATTTTAAAATAAACTCTACTTAGTATTCTAATTAGTAAGGTTATTTAAATAAATTCTGTATGTAGTTAAATTTTAAATGAACTCTATTTTATTTAATGAAGTTTTAAATAAATGTTTCATATTTAGTAATGTTTGATATATAAAGTTTATTTAATAAGATGGAATTATTTAGACAAACCATAATAAATAAACTTAAATTATTTTACTAATAAATATAGTTGTTTTATTAAATGGTTCCGCCTTAAATGATTTTACTATTTTTAAGATTCATGAAATTTTGTAATTTAGAGTTTATAACAATCTAATTAAACCTAATTTGTAAATCAATTTGGGAAAAATTTTAAGGTTTACAATTTGGGGAAAATAAAATTTAGGGTCGTTACAATTGGTATCAGAGCTTTAATAGTTCTATAGACTATCTGTATGCTCATCTGCATCAGGAAATATCATCGATCAACAAGTAAGTATTTCTTTTTAAATTTTCTTTTATTTTAATAAAATTTTCCTTCATGAATTTTATCTATTTTATTTGTATTAGGATTTAATACTTTCAATAATTAAAATAATATATATAAAAGATAGATTTTGAAACTAAGACAAATCTTTATGATGTAGACTTACAACTAATCGTAGAGGAATTAGTATTGATCGTGATGTTGTTGTCGATCGAATGATGGACATGATCGAGAAACAATTTAGACAAAATTGAACAACTAATGCAAGTGACCACAATCATGACTCAGGCCCAGAACTAGAACCAGGCCCAGGCCTATGCCCAAGTAGCTAATATGCAAGCTCAAATCTCTAATAGACCTCGACTCGCTGATCTTGATTATGAAAGATTCCAGAGAATGGACCCCCTACTTTTGATGGTAACTTGGCTGATATGATAGCTATTGACGATTGGATCAGGACCATTTGTGAAATATTTGAGCATGCTAATATAGTGGATGCAGAAAGTGTGGCTTGTGAGTCCTCCATGTTCAAAAGAGAGTCACATTATTGGTGGGACTTAATGACGTTGATACATCCAATCACCACCATGTCATGGGATTAATTCAATGAGCTATTCTATGAGAAATATTTTGCTGACACAATGAGGAATGCGAAGATGGAAGAATTTATGGCCCTAAAGTAGACTGGAAGTATAATTGATTATGTGCACAAGTTCGAGCAACTCTCTCTCGTTTAACCCCTCACATAGTCAGCACCGAAGTATTGAAGGTGAAACGTTTTGTTCAAGGGCTGAGAGCAAAGATATTCAAAGATGTCAATCTTCTCATTTCAAAGGACACTCCATTTTCTGCCGCGATTGAAAAGACCTTGAATGTAGAGATAGGAGAGCAGAAGATCATCAAAGATCAAGAAAATAGAAGAACGTTTAACCGTGAAGTCAAATAAGGAATAAACCCCCACAACAACAATGGATTGGATCCAAGCGACCATTCACCCATGGACCCGTTGAAGGAGCCTCTAAATTTATCTAGAGGGAGTCGATGAATCAAACAGTGATGTCCTCTACTCCTACATGTCCTACATGCAAGAAAGCTCATACTGAAGAATGATGTGCAAAAGTACTGACTGGTTAGACAGGACATTTCATCCACAATTGCCTTATAAATGTGAGGTTAGACCAAGAAATTGCTAGAGTCTTCACCATGACCAAGGAGGAAGCAGAAGGGAACCCATCTATTGTGACGGATTCGCTTCTAATTTCAAGTATACCTTCATATATATTGATTGATTCTGAAGCAACTCATTCCTTTAGATCTCTTATGCATTCTAAGAAATTTCAAGTATTCCTTTCTAGGACTCTTTTTATATTCATGTATTGATTTGGATTGATGTCTGTTTGGTTTAGGTTCTGACGGTGTCTCTGGTGTTGGTGCCTATTTCCAACGGCGCATGTAGCTGGTTGGTTGAGCTTCTATTGTTGTCAAGGTAGGAATTTTTATACCTTATGCACTGCATTGCATCATGATTTTAACTATTATTTTATGGGTTGCTAGATATAAAGAAAATATGATGGGGACTGTTCGACAATACGTCTAATTTTATATATATGTACATACGTTTTTCTCATGTTTAATTTATCGTATATGGTATTTATTTTTGGTGCTATATGTATAATTAGAATGATGAATCTTCTTGATGTTTTGAGCAATCTTGGTTCTAAAACATCATGAGGCCATCCTGTGCATTTTTTGCTATGCCAAAATTGTTTTTGTACACATGCAAAATGGGTAATAGGTCAATGATGACATGTCCTTGAGTTTAGAATCCCTAAAGTGAAAATGGGTAATAGAGCGATGATGACGCACTCCTTGGATTTCGAATATCTAAACCCAGCTAGGGTATTTAGTCACACGAGTTGAAGATTGTTAGTTGCTGAGTTTCACTCACCTAGTATCTTTCCATTTGATGGGCAGTTGTCATTCTGCCATGAAACCTTGTCAATTTGGATCTAACAAGTGGCTAGTCGCTGAGTAATCAATTGCTAGCAATCTTACTCGGTTTCTTGATTTTACAGGTGGTGTTGCTGTCTTGTCTTCATATCACTGCCACTCATGTGACGTTGTCAGGTCTTCAAACAGTTGTCACTTTTATTCTTGTCTCATTAGGCATTGCCATCTTCAGACTGCTGTCTTTGTATGTTGTGTATTGGATGAGTCCTTGTGTGACCATCAGATTTCATTGAGGTCGTTTTTAAATGAAATATGATTCATGCCTATTTTTGGGATATAGTTGTCTATGTATACAACACATTTTGATAAAAGCCTTATCAATAGCTCATGGAGCTGAATTTAAATTAAATGGTAAATAGATTTTTAAAATGACATAAAAACCCATGTACGATAGTAAAATGCATTAAAACATGATTTTTTGAAAAAAAAAGAAGGTAAAATTAGTTTTCTCATGCATTGCATTTAGTACAGATTTCCTTACTGAGTTAGTCACTTGCCCCAACGACCCCTCCATCTCAGGTTCAGATTATGCTGGTCGTTGGTGGCGTTCAAGGTGCAGCTACCTCAGATTTGGGTTCTCTCTTGGTATCTCCCTGTTTTCCTCAGTGATAATTTATCTTTGTTGTATTGGTTTTGTTAAATTTGTCATGGTGTTGAATGACTTCCTTTTTTGCAAAGTGTTTTTCTCTTTGTTATTTTTACGTTATCTTTAACTTTTATTGATCATTCTGTAGACCCTGGCACATTTGTTTTGGGTTTTAGGCTTAATTTTATATTAAGACTTATGCTGACAACCTAGCTTTGGGCTGAGCGATTGGGTCCTCTCTGAAGAATGAGTCGCCTAACCCCGCGTTTCTATTAGGTCTACCTTGAGGTCGTGACAAAAAGTGACTTACATGAATCCACCCAAGAGTCATAAGTGAGTACCTCACTTGGACATCAACTATCTCTCCTCATTCAATGTGTCACATTGCATAAAAAGAAATCATTCAAGAGATTTATTTAACATATTAGCTTCTTATACATTCATAAAAAGTTATTATCATCAATTCAGATGTTGACTTTTGATTTGGAATGGCGAGAGTCATTATCTTGAAAACATTATTGTTCTGAAAAAAGACAACATGAAGCATAATGTCTTAAACATAAAATCAAAATTGAAAATAACTTTGAAATGATATAGTTTCTCACCACAATGCCCACAAGAATACCACATGTCTCCAGGTTCTTTTTGGAATTTCCACGAGCCAATCTCATGAAATCTTCCATTAATAAAAAATGCTATAAATGATCAGTTTAAGCACTACCATCATACTACTAAATGTAAATTTGATACATTACACAAAAGCAAATTGTAGACATACCACGCGTAAGTGTTGATGTGAAGCAGGTCTTGGAACTACTTCATTCAATGGAGGACACGTTGTCAATATCTTTTGAAGTCGGGCAAGTGTTGGAGGATGGGACAGTTGCTTGATGATAAAAAATTTGCACAATTGTAACAAATTGTTATATCTAATTCAAAAAGCCTAAAACCAACGAACTAATGTATATATAGAAAGTGCATATAAATTAAAAGACTTACAAGCATCTGTTTGGTCCGACATCAGAAGATAGAGAAACTGTTGGTAGGCTTGTTGGAGAATCCACACGCTCCTAAGCTAATCCATGATCAACTATTGACTTGCATGAATCTCTTCAATTCGTCTACCCATTGCTTCCATTCTGGTGCCATAGGCTACAACCGAGGAAGTCATGCTCTCCAAGCAGCCTACAATCCAAATCCACCTCTCCTAAGCCATCAACATAGAGTGAGAGGACTGAGGAGGGGTGATGGACTATGGGTTCATTCTATCATTGGTCAAACTTCCAACAATTTCATGGAGATATTAAAGGCTAAGCACAAGTGGAAGTTCAAGTTCAAACATAGAATATTTGATGGACTTTCCAAAACTGTCTACTTTCTGACCTTTGACAAGTATTTGATAATTTTGCCATTCATAACAAGGTCCTTTCAAAATGAGTGCTTCATGACGATTGTAGTTGACTTTTTAAGCTTTCTAGAATGGGTTGAATAGTTAAATTTAGAGTTCTTTGGCTATGTCAAAAGCCCACAAAACAAAGAGCAAATATTATGGAAAGTCCAAGTGTCCAAGCTTGAAGACCAAGGAAGTCTATACATGGAAATCATCTAAGTGGCCGAGCACCAAGAAGGAATAGCTGCCAAATGCATCAAGGCTTGGAGAAGAAGAAAAGAATATTGAATTAAATAATCTTTTAGTTAATTAACATAGTAACTACTAAGTAAAGAATCGGACAAGCTTATACTATAAGCCGATTTAGTGATACTATGCTTATTTAGTTTACTATTATTTTAAAGTTTGTAATTAGCTATTTAAAGTCGCCCTATGTAATTGTTTTAGATACTTGAAATTGAAGTTTGAATACAAAAAGCTCTTGCTTTCTTTCGAAATTGGAGTGATTCCTTTTTCAAACACTTTGGTGAGTTGTTTCATGCGATTTACTGAATCTGCATTAAATATTAATTTCCATCAAATTTTTCGTAAAAATATCATAAAGCATATCATTTTATGTAAAAACGTAATAGTACAATGTGTTATGGCATTTTAAGGCAAAAATATGATTTTTATTAATTAAATCACCGAATTCAAACAATATTAATATAAATTATACTTGTAAAGTAACTCTTTTTCAATAGCTATCATCCATCGATGAAGCTTTTTGTAAAACACGCTATTTACATAAATAGTTATATCTCAAGAATAGGTTTGCATCGTTTTTCATTGAAAATTGTTCTCAGTGAAATAGGATGGTCAGTAAAAGGACACATCCAGTACACAACATAGAGAGGCGGCCACCTGACAATAGCAACACCTCATGAGTCTATAAAAAAATGCGTCTGCAATCTAGAGACCAGCGGGGACACCATGAGTATAATCAAATAATAGATAAAATTGCCGGCGACAGATTACTTCGCAACTAGCTACCTATTACATCTAAATTGACAAGGATTGTCGACGAGCATAGCTCCAAGCCAACACGTCCGCCCAACAAATGGAAAGGTACTAGGCGAGCAAAACTCAGCGACTAACAATCTTCCAATCTGTGTGACTAAACACTATAACCAGGTTTAAGGATTCAAATCAGGCAGAGAAACGACAAAGTGCACTCGCGAGTTCTCCCCCCTCTCTTCCCCCTTCTCTCTCGCGAGAGGCCCACCTCCTAAGAGAAAGAAAAGGAAACTTTCTTTTTTAAAATTTTTTTTATTTTATTTAATAAATATAATATAAATTAATATATTATAAACATTAAATAAAATCTTTAAATTCTAATCCGACAAAGCTCGACAAAACACAGAACTCAATCTACGAGAACAAGAACAAGAACTTACCGAACATAATCTCACAGCTTCGAGTCGTAGAGGAACACAAAACACACCAATTGACCATTGACTAGACCCCACACATGTGTCGAAGACCCAAGACACATGGCAAGGACCTGGTAAGAAAAAATTGACTTAGACTAAAGCGATAAATTTACTCATAAAAATGTAAAATCCAAAATTTTTAGATTTTACATATTTTCCCCTTTTAAAGAATTTCATCCCCAAAAGTCAACACAAGTCAAGGGCCATCGAAAGAATTAGAGTACCCATGACACGAACTTTTAGGAAACTCCATATTCAGTGTGGTACCCATAGCACAAGATACAAAAGAATCTCCCAAGAAAAAACTTGAATACCTACGTTATGAGCTTTCGACACGCCTAGAACAAGATAAAAATCTAAGAAGACGATCAAAGTTGACACCAAAGCAAACAACGCAAAATGAAACAAGTTCACGATGCAAAGATGATTCAACAAGAACAAGGGAAGGTCACCCAAATAGAAACAAAATGGATGACCTGATCAATTGATCAACAAACGAACTGATTTTGAAATGGAAAGACCCAAATGAATTGACATGAGACAAACAAAGTCATTCAACTGCTTACAGCGACCTACATAACTTCAAACTGATGTGGAGTCCCTGTAACATTCGAGACACGGCTTCAGAATTTACACAACCGAAAACACGTTTGAAACTAGAAAAGAGGGATATTAGTTGAACCTAGGTTTAGAGCATCAATCAGAATGCTCTTTACCCTGAGCAATACTATAAATCGAGATCACAACCACACAATATTCTTTGGTTTCATGTTGTCCAAGCACCAAGCCCAACAAGAGATGACTAGAGAGTTGCACCACGGAGAAAACTCCTAGAAAAGGTACGGAACAAGTCTTTGTAGCAAAACCAAGGCAAGGTCAAGTAACCAAGCATTCAACAAAAACCAAGTATCATTGACTCATGGGTAACTACTATGTACTGATGCCTTAGAACATCACCGAAAACCAAATGCCCAATACACCAACGCAGACTGCCTAATGCTACATCAGTCTGAAATTGTCAGATACAGTACACCCAACAATCAACACTTTGAAACCCAAAGTGCACTCGGACCAGAACATCTAACACAAACCCAACACGTGTCTTGTCTCACACGGTCAACAACAAATCTAACAGAGAAATGAACTATTTAAGAAAAATGAATCCTAACAAGGACCTGAAAGCCAACAAGGCCCAGAAATCCACGAATTCTAGTAAGGCTCTAAACAAGCATACACAATTCAAGAGGATTTAACCAAGATACCGAACGAGACACTGCAAGTCCAAAATCTAACACAGACATACGTACATATATGAAAAAACAGACGTGCTGTCGTGTGATGACCCAAATTTTTCTTTACTTTAAAAATGCGTTAAATTTAAAACTTTTATAAAACAACAAAATCCTTATTAAAACCCTTCAATTGAAATCAAAGTTCTTTTAGAAAATAAAACCCGATTGTTAAAACATCTTACTTAAAACTCATTACTTTAATCTAGATTAACAGCGAAAGATTTTATTTATAAAATCCATTTTTCTTACTTAATAGCGGAAGCGTAAAATTCTATAGCAGAAGCATAAATAGTTCGTTTTAAAAAGACATCAAATAAATTATTACTTTACAAGTATAAAACTTTTTTCTCTCTTAATTTCCTAAACCTAACCAGCCACAAGTCTCGCCCGTGCAAATTCTTCATCAACTGCTCCTTGATCTATTCATCATTTTCTCTTGTGTGTACCTACACCATTAGCAACATGTGAGCCCGAGGCCCAGTAAGAAATGAGGTATGCATTATGATTATGCCTCTCTTTCATTCTTTTGGAATGGGTTCCGCCCTAAACCAATCTTTTCTTTACATTTAATTCTTTCATTCATAACTCATATGTTGAGTGGGAGATTGGAGGAACCTGTGTTGGAGGTATAGTCTTGGTTGGCTTCTAACCACCTAGGGTAGCTGGTCCCGTTCCCGACAAGGGAGGAGATTTAGTCCAGACTACCTAATTAGATCCGAACTACCCATTCGTCCCCCAACTCTCCATTTTCTTTTCCTTTCATTCATTCATTTTTCTCACGTAATGTATATGAGTACCACCCCAGAGTAGCACTTCCTATTTGTTTCTATTATCATTATGCATGTCAATGAGAAACATTATCGTGATGCATGTCAATAAAAAGCAGTAATCGTAACAGTATAAAAGTATGAAACATAAAACAGTAATCACAACAATATAAAAGTATGAGATATGGAAGTCTACTAACATACTATATAGGCATGCTTATTAATTTAAAGGAAGCTATAACAATGTAAACATGCTTTGCGATTTAAAGGAATAATAATATCATAGACATGCTTGGCAATTTAAAGAAAGCGATAACGATATAGACATGCTTAGTAATTTAAAGAAAACAATAACAACATAGACGCGTTTGACTATTTCAATGAAACAATAACAATGTAGACATGCTTGGCAGTTTAAAGGAAATAATAACAGTATAGACATGTTTGGTAATTCAAAAGAAGCAATAACAATATGCTAACGTACTAAACATGCTTAGAGATTTACCTAGTAACGTGCGAACAACATAGGTATAACATGGCAGTATAGTAGAAATGCAAACAAACAATTTAAGAAAAAGACAGCTAATGGTGTAGGGCCTTCACTAGCCAACGACTCTACTCAATTTCTTACCTCAAAGCTTTAGCGTGTATTAGCACTTAATCTTTATCCTTCTTCTCTTTTTTAATACCTTCATAATTCAATAACATTTGCTTGTTAATAACTAGTCAACTATAAAAAAAATAATATTCTTCCTCCTACTTATAATACACGAATTAGGACCTAACACTTCAAGCCATCAACTAAACCTTATCCTCCACGCTTTTCTTCAACTAATATGCATAATATAATTTCTCACCTTTAGCCTTCAAAGTAATGGAATGATTATCCCACAAAACCCTATTTCAATAATCCATTAGTCTTAACATCTTCACCAATGCTATTCTTCAAAGTCCAACCATGCAGGATATAGTAACAACAACAAAGAGCACATTCCTTTATCCAAATAGAAAGGCAGTAGATAGATCATCCAAATGTACATAACTAACCGTTCATAAACTTAGCACAATCAACATCAGAGAGCTATATTCATGCCTCAATCACAACCCTAACACCACATGGTTAATGAACACAACATTAGCAATCAAAACAAATCCCATCATAACAACGCTCGGACAATCACAAATCAGAGGCATTTCAATATATTTCAACATTCAATAACCCAACCATAACTAGAACCGAACATCCGATTTGCAGGGAAAGAATTCCAACTTAAATATATACTCCTAACATTACCCAAAGGCTATCACAGTAACCAAACCAACAGAGTAGGAATCAACAATAATTAACAAAGCATGCAACTTTAATAAGCTTATCCTTAACTATCACAACCAAATTATAGAATTCATTCCCAATATTACCCAATATAACTCGTCCATCAACAGAGTCTAGACGTCCAAAAATCTAGAATAAAGAGAAGGAATGCACTTACCAGAGAACACTCGAGAACAGGGAGCTCATCCCTCACCCTTAGTCCTTCTCAGTTTTCTGTCTCCTTCACTCCAGAAGCTCTCTGCCCTCACTGTCTTTATTTCCGCTCTCGGCTATCGCTCACCCGAGAGCATTTTTGCCAGCTCTCCTCCTTCCCCCACATTTCAATTCATCAAAGAGCACAGCCTTCACCATGCCTCGGCCACCCATGCACGTTCCCAACCATGCCCTGCCTTCACCATCCCTCACGCACGTCCACGTTGTCATTTCTCTTGGAGAAGGAATAGCAAGGACCACTTCAATCCAACGTCGAATCAGACTGCCCCAGCCGATCACCAACCCAAACCGCAGCCCCTGCCCTTCATTGCCTCAGCCATTCCTCTGCCTAAATACCCAAATGACAGAACGCCAAGAGAAGAATGGAAAGGCACTGTCTTACCTCTACTTGACGCCATAATTCCTTGTCAGTAGGAACTCCGATTCGTCCCATCCCGCGACCCATCGACGCTGAGCCCTAGCTCGCAACCCACGTCACCCAGCAAGCCATAACCTGCAGCCCGCACGTTCGTCCGCCGCGAAGGAGCTGCCCGAGCTCACCGTCACCTCTCACTCACGTCTCCCCCTTCTCCCTCGTCTTCATTCTCTCCGTCTCCATGTTCTTTCTGTTCTCGCAAAATAGCCATGGCCATTTCCTTTTGTGCTTCAGCGAACTGGTTCAAACGTGAACCAGTTCACCTCTCCCTCTTATTTCATAATTTCTTCTTTTAATTTTTTCTTCTAAATTACTTATCCCAACATCATAATTTAATTCCTTAAATTAACATTTATTTTCATTAGGGAAAACGACAAATCAACCATCGTGATTTGTGGTCAATGACAAGTCAACCATCGTGGTATATTTTATAACAAGTTATCCACTGACGTATGGGTAAATGACAAATCCAACATCGCAGTCATGTTCGCCGTTAACAATTTGACGGGGCGCCGCCTCGGCATCCTGAGACACCGTCGTGGAGTCCCAGGACGCCGCCGCGGTTGGCTAGACCCGGCTGCGAATTTTATAAGTAGACAGTTAACTGCTCTCGATATTCAGAGGCATTTTGGCAACAATTAGTGAACCCTAGAAAAGTCCGAGAGCTTAAGAGAAAGGAACTTTGTCAAAGTTGAAGAATTTGTTGACAAGAAAATGGCGTCTTGGAGTGTTGAAGAATCTTTTATTAGCCGTCAAGTTCAAGTGGGCCCCACAGCAACATTATTGGCCAATGAGAACGAGGTACGTGGAATTGGAAATGAAGTTGCAATTGTTTTACATTCTGTCTCAGCAAGTTTAAATGAAGAAGACAATGAGAACCTCCGATCAGCATGTCAATCCACTAGTGATGAAGACATAGACATGGCAGAGAGTAGGCCTAGACGCTAACCAGAAGCACAATGCAGCTTCGCTTGTATGGACCTTGGCAAAAAGTATAGTTCATTGAAAAAAATTAGAGAAGAAATTGTTGATCATGCATTGAAGGATGGGTATGGCATAAAATTCACCCACAGTGATGCTCATCGGTTGAGAGCTACCTGCCAAGAAGGATGCACATGACGAATGCATTGTAATACCCCAAAAATATATTTTTCCCCGTTTATCGATGCACTAAATTTAGATGATAAATATATATACACATCCTATCATATTGCTTGATATTACGCGTTAAATTATGCTTGAAAAGTATAAGGTTGAAGTTGAGAATTTATTAAAGTGTAAAAGTTGAAGTAGGAATGTATGGTGAGTTTTCAGACGAAGTCCGAAAGCTAAATCCGGACGGCGGGGACGGTGCGGACTGGATGGATTTGGATCTCTACAAATTTGGTGAGTTTTCGGATGCCTCTGTCTGATCCAAAATCTAGAGCAGACGATGTGGACGTTGTTGATTTGAATTTGTACCAATTTTTATGCATTTTTGGACGCGTTGGTATCGTCTAAAAAGAAATTCGGACGACTGGACTCATCCGAAAAGTCCAAAACCTGCGAAATCCATTTATATATTACCTTATCTCTCTTCCAATTTCTTATTCTACACACCAAGTTCTCTCTCTCCAAACTCCCCTGCAGAACGTCCAGACCTCCCTTGTAGGTGGGAAGGCTTTCCACATCTTGTTCCATCATTGGACCACCTCTCCTTGGTTGGAGTAACTGCCAACTTCCTCCTGCAGTTCAGCTTATCTTCTACAGTTGCTGACGTTCTCTCCCTCCCTTTCTTTTTTCTATAAATGGTAAGCCTTCTCCCTTATGATTTTCTCTAGAAACTTGGGAGTGTTACATTGTGCTGGG
The DNA here is from genome assembly GCA_022433065.1 of Begonia loranthoides. Classification (NCBI taxonomy): domain Eukaryota; kingdom Viridiplantae; phylum Streptophyta; class Magnoliopsida; order Cucurbitales; family Begoniaceae; genus Begonia; species Begonia loranthoides. The sequence goes on along the minus strand of CM039472.1, from coordinate 8,030,185 downwards.
TGTGAAGAAACTGGTGAACCAAGTGAGTGAAAGAAGTTAAGTGTTGAGTGGTGTGTGAGGTGTACTCTGTTCATCCGTTTGTGAAGTAAAGCCAAGGTAAGAAATTATTGTTTTGAAGTTTACTAGTTTGATCATGAATCGTTGGACATGAAGGTGGGATTCATCGTTATGTGGCATTGTTTAGGAACTATTGTTGGAAGATAGTGGAACGTATTGACTAGCGTTTTGCTACTGTTTTGCTTGGATAAGTTGCTGGAGATTGGAGGTAAGAGTTGGGATGTGTAGTTGGCCAGTGGAGGCCCTACATTGCGGGTTTTTGTGTGTTGAATTGTTGATTGTATGTTGGATGAATGAAAAACATGAATAGAAGCAAATGTTAGTTATCACAATGAAAATATGAACCGAGGGAATTGTTGGGAAAAGTGGGATGTCTGTTGTTTGAAATCATTACCAATGTAATATGGAGAACATGAATTGTCCGACATAAATGCTAGTTGTTGTCCAATGTGAGTAGTTGTAAGTATTACTCTATCAAGTTTTGGATTTTGGTATTTAGGCTTTGTTTGGATTTAACCCTGAGACTTTGAACTGTTGCTCTTCTGTTCACCTTGATATCGTTGACTTTGGGCATGTTTAGAAAATTTACTTGTCTGAACTTAAGTTTGGGAAAGACCTGTATAAAATAATTGAAATGGAAGTGAAATTGAACTGGACATGTCTTTCTTGCTCATAACTGTCAATAAATTAGTTAATAAATGTTATCGATTTTGACTTGCATAAAAATGAAAGTTCCTTAGTTGTAACTACTTTCTAAGAATGATGACCGTATTGAATTGTGATTCTTTTGTATGTCTATATTGTAACGTTATTTTGTGGCATTCATTCATCATCCTAGGGCTTATGAATTGTTTTCATGATGTGTGTCATCTTAAAATACATAAATAGGTGTGTGGGGGTTTGAGTGAATTGTGACTTTCCATACGGTAGATTCCTCCCACGTAGGGAGTGGTAGATTTAGAAGTTAGCTACGTGGATTCTAAGGTTCACAATTTATCTCGTTCTGAAACCCCCAACGTCTTCAACAAAAGTGAAGACGCCTGTTTGTGGTAACAATCCCGATGGATATATCTCCTCGTCAGAGTGACTGGTTAGGCCACAAGGCTTTAGGGAGTATTCCACCTTAATCTCCATAAGAGAAACGGTTCTCTTCTGTAATGCATTGTATGTATACGCATCATTCGCATTGCATTAATTTCGATTCTTGCTGGGCTTTAGGCTCATTGTTTTCCCCGTAATGTAGGTGATGATTATAATGAAGAATATGTACCGGTTGAGGAAGAGACGTTCCAAGATAATCCCTCGTGTTATCAGTCGATTTGACCTGCTGGGTGCAAATCACATGTTTTGAGAGTTGGTATTTTGAGTGAGGGGTGTTTTGATAATTTTCTATTATTGGTGTTGTGACAATTTATAATATTGTAATAGGGACTTTGGAACTTTTGTTAAGAACACTTGAAAACTACGTTTTAATTTCCATTATATTTTCGCAATATTTACTCTGATTTCATTTTCTTTAAACAAATGGATTTCAATTATTAAATAAATTCAGCGAAAAATTTTTATGACGTATTTTTGAAACAAGAAAAATAGTTTTAAATTGGCGGGGCGTTACATTTGGTATCAGAGCGCAACCAGGTCAAACTTGGTTCTGTAGACTGTTGATAACATAAGGAATTGTCGTGGAACACTCCTACTATAAGTAAAGTTCTAAATTTCAAATGTTTAATTACGCCATAATGCACTAGTCTCTAATTTAAATGGAGAGAAAATTTCAAAATGGCACGACGAACGAGAAATGACATGCCAGTACCTAACGAGCGGGATGAGGCTCTTAACGTATGATGGAAGTGATTGAGCAATAGACTCAATTTATGGCACAGCAGACCCAAGTGATCGAAAGACTCGTGGAGCGCAGTAATGGGAACGGGAATGGGGATGGTAATGGAAACCATCGTGCTGCTGTTGCACCAGCAGAGGCCGGTTGGGAGCGATTTCTGCGACTTAAACCACCAGATTTTGAAGGCAATATTTCTGATATTTCGGCAGCTGAGACATATATACGCTCTATCGAGAAGATGTTTGCCTACGTTGGTATTCGGGAAGGAGAAAAAGTGAAGTGTGTTGTTTATCATTTGACTAATGATGCACAGCTCTGGTGGGAAGCAATAGAGCCGACTCTGGATATGCAGACTCTCACCTGGAAGGGTTTCAAGGAGTTATTCAACAAAAAGTATTTCAGCTTTACCGTTCAAAATCAGAAGTTTACAGAGTTTATACGGCTGCGGCAGACTGGGACTGTGTCTGACTATATACAAAGATTTGAGGCATTATCTCGGTCTGCCCCATATCTAGTGAGTGATAATGGTTCGAAAGTGCAACATTTTATGCAAGGGTTGGAGGTGGAGATTCTGAGGTGCATACGGATGTCTGGTACCGGGGTGTCCCTTATTCTCAGATTGTAGCGAGGGCACTAGATGCCGAGGATGTGGAAGGAATCACTACCAGACAGAAAGAATTTGCTCAAAGGATTGGGAGAAATAACCAAAGTTTCCAACAGCATGGGACTCCACCCGTGCACCGTCGCATGAGGAGGCCACCTGTACCCGAGACACAACAAGAGCGTGACAAGCGCCCTATGATTGAAGCAATTGTGGTAGCACCTGTGGCACCTAAACCATGCTCCGTATGTAAGAAGATTCACCCTGGACAGTGCAAAGTGAACACAAATGTATGTTTCACATGTGGGAAGTCCGGGCACATAACAAGAAGCTGCCCAATCAGACAGGCAATATTGCTCCATGAGTATTTTCGCTGCAAGGGGAAGATACTTGAGTCTTATAAGTGTATACTAATTCTTATAAGTGTATACTTGAGTCTTACAATATGGATGCAACCCTATATGAATTTTAGAATCGTAGAATCATATGCTGAATAAGTGAATTTCTGAACACCTTAGGTAAAACTTATATTAACAATGTGGCCGCGTATACTTTATTTGATACGGGTGCCACTCATTCCTTTATCTCAACACAACTATGTGCAAAAGCAAAATGTACCTCAGGTATTCCTAAGAACGGATATCAAGTGCTCATGCCTTCCGGTGAATATATGACCGCGAAGGGTATTCTGGAAGATTATGCAGTCCAGATCAATGGCCAGAAATTTAATGCAACTCTAATTGTTATGGACATTCAAGGGTTCGATATTATTTTTGGTATGGATTGGCTAACTCTGAACTGAGCCATTATAAATTGTGCAAGGCGAGAGGTTCGTTTTTATCCCCTCAATGGCGAACTGCACGTTTTTTGAGGAATAAAGGAAAAAGGCAAACTGGCAATCATTTCTGCGTTAAAGGCAGACCTACTAATGAAGCACGGATGTGAAGGAATTCTTGTCAATATCATCAATACCATGATCAAGCTGGAAGCCAATGTTAAGGACGTAATGGTGGTCCGTGACTTTCCGAAGGTTTTTCTGGATGATCTCCCGGGGTTGTCTCCGCCAGAGAAATTGAATTCGTTATTGATCTACATCCTGGTACAGAGCCAATTTTGAAAAATCCCTACAGGATGGCACCCGCTAAGTTACGAGAGTTAAAGGTTCAGCTTGAAGAATTGATTTCAAAGGGGTTTATTCGACCGAGTTTCTCACCCTAGGGAGCTCCCGTTTTATTTGTGAAGAAGAAGGACGGATCCTTACGAATGTGCGTAGATTATCGAGAGCTGAACAAAGTAACTATTAAAAATCAATACCCTTTACCTCAGATTGATGATTTATTTGATCAATTGCACGGTGCTTGTGTATTTTCGAAGATTGATCTACGTTCGGGGTATTATCAGTTAAAGGTTAAGCAAGAAGATATGTCGAAGACGGCATTTAGAACCAGATATGGACACTACGAATTTCCGTGATGTCCTTTGGGCTAACCAACGCCCCTACAGCTTTCATGGATTTGATGAATCATATATTCAGGGATTATCTAGATAAATTCATCATCGTCTTCATTGACGATATTCTAGTTTATTCTAAAACAGAGGAAGAACATGTTGAGCATCTGAGAATTGCTCTATCTATTATGAAAGAACACCAGCTTTATGCAAAGTTCTCCAAGTGTGAATTTTGGTTGAAGGAGGTCAGTTTCCTTGGCCATGTGGTTTCTAAAGAAGGTATTGTTGTGGATCCTGCAATGATTCAAGTAGTTGTCGAATAGGTACAGCCAAAGAACGTCGATGATGTTCGAAGTTTCCTCGGATTGGCTGGATATTATCGACGATTTATCAGTGGATTTTCTAAGATCGCTATGCCTCTCACCAATTTGACAAAGAAGAATGTGAGCTTTTAGTGGTCTGATAAGTGCGAAGAAAGCTTTCAGGAGTTGAAGCATCGTTTGACTTCTGCACTAGTATTGGCTTTACCGGTAGAAGACGAGAATTTCTGTATACATTGTGATGCATCCAAATGTGAGCTTGGCAGTATTCTAATGCAGAATAAAAAGGTGATTGCTTACGCTTCAAGACAACTTAAGCCGCACGAAGCAAATTATCCCACACATGACGTCGAGCTTGCTGTTGTGGTCTTTACCTTGAAAATTTGGAGGCATTATCTATGTGGGCAACGTTGTGAGGTTTTCACTAATCACAAAAGCCTGAAGTATATTTTTTCACAGAAAGAATTGAATATGCGACAACGACGTTGGCTGGAGTTCGTGAAAGATTATGATTGCGAAATTAAGTATCATCTACGAAAAGTGAATGTCGTTGTTGATGCTTTGAGTCGAAAGGTTGCTCTGATGAGCATAACAAGAGAGGAAATGCTAGTTGGGTTACAGAAGAATATGCAAGAATTAGATGTGCAATTAGTTTCTGAACAGTTGACGGAAGTTTTATCGGCTTTGACTCTTAGGCCTTCTGTATTGGAAAGAATTAAAGAAGAACAAGCGACTGATGCTCTATGTGAAGATTTTAAATTTGATCCAACTCTTCCTAAATTCCAGAGTTATTCCTTATCTACAGACGGGATCGTAAAATATAAGAATCGGTGGTACGTGCCTAAGATGCTATTACAGATTGCTATAATGAAAGAGGCTCATTCTTCTAGTTTCTCAATTCATCCGGGATGCAACAAGATGTATAAAGACTTGAAGAAGCATTATCATTGGCCGAGAATGAAGCACGATATTGCTTTCTATGGTACTCACTGTGATATATGTCAACAAGTGAAAGCTGAGCATCGACGACCTGGGGGTATGCTCCAACTGTTGCCTATACCAGTATTGAAATGGGAGCATATTACTATGGATTTTGTTACCGCATTACCCAGGAGAAGGAAAGATCATGATGCGATATGGGTAATTGTTGACAAACTGACGAAGGTTGCCCACTTTTTGCCGGTAAAGATGACATATGAAATGAGTCAGTTTGCAGAATTGTATGTCAAAGAGATCGTTCGGCTACATGGAGTTCCTGTATCTATTGTATCTGATTGGGATCCCCGATTCACTTCGAGGTTCTGGAAGAGTTTGAACAAGGCAATGGGTACAGAATTGAAGTTTAGAACTACTTTCCACCCACAGACTGATGGTCAGAGTAAATGGACTATTCAGACCCTGGAGGATATGTTACGAGCCTGCATTCTTGAGTATATGGTTGGTTGGGAAAAGATCCTTCCATTGACGAATTTCACCTATAATAGCAGTTTCCAGGCAACTATTGGTATGACACCGTATGAAGCGCTTTATGGCAGAAAATGCAGATCTCCCCTATATTGGAGCGAAGTTGTTGAAGAAAAGTATTATGGTCCAGACATGATATAGGAGAATACGGAGATCATTGAGGTCGTTCGACAAAGGATGCAAGCTACACAAAGCCATCAGAAAGGTTATGCAGATAGTCACCGACGAGACTTGGAGTTTGCTGTTTGGGGATCGTGTCTATTTCAAGTTATCCCCGTCCAAGGGTGTTATGCGTTTTGAGAGCAAGGGAAAGCTCAATCCACGTTATATTGGCCCTTTTGAGATTACAGAAAGGATCGGTCCTGTGGCGTATCGACTACTCCTGCCAGAAGCTATGTCGGGAGTGCATAATGTTTTTCACATATCAATGCTACGAAAATGCCTTAAAGAAGTCACTCAAGTGAGACCTGAGGAGTAGATCTGGGTACGTACAAATCTGAGCTACGAAGAGAAGCTGCTCAGAATCTTGGACACCAGTGTTAAGAGATTACACAACAAAGATGTCACTCTTGTGAAGGTATTGTGCTAGAATCAGTTCAACAATGAAGAGGTTACATGGGAAAGAAGAGATGATATGTTAGCCAAGTATCCAGAATTATTTGTTTAGTTAAATTTTGGGGACAAAATTTTTGTAAAGTGGCTAGGATGTAATACCCCGAAAATATATTTTTCCCTTTTATCGATGTACTAAATTTAGATGATAAATATATATGCTATCATGTTGAGTGATGTTACGCATTAAATTATGCTTGGAAAGTATAAGGATGAAGTTGAGAATTTATTAAAGTGTAAAAGTTGAAGTAGGAATGTATAGTGAGTTTTCGGACGAAGTCCGAAAGCTGAATCCGGACGGCGCGAACGGTGCGGATGGGATGGATTTGGATCTGTACAAATTTCGTGAGTTTTCAGACGCCTATGTCTCATCCGAAATCTAGAGCGGACGACGCGGACGTTGTTGATTTGAATCTGTACCAATTTTTATTGGTTTTCGGACGCGTTGCTATCATCTGAAAACAAATTCGGACGACTGGACTCATCCGAAAAGTCTAAAACCTGCGAAACCCATTTATATATTACCTTCTCTCTCTTTCGATTTCTTATTCTACACACCAAGTTCTCTCTCTCCAAACTCCCCTGCAGGACGTCCAGACCTCCCTTGTAGGTGGGAAGGCTTTCCACATGTTGTTCCATCATTGGACCACCTCTCCTTGGTTGGAGTAATTGCCAACTTCCTACTGCAGTTCAGCTTATCTTCTGCAGCTGCTGACGTTCTCTCCCTCCCTTTCTTTTGTCTATAAATGGTAAGCCTTCTCCCTTGTGATTTTCTCTAGAAACTTGGGAGTGTTACATTGTGCTGGGTGTGAAGAAACTAGTGAACCAAGTGAGTGAAAGAAGTTAAGTGTTGAGTGGTGTGTGAGGTGTACTCTATTCGTCCGTTTGTGAAGTAAAGCCAAAATTATTGTTTTGAAGTTTACTAGTTTGATCATGAATCGTTGGACATGAAGGTGGGATTCATCGTTATGTGGCATTGTTTAGGAACTATTGTTGGAAGATAGTGGAACGTATTGACTAGCGTTTTGCTACTATTTTGCTTGGATAAGCTACTAGAGATTGGAGGTAAGAGTTGGGATGTGTAGTTGGCCAGTGGAGGCCCTACATTACGAGTTTTTGTGTGTTGAATTGTTGATTATATGTTGGTTGAATGAAAAACATTAATAGAAGCAAATGTTAGTTATCACCATGAAAATCTGAACTGAGGGAATTGTTGGAAAAAGTGGGCTGTCTATTGTTTGAAATCATTACCAATGTAATATGGAGAACATGAATTGTCCGACATAAATGCTAGTTGTTGTCCAATGTGAGTAGTTGTAAGTATTACTCTATCAAGTTTTGGATTTTGGTATTTAGGCTTTGTTTGGATTTAACCCTGAGACTTTGAACTGCTGCTCTTCTGTTCACCTTGATATCATTGACTTTGGGCATGTTTAGAAAATTTACTTGTCTAAACTTAAGTTTGGGAAAGACATGTATAAAATAATTGAAATGGAAGTGAAATTGAACTGAACATGTCTTTCTTGCTCATAATTGTCAATAAATCAGTTAATAAATGATATCGATTTTGACTTGCATAAAAATGAAAGTTCCTTAGTTGTAACTACTTTCTAAGAATGATGACCGTACTGAATTGTGATTCTTTTGTATGTCTATATCGTAATGTTACTTTGTGGCATTCATGCATCATCCTAGGGCTTATGAATTGTTTTCATGATGTGTGTCATCTTAAAATACGTAAATAGGCATGTGGGGGTTCGGGTGAATTATGACTTTCCATATGGTAGATTCCTCCCACGTAGGGAGTGGTAGATTTAGAAGTTAGCTACGTGGATTCTAGGGTTCACAATTTATCCCGTTTTGAAACCCCCAACATTTTCAACAAAAGTGAGGATACCTGCATGTGGTAACACCCCCAATGGATATATCTCCTCGTCAGAGTGACTGGTTAGGCCACAAGGCTCTAGGGAGTATTCCACCTTAACCTCCAGAAGAGAAACAGTTCTCTTCTGTAATACATTGTATGTACACGCATCATTCGCATTACATTAATTTCGATTCTTGCTGGGCTTTAGGCTCATTGTTTTCCCCGTAATGTAGGTGATGATTTTAATGAAGAATATGTACTGATTGAGGAAGAGACGTTCCAAGATGATCCCTCGTGTTATCAGCCGATTTGACCTGCTGGGTGCGAATCACGTGTTTTGAGAGTTGGTTTTTTGAGTGAAGGGTATTTTGGTAATTTTCTATTATTGGTGTTTTGAATAATTTATAATATTGTAATAAAGACTTTAGAACTTTTGTTAAGAACACTTGAAAACTACGTTTTAATTTCCATTATATTTCCGCAATGTTTACTCTGATTTCATTTTCTTCAAACAAATGGATTTCAAATGTTAAATAAATTAAGCTAAAAATTTTTATGACGTGTTTTTAAAACGAGAAAAATAGTTTTAAATTGGCGGGGCGTAACATGCATGCCTAAAAAATGCAAGGTGAAATGACGTTTCAAATAAAGTTCTACAACGACGTTCACACTTGCTCCAGAAAGATGGAAAGCTACCATACCTCTGCCAAATGGGTGGCAACACATTACTTATACAAATTTAAAAGTCAGGCTGACTGGGACATATTTTCCATAATTGAGACAGGCAGGATGGACTTCAACATCAACATCACACCCAACCTTGTTAGAAGGGCAAGAAATGTCGCCAATATAATTAACGAAGGGATGGCAATGAGCAATACAAGCTCATATGGTCCTATGCTAAGGAGATTCAAAGGTTGAATCCTAGAATTTCAGTACCTGTTGACCTTGACATGAGTGTATTTAAAAGAATGTACATGTGCTTGGATGCATGCAAGAGGGCAGTGCTGAACTGTGGTAGACCTGTTATTTGTTTAGATGGTTGCCACTTGAAGGGAGCAACTCCAGGCCAACTACTCACTGTTGTCACCAACGACGGGAACGATGGTATGTATTCGATTGATGTAGCAATCGTTGAAGAAAAAAATAGGGCTTCATGGAGGTGGTTTCTA
>CM039472.1:7996098-8020422 GCA_022433065.1 Begonia loranthoides | reverse complement strand
TACGAAGAACATGAACAAAAAGGTTGGAGCCGGATCTACTTTACATGGAATATCTTTGATAACTAAATCTTTTCCAGGACAAAAGATATTTATGAGACTGACCATGTCCTGCTTCTCTTCTGAAAAAAATGATCATATTCCTACACCAAAGGAGGCAACGCAGAGTGGAATTGCACCAACCTTTTTGCAGCTTTCGGCATAACCCAGCAAATGCAAAGCTTGATGGTTTGCGATAGTTAGACTTCCATATTTTGTCATTCTTCATGGAATCAAGAACTCATAAAATAAACTGCTGCTCAAAAATGTTTAGGAAAAATAATATTCTAATTCGAGTTTCCATAGCCAAAATTTGTAGAAGGAACAAATGTTCTTTATATGAATTTGTTTTTCTTGGTTTTTACAGGTACGTGGGTGTAGGAAATGAGCCTTTCTTGTCTAGTTACAATCATTCATTTGAGAAGTATACTTTACAAGCTCTGCAAAACATTCAAAAAGCTTTAGATGAGGCTGGCCATGGCAACAAAATCAAAGCTACAGTTCCTTTAAATGCTGACGTTTATTATTCACCTTCAGATAAGCCTTCGGACGGAGCCTTTCGTCCTGACATTAAAGATCTAATGGTGAAAGTAGTGAATTTCCTCCAAGATAATAAAGCACCCTTTTTTGTAAACATCTATCCATTTCTTAGTCTCTACGAGAACGACGATTTCCCCTTAGATTTTGCCTTCTTCGATGGTGGGAAACCAGTTCATGACAAAGGCATCACCTACACGAACGTGTTTGACGCAAATTACGACACACTTATTTGGTCATTGAAAAAGGTGGGTGCTGCTGATTTGAAGATCGTGATAGGAGAAGTTGGATGGCCAACAGACGGAGATAAACACGGCAATTTGAAGTTGGCTAAACGATTCTACGATGGTCTTCTCAAGAAATTGGCTAGCAACAAAGGAACTCCTCTGAGGCCAGGACCATTAGACGTGTATCTCTTCGGGCTTCTCGACGAGAACATGAAGAGCATTGCCCCTGGCTTTTTCGAACGCCATTGGGGCATCTTCCGATACGATGGTCAGCCAAAGTTTCCGATGGATCTAAGCGGAAAGGGGCACGATAAGATGTTAGTGGGGGCAAAGGGTGTTCAATATTTGGAAAGCAACTGGTGCTTATTGAAGAGCGATGTGCGGGATATGAATGCAGCCGCTCCAGAAATCAGCTATGCATGTGCCAATGCGGACTGCACTAGCCTCGTGGAAGGAGCTACGTGCAATAGTTTGAGCGAGAGATCGAAAGTTTCGTATGCATTTAACATGTATTATCAGATGCAAGATCAGAGCGTTGAGGCCTGTGTTTTCAACGGGCTGGGGGAGATTGTTCGGCTGAATGCCTCGACAGGTAGTTGCTTGTTCCCTGTACAGCTTGTGAGTGATGGAGAGAGGGTTAAATTCGCAGTTGGACCAAGTGTTTTTGCTGCACTTTCCCTAAGTTTGGTGATGTTGCTGTGATTGTTCTTCCGAATAGATGTTGCACTTGGAAGTCTCATTTGGTTTCTTACTCATTTGAATATATATATAGTTTCCAAGTATAGGGGGAATAGAAGTAATGCTACGTATCGTATATGATATAATTTTACAATATAACCTTACCCGGTGGGTGTTATGGTGTGATGCTTACCCAAATTGATATTTCAATATTTATCCTTCCAACTAATTACACTCTCCCTTTTTATTTCTCTATTAAATTCAATTTTAATAGAAACGGAGTTAACGTGGAAATATTGAAATATCAATTTGGGTAAATTTGATATTTCAATATTTATCCTTCCATTTCTAACCCACTCACGTGATTTCAAACTCTATCGCTCCATTGATGTTTGAAGAAGAGTGCGTTTTTGTCACCAGTTCATTCAGCGACATGCGTTCGACCACTGCACCTTTCTCTCCTTGCTCTCTCTCGGGAGCACCCAGTCTCAATCCTCAGTCCCAATTCCTCGACCCTCCACTCAAATTCAAGCTGCGTTCGGTAGCAATCCCGCCTCTCAAACTCTTTTATTTCCAAAGATTATATCTCCCTGACCAGTTCTTCTCTCACTTCTTCCCTCCAAAACTATCTTCCTCCAAATCGTTCACCGCTAGTTGTCCTTTCTCATCCAAGAACAATCTTCTCCAATTTTTCTCTACAAGTGTTCTGGGTTTTCTCATCGGGTCCTTCATCATTTCGTGTTGCTTCAACAGAAATCCAGCTGTGGCACTAACCGGTCGAATCAGCAATAATAGAGCAAACACGGAGGAAAGGAGCGAGGAGGAGATGAGTGAAAGAGTTTTGGAGGAAGACCCGAAGAATATTGATGCATTGAAGGTGGTTTTGTATGCGAAAATGAGGAGAGGGAAAACGATGAAGGCTGTAAAGTATGTAGAAACACTGATTAATGTTGAGCCTGATGAAGTAGAATGGAGACTTCTTCTAGCCCTTTGCTACGAGATGATGGGGCAGCTTGGAAAGGCCAAGACATTGTTGGTTGAAATATTGGAGGAGAGACCTCTTCTGATCAAAGCTTTACAAGTATAGTTCTTCCTGATTTGATATCTAAGAATGTAGGTAGGCGTGTAGTTGATTTAGTTTAGTTTTTTCTGTCTAGATGTTCTGATCAAAGTTCAGGACATAATTAACCCTTTACCATCACATTTGGAAACAAGTAATACAATCTGTAAACGAAGTGTAAATGGAGATTGAATTTTTTTTTAAACTGGAGAAAAATATAGATATAGAAGTAAAAGGAAAAGCAAAAGGGGAGAAAACATGTTGTGTTTGTATACATTTTTCGTGTGCTTTATGTGTCGGCATGTCTGTATGGTATTGTATCCTGTGTTAGTGTCGTAGCTGAGCTTCTTAGGTTGTCAATAATCTCTGCTCAAGGATTTTAGTTCTTTTCTGTTTTGAGTTTTAGATTGTAAATGTTTCACTTGTACATCAGAATTAAAGTGCAATTAGTGGAGGATTATTACATTGGTCTTTTGATGATTTATAGTTTATTTTTTAACACGGTTGAAATCTCCAAAGTTCACGTTTTAATATTTTAGAAGAGTTAAATCCTGAATACAGAGGGATTTTTGAGTTCTGTCGGCCTAAATAACCATGAGGAACATCTGTTTTGTATGAGATATTTTCTTATCACGTCTTCACTTCAAAATCCTTCAGCTTCCACTGCAAAACTTAGGTGGTTAAGTTGATGGCAATTTAATCATTTGAATTATTTTCAAACAAAAATTGTTGAGAAGTAGAAGTACTTTTCAAGTCTTTATTCAGTCTCTATTTCCACGCTGGCTTAATGCATCTTTTATATCATTATATGAGCTCTTATACTCCATTTCTATATAATGGCCTTTTAATGTACTATTTCTTATTTATATTTGCATTGAACAGGGCTTGGCGATAGTGATGCATAAAAACCATGAAGGACCAGCTGTCTTCGGGATGCTAAATAGGAGCCTAGACATTGCTTGTCGTGAAAATCGAGTCACTGAGGAGAGAAACATAAGAATTCTTATTGGACAGATTCATGTTACATTGGTGATTAAGTTTATAGATTCAGAGTCATTGCAGTAATTTAATTGGCAAGTTCATAGGTCCTCAAAACTTTAAGATCTTACTCTTTGTTGATAACAATGTTTATTCATAGATGCCTTGCAGGGGGAGCTGGAGGAGGGCCTAAAGAAGTTTCAAGATCTGGTTGATGAAAATCCTCGTGATTTTCGACCGTATCTTTTCCAGGTTCTCTTCAATAATTTATGTAGCTGTTTTATCGAAAGAAGGAAGACACGAGAAGAGAGGGAAAAATCTATTCTCAAGAAAAAACAAGCATTTAATCAAAAACAATTTCTCTCCAATGGATAAATTTTAAAAGACTCTGAGCAATAAGTTCACTTAACAATAATAAAATTAATATTCCTAAAGATCAGCAGTTGGGTTTTAGTTGTCGAAGATACCAGTATTGCGATCCATTTTATTTGTTTCTTTTCCCATCATTTTGGAATTCTCATGCATTTCTCAATTGTTAAGTTGCCTTTAGTCATAAAAATCGCTATCGGGTGATTGTCTGTTTACATAATAAAAATGGGTTTTTTTTTTCTTACTAAACTCTGTCATTAAGAGCTTTGTTCCACCAATTTGTGTCATCGTAGTGTAGAGCATGCCTTTTCATCTTCATGCGAAAGTGATTTTAAAAAGCTGATGGCAGGGGATTATATACAGTCTACTAGAGAAGAAGAATGAAGCTGCGCAACAGTTGGAGATGTATCAGATACTTGTGCCCGATGGATTTCCTCAAAGGAGATTTCTAGATGATGTTGTATTGGCAGCAAAAACTAAAGTACAAAACAGGGTTCCATAGGGCAATGGATGCTGGATTTTCACACCTGAAGTAAAGCGCGAGGCGAGAATAGTGTTGTGTTAAAATTTATAGGATGGTTTTGATTTTGAAGAGGAACATATACATACATTTTGTAATGGAGAAGATACGTACAAAGTGAGAATGGAGTTTAGTTCGTGTTTAGCTGTAACTCGCGCGGGTTTTGATTTGACAGCTTGGTTTTAGATGGAACCTGAAACAAGCTTGGGAAAGGATAGAGATAATGGCAGTGTCGTGTTTACATGTGTTTAATTTTACACGAGATTTATTTCCCTTTGATGTTATAGAATATGACTTTGGATGTTACATAAATTCAGATTATAGGCCCAAAGACGAAATACACCACCTTTCCAATTCGATCCTTGGCGTTCTTGGCATGAGCACGATACGATGCTAAAACAACGAGAGAAATTCTTCCAAGACGCCGGATTGAGTTGCCTGGGAAAATAGGAAAATGGTAAATGTTGGTTGTCGAAGCAGATTTGCTCTAAAGAATAATACAAGTCAATTACTATCCTTTATTTTTTAATAAATTAACTATTGACGTATGAAAAAATAACAAAGTCAACATCACTGTCACATTCACCGTTAGGAAGCTGACAGGGCATCACGGCGTCCAGGGCAAAGGGGCCTGGGATGCTGCCTGTCCCTGGAACTCTCTGTTTTTTATGCATGGGTACTTTACAGTCGCAGCTGTTCTCGGTTTTTAGTATTTCATAGTTACTTCGAAGTCTTTTTATGCATGTGTTTTACGAATCCAATGTTTTTATTAGATTTTTTATCTCTTCAACTTCAAAAGACCATAACTTTAGCTACAGTTGTCAAAATTGGCTGCAGAAGGTATCAAATTGAAGCTCTCTCAGAGATCTACAACTTATTATTGGGTTTACCCCATGACCCCCCTTTATCAGGCCCAAAATCACATGTTTAAGCCCTCAAATTTGCGATAAAAAATTTTTCCAAACACCGCTGCGCTGTCTAGGCCAAATTTTTTTGTAGAAGGCATTCTGATGGACGCCGCGGCGGCGTCCCAGGCCAAATTTGGCCGTCTCCTTCTTTCCATGAACCGCCCCGGCGTCGGCCAAATTTGGCCTTCTTTCCACGAACGTTGTGGCTCCAGATCAATTTGTTAACGGCAAACGTAACAACGATGTTGACTTTGTCATTTTTCTATACGTTAGTGGTTAATTTGTTAAAAAATAAAGGATAATAGTTAACTTGTCATTGACCGTAAACCACAATTGTTAATTTGTCATTTTTCCAATAATGGAATGACGAGAGTGTAGTCGAAGGATTCAGAAAATCAGACTTTCGATTTATCAGAGTTATTATTTTTTATTTAAGGTAAAAGAAAAAGAAAATAAAAAAACAGGGGGTTTGTGCTTGCTCCTTCCCCGAAGGAAAAAGCCCTAAGAAAAGGAAAGAGGCAAAGGTTGCATCCTCTGAGAAGAAGATTTGTCGAACACAGTTAGAGCGTCTCCCGAAGCAGTCTTCGACATTTTGCACTTCCTAGTTTTGACCTGAAGCATAAAATCCGGCGAGTCTTCGAGCACACGTCTCACCGGTTCTCTATCTCCGAGCAAGCCAAAAGCCAGCCCGTCGTCTCCTGCAAACCATCGTTCATATGTTATGGACCGGTCTTAGCAAGCTGGAAGAAGAGGCATAAGAGAACGAAGAGGAGAAGGAAGCCAAAGTCTACCATCTGACGTGGAATACAGAAGCGAGTCGCCCAGCTAACATGGAAGACAACTGGACGATCGACGTGGCAGAGAGGATAGAATAGAGTAGATATAAAAGGTGGGAATGGTAACAGAAAGTGTGTTGTGTGAATTCCGAATTCTGTTACTCTTCTTCTTCCCTGTTTCCCTTTTCTGCTCCTCATTTCTTGTAACTATCTGCAAACTACTCAATACAAAATAATTCTTCCCTTCTGTCTTCACTATTTTCCATTATCACAATAATTGGTATTAGAGTAGTACGATTCGAATGGCCGAAACCTGTGCAAAATCAAAGGAAGAAACCATCAAACGTTTTGAGACGGAAACGAAAACTTGCCTGGATAAAGTCTTCACCTGGTTATATGTGGCGGAGCAGCACTTCCATCAATTGGCCGCAAGGTAGGAGAAACTGGATAGTTCATTCCAGAATCTGGAACAAGGAATTACAGCAAAACTGGATGCCATGATGGCTACCATTACCCAGCAACGCTCAGTCAGGCAAGAACTCCTTAGTCGCAGGGGCTTCTTCCGGACCCAAATTTTGCTTCTACATCCATGCTTCCGCCTCAGAATAGAATAGGGGGGATAATTTTCGAAGTGATCCCCAATGGCAAGCTCGATTTCCTTGCCTGGATTTTCCACTGTTTACTAGAGATAACCCCGGGGAGTGGCTGTGGAAGGCAAACCGATATTTCGACATCCTACAAATTCCAGACAATCTTAAAGTGCCAACAACAAAATTATACTTTCAGGATTAGGCGAACGTCTGGTTTGCTGATTTTATTGCTGCCTTCCCAAACGCTAGATGGGACTTGTTCGCATCAGAGATTTGCAAGAGGTTTTCCCCAGTTGTAGCTGAGGATGTTGTTGAAACATTTAGCTGAATATCTCAAACCACCACAGTGACTAAATATATTAATCGGTTTGAAACTCTTAAATCTATGGTTATGTCATCTTTGCGTAATATGTCAAATTCATATTACCTATAGATTTTTGCAAGCAGATTGAGAGATGAGATTCGCACCATGGTTATAATCAATAGGCCACAAACTCTGTCCCATGCTTTTGAGATAGCTCTTTTGCAGGAAATTGCAATGGTGGGCCTTCAACGCTTACCAAGATTTTCAAAGTCGTTCTCTGCCTCATAGTGCCCGAATAAGCCATTAACAACTACGGAACATCCTATCAAGCTGGAGAAGACACAAGTATTAGCGGCGGGCACTCACAAATTTCAAAAAGTTTCACAAGCATATTTGCAATTGAAAAGAAAGTTAGGGCTATGTTTCTAATGTGATGAGAAGTACTTTATCGGGCATGTTTGCAAAAATCAATCTATCCACTTTACACTTTATTCTAGTAGACTCACCGCTAGAAGTGGATGCTCTGATTGATACTTTGGAGGGCATAATAGTTGAAGAGGACTACCAGATAATGAAAATTTTACTTAACGCCCAGGCACGCCATAATACGCACTCCACGTTTCATATTGCGAGAACACTTCTACGGTGCCTGATTTCCATATTGATTGACAACGACAGTGCCCATAGCTTTATCGATGACGCCCTAGCCCGTTGCTTCTGGCTTGAGGTCGATACTGTTGTGTGTCGGCTAGTGGGCTAGACAGGAGGGCCCACACCCTTATTGAAGAAAGGGAAATGTTTTTTTAAAACATGAAGCAGCGGCAGAAAAGAAGAAAATAGGAGAGAGAGAAAAAAAAAAGGCAGCAGCGGGAGCGGGAGAAGACAGTTTCAAATTTTACAGAGGAGGTCTCGGAAATTCTCCGTTTGCCGGCGTTCCAACCGTTGGATCAACCTGAAAATTTGACAGCAGGTTTACGACGTCCTAGGCAACATTCTGAACGGTGGAGATCTCGTTTCGTGCTCTGTAAGTCTGTCTTCTAGGTTATACACGAATAAGAAAAATCGGATTTTCTTGTTCGTTTTTGGTCCTCTCTTGATTCCATCTTGATAGGTGATAATTATGCTGTATTGAGACTTAGTTGTACCCATTATTATCGTTGATAGTGGAAGTTTTAAGCGGCCGAATCGGTCCCGTGGTTTTTACCCGATTTGGGGTTTTCCACGCTAAAATTGGTGTGTTGATTTTGTTGGTTTATTATCTCGACTATTATTGCGTCTACGATATTTGTTTGTGATTCGAATTAGGTACGAAAGCTTGGAAAAATCATATTTCGCATATTTGTTTTAGGTGGTTTTTCTCAACAAAGTGGTATCAGAGCAAGGTTCTCGTTCTTGTGCTTATTCGAATCATGGAAAGTAATACAAGTAGGATGGTTACTTTAAATGGCTCCAATTATAATGTTTGGAAAGGAAATATGGAAGATCTCCTTTATGTGAAAGACTATTATTTGCCAGTATTTGCCAAGGAGAAGCCGACCAATAAAACAGATGCAAAATGGGAATTATGTCATCGTCAGGTGTGCGGCTACATTCGGCAATGGGTAGATGATAACGTCCTCAACCATGTTATTGAGGAAAAGAATGCACAGAGTATGTGGAACAAGCTTGAGGAGTTGTATGCTCGAAAGACGGGTAACAACAAGTTGTATTTGATCAAGCAATTATTAGCGTTGAAGTATCAGAATGGGAAACCAATGACAGACCACTTGAATACATTTCAGGGGATTATAAATCAGTTAGCTGGAATGAAAATCAAGTTTGATGATGAGATTCAGGGTTTGCTACTTCTTGGTACTTTACCAGACTCGTGGGAGACATTCAGAATGTCATTGTCCAATTCAGCACCAGATGGTATATTGGCTATGGATGTAGTCAAGAGCAGTGTGTTGAATGAGGAGATGAGAAGAAAGTCGACAGGTTCTTCTTCACAGTCAGATCTTCTAGTCACTGAAAACAGGGGGAGGAGTCAAAGTAGAGATCCAAAAGATAAAAGCAGAAGCAAAAGCAAGAGTGGCAGACATGCAAATTTTGAGTGTCATTATTGTGGCAAGAAGGGCCACATAAAGAGATTTTGTCGAAAGTTCATTCGAGAAAATCCGAATGTTAAGGGCAATGAAAAGAAGACCGGTGAGGGTGATATAGACGAAAAGGTAGCCACAGCCACCGATGAGTTCTTAATTGTCCATGATGAGGAAGCCGTAAATCTCGTTTGTCAGGATCCTCATTGGGTAGTAGATTCGGGTGCTTCATACCATGTTACTTCTCAGCGTAATGTATTTTCTACCTACAGTGTTGGTGAGTTTGGTCAGGTGAAGATGGGGAACAATGCAGAGTGCAGGATAGTAGGCATGGGTGATGTCTACATGGATACTGATGCCGAATGCCGATTGCATTTGAAGAATGTGAGACATGTTCCTGATATCCATCTCAATTTGATCTCCACTGGTATACTTGATGATGAGGGATAACATAACCACTTTGGTGAAAGTAAATGGAAGCTTACTAAGGGGTCATTGGTGGTTGCCAGAGGAAAGAAACAGAATTCTCTTTATTTGGTGCAGGCTACTTCTTATAGGGGAGAAGTGAATACAGTTGAGGACTCGTCTACTCAAGTATGGCATATGAGGCTTGGACACATGTGTGAGAATGATATGCAAAAGCTTTCTCAGAAAAATATAGTTCCTGGTTTGAAGTTTACAAAGCCAGAGGTATGCACTCATTGTTTAGCTGGTAAACAACACAGGGTATCTTTTAAAAGCTTGCCTCCGTCGAGAAGACCAAATGTGTTAGATTTGGTATATACTGATATTTGTTCAATGGATACTATGAGTCTTGGTGGTGCTCGTTATTACATTACCTTTATTGATGATTATTCCAGAAAGGTATGGGCATATACTTTGAAGACTAAAGATCAAGCTTTAAGTTTCTTCAAACTTTTTCAAGCGTCAGTTGAGAGGGAAACTGGCAAGAAATTGAAATGTGTTCACTCAGATAATGGTGGTGAATACAGAAGGCCATTTGAGGAGTACTGTAGAACTCATGGGATTAAGTTTAGAAAAACAGAGCCAAAAACGCCTCAGCACAATGGAGTTGCAGAGAGGATGAACCGCATGATTAATGACAAGATCCGTTGTATGCTCTCTCATGCAAAGCTGCCAAAACCTTATTCGGGGGAGGCAATGAGTTTAGCGGTTGACTTGATAAATCTTTCGCCTTCAGTTCCTTTGAATCATGCTATACCTCAAAGGGTGTGGTCAGGGAAAGATGTTTCGTATGGGCACTTGAGAGTTTTTGGCTGCAGGGCATTTGTGAATATCCCTAGAGATGAGAGATCTAAACTTGACAGTAAAACGAGGCAGTGTATTTTCATTAGGTACAATCATGAGGAGTCTGGGTACAAATTTTGTGATCCGATCAACAATAAAGTTATCAGAAGTAGAGATGCAGTCTTTTTGGAAGACCAAACCATTGCAGACTTTGATAAGACAGAGAAGCCAGAGTCTAGCAGTGAAGAGCAAGTTTATGCAGGTATAGTTTGTCCACCTATAGTGCCTGACAACAGAGATATACAGACAGATGATCCTCTTCCAGTTGATAATGAATCAATTGAAGAAAACCCAATAGAGCCACCGGTTGAGCCTTAGTTGAGAAGGTCCAATAGAGACAGAGAATCTTGCAGAAGATATTCTACCAGTGATTATGTGTTACTCACAGAAGGGGGAGAACCAGAGACTTATGAAGAGGTTCTTTCAGATGAGAAGAAAAACGAGTGGTTGTATACAATGCAAGATGAGTTAAAGTCCTTGCATGAGAACAACACTTATGACTTGGTGAAACTGCCGAAGGGTAAGAGAGGTTTGAAAAACAAGCAGATGTTCAGATTGAAGTCAAATGAAAACAGCTTACAGCCAATGTATAAGGGAAGAAAAGTTGTGGAAGGATTCAGTCAGACGAAAGGTATTGACTATGATGAGAATGGATCTCACATGATGATGAAAACTTTGCCTCAAAAGAAGCTTAAAACTTGCAGGTAGAGATCAGGTTTGTTGGAGCCCACTTTTTGAACCGAAGGGGGAGTTTGTTGTGTGTCGGCTAGTGGGCTAGACAGGAGGGCCCACGCCCTTATTGAAGAAAGGGAAATGTTTTTTTAAAACATGAAGCAGCGGCAGAAAAGAAGAAAATAGGAGAGAGAGAAAAAAAAAGGCAGCAGCGGGAGCGGGAGAAGACAGTTTCACAGAGGAGGTCTCGAAAATTCTCCGTTTTCCGGCGTTCCAACCGTTGAATCAACCTGAAAATTTGACAGCAGGTTCGCGACGTCCTAAGCAACATTCTGAACGGTGGAGATCTCGTTTCGTGCTCTGTAAGTCTGTCTTCTAGGTTATACACGAATAAGAAAAATCAGATTTTCTTGTTCGTTTTTGGTCCTCTCTTGATTCCATCTTGATAGGTGATGATTATGCTGTATTGAGACTTAGTTGTACCCATTATTATCGTTGATAGTGGAAGTTTTAAGCGGCCGAATTGGTCCCGTGGTTTTTACCCCATTTGGGGTTTTCCACGCTAAAATTGGTGTGTTGATTTTGTTGGTTTATTATCTCGACTATTATTGCGTCTGCGATATTTGTTTGTGATTCGAATTAGGTACGAAAGCTTGGAAAAACCATATTCCGCATATTTGTTTTAGGTGTTTTTTCTCAACAGATACGACACGATCCCTTTCGGTTACTGTCACCAAAGGCAATCGCATCAATAATGCTCCCTTGCGGTCACCGCTATCTTGGAAGATGCACTCTCTTTATTTCACATTTCTTGTACGGTCTCTACAACTAGCGGGCAGTGACTTGATTTTGAGAATAGACTGGATAAACATCATTAGTTCGGTTACTTTTAGCATTCCAGCAGGTACTTGAGGATTTTTCATCAAAAACATAAGGTCTCTTTACTGATTGAAGACAGCTCTCCCCAGCTCATGCCAACTTCCACACATGATCTATTGGCTTGGACCCATAAGTAGCCTTATTATCTGACGACCTATTTTTCCTCTTGTGCCATTACAGAGTCCATAGTCCCTCCGGCTTGCATGGAAATGTTGTTTACGGAATTTGCTGATGTTTTTGGCACACAAACAGGCTTGCCTCCAGCCCGCCCGCATGATCACGAAATTCAGTTGGTACCGGACGCCAAGCCTTTTCGTCTCCATCCCTACCGTTGCCCATTTACTCACAAGTTAGAAATTGAACGTTTAGTGGCTGAGATGCTGGTAGAAGGCATTATATCCCCATGTACTAGCCCTTATGCCTCTCTGGTGCTATTTGTTAAAAAAAAAAAGACGAACAATGGCGCTTCTGTGTTGACTACAAACAACTTAATTCTTTGACCGTTAAGAACAAATTTCCCATGCCTCTCAATGATAGCCCGATTGATGAGTTGCATGGCTTGTTGGTGTTTTCTAAGCTGGACTTGCGCTTCGGCGACCATCAGATACGGGTCTCTGAAACAGACTGTCACAAAACGGCTTTCCGGATGCATCAACGTCTATACGAGTTCAAAGTGATGCCATTTGGACTCACCAATGTGCCAGCCACATTCCAGTCACTTACGAACACAATCTTTAGCCCCTATCTCCAAAAGTTTGTGTAATACCCGAATAAATTCGCCTACATGTAAAACCTTGATTTTGGTATAATGTTTGAATTGATTATTATGATATTAGAAAGTTATTTATATTATTGAGAATGATGAATTTATTAATGTTTAAGAATAAATTGAATGATAATGGTATTAGTATAATTAATTATTTGTTCAA
Source organism: Begonia loranthoides (assembly GCA_022433065.1). NCBI lineage: Eukaryota > Viridiplantae > Streptophyta > Magnoliopsida > Cucurbitales > Begoniaceae > Begonia > Begonia loranthoides. The sequence goes on along the minus strand of CM039472.1, from coordinate 8,007,573 downwards.
GAAATTATCAATAAATGGAGAAATAAGGATTTTTGTTGGGCGGTCAATTATGTGGACTGAAGATGGACTAAAGTTGGACGCCTCTTGTGTTGGCGGACATTCCAAATAAAGGGAGATCCAGCTTTAAACTTTATGGAATGACACCGTTTGGGTTATGATGGACATCTCTCAAGGGAAAATGGACGTCCGTTATTGAATATGGAAAGCGGGTTGCATTGTTTGTTAAGAGTAAGTAGAAAGCGACATCGTTTGATGCGGGGGACGTCCTTAAAGGAGAAAGAACATCCAAAATAGAAGTAACGAGAATGACATTAGTATTAAGTGAGACGGTATCGTTTGGAGCTAAGAAGAAATGGGAAGAAGGGAGGTCCTTTATGGACAAAAGAGGTCCAAAATAGAAATAAAGGAAACGGTGTTAAGATTTAAGTGGGACGACGTCGTTTGGAACAGAGGGAGAAAAGGCTTTTAAGGAGGAACGGATGACAGATGTGAAATATTAGACGTCCAACGCTGAGAGAAGGACGGGGCGACGTGCTAGGCACGTGGAAATCAAAAAGAAAAATGGATGCGTGTTAAGATTGTCAGATGAGGAAGCGAACGACATAGGACGGTAGGATTCGTGTTGAGGGACGTCCCTTATAGAAAACAGACGTCCTTCACATTTAATTTATGGGAGCGGCAAATCGTGGAGGCTATGCAATCCTTAAAAATGGAATTTACTCCCTTTCAGCTGGTGTTTTGGCTTTCCTTCTGCAAGCATTTCGATTTCATTATCCTCATTAAACGATAAATTGGTATATGTGGCATTTGGATGCAGTGCCACCTAGGAGTTGTTGGAAAATTTCAAGGATGTCGAAACGTCTCAGGGAGATTTCTTTCCTTATTAAAACGAAGACAGAAGTAAAGGTGGAGCACATTCTAAATTTCCTTATGGAGAAAAGAAAGAGCGAAGGAGAGAGGGAGAAAGGCACCAAGAACGTGAAGAAGAGAAAGAAATTTGTTGCTTTTGGCGTAGAGGGAAGCATACGGTTGTAAGAAATTGTCAAGTGAGGTAAGAAATAGAGCGTAGTTGGCCAGTGGAGGCCTTACATCACAGATTTTGTTTGGGAGTTGATGCTGTCATGATAATTGAATGAAAGAAATTGGATGTTTTGCTTGTTGAGTGATTTGTTACTGCCCTCGGTTGTTGATGTGAAATACTGGTTCATATATTAATTTATTTCTCTTGCTATGAATGGTTATGCTGATGGAAAGTTTAATTATAGTTAATGGAAAGCTTAGAAAATGCGTGAGATTTATATTAACCATGAGAGGTTATACTATAACATCCCAGTTTTTTATTTACTTTAAAAATTACGTGAAATTTTAAATTTTTTTTTCGTAAAATCAGAGTAAAACATTTCTTTTAAAACCGAATGTTAAATCCATTACTTATAATCATTTTTCAATAATAGTCATTTAAAAAAATTTAACTGCGGAATAATTCTTTTCTTGAAAATATAAATAATAAATTCTTTTATGAAACACAACGGAATTAAAACAAAGCTTTATCGAATATTAATTAATTAACAAAACCTTTTACAAATAATTTCCATTTACTCTTTTAGCCCAGCTAGCCACAAGATTCAACCTTGCAAATTCTTCATCAACTGCTCCTTGTATTGATCGTCAATTTCCAAGCATACACATACATCAACAAGACTTAACTAATGAGCCTAATGCTCAGTAAGTGACATAAATAAAACAAACATGCTATGCATCTTTGAAATCCGTTTTCATTTCTTTTCCTTTTTCTTTATATTTTCTTTTTCCGTTTTCCTTTTCCTTTTATTTTCTTTTTCAGTTTTCCTTTCACATTTCTTTTCTGTTTACGATCCAGAATACCCCAGAAAGAACCTCGAGCTTACCTTGAACTTTACACCCTTGATCCCAAAAAACCCTAGAAAGAACCTCAAGGTTACCCTAGACCTTAGTCTCAGAATGCCCCGGAAAGAACCTCGGGCTTATCCTTTACCTTATAGAATGCCCCGAAAAGAACCTTGAGTTCACTATGTACCATATCCATTATCCTTTCTTTACTTTAACTTTACCGTTTATCATTTATTCGTTTCCTTTCTCTTTTCAAAACCATGCATGAAAAGCAATTTTCGTATCATTTTAAAACCATGATACTTGGAAATGCATACAATATCAATCTCCTTTATGAGGCCACACGCTTAATCTTTATCATTATCTCAAGACTAATAAACATGTCATTAAAAGAACATAATTCTAAAAAGCATACAACAATCAATAGCACAATATACGGAACATGCTCAATTTGTGGTAAAGCAGTAAATAGCCTAAATATTCTATGAAAGCAGTAAACACACAGCATACAACCCCTAATTCTTGTGATGTAAGGTTCGAAGACCAAAGCACAGTAAGTATCAACTTACCTGTGGTCCTTAACGCGTTTAGCTCTTTATCCTTTTTCCCCCTTTAATACCTTCAAAATAGTTATCATTTATCTATTAATATATTTATCAATTATAAATCTCGACTTTGATACCGTTATTCCTCGTTTATTATTTAATAATTCATATTTTCACATTTTTCATCCATCGACTAATTTACCAATAAAATTGTAATAATTAATACAAAGGGTGAACAAAACTAACATAGCATATTTCCAATTCCACAAAGATTCCAACTTTTCCACATGCTCACCAGTTTTATCAAAGAATATAACTTAACAACGACTATACAACCTCAATCCACCAAATAACATAACCTCCATAAGCATCACAAGCTTAACTATAACATCCTCGGTGGTCCCAGTACAATATTGTCTGCTTTGGGCCGAAGCCCGCACGATTTTGTTCTTGGAGTTAGCCCAAAATGCGTTGTACTAAGTAGGAAGGGGAATCATGCTTATAAACCATGCATTTTCTACTCTCCCAAGGGATGTGGGATTGTGTCCCCCTGATATGGGCCGGACCCACACTTGGGCCTTTCCTGGCCTTCACAGGGCAGAATGCCACAATCTCCCTCCCTTGGGGACCTGATGTCCTCATCGGCCACACTTCTGGCTGGGATTTCGCTCTAATACCATTTGTAACGTCCTCAGTGCTTCCAGTACAATATTGTCCGCTTTGGGCCGAAGCCCGCATGGTTTTGTTCTTGGAGTTAGCCCACAACGCGTTGTACTAGGTATGGAGGGGCACCATGCTTATAAACTATGCATTTTCTACTCTCCCAAGCGATGTGGGATTGTGCCCCCCCTGACATGGGCCGAACCCACATCTGTGCCTTTTCTGGACTTCACAAGGCAAGATGCCACATTAACCAAACATGTTAACAACCCATCCCCAAATTACAGAGTATACTCCTTCAGAAATATCCATAATCAAATAATATTCATACTTTTTACGTAGGTAAAATTAGAAAAAGGATTAATTCCAACAACCCATCCCACAAGACTCTAACTCAATAATAGAACCCAATTACATTCAACAGTGTACAATATCACTCAATTATCAATTGGGTGTTCATAAGTAACCAGAGAGCATAACCAAAATACTTTACAATATGCATCTTTAATAAACCCACGGTAGACATCACTTACCCACAATACCCAGTTATCAGATTCAATAATAACCCTTTTATCCTTAACCAGAAATTATACTGAGAATATAAACTCAAAGGAAGTATATACCAGTTATCGAGAAAGAGTTCTCTGCAACTCACCATTTTCTCCCAATTTTCCCATCACTTCACTGCCATAAGTAAAAGAACAAACCCCTTTTCAATTTCTTATTCTCTCTCACCTGTCTCTCTCATTCTCTCTAATTTTTCTCTAGCAAAAGAGACCCCTCTTCTGCCGAAAAGAAGGAAGAACCAAAACCCCTCAAGTATCAATTCCCTTAACTGCACTCATTCTCACACTGCCCTCTACCATTTATTTATACCCAGCCATAGAAGAAAAGAACCAGACAGTGGAAGACAAACACCTAAATGCTCCTAATTAATTTACCCGACAACCCACCTTATTTTCTTCTGATTTTTCCAGAGTCTGAGTCATTCGCTACATTCTTCTCCAATTAGTCAACCAAAGTGTGCTTCCCATCTATTGTGTCGGCCAGAACACAATTCGCGAATGAGTGCGATGCCGGCTGGAAGGGAGAAACTTGCAAAAATTCACCTCCGCCAGAAGGCCATTCACCAAACCGGGTTCAACAACGGAATCAACAGGACCAGACCGGACACCAAGTGCCCTGCAGTAGTTCGTCTCAATTCATTGCTGTCAATTCATCCCTGCAGATTCTTTCACCAAATTCTCAATTACTGAATCGAATTACACAACACACAAACAACCGAGAGCTTACCTTGGTTAGGAAATCGCAGCCCCAATCACGATTTTCAATCGGTCGAACGAACCCGTGCCCTAGCTCACCTGCGAACGACGCCAGAACACCGGACCCCCTCGCCGTCGTTGCAAATCCTCCCTTGCGAAGGAGAGCTCACCCCGCGGTTTAGCTACCTGTCTCCCTTCAAGCCACCACCGTCCGTTCGCCCAAACCATACCACCCCGCGTCGCGAAGCCCAGAAGCTCACTGCGCCCGGAGTCGCACACCGTACCTGAGCTCCTCCGTCGCCATCATCCCGAGCTCACTCAATAGGTCCCGATTTCCCTTTCTCCTTTCTCAATTTTTCTCCCCCTCTCGGTGCCTCTTTTTCTTCAGCAAAAAAATCACAGCCCAAATTCCAATTTAATCTTCCCCCTTTTCTTTTGCTTCAAAAACCGAACCAACCATCCCTTAACCGAATCGAACCAGCAATGAGCTGGGCTGAACTAGAATCCGAACCAAACCAACATCTTCCCTCTTTTTAATTCCATTTTCATTTATTTTAATTTAATTATTTCAATTCATATTTCTTTTAATTTAATTCTTTTAATTACATTCTTCATTTAAATAAATTATATACGACTCAATTCTAATTCTCAATTTATTCTGAATATTTCTTGACGATAATTATCGGTCTAATTTACATTCTTTGATTCGGTTTTCCAAATTGATTTCCCATCAAATAAATCCTCAATAATTATCTAATTATTTCCCAATTATTTCTCATCATCAAATCAATATTCAATTATCCAATTATACCAAATTAATTTCTCAATTATTTTTACTTAATTTTGTTATGGAAAAATTGGGGTATTACATAGACAATAAGGAATTACTGTGAATGTTAGTTTGTTGTTGTTGGTTACAATGAAAAATGTTGTTAAGCTACTGTGTGGATTAGTGCTTTAGACGTGGATGATTCTACTCAGTTCATGATAAATGTTCCGTGGTTCCATAAATTTTCCTCTTGTAATAAAAATATAAATTGTTATCCCTCTGTTAATTAGCACATAAACTGCTCCGTGTTAACTAATTTACGAACTATTATCTCTTTATTGACTAGCATATGAATTTGCCTCTGTCGTTACCTCTTTATTGACTAGCATGTGAAATTGCCCTCTATCAATTAGTATATGAGCTGCTCTTTGTTTAGTTTAAGTATGCATTGTTATATTATGGCTTGGTTTCCTTTTATACTCAGTACATTGATGTGAATTGAACATGACACGATATACACGCATCACGGTTAGGACTTATGAAAATGTTGACATGTACATGACATGTTAAATTATGAATGAATAAACGTAAATAGGCGTGTAGGGGTTCGGGAGAAAAGGTGACAGTCCATTGATGGTGACTCCCCTAATGGATGAATCTCCTCGAAAGTGACGATTAAGTCACATGGACCATAGGATGTATCATTTCTCTTGTACTAGAGATCTCCCACGCTTGCACAACACAGGAGACAGTTATAGTGGTGACACCCCTAATGGATGTATCTCCTCGAGAGTGACGGTTAAACCACATTACCATAGGATGTATCCTTTCTCTATAACTAAATGTAAAGAGGGAGATAGGTTCTTCTCTAAGACAGATTATATAAGTACGCATTGAGCATGAGCATTGCATTTCATTCTATTTCTTGTTAAGCGTTAGACTCATTGTTTTATCCTGTGATGTAGGTGACTGTGATGATACTATTGACATACCTATGGAGGAGGAGACATTACCAGATGAGCACTTGGGTTGTCAGCCTGGTTTGACCTGAGGGTTATGGCTCATATAAAGCAATTTATAGTGGTTTTATTTATTTTGAATAATTGTAAGGTTTTACATTATGGTTACTGTTTGTTAAATAATGGATTTCTATTGGAGGTATTTAAAACTATGTTTTGAAATTATTTTTAGTTTCCAGTTAAATTACTCGGATATGTTTTCTTCATGCATGCTTTAAAAAAAAAAAAGAAAAAAAGAAAAATGTTATATGTATATGGAAATGAAAAAGGTTTAGTAACACGGAGCGTTACAGTTTATTCTGGTATTTTTCGATAACACCTTAATTTACAGCCGCTCTATGCAGGAGCATTGCTTCCATGTGCGTAGTGTATTACAATTGCTAAAGGATCACTCCTTATTTGCCAAGCAAAGCAAATGTTAGTTCGGGCAATGCCAAATGGCTTATTTGGTGCACATCATCTCAGACTTGGGGGTCGCCCTTGACCTGGAAATAATTAGACCTATGAGTTCCTGGCCATGGCCTACACATCTTAAGTAGCTAAGGGGATTCCTTGGCCTTATGGGGTATTATAGGAGATTCATACGTGGATATGGTGTTTTGGCTAAACCTTTGACTAATTTTCTTAAAAAAGAGGCCTTCCACTAGACTACAGATTCCGACAAGGCATTCCAAGCTTTGAAACTGGCCAAGACATCTGCCCTTGTTTTAGCTTTACAGAATTTTAATGGCAGTTTTAACATCAAAACTTATGCGTGTTATGGAGGCATGAGAGCAATTCTCATGTAGGAGAAACACCCGATTGCGTTTATGAGCAAGCCATTTAGTTCCAGAAACTTAAGCCTTTCTATCTATGAAAAAGAGTTTTTGGCATTGGTTACGGTCGTGCAACACTGGCGGCATTATATTGAAGGTAAGAATTTTATTATTAAAACATATCACCACTCTTTGAAATTCTTGCTTGAACAAAGGATCACAACACCTCTTCAACAGAAATGGTTAACCAAATTATTGGGGCTGCGATACTCTATTCAATACAAACAGGCATCGCCAACACGGTCATTGATGCTCTTTCTAGACGACTACAAGATACGGTAGACTGCCAGGCCGCATCGATTCTTCAACCCATGTGGGTTTCAGAAGTTATTACCAGCTATGTAGAGGACTTGTGGTGTTCTAATAAAATTCAGCAGTTGCTTCTGTCCTCACCGGATCCCATTGATTTCACTCACATAGACGACCTTCTCTACTTTCGTGAAAAGTTAGTAATCTGTTCCTCCAGCGACATCAGGGAGAAACTGGTCGAAGCTATTCATTGTTCCCATGGGGGAGGTCACTCGGGGCATTCAAGCCTCGATACAGAGGGCAATTTTTTTTTTTTGTTTTTCTGGTGGCCAGGTATGTAACACCTTGACTTTTTATAGGAATTTAATAAATATAATTGAAACGTAATTTGGGAATAAATCGAGAATCGGACTCGGGTTGAGAACTAATTTAATTAAATGTAGGATTTAATTAAATTATTAAAAGAAATTTAATTGGGTAAAAGAGAGGATATAAGCTAAAAAGAAAATGTAAATTTATTAATTGGAATTATAGGATTAAAAGGAGAAATTTTGTAAGGAGGGAAAATTTCATAAGGGAGGGGGTAAATATCATGGGTGTTCGGCCTTTCAAAAATTAAAGGAGTGGAGGGATTTTTTTAATTGGCTTTTGAGCCATTTTCCGGATAGAACAGAAGGGAGAGGGGGAGAGAAGTTGGGATGAGAGACAGGGAGAAATCATGGGAGAAAGAAGTAGAGAGGGAGGTCGAGAGCTCCTTCGGCCGAGAGAGATCGCGAGAGGGACGACGATCGGGAGGGAGATCGCGGTGACGGTCGACGACGATGGAGCCGTAAACGGCGCAGCTTGGGTTTGTTCCGGCGATGGCGAGCTCGGACTGCGGAACAGCGATGTTGGTGTCGGCGGCTAGGGCTCGAGTTGGGAGATGTTTTCCAAAGACGACTCGGGGTATGTCCGTTCGGGTTTTCTCCTCTGCTTTTTGGTTGATTGGTCGATGGCTGGAGGGTGTTGCCGGGACGGAATCCGGTGGATTGGCGATGGCAGGGGGCTTTGATTTGGTAGCTCGGATCTGTTGGTTGTTCTCTGTTCCTCAGGTAACGAAATCCTCTAAGTGTTATTAGCCTGCTGTTACGCTGAGATTTTTGTTGTGGATGGAATTTGGAGGTTGAACATGTGAATTATGCCCTGTTAGTGTTAGATTAGTTTCTATATGGAGTCTAACAGCGATATGGAGTAGTGTTCTGGACCGTTTTAGTTACTTCAATGTGTTCAGTTAGTTAATGGATACAATACTGCTAATTGAATGATTTTGTTGATTTGAAATAATCTATTGCATTAGACTATAATCTGTCAATGTGGGATAAATGTTCTGAATATGGTTGGATGGTTTTTAAGGTTTTAAAAGATTATAAAATCTTAAGCGATAGGCGATATATCTATGCGACCTAATGATAGGTACTGTCGGTTGAGTTGATGAAAATATGCATATGTTGCTAGATGGTCGTGCTATTGTCAACATTGAAGAACCAGATTTATGTTCCGAGAATTGGGTCCTGGATTTGGATTTTGGATGCAAATTACTAAGCTATTGGACGATAAATAATCGAGGTAAGGATTAAGGGGTGTTTTGGCCTCAAGTATGGGTGTGTGAGTTTAGTGTTAATATGTTATTGCTAGTTGTTAAGTATGTGATTTAGCTTAAAATGCTTCATGTTAGTTGTTGAGTACGTTAGCCTTAGAAATGCTTATTATTAGTTGTTGATGCTTTGTGACTTGCTTTAAAGTAGTGTTGAATTTCCTTGCTATAAATGATTTCCTTGGTTATTAACTTGTGATTTGTGTTATGTAATTTATGTGATGTTTTCCTTTGTTAATGTGTTCTGTTTAACTAATTGATGCAAATGTATTGATAGCAATGAAGTAATAGATAAAAAGGGTTAAAGCGTAAAAAGAGAAATACTCATGGTTTACTTAATTGTTGTTACTTCCGATGTTGTCGTCTTTTACTTGTCGTCACATATTAAGCATGAAATTAATTAGAAATTAGCATGTCTAACTAGCACGAAATTAGTTTGTGCAAATCAATTAACAACATGTTTAATTAACTAGCTATGCATGTTAACCCATTGAACTATTAAAGGTAAGTTTAAATCATCTAGGATAATAATTGAAATCCTTCCTTGGTATGAAATCAACTTGAGCATGAAATCAATTAGGATAATATCTAAACTATTAAACCTAACATGTTTAATTGATTCGAATAAAGCATGTAAATAGACTAGAATAACCCATTTATAAACTTGAGCATGTAATTAATTAGAATGATATTAGCATGTAAATTACTTAACATGTATCTTATATTCTTTCGAGCATGTAAATCGGCTAAGCATGTAAATCGAAATCTTCGTTCAAGCATGTTAACTAATCAGATTAGATAAATAGGCTTGAACATGTTAATTGACTAAAGTGGTGTTATAACTTGAGCATGTGAATTGCTAATAAATTTAGTTAATTAAATCAATTGAGCATGTTGACTAATTAGCTAATCTAAGTATGTAACTAAGCATGATAACTAACTAGTTGTTTAAACCTTAAACATGATAACGACTTAGTCGAGCATGTAATTGAATTGGATTAATATTCACATGTCAATTAATTAAGATATGTCATGTAATAAGCTTGTAATTAGTATGTTCAAATAGTAGGTTCAATTAACTAACTAGAACAAAAGCATGTTTAGATTACCTAGAATAATAATCGTAGAAAACATGTAAATGAGCTAGGAAGTTAACTAGATAATGGACATGTTAATTCTTGCATTCATTATTATAAATGCTCTCTGTATTGTTGGTTGCCTTTAGGTTGAGAACGTAAGGTTATGCATCATGTTAATAGAAATTAATAGGGAGTGCCACGGGGTGGTACGCACACATGCATGAGTGAAGATAAATGATGAAAATGAATAAAACAGTAAGATAATAAAGGCCTCTATGGTCCGGTAGCTTAGCCTAGCACAGACACAAAGAAAAGACTAAGGGAGTTGGGGGCGGATGGGTAGTTCAGATCTAGCCTAGCACTGGACTACGCCACTTTCTCTTGTCGGGAAAGGGACCAGCGGCCACAGGAGGTTAGAAACCGACCAAGACTATACCATTCTATATAGGTCCTCCAATCTCCAGCTCGAAGTACGAGTAACGAACGAACGACGTAAAGAAAAATAATAAAATGGTAAATGACTAATGAAAAGATTGGTTTGGGTGGCCTCCATTCCAAATGAACTAAAGAGAGTTATAAGCATATCGCATTAACCCTTTTTTCTTACTAAGCCCTTTGGGTTTACAGTTGTTTGTGGTGTAGATGTAGGTACTGTAAGTAAAGGAACACATGGACTAGAAGTAGCAAATGATGAGCAAGGATAAAGAATGAACAATAGAAAGTAGGGATGATGGATTCTCACGTACGAGGGATGCTCATGGCTGGCCAGACATAAAGAGGGTAAAAGAGAAATGGTTTTAATTAAGTTGTCTAAGTTGTAATTAACATAAGTTTTATTTAAAGTGTATTTAATTTAGTTAGTCCTTTCATTCAAATGACTAACGTTTTCGTTAAGTTTCTAAATGATGATTTTAATTACGCTTCTGCCATGTTTTCAAATGGTTTTTATTTTAATGCTTCCGCATAAGTTTTACTAAATGAGATTTTATAATGAGTTTTACGAATAGTCAGTAACGATCTGGACTTAGGCGCTCTCTGATTTGTTTTAAAATGGAAAGTTCAAAATTTTACGCATTTTAAGGAATTTACGAATCGACCCAATTCTAATTCTCGATTTACTCCGAATATTGCTTGATGATAATTATCGGTCCAATTTAAATTCTTCGATTCAGTTTCCCAATTAATTTTTCATCAAATAAATCCTCAATAAATCTTAACAAAATTTTCCACTTCACCAATTATAATAATTTTCTTCCATTAAATTCTCAATAATTATCCAAATAATCGATACAATTATACCCCAACTTATTATTTTTCATAAACTTATTTTTGGGGTAATACATTCTATAATAAAATTCTCTAAATAATCCAATTAATTTCTCGATTATCCTTCCTTAATTTCGTCATGAAAAATCTGCTATTACATCCCATGAGAAAATCGTTCAAAATTTCCAAAATTCATAATTACTATTAAAGCAAATGTAATAGAACAATTTTATAATATATAAATAAATTTATATTGATTGATATGATGTTAACATTTTATATTTTGTTTTATAAAATTTATAGAAAATT
>CM039472.1:7924571-7995599 GCA_022433065.1 Begonia loranthoides | reverse complement strand
TTTAATATCAGCTTCATACTTATCGTTAGCCGACTCAGTCCTAAAGACCCGTGAGTAGACAAAATCTTATATAGGTTCAAAACGAATCAATTGAAGACACGTTTCTGCTGCGAAAAATACCCTTTCCGCAACGGATACTAAGTAGATTATTTTTAAAATTTTAAATTTTTAACGAAAAATATGACTACAAGGTTGTATCATTTATTTTTCATAAATCGAGATTTTAGTTGTTTGCAAAATTACTTTAAGGTTTGGCTTAACGCTAATGTTTGGTATTATTCCCACTTAAAAAAAACAGTACATTTTTTGGTAAATGAAGTATATTGATATACATAAAACACATAAATGCTCAACTTCACAAGGAAAAAACCCTTAAAGTAATGACCAACCCTACATATCAAAATAATGAATTACAAAAAAAAAATATTTGAAGGTCATCTCTATTAAACCCTGCATCACAAAAGCCATCTTATTTTCCTCTTGGTTCATAGAGCTTTTGTCAAACCATAATCTTTTGAGCACAATATGCCAATATTCCTAGCCCATTCTTAAAGCCTAAATTCAAAAGACTTTATTACCCAAATCGAATATTTATTCACCCAGCCAAAAGAAACTAATGCAAAAACATATACAACCTCAACAACATACAATTTACTGTCAATGAAAAAGCTAGTGTTTGAGACCAAATTATTCTTACTTATTACTTCTTTCTTTTCCTTACTTTGGATTTGATTTATATTCAGTAATTACTTTATGGGGTTGCGTTGTCAAATCAAACCATAATTTGACATCCTAATAAAGTACAATGTGGATATCAAATCCAAATAAAGTACAAAGAACAACAAACTCTGACCTGTACAACTGAAAGTTTGGTGGGGTTGCCTCTGCTGAAGAGTTTTGAGAGGCAAATCCATCGTCATAAGTACTAAAAGAAGACAGACCGCTACTGCCAAATCCTGATAAAGGCATTGTTGAAATGGCAGTCGCAGCAACAGGGCTAATTCTCCTAGATGTTCGATACGCGATCCCAAGTAGAGCTCCTCCATGCAAACTAATTACCTAAAAAATAGTTCTAGTTTAGAAACAAACATCAACAGGTTAAAAATTAGGGAAGTGATCTTTCACTCCCATCCTATTTGTACATTATCTTTCTAAACACAATTTGTTTCTTATAAAAAGAAAGACTCACGACAATTTGATGGACAACAGCATAGAAAATATATATAATTCTAGTGTGCCACAGCCAGCAAGTAAAAAAGCTTCAACCTATTTTTCATGTAATAGTGGGAAACATTTCAAGAGCCATTGAATCACTGAATTCCAGTTTAAAAGAGCAAGTAATAACAGCTGCTAAAATTTGAACATTCAAAGGATAGATAAGCTAGAAAACAATACAATAAACTACCGTATGAAAGAACAGAATGAAAATGGATTTGTTCTTAGTTAAAGTTCACTAATTAATGTGTTGCTCTCAAACCATTATTACTGCCAAATTTGTCACAATCCAAATGAAACAAAATAATCATAATAATTATTAAGTATAAAAAGCTTTGAAAACTTTAATTTATTAATACACTGAAAATAAAACTTAAGGCAAGTAAGAAAAGAAAAAATGACTATTAAATCATTTCCATTTCATTGGTAGCATGATAACATAAAATTGAATGGATGAAAAGAAAGATATAGACCAATGAAAATTAGATAACTACCGGCTCGCTGCGGCTACCAATAGATCTCATTAGTATATTTGAGGTCCCATCATCCAGCAAGATACGAACTTGAACACTTGCTGCAGAAGCAGCAGAAGCAGCTGCAGCAGCAGCTTGTGCCGCAGCGGCAGCAGCTTCTTTTGCTTTTCGTGATGATCCTCCCTTGGGAATTATAGGAATTCTAGGGGCCAAAGCAGATTCCAAAAGAGAAAACCGATCATGACATGAATCCCAGGCCAAAAACCTTGCACTGCCTGAATCGACAATGGACCAGTCACTAACTTTGTAGATGGAAAAGTATGGAATGTCAGGCCAAACAATTCCAAGATACCTACAAGAAGGTAAACAGTAACAAAAAAGAATGACCACTAGAGCAATCCAAAATTTAAGAACTAATCAATTTAAATGACCTGCACAAGAAAAGAATAATATAGAACAAATAGCTCAATGCAAATATCACTTAAGTAATGTTTGACCACATTCTAGACAGTAAGACTCGTGCATAAATTGCTGGGATGCTACAGATTCCAGACGAAATTTTTGGTATTGAATTTCACATACTTTTATTAACAAAAAAGTACTGACTATATTAAACATACAAATAATGCTGCAGAAATATCATAAATAAATAAATACTGTCCTAGGAAAAAATTGAGGAAAAATAAATTTCTTTACCAGAAGGAACCAATGACAACTTACTTGGCAGAACTACTGATGGAAAGAACTGAATATGAGTCATGTGGAACAGGAGTACTAATGTGTTTTTTTTGCTGCTTGACTTGTAATGGCTCATAGGAGTCTCCCTTAAGTCTTCCTGCTTCTGATAAAGAGCCATTGCTTCCAAGAGATGGATTTGTTGTGTGAGCTAAATGAAAGTTTAACAGTTTCAGCTCTCTTTCAAAAATATAAACAGCAGAATGCTCTCGGCTTTCTGATGGTGTCGGCAGAGAAACTGCAGCAGGAAGTGATCTAGTATCAAATTCGCTAATAATAACACCAATATTGGTTCCAGTAGCAACAAGATGTGGTTGCAAGGAATGGGCAGTCATACAATAAACCTGCATGATGTAGAATTCATGACATCAACGAGTAAGTCATTTGTTTTTGTAGTTTTCAAAACCTTTAGCTTTCCATAATTTTTTTTCTAAGTTTTTGAATGATTTGGAAAGTTTAAGAAATAACATATTTCACTTGAAGCATATTTTATACAAAATCTACTAAGAATGCGCCAAGTGATCCCTGGAACTTCATCAATTTCTCAGTTGAAAATTTCAATGAATTCAATTTTCTTTATTATGGCCAAAATCTAATTAATTTTCTAATTGTCATGAATGCCAAGTATAAGTTATAAAACATGTTTTCGATTCTTCGTTGATGACATACAAATAAAAAATTAAGAATTAAAGCAAAACAAATAGCAACCTACCCTGACTTTCTTGTTAGGAGCAAGTACTTGAGGAGGGACCAGAGAAGATAGTTCACACAATGGCCTCGTAAGAGCAGAGTAGGTGGGGTGCTCAATAGCCCTGACAAAGCTTAACATTTAACTACGTAGCCCTTTCAAACAGCATATTGTGTGACATTCTAATTGCCATACTGAAGTAAAATGATAATCAAATGGAGAAACTGGTCCCCGAGATAACACTTCTAGGTGTTGAAAATAGACTGAAAGATGTTCAGAATATAACAAATACAATTTAGACAAGATAAAGTATACCATATATGAGAGTCTTTGACACAAGTTAAAATATCAAGATTTGGAGCTCGTGGATGGCACCAAGATGCCACACTGTGGCAAGCCAGTTTAGGAACAGGTTTAATACGCCGCAATTCCTTGAAGAAAAAGTAAAAAAATTAAAAAATGGCAAGATTTTTTTAATAGAAGTACAAATACGTTTCAGCAATATCAAATACTTCAAGAAATCAAATTTCGCAGAGTCTGATCGATACCTTAAAAGAAATTGTATCCCAGATAGCTAAAGTTTTGTCTGCACCAATTGTTATAAGCTGGGGAGCACCGCCTACAACTCTGGAAAGCTCAACAGCCACTACCCCACCATCATGTGCCTGGAATTAGTCCAAATAATAGTGACTTTCATTATTCTTCAAACTAAATAAAAGAAAAACAAAAGTGTTCCATATATTTTAGGTAGGACAAAAAAAACCATTAAGAAACTAAGTAAGAATAGAAAGTACATTTTGGTATCCAACAACCGAAAGAAAATAATGCATATATGAGACCAATAATGGGCAAAGAGAAAATACTTTTAAACTAAGCTTTGGCACAAGTTCTCGTGAATCATGACTGTGGTCTGCACTCCAAAGAACAAGTAAACCATCACTAGCACCCGAAACCAAGAATGCCTGGTAATTCAAAGTAAAAAACATTTTAAACTTATAAATATCAAATAAAAAAAATATATAGGAAGCTAGAATTCAGAAATCCGAGCACATTTTTAAACTTGAATACAACAAAATCAATATAGCTGCAATGAATGACAACAAATATTATATTTATTTGTACCATAAAGGTATGACAGGTGGACTAGAGATCTACTTTAAGCACATCAATAAAGTAAAATCACTAAGAGAATGACATAAAAGAGGGATAGGCAAAACAAAACTACCATATAATCATTTTTTTTTCTGGTAAAGGCACAATTGTTTTGGACGAAGTTATATTAAAGTTACTTATATATTAATTTTGAGCCACTAACGGCAATGCACAACACCTTAGCATTCTCTAAATAATAATTTTCCATGTCTCTCAAGCGGCAACCCTCAAGCAAGGGAAAAACATACCAATAAACAGCCAAGAAACCAGCAACTCCCAATACCAACAAAATCAAGGGGTTGAGAGCGTCCATGAGAGTAAAACATTCAAATTGGAAAGCTGTTGTTGAGAGTTGTGGTTCTCTTTCATGATGATTTTTTTTTCTTCTTTCTTGTAATCCTAATTTTTTCAATTAGAAGGTTTGTTTGTGATAGGAATAAAATGGATTCATTAAAATAAGACGACTAAACAACACACGGAAAATAAAATGCCACGGGTTCGGCAATACACTGGCCCGGAAAACAACCACGATCGACTCACTTGGAAAAGAAAAAACTCTCGAGAGAATTTTGCTAAGACCATATTCAATGCATAATTACTCATTCTCTTTCCCTCTATTTATAGTAGACTAACCTAATTACAATACCTAAATTACCCCTTAATTAATTTCCCATCAGCTTGTAATTTCTATTTTATTGATAATCATTACAGTTTCTTACAAAAAAATTAAGGTTTGTTTTGTTTTTTATTAAAAACAATACTTTGATAGAAATTTAGATTGGTCCCTAACGATTATTCAAGAAATACCTCTTTTAGATTATTCTCACAAAAAAAAAAAAGAACTACAAATGCACTGGGTTTCAAGACTCCAGGCTACACACCCTTCCTTTACAATTTTTTGATAATCCTTTACAAGGAATTTAGATTGGTTTCTAACGAATACTCAAGAAATACCTCTTTTAAATTATTCTCACAAAAAAAATGAACTACAAATGCACTTGGTTTCAAGACTCCAGGCTATCTACCTACACGCTCTTCCTTTACAATTTTTAAATAATCCCTTACAAGTAAATTTAGATTGGTTCTTATCGATACTCAAGAAATACTTCTTTTAAATTATTCTCACAAAAAAAATGAACTACAAATGCACTAGGTTTCAAGATTCCAGGCTATCTACCTACACACTCTTCGTTTACAATTTTTCGATAATCCCTTACAATTAAGTCCCAACTAGCTACTACACTATCATTTAATTTCCCTTCTTATTCCTCCCATTATAGGTAAATTTAATAGGAGACTTATCAATACCATTGGCCCAAAGCCCAAACTTGTCCTCAAGGTTGAAATTTAAAAATTGTTCTCCAACCCAATGATGTTTCCAAGGATCATTTGTTGCCCCGGATTGCAATGTGAACGCAAGAATTGAGGTGGATGATGTTGAAGTTAAGTTTGTAGATGCACTTGATGAATAGGGCTTACAAATTAAAAAGCCCAGCAACTCTAAAATTGGGAATGGGCTTACACATAAAAAGCCCAACATCCCAACCAACAGTTGTCCAATTGCCAGCCCTAACTTCATCCCTACGATTGCTTCTTCTCTCATCGTGGGTGCTCCTCCTCTATATGATCTTCCTCTATATGGTCTAACACAGTCTCTCATAAAAACCAATTTAATGAGAGCCAAGTTTGGGAAACAAACATTACCCCTTTTGATGTTGGACACACGACAAAGACCTTATAACATAATCAAATAGTGAAACAAAAATTTTGTTTCGTAATCGATACAGGAAATACCAAAAAAAAACTAGAGAATAAATTCTTAGAAAAATAAAAATTCAATATCAAAATTTGTCACCCTAATGGTTATTGCAACCTTTTAAATAGAAACAAAAATTAAATGACTAAAACAATTTAAAATAAAATAAAAATTAAAAGAATCATGGACCGAACTTATTAGGCCTAATTGACCTAAGTCTAGGGAACGTACTACATCAATCTTCTCCGCTTGAAGAAAACTAGATCTTGAGTAAAACGATTGACAAAAAAAAAAATTCATCTAGGGGATAATACTCGAAGATGTCAACAACACTGAAAGTGTTGAAAATATTCATATCGACTAACAAATCGATCTTGTAATCATTGTCACTAATTTTTCGAAGAATAGAGAATGAACCAATCTTTTTATCTTTGAGTTTGTTGTAAGCACAAACATAAAACCGATGTTTACATAGATGTACCATCACTATATCGCCTTCATTGAATATCTTAAGACAACGATGCTGATCTGCATAAGGCTTATAAGAAGAATTAGCTTCTTCTAAGTTCTTTTTACGTCATGATGAATTTGTTAGACCCGCTCAACAAATTCTTCAGCATGCAGATTATCATCTAAAGAAAGAGAAGACTAATTTGGTCAACAATATGCCTTGGGGCACTTTTTTAAAAATGAGTTTTCTTCCCAGAACAATTTAGCATACTATTGAAAGCAAACTCAATTTGTGGAAAGGCGACATCTCATTACTTCGATTTATCTCCACAAACGGATCGAATCATATTGCTCAAACTACAATTGGTCACTTCAACTTGTTCATCTGTTTGGGAGTGACTGATGTTGCTATATTTTAACAAAGTGTTTAAGACTCAGAAATTTTACACCCCTATCAGATGTTATAGAACAAGGAACTAGATGTTAACGAACAATATTTCTAAAAAATATGTTAGCAATATAAGAGACATCAGAGGTTTTCTTGCACAATAGAAAATGAGCCATTTTTTAGAATCGGTCAACAACAACTATGACTGAATCCACTCCCCGTTGAGTTCGCGAAAGACCAAGAACAAAGTCGATAATCAAATTTTGACAAATTGTTTCAAGAACAAGTAGAGTACAAAGATCGATGTTTTGGGCATGTCCCTTTGCTTTCTGACAAACTAGGCACCGTTGAACAAAACGCCCAACATCTCGTTCAAGTTGAGGGCAATAAAATCTCTCTTCAACTAAACTGATTGTCTTGTCTCGACCAATATGTCCTCCAATTTACCTAGCATATAATTATCTAATAAGGTTCTCTTGCAAAGAAAATTGAGGGATACATAATTATGTGTCTTTAAATAAATACTTTAGATGAGCGATAACTAGTTTTTGGAAGTGGGAGGTCGACCGGTGGCTGAGGAGAGGTCGACCAAATAATTCACAAATTTGAGAAGAGTGTTTTTGGATGATTTACGGTCGTCTGGAAGTAACTTCCAGTCAGCCGAATAATTCACATATTCAAAGAAGACTATCTCTAGACGTTTTGCAGCCATCCAAAAGTAACTTGCGATCTATAGAATAATTCACAGATTCAAAGAAGACTGTCTCTGGATGATTTGCGGATGTCTAGAAATAACTTTGCGGTGGACCGAAAAACAATGTTGAAACTGCTTAATGAGCGGACGACCGGACGCGGGATTCCTGCATCTACACAATTGCGTTTCGAAACTTTTCAGGAAGAATTCCAAACATTCGAATTGACCCTTCGTCTCCAAAATTCAAGAGGACCTCTTCAAGTTAAATTGTACTCTTCAAAACTCCCGAAAACTCAACCCCACAAATTTAATTAACGAAACAAACGAAAGAAAAACGGACAAATAGGTCAGAAAATCGCTAACGACCACAACTTTCTTCTCCAAGGCCATCTCCCGAAAGAAGACTACACTCCAACTTGATAGTTTATGAGGTTCAGCAACTCTGCAAGAATTTCACCCCACAAAGGAAGCGAGGAAACTGCAGTAAATGAAAACTAACCCAACTCTCATGAAGAGTTAAAAATCGAACACAAAACACTTATTGTTAACAAAGCAACTCTAAATTTTGAATAATTTGAAAAAATCCTTTTAAAATGAGCCCTAAAGAGAGCTTAAATAGCTCCTCTGAAAATTAGGATTTTTTTATGGTTCACAAAGAGAAATTACGAAATGACATCTAACTCGATCTATGACAACCTGTAACCAAGTAAACCACAAAGTTTATTAATTTTAAATAAATAATTAAATATTACTAAAACTTCAAGGCTCATCTTGTATTTCAATCACCTCCAACTCCTGTTTAAAAGCATTACGAGTCCATTTGATAATGTGTTTCATTCATTCCTTCATCTATGTTGTTGAGGGTTTCTTCCAAGGCCTCTCACCTTTTCTCTGCAAAATATAGTGAAATATAATAATTGGTTAGCTTCCTTGACTTGATTTTGTGACTGGTTTTCGTGGCACATCAACTCTTCTTGAACGAGAAAATCTGAAAGAAAATATTTGTTGGTGCAACGAATCCTTATGGTATCAAAATCGTCATATATTGCATAAAGATCTTTTAAATACTTGAAACCCACAACTTCCATACTAATTGTTGCTAAATATGAGGCACAACGACTAAGAGTATTTGTGACCTTATTCTGTACGCATGATTTATATTTGATAACGAAAGTGAATTTTTGGAGGAAAGTGATTCACCTAGCGTACATGTGATTCATAGTTGTTTGAGGATTGATAAATTTTAAGGTTTGATGGTTAGTGAATAATACAAATTCTCACGGAATGAGATAATGCTTCCAATGCTTCAAACCTCCAACAACTACATAGAATTCTAATTCGTAAGTAGTTTACTTTTGTCAATATTCACTGACTTTCTCAATGAAGAATTCAACTAGTCGACCTCTTTGGGTAAAAATAGCTCCAATTCTCAGTGCGGAAGTATCACAGTCAACTTCAAACACATAATCAAAATCAAAAAGTGTCAACACTGATGAGCTGCATAATTTGGCCTTCATCAATCCAAAACTATCGTCTTGTGTTTTGCCCCATTCAAAATGTCATTTTCAAGGCAATTAGTAATAGGGGTCATAATGGCATTGAATCCTTGGATAAATCACCTATAGAATGCAGCGAGACCATGGAAGCTTTGTACCTCACGTACAATTATAGGAGGTGGCTATTCATGTATTACTTTTAGTTTGGCTTCGTCAACATGAATTTCATCTTTGCATAATATAAAGCCAAGAAAAGAAAGATGATCAATCATAAAACTACATTTATTGAGGTTGATATACAGCTTACTTATCCGTCAAGCGGTTAACACTACTCGGAGGTGTGATAAGTAGTCGGCATTGGTCTTACTTTAAATAAGAATGTCATCGAAATATACCACCACAAATTTCCCCAAAAAAAAATGGAGAACCTAGGTCATCGGTCGCATGAATGTGCTGGGTGAGTTGGATAATCCGAATGGCATGACCAACCATTCATAAAGGTCATCTTTGATTTTAAATGCAGTATTCCATTCATCGTTTGATCAAATGTGAATCTGGTGGTAACTATTTCGTAAATTGAGTTTAGTAAATATCACAGCATCCGCGAGTCGATCAACCATATCATTTAGGCGTGGAATGGGAAAACGATATTTGATAGTTATTTTGTTGATAGCACAACAGTTAACACACATTCTCCAACCATCGTCTTCTTTTGGGGCAAGGAATGCAAATCCTGCACAAGAATTCATACTTTCATGAATTAATCTTTTCTCTAGCATATCATTGACTTGACTTTGTAGCTCTTCGTATTCTGTCGGACTCATCGGGTAGTGTGGCAAATTGGGTAGAGAAGCACCAAACACTAAATCAATATGGTGTTGAATATCCCGCATAAAAGGTAATTCATTCATTAATTCAATTGGTGATAGATCATCAAATTCAACAAGCATATCCTAAACCGAGTAGGTATTGTAGTAAGCTCTTCCGGGTGACCCTTGACAACCAAGGCTAATAGCTAGGTTGGTTCTTTAATCTATTGAAAGAATTCTGATCCAAATAAGCTAATTAATAATAGTTGATCTTCTTTAATGACAGGTTTAGCTAGTGGCTATGAGTGCCCTAGCATCAATGATATTTTTTTGTCAAACCACCAAAAGACAAAGGTGTTGTCACAATCTCTATAAGTTACATTAACGTCATAATATCATGGTCGTTCGAGTAAGACATGGCAATCATCCATATCAATCATGTCGCACATAATCTCATTTTTGTAGTACTTACCAATGGATAAGGGAACTTTACACACTTCCAGTAGTTGAACTTCAAATCTTTTCTTGATCCATGCGATTTTGTATGAAGAATAATGTTTTTCTATTTTTAAAATGAGTGCTTTGATGAGGACCTTGGAAACAACATTCTCACTCATGTCATTATCAATAATTACATTACACACCTTGTTACGAATAGTGCATCGAGTCCGAAAGAGTTTATGTCATTACGAGTGATTTAGTTTTTTCAGGGCCAATAACAGTCACTACATGATACACGTAACTTTGTCACCCACATCACCTTCTTCAAATTTATCTCCCTCATAAATATCATCATTTGGTTCTTATTCCCCCTCACAGGCCTCTTCTTCTAGCAAGTTGACTAGCCGTCTATTTGGGCAATTGTTAGACAAGTGACCCAACAGATTACATCTGAAAAAACTTGCCCAAGTTAGGGTGCGCATATGGATCACTACGATTTCCTTGTTGTCGTGGGACTCGATTTTGAGTATTAGGTCGAGTAATAGTTGAATTTCCACTTTTACTCTAAGCAGATTGCAAGATTAAAGAAATATCTTTGTGATGACTGTCGCTCATAGTTGTGGACCCCTTTTGATTGGAGGAATTTTCTGGTATTGCACGTCGAAAGTTGTTAGACTTAAAAGAAGTAGTTCTTTTGATTTGAGTTTCAACCTTCATTGTTAAAGTCATAGTATCTATCATAGTCCAAACTGATTGAAGAGTCAATCGGTCTTGAATAACTAGTTTAAATTCGTCAATATATCGCGCTATCAGTAGGTCTTCAGTTTTAAATAAATTAACTCGAGCATTTGATCAATAAAATTCCTATGTGTATTCAATCACTATTCAATTGGCATGACGACAATTCTGATACTGCTGATATAAAATTGCTCGTAATTAGGAAGAAGAAATCGTCTTTGTAATAATCTCTTCATCTTGGGTCAAGTTTGAACTCGTAATTTTCTTTGCCTTTGTCTATTAAATTGGAGTTGCTCCCACCGTGTCGAAACTCCCCCTTTTAATTTATATACCACTAGTTTGACTTATTTTTCTTCCGATATGTTTAAATAATCTAAAAAATTATCGATCTTATGAACTCAATCTAGTAAATTGTTACGTTACCACCTCTACAAATTAAATTATATTATAATTTCTATAAGTCTCGTAGTATTATGTGTTAGTCTCTTAGTAATCCGTTATTGTCTTTTAGTATTTCATTGTTACTTCTATTTAAAGAAGCAGTTGTACGGAGTTGGGGGTATCGAGAAATTTATAAATTAACTTGTTGGAGAGCTAACAGACCTCTCGAACGTCTGCGCTATCGTGTGATTTCTCTATTTATCGTGTCATTTATCTGTTTTTATTTTATATCCAATTTTGGTTTCTATCATTGGTATCAGAGCAAAATTTTTCTGGGAAGTCAAAGCTGTTAACTGCAGCTTCAAGGTCATCAGGAGAAGCTTCAATCTGTGGAAAGACAGAAGCCTACGCATGGGTGACAGAACCGGTTCTCATGGCAAGGAAGAAAGGTGAGGGAAAGGAGGTGGCTGGAGAAGACAAAGTCAGCCGAGAGGAGTTCATAATGGAGCTCCGAAATCTTCGGGATGAGTTGTCTCAAGGGTTGGGCTCGTTGAAAGCTGATATGGCGTCGGTAATGGAGTTCCTGGCGTCTCTGAAGATGGAACACGACGAAGCCCAAGCTGTAAAAGTTGCGCGACGCTGGGGACTCGCACAGTGAGCTGCGCGCTGCTCTGTCGCGCTGCGCTCCTCTGGTGACAAAAGTGGCAGCTTGCTCGAGAGATGGGTTTGTTCCTCGTGTAACGGCAGAAAGATCTTGGGTTGCTGAAAGGTCTAGGGTTGCTGAAGGAGAAAAGAACAGTAGTCAGGAAATGGGTTTTGAAAATTGGGTTGCCCAAGGAGAAAAAAATATGAGTCAGCAAAAGATAGTCTAGGAAAGGTGTTTTGAAAATTGGGCTGTCACAAGAGAAAAAAATATGGGCCAGCAAATGAAGTTAGAAAATTTGGCTGCCCACTATATGACAGGTGGGCTGCCAACTAGCCAAGATCCAATTTACTGCAGGCAGAATGGGATGGACCGTGTAGCAGATACGGATTATGATGAGTTGGCCCGATTTAGGGCAAGAAACAACAGAATTAAAAATTTAGTGTTGCTCGTGTTCAATAATGGCGACCTTGATGATTGGATATTTCGAGTTGAGCGTTATTTCACTCTTCATCGATTATCAGAAGCTGAAAAAATGGGTATCGTGATTTTACACTTCGAGGGAGAAGCTCTTTATTGGTATCAATGGGAGGACGGACAACAACCATTTTGGAGTTAGAGGGATTTAAGGGATAGTTAGTTAAATAGATTTCGCTCCTCACAAGAAGGTTCTTTATTAGAGCGACTTTTGGCATTGCGCCAAGAGGGAACAGTGAGAGAGTATACGTTGCAGTTCGAGAGTATACGTTGCAGTTCGAGAAATTGGCTGCCCCTTTTCAGGACATTCCTGATCATTTATTGGAGGCCCAATTTATGAAGGGTTTGCGGACAGAAATTCGAGCATAATTAATGGTATTTAGACCAACCGAGTTTAGACAAATCTTACAGACAACACAACGAATTAGATAGTCATGTATTTAAACAACGATGAACTCAAGGCTTAAAGAGAAATGAGCATAAAAATCATGTACTTTGAGAACAAGGCACATCTTTGGGAAGGGAGTATTGTTACGTTACCACCTCTATAAATTAAATTATATTAGGATTTCTATAAGTTTCTTAATATTATGTGTTAGTCTCTTAGTAGTCCATTATTGTCTTTTAGTATTCCATTGTTATTTCTATTTAAAAAAGCAGTTATACGGGGTTGGGGTATCGAGAAATTTAGGAATTAACTTGTGGGAGAGCTATCAGACCTCTTGAACGTCTGCCACTCTTGGGAGAGCTAGCATACCTCTCGATTTTAAACTTATGAGTATTTTTATTTGATATTCAATTTTGGTTTCTATCATAAATCTTCAATATTTAACCAACCATAAAATGTCGGCAAATCCATCTTCATTTTAAACTTATGAGTGTTAGGTTGTCGATTCAAAACACGATCTTCAAGAAAGTCCTTTCCTTCATCAAACGAATAATTAATTATTCGCGTTGTAGGGGTGTTCATGGGACCGGTTCGGTCCGGTTCCACAGTGGAACAGTACCAAACCAGTCAGTACCAGTTTGGGAATCCCAAAACCGGTACCCGTCCCATGGGATTTTGGTACCGGACCGGTACCGAACCGGAAATTCGGTACCGGTTCAGTACCGAATGTACATTTTTTTAAATAAAAAAATATTAAAAAAATAAAAAATGCAAAAAAACACCTAAATAGTTGCAGCACTACAGAGACGATTCAAAATCTATAAATCAACAATCAACAATTATAACACTATAAGATAGATTTATAATCTACAAATCAACAATCAATAATCAACACTAAAGACACTAAAGAGTTCAACACTACTGTGATAGAGATCTAGAAAAATAGTGATAGTTACCATCCTTTAAACAAACCCAACAAAAGTTGAAGTCGTGATAACAACTAAATTGCAAAGAATAACATTGCTGTCTTATAGACTAAACCTAATGAGACAGCAAAGAACAACCAACCAATAATTACATGAATGATGTTTGATCTTTTCTCTTAACAGAGAAAGCAGAAATTGGTTATTTTCTGTGCATATTTGTAGACTAAAAACATGTTCAATCTGCCGAGGTCTGGATAAAAAATCAAACAAAAAATTTCAGCGATTCAACAAATTTTGTTAACAAAAATAAACTAACAGTGAGATTTTCAATTTGATAACAATTAAATTGCAGCGAAGAAGAACATTGTTGTCTTATAAACTAAACCTAATGAGACAACGAAGAACAACCAACACCAATAATTACATGAATGATGTTTGATCTTTTCACCCAACAGAGAAATTGGTTATTTCTAGTGCATATTTGTACTCTAAAAACATGTTCAATCCGCCAAATTGAGGTCTGGGTAGAAAATCAAACAAAAAATTTCAGTGATTCAACAAATTTTGTCAACAAAAATAAACTAACAGCAAGATTTTCAACTTGATAACAATTAAATTGCAACATTTTCAACCCCAAAACACAGGACAGATTCGCAGATGCAGTGTCGACATGTTTCCAAGCTATAATAAACACTTAAGAAAGATTAAGACTTTTATGGAAACAGAGATAGAGAGAAAAACCTGAGTCACCAAGATCTCACCTCTACAGACAAAAATAATGGTCGCCTTAGCTCTTGCCTGAGTCAGCACTCTACAGAGGGGAGACGAACGTCGTTAGGGTAGGGAGGGCCAGAGGGGAGACAAATGGCAGTCGGGCTCGACTGCTCAAGAGTCTTGACTGAGAAAGATAGGATTGGGGACTTGAGAGAGAAGCAGGCTAGCAGCGAGAGTTGCCGAGTCGGGAGCGAGACGCACGTGCAGAGCCATGAGATTCAAATTTCAGGGTGTCATGCCCTAAATCCATAAAGTTCTCGTTTCTTCGGTCGGTACCGGTTCTGCGGTACCGAGCACCGAGAACCGGACCTTAAAATGCGGTTCTGCTCAATTAAGACCGACTTCGGTTTGGTACCAGCAAAAAACACACCGAACCAGTACCGAAACCGCCGATTCCGGTCCGGTTCTTCGGTACCGGTTCGGTTCTGCACACCCCTACCGCGTTGGTTCCCGTCGCAAATTTTCCTATTGATGCCACTTGGGATTTCCATCAAGTCGATTGAACGGGAAAAAGACAGTTCGTTCATTAGGGTTTCAGGTTTGGTAGGTCGAAACTCTAGCTGACTTGCCAGAAAATTCTTTGTCAGAATTGCCCCTATCGCCAAAATCACCTCTGTCACCGATCAAATGACAGAGGTTGGGAAGGCTCGGCCGACCTTGAATCGACCAATGTCATTGTTGGTAGGTGCAAAGTTTAGAGATAGCGTGATCTGCCAGATCGCACGAAAGAATATCGTGATGCCCAGTCAATTCCGCGTAGGTCGCCATTGTCAAGGCGTGCATTTCGGTCAGCCAGTGATGATCTGTCTAGTTGAAGAAGCGTCGCACGGTGAAGGGAGCACAGATGCTCCTTTGTACACCGCAACCACTTTTGCTCAACCGTCTTCCAAGTTAGGCAGTGGCCTAGGTTTCCTATCGGCCACATCCAACGATCGTGGGCTTTCAGTCTGCTTGTAACCAGCAGCTGGTCAAACCCTAGTTGGGTGGCCGCACTCCTTTGCCACATTAGGTTTTGCCAAAGTTTTTTTTTTAGTGTATTTTCTCCACTGTCTATGTTTTCTTAGCTTTCGTTTGAATCGTCAAGATTGAATCTTTGAGTTCTAAGATTTCGTCGCTTCTTGCTAATCGTTGCATAAATCATCTGCTGAAGATTGCGGAGAGTTTTGTGAATTTCACTGATCTCTTGATCTATTTTTTCAAATCGTTGATCAATGATTTCAAATCATCGTTCGTTATTGGTGATTCGTTATCCACTTGAACCATCGTCAGCCTTCAAGTCGAGGCGAAAATCGTTGCTCTGATCTTAATTTGGTGCAACGGAAGTTTTGTTTTGTAATTGAAACAGAAAATACGAAAACAACTAAAGAGTAAATTCTCAAGGAAATAATAATTCAATATCAAAATTTGTCGCCCTAATAGTTATCACAACCTTTTAAATAGAAGTAGAAACTAAACGACTAAAATAATTTAAAATTTTAAAATAAAACAAAAAAGTAAACGCCTTATAGACCGGACTTATTGAGCCTAATTGGCATGGGTCTAGGTCATGCTACATCATCAAATATGAAATGTTTTGATTGCTAAGTGGAAAATATAAATTAATAAAATCTAGCTCAAGTTTTAATCCCAGTGTTTAAAAATAGATAGGAATGTCCAATCACACAGAAGAAAAAATTATTTTAAGGATCTACCTCACCAGAAGAAGCCATGAACGTCATCAAACAAGAAATTGATCCCTTGTGACCACCAGTATATCTACGTGAAATCTAAAACACAGTTATTAAAGCATAAGTAAAAACAGCTTTTCTCCCAGAAAATTGATAAATTCAATTCAATGAATTCAAACCTTCCAAGTTAACATTGAAAGCACTCTAACAACACCATCTGATCCACCAAAAGCAACAAGCGGACCATCACCTGCAGAGGATTTTGCAAGGAACTCCATACTGGAACATCCAAGCAAAAAAGGGAAGAGTTAAAACTGAACAAAAGATGTCTACAGCAAGCAAATTCTAAAAAATAAAGTAGTGGCACATGAGGCAAAATTTTCTAAGGAGGCAAGATTAAAAGGAATTGCTAAATCTCTACATTCTGACATCTAAGGCAGAAGGCTTCTATTGGTTTTTTTTTAAGTTTCATCAAATGCACATGGGAGAGAAAGAGTGTGGAATTCTCTCCATAAGAGTGCAACAACAAGATCAAAAAGCATTTATGCTACAATTGATCAAAGAAGCTAGTCTATCCAATTACTCTTGATTTCAACATTAATACCCACTTTTCGATTGAGATTTAGTTAAGCTCTAATAATAAGCAAAAATGTTTTACTACGATCAACTTTTTAATTTTTGTCGTCCTCAATGCAAAAAAGAATAGTGTTTTAAGCAAAGTACAAATGAGAGACATGTATTTCTTCACGACCAACTGGAAATCAAACAATTAAATTGAGCCTTCGAGCCCTCTGCAACATTTAGCAAAGTACATCTCCGATAAGTAGAAAGACATATGTGACAAAGGATCCCCTTTTTTTAAACCATAATTTTTTTTTGGTCTTTCATTTATAAGGATAGAAAAGTTTGAACTGCATATGCAACCTAAAATCCACATCCTCCACCATATATCAAATCTTTTCTCCCTAAGGACAAAGTTGAGGAACTCTAAACAACATGGTCATATCCTTGCTCAAAGTCAACTTTTAGAATAATTTTTTTTCTTGGGTCTGTATTCTTAAATGGCTTCATTCCTATTAGCATCACCAAACTCGTGTTTGGAGCCACTGACAACTTTATATAGTTGGAAGCACAATGCCCATATTTTTGGGGCTCCCCCTTATGGTGGAGGATATCCTTCATCTTGTGGACCAAGTTATTCTTCATTTCCTTGCTTTACACAATTCCATGCCTCTAATTAGATCTCAAGGAAGCATAAACAAAGGCTTTTGATCAATTTATTACACCCAACAAAGTGAACCAAGCTCTTTAAAGGTTTGACCATATAAAGTATACGTCAGAGATAGAAATTGATGAATCAGCATTTCAAAAAACCACATAATGAAGAAAGAGCAACATTTCAAAAAATTGCTACTCTGATGCTCAAGGTATAAACAAGAGTATAGCAGCAGAACGAAAAGTTGGACGGAAGGATGTGTGTGCATAGTTAATTCTGTGCATGGAAGTAGCAAATGCCCCTGAAACTTATATGCGATCATTGTTCACTTGCACATATGAGAGCCCTACCACTAACACATCAACTAATCCATAATTGTCTTGCTTAACGAAAATTAAATTCTATCATTTAAAAAAAACATAGCTTTGAGATTAAATCTACATTAAAAGCTCATTCTAGTTCAGACAATAATTAAATTTCAAAGTTCTTATCGAAGTATAAGTCCAATAATAATGGTAAATTAAGTGATCACTTGCCAGAGAAGAGACTTGTTGTCAAGATCCTGCTTAGGAACATCACGGCCACGCATTGTGACCAAGTCCAAAAATATGGCTTTATTCTCACAGCAGATAACAAGAAAATGTCTTCCTTTAGTAGATGGAGCAGGGGAACTGAAAGCTGATGCGATTTGATTAACAGCTGATTGAGCTTCAGCTGCCGCATAGTGATTACGCCACAATTGCCAAAAGCGCACATCGTCATCATAAAAACTCACCTGCTTCACACTTAAACGGAGAAGAGAAAACCAAACAAAACATTGTTTTAGCTTCAAGTTTCAACTTAAAGAACTACAAATGAAAAATCGAAGTACAAAACCCTACCTCCCTCCTCGAATGGCCTCTGTAGGCTTTCCTTTAGAATCTGGAGAAGACATGCATTCATAGATTCAGTAATTCGAGGGAAAGAAAAGCGTTGCAATCGTGGATAAAACGGCATGAAATGAACCTGATTCGCCTTCAGCGAGCTTCTCCAATTTGGCACCAACAAGACGCCTCTCATCGACACCACCTGCCTTAAGCTCGTAGATAACCTGACGATTTTCCCAATTCCAAACGGAGACGTGATCTAATGCATCGGCGGTAACGAGCCATGGATGTGTCGGATGTATCTGTATCTTGACGATCTTCTCGTTCGTCGGTCTGAAAGCTCTGAGTTTCAGCATTTTCCTCAAATTTCTTCTTCTTCAACAAAACCAACACCAACTGCTTCAGATGAACTGAATCAGATCCGATCGGATACTACCCCCCAAATCTAGAGTCCTGGCATTTAGACCTCAATCCCTCTTGGAATTTAATACAGGACGTAAAAGAGGAATTAGCAAGCTCTCTCTCTCTCTCTCTCTCTCTCTGCATTTCGCGTTAGGTGGTTCCAGGTTATGAAAGTTCTCCCATTTTCAGAATTTTTTAATGATTGAACTTAATTTTATTAAATTTATATATTATTTTAATTATTTATAAAATATTACAAATATGGAAATTTATCAAAACAACCACCCAACTATGAAAAGCTAATAGGGGTGTGCAAAATCAAACCAAAACCGAATAACCAAACTGGAACCAGTCAATTCGATTTAGTTCAGTTCAGATTGATTTTGCACACCGTAAAACTGATTTTCGGTTCATTTTGCTAAGAACTGGAAAATTCGGTTCGATTTTTTATTTGTCTTTCTCAAAATCGACAAAACCGAACCAAACCGAATTCTTAGGGCTCGTTTGTTTCATTTTCTTATGTTGCGCGTGCGCCCAGTTGCGATTCGCGATGACTAGACTCATAATCGGCAATTTTGTAGTGTAGATTGTAGACTCTTGTAAAAGTTCAATGTCGTCGTGTCGCCGTGCACAGTGAGAAAGACTCACATCGCCAATCGCCTCTCCGTCACCAGTCATCTCTCAGTTGCCAGTCACCTCTTAGTCTCGGCTTTTCTCTTTGGTGCTCACTGATTGGTCTCGACTAGTCGTCTTCGCTCTTCGGTGCTCACTGCTTGGTGTCCACCTGTCGGTCTCAGCTTTGCTCCCTATTGTCCTACATGACATGACCTCATGGGGCAGGCGCTCCCTCACCTCTTAGTCTTGACTCTCGTTGCCTCTCAATCTCGGCTTCAACCTTTATTCTCTCAGCAATCGGCAGTCTCGGGTATAGTAGTCTTGTTCTCTCTCAATCTCTCTTACAGTTGAATGAATTCAATTTTCATAGTGATTCTGTTTATTTCTTTCAACCCCACTATTACTCACAAATTACATATAGTTAGTAATGAAATTTGAGTTAATGAATTGATTTGGTTGCACATATGGTGAATGCATTGTTGATTCTATTTATTTCATGGTGAATACATTGTTGATTCATGGTGATTTTGTTTATTTCCTTCAACCCCACTGTTGAATGCATTGTTGATTAATAGTATGTTGTATGTTGTATAGTGTATAGTTGGTATGTTGTAATGTTTAGTGGTTGCAAAATATTTTTTGCCCATTGTTGAAATTTGAGTTAATGATTATGCATTTTGGTTTAATTGTTGTCGTTGATTCTGGATTTGGTTTAATGATTTTCAATTGTTGAATTTTTTGAATGAAATTCACTTAAATTGATTTTGAAATAGTTGAAATTGTTGACTAATACATTTGGTTTAATGATTTTACATTTTGTTTTAGCCTTCTAGGATGGAAAGCGTTAATAAAACTGTAGAGGGTCCTACTATTAACCCTATTACTAGTCAAACCAAAAGAAAAAAGTAAAAAGTTTGGAATTATTTTGCTATAATTGAAAGCTCTTATCATAGCAACACTAAAGCAAAATGTAATCATTGTTCACAGACATATGTATGTTATACATCAAATAATGGTATATCAAACTTGAAAAAACACAACAGTAGTTGCAAAAAAATTATTGGCAAGTGTGGATATGAAACAAAAGAATTTGAGCTTCCAAAATATGAATAATATGGGATCCAATTCCAATCTGTCATGCTTTAGTGTTGCAACTTATCGAGAACTACTTGCAAAAATAATTATTATTGTTGAATTGCCTTTGAAGTTTGTTGAAGGAGAAAATTTTAGAGCATATTCTTAATATGTGCAACTGAAATTTGTTGTACCTTCTAGATTTACTATTACACGAGATATTGTTAGTATTTATGAGAAAGAAAAAATGAAGTTGAAAGAATATTTTTTAAAGACATCTCAACGAGTGTGCTTGACTACCGATAGACTTCCATTCAAAATTTGACTTACATGGTATTACATGCTCATTATATTAATACTGATCGGACCATGCATAAGAAGATTATTAAATTTTATTTGATTTTGAATCATAAAGGTGAAACGATTGGTAGAGGAGTAGAAAGATGTTTATTTGAATGAGAAATTGAAAATGTTTTGACTATTACAGTTGATAACACTTCTTCGAATGATTTTGCAATTCCATATTTGATCAAAAGTGTTAGAAATTGGAATGGATTAATTTTGAATGAGGAACACATGCATATGCAATGTTTTGCACATATTTTGAATTTGATTATCTGTGATGGTTTAAAAGATCATAAAAAATCTATCACGAGAGTACGTAGAGCTGCGAAGTACGTTCGATCTTCACCTACAAGGCTGCAAAATTTTAAGAATTGTGTTGAAAATATAAAGATCAAGTTCAATATTTCTCTTGATGTGTCTACCAAATGGAATTCTATATATTTGATGTTAGAAAATACTAAAAAATTTGAAAATGCTTTTGAGAAGTTAAAAGAAACTGATAGTCATCATTATCTTATTGATTTAGGTGAAGAAAAATCTCCCACGACAGAAGATTGAGTTAATATTTGAGAACTCATCAAGTTTTTGAATATATTTTATAATACGACTGTAATTGTTTCAGCCATCTTGCATATTACTTTAAATATTTATTTCAGTGAAATATGGAATTTAAAATGGTTCTCCAAGATGATGCACCAGCAGAAAGGGATTAGAATATAACCTGAAATATGTTGTTGAAGTGTTGTTGCAATCGGCTGAAGAGGGTGGAAGAATGGTTGAATGTTTTGATCAATCAGATGTGGCAGCTTTCAGGCGAGGCTGTAACATCCCGTAATTTTTTACTATATAAAAATTTTATTTTCTTTAAAACACTCATGAGAGAAAACCAGAGTAACAAACAGTAGAAGTCTTAACCATATAAAATATTACAAACTAGTAGTTTAAAAGCTATTTAAACAAACATGGCTCGTTAACTTAAAACAGTTTAAGACCAATAAACACTTGAAGTATTTTAAAACTCTTAAAATAATTAAATTTGCTTATTCCATTTCCGTGAGCCATAACCTGCAAGGTCAACATCGCCAACAGCACAAACAGCTCAACACAGCAACACCCCATCAGCTACGTCCTTAACAACCTTCAACCAATCATTGGCTCCTTACCTACATCACAGGACAGTAAGCGGTATAAATATAAAACATGAAACACATCTGTGACCTATAAAGTCTGTACGATATTTTCTATTTTGCTTATCCTTTACTTATTTATCTTTTACTGTTATTTATTCTGTTTCTATTCCGAGCGTAACCAACTGGACCACACAAATTGCTATTTACAATTATTCTATTTAATTTTGTTACAGTTCCACTTTCATTTAGTTTCAGTTACCCATCCAAGTGTTGGAGATGTCAACTTGACAAAGTAGGGCAATTTATGCACAAGGCAGTCATCCTGTGGCACACACCTAGGCGACCGATTCAATAACTCACATCTCTAACCACTTATTTATGTTTATAATTCCAAGTCTTAATTGTAATATCTCGATTTTCCATAACAGAAATTAAATAAGGAAAAGAGAAATTAATCGGAGAAAAATCTAGATATTAGTCTATTCAGATAATTTAGAGTATTGAGATATTATTCATAACAAATATTTAGATAATTATTTATGGAAAAAAATTATTAGAATTAATCAAGTGGAATATTTGATGAATAATTTATTAAGGGTTTATTTAATATAGAATTAAATTGGAAATAGAATCGAATAATTAAATTAGACCGGTAATTATTATCAAAAAATATTCGAAATAAATCGAGAATAGAAATTAGATCGATTAATTTACGATACATATATAAATATATAAATAAAATGTGTTGAATAAAATGAATGAAATAACTATTGTGCCTAACTAGGAGGTATGTGGTAACATCTAGGGGAGTGAAATAACTATTGTGCCTAACTAGAGGGTATGTGGCAATATCTAGAGGAGTGAAATAATTATTGTGCCTAACTAGAGAGTATGTGACAACATTTAAGGGTGTGAAAAAAACTCTATAAATAGACCTTAGATGTTGTAGGAAAATCATAAGTGAAGAGTGGAGAGGAAAAGAGGAGAGAAAAGATGGGAGAATTGTGAGGATTTTGAATTGTATAGTTTGGGGGTGAGTTTGTTACTTTGGTCATAAGCGGGAATTTTCGACGGGAAGGAAATACGCAGTCACTCAAGAATATTGGGTAACATTTTTATTCCCTAAATTAGTTGATAAATGTTAGTTCAATTATTATTATTATTATTATTATTATTATTATTATTATCAAGATGTTATTAATTAAGAAATATAGTGGTGTAATTGTACTATGTAAATAAGTTCTGTCTAAGGAGACTGATATTTAATAAGGACCGTTGTGACCTACTAGTCTTTCCTGGGAACTTACTTGGAAATGATATTCTATCTAAGGAGAATTGCTAAGAGCATTCTTTCTTAGAAATATTTCTGATCGGTATTATCTATGATTAACAAAAGAAACGAAATAATAAATAAGGGATTAACGGTATCAAAGTTAGGATTATAAGTAATAGATAAATGATAACTATTTTGAAGGTATTAACAGGAAAAAGAATAAAGGAGCTAAACATGCTAAGGACCTCAGATAAGTTGATACTTACTATGCTTTGGTCTTCGGACCCTACGTCGTAAGAGTTAAGATTGTGTGCTATGTGTTTACTAGAACTAGGTTCTTTTAATGATATGTTTATTAGACATTTATATGATCATATAAGATTGTGTGTATTCACGAGTATATTACATGATATACTTAAAATATGTAAATAGGCATGTGGGGGTTCGGGAGAATCAATGACTTTTCATTTGTGGTGACACCCATATTAGAATACCTACTTCCACGTAGGGAACGGTGAGGTATGATTAAGCCATATGGAATCTAAGGTTCATCCTTTCTCTTGTACTGAAATCTCCAATGTCTTTAACTAGTGACACCCCTTTTGGTGTGGCTCATCGTAGGAGTTACGGTTAAACTACATAACCATATGATGTATCCGGCTCTCAGCTTAACAGAAAAGATACGGTTATTTTCTATAATACATCATATGATCATGCATAATATCTGCATTGCATTTCATTATATCACTTACTGAGCATTAGACTCATTAGTTCAAGTCTTGTTGATGTAGGTATATGCCTTGAAATAGACGATCAATACAAGGAACAGTTGATGAGGAATTTGCACGGGTGGATCTTGTGGCTGACTGTGTAACATCCCGATAATTTAAAGATGAATAATTATTGGGATATTACCAAGGGCGTTGGAGCGTTAAGCTTTTGAGTAAATTATGTAACGTTTGTCCTCGTATACATGATTTAATCGAAGTGGTGAAGTTATGGAAATATTGCATCACGTATCTAGAAGTGTCATTTGACGATGTGTTTTAATGAATGATACATCGGGGAATCAAGTTGAGTGTAAAATGTGAAGAAAATGGACTTGAGGACGCCTCAGGACGCCATCTTTGCGTCCTAAACTCACTGTTCTGTGATGTTGCGGACGCTGGATGCTAGGCGCGGACGCTACGGACGCCAGATTTGGAGTCCGCATTGAATCTGTCTTAAACTAGTGTGTCGCGGTCGATGTATGCGGACGATGAGGACGTAGAATTAGCGTCCAATGGCTAGGGAAGTGCGGACGAGGAGGACGCAGAAATTAGAGTCCGATATGAATCTGCCTTATTACTTTTTTCGCTGACGATGCTTGCGGACGCTGCGGACGACTCACCTTCGCGTCCGGTTTGAATCTGTCCAAAATTTGGTTACGCGAATGACATGAGATGGACGAGGCGGACGCGTGTTTAGGATGCCGCTTTGTAGTGTAATCGTGGACTTGCGGACGACTGTACGGCGTCCACAATTGTCCGAATGACAACAGATTTGCGAAAAATCAGGAATAAAAGTCAGCAAATCGACGAAAATTTACGTTTTGCGAGTAAGTCTCACGCGATTTTCTCCGTAGCTGCTGTGTAGCCACCCTACAAGCACGTTTTGTTCCCTAGATAATTCTTCCCTCTATTTCTTCTGTATCAAACTCTTCCCTTGCATTTCTTCATTCTCCCTTGTTTTCTGTTTTCTGCAATGAGAGAATCCTGAGAGTGAGAGAGTGGGTTGCGTGAATAAGAAACTTTGTGAGAGGTATGTTACGTGAAGAATGGGAGTTGGGCAGTAAGCTGGAAGTGGGAGCTGGTTGGTGAGCTGCTCCTTGCCTGCGTGGGTCTCTCAGTTCAGGGTGAGGCTTCCTTATCTCTGTTAGTCATTTCGTTTATGTTTTGTAGTTTTGTTTTGTGGGAGTTAATGATTCGGTGGTGTTGTTGGAACTCAGTCAAACGTGAAGTTGTGGAAAAGAAATGTTGTTATGTATGTTACATGTAGAATGAGAGTTTGTTTTGAATCAATAATTGATTGATGGAAATTTATGCTCTGTTAAGGAATTGGACACTCTGTTGGTTAATTCTGAAAAGCTGGGTTTGGGTTATACTAATGGAAAGAATAGGGTACAATGAAAGATAATGAGATGTGTTAGTTGTTGTTGGACATCTACTGTTGCGTTGTTTGGTTATTGTTGGCTGCATTTTTGGACGTTAATATATGAATAATGCTCCTTGTTAGATGACTATTGGTTTTGGTTTCGATTCACTTATTGGAATAAAGATATCATGAGAATTTGGTAAAATAGTTTATGACTCGATTCAGATATTATTATTGTGCTTTGGGATATGGGCCAGTAAATTATGGATAGAATCTTATTGGTTTTCGCTATACGTTAAGCTTAGCTTCTAGACGCTATTGATTGAGATTAATTAATTAAGCCGCCAAGTTATAATTAACAAAACGGTTTCATTTAGGAAACTCTAGTAAGCGATGTATAAGAAATTAAGATAGAAAAAGACGACGAATGATTAATTGATCTGATTAATGATTATAAGTTATTAAATTGTGAAGGTACAAAGAAGAAGAGAAGAAGGATAATGGCTAAACGCTAATGCACGTTAAAGCTTCGAGGTAAGGAGTGGGTTGTTTTGGCCTTGTGCCCTACACCCAAGTAAATTGTGTGTGTGTGAGTAATGGTGTTGGTTGTTAGCATTCCCTTAAAATGTATTGTTAAGTTTGGCGTGTTAGTTTTGTTAGATTGTGAATCAGACTTTGGTGACGTTAAAAGTTATGAAAACGTGATAAAGAAACAAGGAATAGAATTAACGAAAGAATGTCTAAACAAATGAGAAGTATGAATGAATGCTAAAGAGATTACGATTGAAAGGATACTGTTGTATAACTTAGAAGAAGTATGTTTAATTAAATTTCTATTGTTAACATTTGCGGATTTGTTTTGCTAGGTAAGCTTTGTTTGTTATAAGGAGATAAGACGCATGAACGTTGTAAGATTTCTATTGTTTTCTTAAGTATGAGTTGTGAATTTGCAGATTAATATTTATTCTTAGTTGGGTAGCATGATTAGTTAATTATAATTTGTCATACGTCACTTTACTGCTTCATTGTATCCGTTCGCTGTTACATTTTGACATTATAGTTGTTTCTGTGATTCTTTATATGCGCAAGTTCAAGTATAGTATGTTTACTTCAATGTGCTTTTTCTTTTTCATTAAATATGTTATTTCTCATATGTGATTTGTTCACCAGGAAAAAGTTAGATCGAGTTCATGATAATAGAAACCAAGTAGGGGGTCACCTCTGGGAAGGTACCCACATGCATGAGTGAGGGAAAAGACTATAGAAAGAAAGAACCCAAAAAGGCGGGTATATGCTGGGATAAAAGAACAAACCCAAAAAGGCGGGTATATGCCAGAACTAGGGAGTTGGAGTAGATGGGTAGTCCGGATCTAGCCTAGCTACTAGGATACACCCCTACCAAGACGGGAAAGGGACTAGTAGCCCACAGGGGGTTAGTTTCCGTACAGCTATGCCATCTCAAAGGAAAACCTCCAATCTCCAAGCTCGATGTACGAGTTTAAAGAACGAACAAAGAACAAGAATGTAATGAAAGAAGTTGGATTGGTGGCCCCAATTCAACAAGAACTAAAGAGAGAAATGCATAATTGTTTTCCCCTCTCCTTACTGAGCGTAAGCTCACGTCCTTACTTGTGATGTAGGTACAATGACGAACAGACAGTAAACGAATAAGAAGAAGACGAGAAACGCATAATGAGGCAGAGATGGATAATTTCGCACGCAATGGATTCGAGCTGGCAAGGCAAAGACAAATGTAAGTTAACGGCTATGAAATAAATGAAATAAAAAGATAAAGAAAAAGATTATGAATCAATGAAGTAATGGTTCAGTTTCATTTGATTAACGAAATAATTGAATGGTTTAGTATTATTTAGTATTTCTTTTGAAAGAACTCTTACGTTTCCGCTATGATTTAAAAAGGATATCTAATAATGTTTCTGCAAGGATTTAATAGATGATTTTAACACTTCCTCATAATTAATAAGTTGGTTTTCATTACGACTTTTCATAAAGAGTTAGTAGCGATCCGGATTTACGCACTCTAATTTGTTTTAAAAAGGAAATTTTAAATTTGTACGCATTTTAATGATTTACGAAAATTCAGGTTGTTACAGACTGGGCTAAAAGAGTAAAGGGAAATTATTTGTAAAAGGTTTTGTAAATTAATTAATATTCTTTAATGTTTTGCTTTAATTCAGCTACGTTTCATAAAACAATTTATTATGTATAAAAGGTTTTCAAGAAAAGAATTATTCTACTGCTAAAATGTTTTAAACGATTATTTTTCAATCCGATAAATTGGAAAAGGATTTAACACTCAGTTTTTAAAACAAAAAGTATTACTCATACTCTGATTTTATAAAAGAAAAGTTTTAAATTTTTACGTGATTTTAAAAGGAAATAAAAACCAGGTCGTTACATTAACGTTGTTGTGTGCATACAGTCCT
This sequence comes from Begonia loranthoides, assembly GCA_022433065.1. Classification (NCBI taxonomy): domain Eukaryota; kingdom Viridiplantae; phylum Streptophyta; class Magnoliopsida; order Cucurbitales; family Begoniaceae; genus Begonia; species Begonia loranthoides. The sequence goes on along the minus strand of CM039472.1, from coordinate 7,967,807 downwards.
ATCTAACGTGTGTCCTCGATCGTATCTTCAAAACGTGATTCATTCCTAACTAAGGAACTGAACTTAATCTAATAAACATATAATTTAAACAATCAATAATACATCAAGTAAAAGCAAGTATCAAACAAATCCTAATTCCCGTGATGTAAGTCCTTTCGGACAAAACACATGCAATACAAGTTACTTGGAGTCCTTAGCTTTAGAGAGTTAGCACTTAAAATTTTTCCTCCTCAATACCTATTCATAATTAAGCATATGAGCATCAATAGTAGTTGTCCGACCAATATGCATAACAATATTCTTTATTTCCTACACTTATCACTTCACACATTGCTAACAAGTCTATCCAAATTCTAACTATAGTATTATTTCCCAACTTATTACCTTGAACCTTAATATCCAATACAACATGGGATTATAACCAACATAACATCATGTTTCCAAATTGTTATTGAATAAACACAATATAAAACCCAAATATATATCATGGACCAACTTCATGAATATCACCCTCATACGTATATTCTACTTAGCATACATAGAATGACTTAATCTAGTTTTCAGAATATATTCAATAGTGAACCCAATACAATTCAACAGACTATAACCTTAATCGATATATATATATATATCCAAAGTCTAATCCAATTTACAGAATTCATTTATCCAATAATAATCAACAGAGAGTATGCACATGAACAGAACCAACAAGAGTAGTTTCACATCCAATAATCATATACTTTCATGCAAACTCAAAGTAACAAAACAAGCAGCATATATTTCTCAGACATTCACCGAAGAAAAGCAACAATTCATGCTCACTGTGCAATAACCAAAACTGAAGAAATCAACCATCATAGAGAAGTTCTGCTTACCCGAAGAACTTGGAAGCTAGAAACTAAACACAGAAGCAGAACTTCATTTTTCTTCAGAGACTTCCTTCTGCACAGTCTCTATCTCCCTCCTCTTTCACAAATTCCAGCAACCCTCCAAATCACTTCTCCTTCTTCCAGAAACCCTCACGGCTTTCTATCTCTCTCTCTGCTTGCAACCCTCTTTCTTTCAAAACTCACAGCTAGCGGTTCCCTCACAATTTCAAGAACCACTAACTCCCTCAGACCCTCATAGCTTCTCTCTTTCCAAAACACAGCATGAGTTTCCTTTCACTAGCACTCTACCTTTTTTACAAAACTTCAGCTTCACTTACCCTTCTTCTATTTATAGGCCACAAGACTCAACTCTTCAGCGTCCAAGTGAAGATAGAAGGCCAAGAGAATGGACGTTCCATTGTCCAGACACGTCCAACGTCCAACCCAGAAGCTTCTAAGCAACGGCGTTTCCATTTCTGGCAAATTTCCATATTGTCGGTCGATTGACTCTCCTTCGGACGATCGACTGTCAATCCAAATCGATCAGCCGCTGTCTTCTAAATTTCCAGTTGATGACTCGGAAGATCGATGTTGTTAGCAATCAACCGCCACGATCGTCTGCGGTTTATTTCTTCAGAAAATATATATATCATAACGCAATATATATATATATATATATATATGTATATATGTATGTATGTACACAAATATCCTCATTAAACTATAGATATTTATATGTATATAACATTATATATATAACCTCATTGTTAACTATTTATAATATTACTTCTCTTAACTCTAACTAAACTTTAACTATCATCTACTAAATCTCCAATTTATTCTTATATCACATAAACAAATCTTATATCTAAAACCAATACTAAATTCAAAATACTCTTAAATGTTAACAGTCTTATTATCCTCAACAACTCGAGTACTGTAATTCACTATTTTTCAAATACATTTTCCCTTGACCAACATTTGAATTATCCAAACTATCCTTAAATTTATCCTCCTATACTTAAAGAGATATTATCCAAAATTCATTCTTCACATTATTCTACCCAATATATCCATAAGTATTAACAACCTTATTATTCTCAATCTTTCAACCTTACAATATCAAAATATATTCAAATATATTTTCTCTTACCAATTTCACTGATTGTCAATCACAAATCTAGTTCACATCATCCTATCTAACTCCAAATATCATCAAATAATTCTCCCATAACCTTAATATTTTCCTCAAACTAAGTATGAACATAATTCGGGTACCATAGTTCACTTTATCCAATTATCCAAATCAATTCCAATAAATCATTAATCATGCTCCTAAGTTTAATGTGAGCATACTTCGGGGTATCATAATTCTCTTCTTCCAAATATGTTTCTCTTGACCAATATCTTAATTGTTCATTACAGCTCCTAATTCCCCTAGAATTATCACCTAAATCATATGCTCAGCATAACAATTTTAGGATAATATAGAGGCGGTCAATCACTGGCAGACAGAGATCGACCGGAGCTGAAGGATTTTGATTAGCTGCTGACTTGTAGTGAGTTGGTAGTTGATAGGTGTCGTTTGACCATGAAATTGGCAGAAGCTAACTTTTCTCGGGCTGGTTGATCGTCAATGTGGAAGCTGATCGACCGGTTGGCTTGAAGTTTCCTTAAGCTAGCCGCCAACTTCAATTATGGAAAATCCAAACTTGGAAGCCAATAACTCAGACATTTTAGAAGCTTTTGAGCTGAAATTTGAACCACGCCTTCTTGAATGAATAAGGAAAGAACTCCTTCAAGAATTTTGGGAAGAACCTTCAAGGATTAGGAAAGATGCTTGAAAGAACTCAAGTGGTCAGAAATAGCAAGTATTGAAGCTTGCAACTTCTAAATGGATGATTTGTTGATGGAGACACTTCTTGATGGTTGGACACCACTTCACCCAACCTTTCCCCAAGGAGTAGGGCTGCGGATGCCAATAAGAGAACTCACTCAACTCCAAGTGAGTTCAATCTTATGATATTACTCACACAATGATACTTTAGATATAACTCACCAAAGTGTTTGAAAAAGAATCACTCAAATTTTGAAATAAAGCAAGAGCCTTTTGTATTCAAACTTCAGTGTCTAAAACATAAGCACTAGGGGGCTTTATATAGCCAATTACAAGGCATAAAATAAGAAACAACAAAATAGGAAACACACTAGGTATCCCGTTCTAATTGACCGACTAGTAAACTATGAATTTAGCAACTTTCTAGAGTTAATATTTTAGTAACTCTTTGTTGGCTTTGTCTCCACTAAATGATGACTTTTGGTAGCTACTTTCCTTAAGAATTTTCACTTGGAAGATTGGACCTTGTAGTCCATCATCCTCTCCTAGTTTTTAAGGATTCGCCCCAAATCTTCTTTCTTTGATATGAATAAAATAGTCTTCAACCTATTTTTCTTTATTGCTTCGTAATCTTTGGCTACTTGTTCTAGTGGAAGTGGAGTTAGCTTGGCTATCTTTCCATGGAGCTTGAATGTGTAACAATTGGTGAAGCCATCATGCATAGTTTTTTGATTATATTGTCATGGTCTTCCCAAAAGTAGATGATTAGCGCTCATAGGAACCACATCGCATAGTACCTTGTCCAAGAAACTCTCAATAGAGAACTCAATTGGAGCTTGCTTACTAACCTTGATGTCTTCTTTGTCGTTCAACCAACTTAGCTTGTAAGAAGTTGGATGCAAGGTTGTGTCTATCCCTAATTTACTTACTAGATCCGTCGAAGCCACATTAGCACAACTACCTCCATCAATAATTAGAGAGCAAATTTTATCTTTGACATTGCAATGGTTATGGAAGATGTTTTCCCTTTGACATTTGTCGATGTTTTCCTTAGTAGTGAGTGCTCTTCGAATGATCATAAGGAGGGGACCCTCTTGAGCATATAATGTTTCAACTTGTTCTTCCTCGTGCGTTTCTTGTGTCTCACTTTCATCCTCACTTTCGATCTCACTAGTGCCTTCTTTCAATACCATCATTTTCATATTTGGACATTAGCGGGCATAATGTCAATTCCAAGGCATTTGAAACATTTGATTTCTCTTGTCTTTGGCTGTGGTACTTCCATAGGTAGCTCATTGTCGTCACTTGTTTTTGTAGTAACATTTTTCATGTTTATACCTTTGAAGGAGTCGACTAACCCTCTCTTTCTTTTTCCTTTTCTTTTGCCTCTTAAACTTTAGAGCTAACTTGATCACATAATTCAAGGTGTTGTAAGATTGTAGTTCAATAATGTCTCCAATGTCATAGTGAAGTCCTTGGATGAACCTTGCAATTGTTTGGTCTTTTGGCTCTCGCAAATCACATCTTGTTTGTAAGGTTTTGAATTTGGAAACATAGTCTTCGACAGTGGAGAAACCTTGCTTGAGGCTTTGCAATTGATAGTAGAGTTCTTGCTTTAATATCTTGGAACAAACATTTCACTCACGAGCCTCTTTAATAGTATCCAAGTCTTTCCTTACCCGTTTGTCTTTTCTTTGCACTAATGTTACTCCACCATATGCTTGCATATCCCGTGAACCAGAGTGTTATTAGTTGCACCTTCCTTAGTTCCAAAAAATTGTAATACTAAAATATTCTTTCCACTTTTCCATCCACTTAAGATAATCGTGACCATTGCTTGAGCATTTGAATGGCGGGATAGATACCATGACAAGATTCAAATCGTCCTTTTGGGTTGGTCTTCTTTGAGGAAATTTTTCATACTCAATTCCTTTTCTTACAAAATCTTCTTCACTATCGGAGTGGGAAAGCATTCCTTTTTGTTGATTTTGCGCCATCATGATCTGTGCAACTTGGAACTGAAGTTCTATAATTCGTTGTTGCTTGCTTGATTAAGCTTGCATTTATGGTGGCTCGGTGTTTGGAATAATATTCATCTCGTCTTTATATGCCGCTTTTGATGCTCCTCATATCATCATGAAGAAAAGAAGAATTTAATTAGGAAACATTTTAGCTCTTATACCAAATGATGCACTAGCGGAAGGGAATTAGAATATAACCTAAAATATGTTGTTGAAGTGTTGTTGCAATCGGTTGAAGAGGGTGGAAGAATGGTTGAATGTTTTGATCAACCGGATATGGCAGCTTTCAGGCAAGGCGGTCGACACTGGCAAACGGAGATCAACCAGAGCTGAAGGATTTTGAACAGTTGCTGACTTTAAGTGAGTTGGCGGTCAAAAGGCATCATTCGACCGTGAAATTGGTGGAAGCTAACTTTTCTTGGGCCGGTCGATCGTCAACATAAAAGCTGATCGACTGGTTGACTTGAAGTTTCCTTAAGTTGGCCGCCAACTTCAATTATGGAAAGTCCAACCTTGGAAGCCAGTAACTCCCATGTTTTAAAAGCTTTTGAACTGAATTTTAGATCACACATTTTTAAATGAATAAAGAAAGAACTCCTTCAAAAATTTTGGGAAGAATCTACAAGAATTAGGAAAGATGCTTGGAAGAACTCAAGTGGTTGGAAATAGCAAGTATTGAAGCTTGCAACTTCCGAATGAATGATTTGTTGAGGCGCTTATTTGCACTCAAAATTGGATTCGATTATCAAAATATTAATCTGTCAACTTTAATGATGTAGTGGATGATATTGACAAATTTGAACAAGGTATGTTTTATATTTTCTTTTTCTATCCCTTTATATTTCTTTTATTAATTACTATCTTTCATATTTATTTTTGAATTTATATTTTTTAAAGCTTATATCAATTAATGGAGATGATGAAGTGAACTAGTTTGAACTTAATAGTGATAACAACTTAGAACAAGGTATTTTTTATTTTTATTTTTTTTGTAATTACTTTCTTTCAAATAATTTATTCAAAATTGTATCTATTCTTTTGCATTTTATATGAACTGAAGACACTAGACATTACAAAATGCAATGACAACTCAAAAGTTAAAACTGATGATACAATTACTATTTTATTATTTAGTTATATTTTCATTTTATAACCTTTTTTCATTTCATATTATAGTTTTTTTTGTTTTATAACTTTTTTTGTTAGTTGTTTTATGACTTTTTTTTGTTAGTTGTATACTTTTTTTGTAAGTTGTATTGTATAATTACAGGAAAGGTATTTATATGTTTTTTTTGTTAGATAACTTTTTCTCAATATACTTGTAGATTATTTTCATATTTGAAAAAAAAAAAGTTGGTAAAACTGAAACCAAACCGTAATCAGAATCAAAGTTTCAGTTCGGTTCCGAAACACCGAATACTCAATTTTGGTTCGCCCATCGCTAAACCGAAACTGTTGCAGTTTGGTTCGGTTCCACACTAAAACCGAACAGAACTGCTGGATGCACACCCCTACAAACTAACCACTAAATAATTTTTGTTAACAAATAAAACATTCAATTATAGAAAATGAATAGTGCAAATATTACTATTAACCTATTGAAAGAAACATTACCGCGAAGACAATGTCGAAATATTACTGCTTTGCAATTTTAATTTTTCTTTAGTTTTATACTAAAATCAAAATAATTGAAGCAATCTTACCGCGAAGACGATGCTAAGAAGCTCAAACATGATTTCTTGTTGTCAAAAATAATTCACATGTTTTTTTCAATTTTCTAAAATATCTTCCAGTGACTCACCTTCTTTCGATTTCATGCGTCTAGTTCTCATCACCGGTCTGTCGTCCTCCTCCCTCCAGATTTCATCACCAATGTCTCACTTTTTGCAGAGCAAAGTAATATTTCCTCAATAGAAAGTAATCTTTCCACAAGCAAAACGTTGTCTTTCCACAGCGGAAAGTAATAATTCCATTTGTGGAAAATAATATTTTAAATATGTTTAGTGAAAAGACAATATTACGCAGAGGAATGACAATGTTATGCAGTGGAAAGAAAACACTTTTTAATGAAAAATGTAACAATAATGTTTGCTCCGTTCATTTCCCATAATTGAATGTTATATTTGTTAGCAAAAATTGTTTAATGGTTGATTTGTCATTGATCTCATAATTTAATGGTTGTTTTCTTAATTTTCCAAAAAATATCTTAACCCTAATTAACAAGTGACAATGTAAATTTTATAAGATAAAACTACATGTACACCTAATATTACTCTCACAAATTTTATTATTTCATTTTGAATTACATAATGGATGATGTTATAATATAAGAGCTTTAACATGGACCTTAAAATTATCGATGTCGATACATTAAGTAATTTTTTGAAATAAAATGCCTCTCAAATTAGAGCAACAATTTATATGTCCTGAATAATGAGCTACTTTGAAATTCATGAATTAAATTTGAGTTTGTAGTAGTGTTTACTTGAGTTTGCAAGTTGTTTTATTTCATTTGCATTATAATTTTTTGAGAAATTAACTAATCAACCCTTATATTTTATAATCAATGACAAGTTAACCACTAAAGTATTTTTTCTAACAACTTAATCATTAAATTATGAAAAAATAGACACCGGAAACATCGTTGTAACGTTTGCCGTTAAACATTTAAATTTTGTTCTTCCATGGAACGTCTGTACTAAATATACAACTAAAAGTTTGTTGTTATGCGGCAGAATGTCAGTACTAATTAAAATTTATTCTTGTATGTCGTTCCCCAACGCAAAACATCATACCTTTTGCCACAAAATGACATCTTTTTGTCACGGAAAGACATCATTCCTAAACGGAACGTCATACATCATTCTGTTTTTCATTGCTCTAGGAATATAAATTGACATTCCACACTCTAGTGAGAGCAACAATTTTTCTCAATGAACCCTGAACCCTTTCGTACTCTTAGAGCAATTTCCTCATTGTTTCATCATTCCAATGGATTTTATGATGACCAAATTGACTTTCAAGCACAAAGGTGCTCGGTCGCAGTCATAGCCTCAACCTCAGCCATAAACGGACTCAGCCCGTGATAGTAGATGAAACGCAACTGAATTCATTTGCGCTCAGTTTTAGTGCACTGCACCGGCTGCAGTTGAAGCACAATCTGAGGTTGAAGTACAAGTACAAGTTGAGGTTGAGGCACAACATCAACCTCAACGACAACCAGGAGCTCAATTGGTCCATTTCGAATCTATTACGAACAAGTTTCTCTCTCCGCTCTTCAGGATTGCGACAACAAACAATAGGTATGAAGCCGATATTAAATGTCATTTAATTATTGTATCTAGAAGAGTAAACTTTGATTCGTTGGTTGAATTGAAAATTGAAGAATTGGTTGAGGAGGCTGACTTAGCCGGTTTGTGCAAATTGAGTAGAAGGTTTTGTAGACGGATTGTAAAACTGTCTTATGTCAATTTGGAACTATCCACCCAACCATTAGAGGTCCAGACTTACATGTTTGGACGGAAGTTAAGGCTGACTCCGAACGATATTAACATGTTCCTTGGATGTTTCATGAAGGAACCAAGGGATAAATATTACCACACGTCTTGGGAGCCAAATTTCATCATAGGAGGAAAAGGTCTAGCAGTGCTTAGACAATTGCCCTGTGATCCTGAGATTGCAGCATTCAAGAAGCCAAAGTTCAATGACTTGAACGCCAAAGCCCGAGTGATCCACACTATCATGGCGTACACCATTTTGCCTTGGAATGGATATCGAGACCATATTAGTTGCATAGATCTCTATATATGGAGAAGGTGTTCAACCAAAAGTGTAAAATCTGAGAATTTTTTTATTATTTTTAAAATACCACGTGTAAATTTTTTTTGCAAATTTTTGGCCAAATATGGAAAATTGACTCGTTTTGTTACGTAGCAGCAATGTGTGCATTTTTCTGTAAATTGGTGAAATTGGAAAGTTATTCGAGTTAAAGAATACGTTGCCGGATTGCGTTGGAATAAATCAGAATTTAAGTTGAAAATTGAATTAGATTTATTTGATAAATGATATATATGTACTAGTTATTAAATAAAAAAAAAGTAAAATAGGAGTTACGATAAAGAAAGAAATAAATTAGGGAAAATGACAAATCAACCATCATCTTTTACTGTTTGTGATAAACCAACCATCATCATTTTTTTCGCAACAAATTAACCATTGAACTATGGAAAAATGATGCTGCTACTATCGTTGTCACGTTTGTCGTTAAACTTGACAAGGAACCGCGGCAGTTTGTCATAGTTCAGGGGTTAATGTGTTAAACCACTGGGTGCATCATAGTTAAGGGGTTAAATTGTTAAACTGCCACAATGTGTCGTCCACAAACCGCAGCGGTGTGTTGTCAAGCCGCTGTGGTTTGTCGACGAATCGCGGCAATTTCTCGTCAAGTCGTTGCAGTTTGTAGAGGAACCGCGGCGATTCCTCATCAAGAAGAAAATTTTCTTCTTTTACGTGTCGTGACGATGAATATTTGAATATCGATAATTCTCTCAATTTTCAATGGTTTTGGACGCTTGAGTACTCATTTTCTATCTACTTTTCGTGAAGCACAAGTAGGAAAGATCCGTTTTGTCATTTGGTGCTTATCGAAGTGGATATGGGCTAGAAAAGGTGCGGAGCTTCGCAGTTTTGAATTGTGTGAGGCTAATTGGAGAAGTTAGAAGCGTTTTAAGGCCCTAAACTCTAGCTGGACATCAGCGATTTGAACTCTCTAGCCGGACAGTTCACAAGTTCAGATTTCTTTTTGCTGTTATGTTTGGATTTCTTTTTGCTATTATGTTTGGATTTCTTTTTGCCGTTATGTTTAGATTTCTTTTGGACTGTTATGTTCGGTTTTGTTTGTTTGTTTTCATTATTGTCACTATTTTTATCACTTATAGTCTAGAATGCTTTTATATTATTGTCACTGTTTTTATCACGTATTATCACTGTTAGTCTCTCCGTCGTAGCCAAGAAGAAAATAATAAAGGATACCATGATTTTATTGTTTGTTGAAGATTTTGGAGGAACTCTCAATTTCTGTAGATCACGTTATGCTTTCTTTTTGGGTGGTTTTCCTTTAGAAGCGCACTATATTAGCAGAAGACTATAACAGAAGACTTTTGGACTTCAGGAAGTGTAAATCATAGGTGCAGACCTTTTGGTAAGGGCACCTTTTGTTCTATAGCTGCAAAAACTGATGGGATCGACTCCCCTAGCTATTGCCCATTCAAATTTAACTAAGAGTGGACAAATCAGTTGGAATGCACTTTGCCCATGTGGTTCCAAGAAGAGATACAAAAGGTACTAATAACCTGAACTGTATTTTTGACATGTTTTAGTAGATGTGTTCAAGATGATGTAAAATAATTAAATTGATCAGGCTAAATTTTTTCATGGTGCATAGACAATCACTTGCCTGATCACAAGAAATGTTGTAAACATTGCCATATTTACTGGTTTTCATGGCGATAGTTATAAGTATTTCACTTGATCATGTTAAATCTTTTTCGTTGAATCAATTGATTTAATAATTGTAAGCGTCTAAAATTACTTCTTGACACTCATTAGTATTAAAAAAATGTTTTGTTTCCATGATATTTTCTTTCTCAAATTTAACCTTAGTATCATTTTATAATAATCATATGGTGAGAAATAAGAAAAGTGATGTGCATAACTAAACAGATATAATATGCCATCTTCAGGAAGTGTAAATCCATAGTTGTACTTACAGTTTCTTATAAGGTATGCTGGTCAGTATTGTGAATGGTTTTTCCATATTATGCAAATCTAGTATTAGCATGTTAATAACCTGTAAAACTCGAGAATTTTCAAGATAATAAATTTTACGTGTAAATTTTTTTTGTGTTAAAAACGGTCGTAACGTTGAAAAGTTGACACGAAGTGTCGCATAGCGAATACATGTGAAATTTTGGTCAATTAGTCAAATCGGTGAAATTATATATTATTGAGTGATCAAATAAATTAAAAAATGAAGTTAGAAGATTAAAGGATTTTGGTCGATTTGCGTTTGGAGCGAATGAAGATTTAAGTTGGGGATTGAAAATTTCGAATGGAAAAGTTATTTAAGAAATGAAATTGAATAATTTATTTGGACCGAATAATGTCGTTGGGGGAAATTTGGAATAAGTGAAAGTTTGGAATAAGTCAGAAATTAAAGTTATACAATATATTATGTGTATATTTGGTATATATATATATATATTTATATATTATGGAAAATAATTTAAAAATTTATTGGATAAAAAGAAATGAAAAAAATGTATATATATATTAAAGGCTGAGTTGGAAAATAGAAAAAAAAAGAAGAGAAATTTAATAGAATAAAGAAAGTAAATTAAGAGAACAATACCAATTTGGAAAGAAGAAAACATGATGGGAAGAGGATAAAGATTTAGAAAGGAGAGAACATGAAAAGAAGAGAGAATGACTTAAAAGAAGGAATAAAGTGCAATAATTGAGAGGAAAATAAGTGGGAGAAATAAAAGCATTGAAAATGAAGGGGGGAAGAGAAGGAGACCTGCGACTGGATTATGAGAGGAAGAAAAGGGTTTAGAGGGAAGAAAGAAAGGGAGAAAGACAAGAAAGCGCGAAAGGAAAAAAAGAGGGTAAAAGGGCAAACCCTTTCCATTTCCAACGGCTGAGAGCTTCACGAGGGAGAAGTTAGCCGAGACGAGAACCACATTCTAAGCGAGAGATGTCGATTGTTCTACTGTGTCCAAGCATTCCCGAGCTTCAAACGGACAGAGATGGTCAAGAGCGAATGAGATTGAGTAGTTCGTCAGAGCATACAGTGCGTGAGCTGACAGGGGGCATTTCTTCCTCCGTTTCTCCGATTAGGTGAGTAATGCAGCAAGTTTGGTTTGATTTTTGTTTCCATTCTGCTGTTGTTTTGGATGAAAAGAAATGCTGATAATTATGTTTCTTGTTTTGATGTGTTGAATTGAAAACCTATAACTATGAAACCCAGCCCAGATTTGTGGGCCCATTAAAAAAAAAAAAAAAAAATTTATTAAGAGAGGAATACGTTTTCCAGAAACGTATTCCTCCCTTCCTCTTCTTCTCCGGATTCTTCGCGAGGGGCGAAGATTTCTTCCCCAGATCGTCGCCATTCCTTCAATTTTAAAGCAACCGTTCCATCCTTCCATTGAATCGTCCTCTGCACAGCTCTCGCCGTTCACAAATTTCTTCTCCGGCCGTGAGGTAGTCGGGTCGTTGTGAGCTTAAATCGGAGCCCTAATTCAGTAAGTGGTTTGTTTTTTAACTAATTGTTCAATTGATTGGTTGGAATGCTGAGTTTCCTTCTTGATTCATGCAAGGATTTCATTCGAAATAGAAGATTGAGCAATTGGATTTTTGGCCAACAATAAGCTTTTTCAAACGGAAATATTTTTTTTACAGAAGTACACAAGACTTTGTTTTTCTGCTTCTGTTTAATGTTTTTTTGCTTCTGGTTAATGGGGTTGTAGTTTAGAAGATGTGGGTTTTTGGAAGAAAAGGAAAATGTTGTTTAGATTGTTCTAAATCGGCTTTGATGACGCTGAGCGTCAAATTGCTTTATGTGGAATTTGTCCGTGACGAACTCCCGTGATAAAAACTGATGGAGCGATGAATTAAGGCGTGTTTCCGCCTGCTCGATCATGAAGTTGGCCGAGACAGGGAGTCTCGGCCGGACAAGGAACCAACTGCGACGAGATAGGAACCAGACTTCTCAGTCGCGGTATCCTTCACAGGTGTGAGAACATAGAAAATGTTGATGGGCCAAAGATTTTGGGCCATGTTTGGGCCTGTACATTGGACACATTTGGGCCTGTACATTAGACAACTTTTGGGCCTATGTATTGGACAAGATTGGGCCCAATCCAATACCATTTGGCCCGCAGTTTAAAACCTTCCATTGGCAATTGTGGGCTTGTTTTGGGCCATAAATAAAATACTCTCTAATCCAATTTAATTTCAAATAATTATGGAGATTTTATGATTCACTCGCGCAATTACTCAACTTCATTTTAGGTACTCAACTCAATAAATTCGTGAGTTTTGGATCCTTGAATTCTTAAGTATTGGGCCTCGTCAGTGTAAGCCAGGAGTCAAGGTAGGGATTATTTTTATGCACTACATTTTGCATATTATTATTTTTAAATAATTCTTTTAAAATTTAACGGTTATTATTCTAATAAATCGATCATTTTCAAATATTAGAATTTGTTAAATTTTATTTTTCACTCTCTATCCCATGAGGTGTGTTTGTTGTTATTTAATTTGTTAAAAAGGGGATTTCTTTAGAAATGTCCTTGGGCTTTAATCCCTAAAGTTAACTAGAGTAATGGGACAGCTGTATGTGCCGTGTCCCTGGGTGCAAAACCCTAAACCTGATCAGGGTCTTATTTGGCTTGCGATCGCCGAGTATCGCCTTTATTTCTTTAAATGTTATTGCACAAAAATGTTATTTAAATTTTTTTATATATGCTTATTAAAAATCTTTCTTTTAAATTCTCAAAGTTTAAATCCCTACTGAGTTAGACAACTCATCCCTTTAAATAAAATTTTCAGGAAATTATCTGTCAGACTTCCAGTTGCCAAGTCAAGAATAGATTCCGGCATCCTCGTTAAAATTTTAATATTTTAATAATCCCTCTTGAGAGACATTTGTGAGGTACTTTTATTTGTTTGGATGACTGTAAACCCTAAATCCTTAATTTCTTTTCCTCACAGTCTTTATTTTAATTGGATTATATTTGTTTATTATCTGATATCGCTTTTGGACCTGTTAAGCCCATTACATTTTGGGCCCTGGCTAAATAATTAAAATAAATTTTTCGTCTTCCGCTGTTGCATAATTAATTTAAGAGAAATGGGTCGGATGATTCGTCCCTTTTGGGCCGGATCGTTCCCCGTTCTGTCTTGGGTCCCTTGCGGGTTGTGACAATAACGGTATGAGAGGGATATTTGAATCGTTGTTAAAATATTGATGTCATTTCTGTTATGGATGGATAATGCCTCTGTTTTCAACTGATATTTTCGGTCTCTATTCGATGTTATGATTTTGTTGATTCCTGGATGAGTTTTGTTGGTCTGCTCGATGGAAATCTCCCTATTCTTTTCCACTATTTTAAATGATAAATTTGGTTCATTTGCTGGTTGGAAAATTGGTTCTGATTGAGTGATAAATCTTTGGATGTTGCTGTCTTGTTTTACGTCCATTGAACCGCGGAGAAAAAATAATGGATTTGTTGAATGTGTTTGGTTTATGCTCCTAGATGAATTTTTTGATGAAACTTGGAAATTTTAATTTGATTCTTAGGTAGTATGTTGAGAACTTGAGGAAATCTTTGAGAGAATGGTTCTGATTTGATGATTGGGTTTGTTGTTGAGAACATGCTGGTTTAGGTTTCGTTTATGCCATGGATGTTGAAATTGTTACCATGGTTGAGTTGAAGACTAATGATCTTAGAAGAGAAATGTTTGATTTATTGTAACCATGGTTAAAGTCCTGTTTTGGTTATTAAGGGTAGACGTAATCTTAGACCTGGTATAGCACTGTTTCACTTAATCTTCGAAGTTTATTTATGAATTCCCATTTTGGCGTAATTATAGGCTCTGACGAGTTTGAGGACTTCGAGCCGATACCTAAGGTTTCTGCTCATTTGGATAAAAGGAGAGATCGCCATCGAGGTAGGGGTTTTATACTGAGTTGTTTTGCACTGCATTGCATAGTTTTCAAAACCGTAATTTTTGGGATACCACATATGAAAAACTTGATAGAGACTGTTTGATAGCACGTCAACTTTTTATATTATGTATGTACGAAGGTTTTACACGTTTACTTTCATGCATCTGATTTCATGGTGTGACATATTGAATACTGTTTCGGGAGTGATGAATCCTCCTGATACTTTGGACGGTCTCAGTGCCAAAATATCAGGAGGCTATCCCCAGTATATCTCCTGTTGTGTGGAGATGATTTGTTTCTGTGCTGTGTGAAATATGAGAATTAGAAAGGTGATGACGCTTCCTTGGGTTGCAAATCCCTAAACCTGATCAAGGTATCTATCACGGGCGTGTCATTGACGGAATTTGCTTATGACACCCCGGAAGACGAGAGCCGGGTCTACAGACCGTCGTCATTTTTCTTCCTCCAGGCTCATGAGGTGCTACCCGAAAATGGTCGCTGCCTTTCTGTGCGTTTGTTCAGGGGAGTCCATGAGTGTTCCTCCTTTTTCACGGACTACAATTTCTGAGATGAAACACGACGATGATATTTTAACATATAGTTGTCTATGTATACATTCATGCTTTCTAAATATCTCGTCAGAGGCCTTTGGGTCGGACTTCCTTCAGATAAAAAGGATTTTCAAATGTTTTTGAAAAAGTGCATATTTCCCAAAATTCATGGTTTTCAAGAAAATAGCAAAACAAGTTTTACATGTGTATTACATTTAGTATAAGTTCCATACTGAGCTAGTCACTCACCCCACTACTCCCACCACTCCAGGTAAAGAGAAGATTAATTAAGATTGAGCGGGAATCAGAGTGAATATCTTGTTTTCATTTGTTCTTCATCGTTGACTAGTTAAACTCTTATTTATCGGTACGCGTAACAATGGACTACTATAACTTTTAATTTTGGATGACTGTAAAAACACTTAACTTGGTTGCTGGACATTCTAGATTGTATGCACAGTATTTGTTTGGACATTTAAGTTTATTATTATGCAATTATTAATTATTTTCGCAATCACTAAATGAACAGTGACTCATCACAAGTGGGTCACGACTAGGTATTTATACAAGTCTTCCGCAATAATTTAATAATCCTTGGGCTGGGCGACCGAGTCTTCTACTAAAACAGAATCGTTTGGCTCGGCGTTTCTGTCCAGTCTGCCTCCGGGTCGTGACATAACCATTATTTGTTCCATATGTGAATGGTCAGTACTGTTTTGAATGTTTGAATGATTATGCAGGTGCTGGTTTTTTGGAGGTTGTCTGGTTGGGATGATCGCACAAGCTGGCTTCTTGCAATTTTTTTCTCCTTTAAATTTTATTGTACATGTTGATTTTAGAAATATTCTATATAAATTTGAAAGTGAATTTTGTGATCTTTTGTATCTCCTTGCTATTTTCTATAATTCTATTAAGAAATTAAATGTTTGAAAGTTTATTGTTGAAATCCCAAAATCGATCCAAAATTTAGCCCAAATTGAATACCCAAAATTTGAAATTAAGAAAAAAAAAACTAAACCGAACCGATAAAAATCAAAACCGAGGTTCGGTTTTTGACTTGGTTTATTGTTGTTCTCGGTTCGATTTCGATTTTAAAAATACAAAACTGAACCGAATCGGTTTGGTTTTATTTTAACTAAAAAACAAACCAGACCGAACTGAATCGTTCCCACCCCTACATTGGGGGATCAATTCTCTAGATGCTTTAGGCACTCTAGCACTAAAGCATCATAAAGCTATCCCTTGAAATCTTCTATTGCGAGAAGATTTGTTATGTACATTGGGAGGATTAATCCTCTTGATACTTGAGGCACTCTAGCTCTAAAGCATCACGAGGCCATCCCATGCAATCTTCTGCTACGTGAAGATTGGTCATTTACGTGCGATATGGCGATGGAGAATTCATGACATGTCCTTAAGTTTCGATCTCTGAAAGTGGAAAAAGAGAATGGGGCATTGGTGACATGTTTCCAGGTCGCAAGCCTTGAAAGTTGGAAATAGGATGAGAGGGTGATGACGCCTCCTTGGGTTGCAAGTCCCTATACCTGGCCAGGGTATTGTCACACGGAGTTGGTAGAGTTGTCAGTTGAGAAAATTAGTCTATCCTAGTACCGTTCCATTTGGCAGGTTGTTGGACTACTCGTAGCTCTGCTCATGGGCAACTCTTGTCAATTTGGAACATTGATGTATTTAGCGAGAAGCGGTCTATCGTGAGCAACCTCACTCCAGGTATATGATCGTACGAGTTGTGTTGTCTTTGACTGGTTCGCCGGCAACTCGGGTGACGTGCTAGATCTTCGAATGTCGTCAATGGTATTCTTTTATGCCTCATGAGGTGTTATTATTGGCAGATAACGACCTTTCTGTGAGCTTTGCTGGGCGGTTACTTGGGTAATGCACTGAACCTTTGGATCGTATCGGCGGTGGCTACAACCCATCGGCATATTTGGGCGTTTACACGAGTTTTGTTGTTGCGAAGCTTGCTCGCTGGCAACTCGGGTAATGCGGTGGATCTTCGTATCGTATCGACGGTGGCTACGGCCCGTTGGCACATCCGAGAGATTACACCACTTTACAATGATGAGTGACAGATGAGTTCTTGTGTGACCATCCTTTTTCACGGATAACGTTTTTGTACGGAAAACAATGTTGGCATATTTTACAATTATAGTTGTCTATGTATACAGCGAGTTTTTATAAAGCCACATTGAGGGTCATAGGCTGAATTTATAAAATGATAAAGAGGTTTTGGTAAATTTAAAAATTCATGTACGGAAAATGAGAAGCATGAAATGGTTTTCAAATATGAAGAAAACGATTTTTAGCATGTATTGCATTTAGTATAAATTTCCCTACTAAGTTTGTAACTCACCGCTTAGAATATATTTTTCCCAGGTTAAGGTGTAGGTTCGGTGTACTGGTCGTGTATGTGTGGCAGCAGGGCGATGCTGGTGTTCCTTGATAGGTGTCTCGATCTCCCTCGTGGATGGGTGGAGGTTCATCAGTTCAATCCCTCTTTTTCTGGTATGTTGAGATTTTAGTTTTGGTGTTGTTTGATTTAATTCTCGCACAGTACTTTCCTTTATTTACATTATCATGTCTCTAGTTGATCACTCTGTGAACCCCAACCTATGAGATTTGGGTTTGGACTTGATATTATTTCCGTTAAGTCTTCCGTATAAAAATTCACGTCTTGGGTTGGATAACTGGGTTCTCTCCGAGAATTGGGTCGCCTGACTGACGGTTCTGTCCGGCTAGCCTCCGGGTCGTGACAAAAAGAAAGTGAACATCGACTATGTGATTTTTAGTCATATGTACGAGGTTCTCAACAACTCGCTCAAGAGTCTGCCATTTAATTGGCTCATTGAGAGGATTGTTGAGCATAATGATGTACCAGTCTCGGATAAAGAGCCAAGAATCCAAGAGAAGGCCAGTGACATATACAACAAATTAAAAGTGGATCGCATGGGGATCTCCAAAGTCGGAGGGGAATGGGTATGCAATCCTCCATCCAAGCTCACCTAGAAGACTTAAGCGAAAGTTCCCCAGCCTCCAGCCCCCTCAGCCATACAGCCTCCAGCTCTCTCGACGGGACACCCTCCATCTACCTCATAGGGAAAGCCAACATCATTGTTGTAAAGCCTTGTATTTAAAACCTTATTTTTTTCTTAGCCATAAAATTTTCTTTAATTTATTTAAAAACATATTAAGGAAAGAATATCAGAGTAGTCAAAGCAAAAATTAATAACGATCTCAAAACATCATTTAGTACTTTAAACAAAAGTACATTGTTTAACAAAACATTTAAAACTCATAATTACTATTCAAAAATAACCAGTAGTACTATCTATGAGCCATAACCCTTAGGTCAAACTCTAATGGCAATCCAAATGCTCATCATGCAATGCCTTCTCCTCCATTGTTATATCACTTATATCATGACTGTTACCTACATCACAAGATAAAACAATGAGCCTAACGCTCAGCAAGGAATAAAATGAAATGCAATGCTGAATGCGTGCTTATGCAGTCTGTCTTAGAAAAGAACCCATCTTTTCTATCTTTTCTATATTTACGTTCACATTTTGTTTATCAGAGAAAGGATACATCATCTGGTCCATGTTGCTTAACTATTACTCCATCCCTACCTGGGAGGAGTTGCATTCATCAGGGGTGTCACCACCTATAACCATCACCAATCTCCTCTGTCTAAGTGTTAGGGATTTCTAGTATAGAAGAAAGGATACATCATATGGTCCATGTGGCTTAACCATCACTCTATCCCTATCTAGGAGGAGTTGCATCCATAAGGGGATTCACCATCAAGAACCGTCACCTACTCTTCCAAACCCCCACACGCCTATTTATGTTTATTTCATCCATTTCATTAACATGACAAACATATGTCAACATTTTCATAAATCCTAATCATGATGCGTGTATGTCATACAATATTCAGTTCACAACAGTATACAGAATATATACAGAAAAGGAAGTATAGCATTACAACAGTGAGATAACACTCCATAGTCAAACAAAAGCAACTTCTTTCTATCATATAGCATTTTATCAATGATTTATAAAAACAAGGCAGATATCACTTATGTTAGAAAATGACTATTAATATAACTGTGAAATAAATCGGTAGAGAGTACTCACACACCACAGGGAGTAACTTACTACATAGAGGACAGTTTATCACTAATAGCACAAAGCCAAACCAAATCCAAAATAACGGCATAATACTAATAACCTTTTCTTTAACTTTTTAGCAAGGTATTATTGCATGAATAACTTAACAGAGAACTTATATATTTCTCATCATCCAACACCTCACAGGTAACAACAATTCACAGAATATCAGTCAGTTTCCCAATTACACAGAAAAGGCAGTAACTAAAATCCTCTAACAACATCGAAGTAACACTTTTCATCAGTAAACAACAACAGAGTAAATATCCATTTTTCTTTTTGACAGGGAATTGTTGAGTGGATAATTTAACAGAGTCAGCTTCTTTATCATCCAAGTCTCACTACCAACAATAAAACATAGATTATTATCCAACTTCTCAATCCAACTATAATTGACAATAGCAAAGATTCATTTACGGAAGTAGAGAATATTTCACATCAAGGGAACAAGGCAATTTCCAAACAAACCACACATTCTTGTGATATAGGCCTCCATTGGCCAAATATCATTCCATTCCTTACCTCTTCCCAAGTTCAACCCTGTAGAATTTTCTCTTCACACCAGCAGCTTCACTCAGAGCAGCACACCCATAGAAGTTAAATGCATATCTATTCTTCTTGAAACCTAGGCTTAACTTTCCCACGAATGTTCATGGTGAAGTAAGTAGAAGACTTTACTCCTTCCCTACTCCTCTTTCGCTCTTTTTCTCTTTCTCTTCACACCCTTTCTATGTAAATGAAAACAACCCAACACTTTATTTCTCTTTTCTCTCTTGCACGCTCTCTGTAATTAAAAAACACTCAAGAACACTTCTCTACCTTTGTGTTGTAAGCAGAGGAGACAACCCAGATAAGCTTGCTGAAATCTAGGTTGAAGTGGCCCAACACAAATTTGCCACGTGGATATCTTATCGTTTAGGGAGAATCGAGGTTAAACCATTGGGTGAAGCACAAAACAGCTGCTGTTGAAAAACAATATTTTCGAAAAAACATGTGGGGCTAGTCGATCATTTGATCGATCGCTCCCAAGGGAAAATCACTGGTTGATCAAATGATCAATTGGTCTACCTTCAAAACCAAATCTTTCCGATGCTCGACCTCTCCCACATGAAAAATAAGTTTTTCATTCTCAAGGTCGGTCATCTACAGGACCTTTCCCACATGCCAAAGTACTTCCAAAACTGCTCTTCTCTCTCCTCCATTTTATTCTTTATCTTAATTTAATACTTCTTTTCTCTTAACTTTATATCCATACTTCAATTTTCTTCCGCGAAATTTGCTCTCTGTCTCAAATTTGTTTTATCTTAACTAATCTAACATTCCTATTAACTAAATTTTACTTCTTGATTTAATTTACACTACTGCAATAGAATTTCATAACTTAATTAATCCAACAATATCTCTATTTTAATTTTCATACTCATTTTTATTGTATTATATCAAGTGTAACGTACACTATTATCATGGAATGCATTTCCTTTTATCAAAACACATATTCCACAAAATTCTTCACATTCTACATAGAGGAATTTATTTGGGTATTACAATTGACTCAGTAACACATGGAGGATGATACTCCACAGTCGATGTATCTGCCCCCAACTCAATCATCTCACTTTACGTTGATGCCTGCGGAGATTTTCAACTGAATGTAAATAATTGAGGAGCAAGCAGAGAAGCCGCATCAAATGGTGTTTGATCAAGTTCGAAGAATGGAGGACCAACTTCTAAGGAGAGAGGAGCACCATCAAAGGAGTTAGAAATTACTATATAGTTATGGAAGTAGGAAAGACTAAATAACAAAGTTTATTTTATTGAACATAAAATAAAATAGGAATTATTAAGGAATTCGAAAAATTAAATATAATAGAATTTGTAAAAGAATAATGTGTAACCATGGTTAAGGAAGAAAGTTTAAATGTTGGGTTAGTTTAATATGTTGTGGACTTAAGGAAACAAGGGTTGGAATAATTGGACATAATAGAAGTCATTGGATCAAGTCTCGGACAACTACTATGATCTAACCGAATTGGATGGAAGGTTTTCGCGTAAGCATGGGGAGCTGTGGGAACATGGAAAGGAAATGAAGACTGTCGGATTAGACTCGGTGATGGAACGTGGAGCGTTCAATCCGATAGAAGATGCTCCATTAGAAGCCAGAGATTCCTTCATAAAGTGTTTTAGTTGTTGGGTTTAAAGGAGGAAATCAGGTGAAGTGTCAGCCATTAGATGATTTACACGGAGTGAGGATTTTAAGTTGAATAGTGTCCTTTTGGTATGGGATGCATTTTTGTGGAAGCGCTCATGTCTGCAATGAATAGTGGAAACGCTGTCGTTCGATTTAAGGAGCGCGAGATTTGAAGCTTGGAACATCGTCATTTGGTTTAATGAGTTAGTTTTACCAATACATTAGAACACGTGGTAGACAGTGAGCCTTTAGATTGGGGTTCTTGTAGAGGCATTGGGTTCCGTGGTAGTGTAGACGTGAGTATGAAGTTTTAGTTGACGTAGTGGTTGGCCATTGGACAAATGAGCTTTCGAGGACATTTCTTGCCGCAATTTAGGTGTCCGCTCATGCTCAGGAAATTTTAATTAAGCATATTAGTATCTAGAATCCTTTTTTGGCTAAGTTCTCATCTTTCTAAACCTCTTATCACAGTTTTCACAAGATCTTTATCCCACATAACCTTTGATCTGCCATCTATATAAACTACATGTTAAGGTTTGGAACTCATTCCTTCGACGACCACTTGGATTTCAAAAGAGAGAAACTATAGCTCTCGGTCTTCCCTTCTCTTTTCAAGCTGCTAAAGGTAAGCTAAGCTACTCATAGAGTATTTGTAGTAAATTCATGATGAAACCGAGAGATAATATTTCAAGTAGAGTGTTTATGTTTTCGGCCACTTTTTTGTTTTGTCCCACTCTCTGTTTCAATTAATGTTAAGGGTACTGCGAGTTTATTGAAAGAAAAAGGTTTCAAGTTCTATTGCGTAAGCAGGTAAGTGATGTTGATTGTGCTTAGCCTTTGGCCTACATCACAAAGACATTAGGGTATGGTATTTTGATGGATATTCTGTTTAGGATGCTCGTTTATTATTATGACCAAGGATGTGATATATGATGCTTTTTTGTTGTGTTTGTCTTGCTCTGAGGATGTGATGCTTTGTTGCTATGATTTATGTCTTGAACTAAGGATGTAATACATACTCTTTAGGTTTGATGCGATAGATGAAGTTTGAGGAATTGATGCTTTTTGTGTTAAGTTGAGGATGTGTATTGTTTGATGAGGTGGACCTAATGGTGTCGCTCTCCCTTAAACTGATTTCCCAAACAATCAGACTGTAAAATGAAAGAAAGGAAAAGAAACGACATGGTTTTACGTGTTGCATCTCATAGTCATCTTACATGTTGCATTTCATAGTCACGTTATATGTTACATATTTTATGTTATACATCTCTTGATGAGCGTTAGGCTCATAGGTAAACTTTGTGATGTAGATAATGATAGAGATTAAAGAGCATGATGAAAGGATTTGTTGATAAAGCAGTTGAAGAGGAATTCTCATGAGTGAAACTAGAGCATTGTCGAAGCAAAGTTGACTTGTGGGTGAGGATTAAAGGAAATATGAATTTAAATAGTGTAAACTCTTTGTCAAGAATTATGTTTATTATTGCTTGGATTTAAATAAAAATTTTTATAAATGTTTTTGGTAATTTTAAAAATGGGTTTTACTATATTTAGTTTCTAAATGAATTTTCGTAAAGACTTCCGCTGCATGGTTTTAAAGGAGCATGAAAATATATTTCATAAAGGTTGAATTTTACTAAGCTCTGATTTCAAATGAGATTTTCTTAAAGACTTGTGTGGTACATTTTTTAAAGGACCTGGTTTTCTACGAATATAATGTTTAAAAAAAAAAAAAAAGATTTAACGGTATGAGACGTTACAAGCAATCTCTCCACCAACCTCTTCAGCAACCGAACGCATAAAATGCTTATAAATTTTTTTAGTTTATACATAAAGTCTATTATTTACTTTATTTGTATACAACGTAATAACGTGTTTCAAATTTGTACAACGTTTGCTCTCAGACGCCAACCTTCTCATCCTACTGTGTTTACTAAGGTGCAACAGACAGTGGCTCTCATTCCTCCATTAACAAACGCATCAGGTGGAAAAAAGCCTCCACCACTTAATATTGTGCTCATGGTACGTCTTTGATTTGATTATATATGTGTTTGCACTTATTCAAACTTTATTATTCTAATGGTTTGAAAATATTCATTGCAGCCAGGTGAACTGATGGATATTTTTATGAAATTGGTTCGTGCAAATACCAAGAAAAACCTAGAGACATGTGCAATTCTTGCAGGGATTATGGTAGACTATTTCATTTTCTAACATTAAGTGTTTTGGACTGAATACTTAGGATATTTCACTTCCAGTTTTCATTTTTAGTTTCTAGATGAATACCACATCACTGATCTTATCTTTCTGAAGCAAAAAGCGACATCAGAGATGGTGAGAATTATGTTATGTTACATTAAGTAGTTTGAAGATTTTTTTTCATACTTATCTTTGCGTTGCGTTCTTTGTATGCAATGTAATATGTTCAACAAAGAAGAATACTTTAACGTTCAAATGGAAAAACTACTTATTACAATAGGGTGGACGTAAGTAAACTTCTCACTTTTACTTGTTGTACTTCATGTTTGAACAGTTGTAATGCATTGTTTACATTTTTGCTACACCCAAAGCTACTGTGTTTTTTGTCGTCCGTTGATCTGCATGCTCACTACCTTTACCAAGTGTTGTTGCCAGTAGTAATTGCAATCGTTGTAGCGCCAACAGACAAAGCAAGATATATTTTTTCACTTGTCTCAATTCATATTAGTTTCCACTTATATGCTGATTTTCCCTGTTCCATTTCAGCCCATACAACATATTTCAATGTACCAGTGGGGGTTTAGGGCTGCTATGAAATTATAAAGAGAGAGACTTCCACCCTCAAGCATATCTATGACATAAGGCTCCCTTGTACGCTTAAGGTTCCAACGTATACGTGGACCCAAAGTTATCCTTTGAAATCACTGATCTATGGAGGAACTCTCGCAAGAAGGTGGCATCGACGTAGTTTAGTTGGTGTGTAGGGATAATTTTTGTTTATTTACATAGTTAATTGCTTGAATTCCTGTTGAGAAAATATATGTTTAGATAATATCTATCTGTTTGAAATATCTATTTGAAATTTATTTGTTTGGAAAATAGTTGAGAACGTCATTGCTTGATTTGGTTTTGATAACACCACAGGGGGAGCGATTAAAACAATGGAAACTCGTCCAAAAATTTCTATTTTTTTAAAGAGAAAGGAAGAAACTTTGACCAGAAAACCAAATTATCCATTTTATTCATCGTCAACAATCAATTAACATATTTATTACAACAATTTAAGCAACATGTGCATTACAACGATCTATATAAGGCAGAGGAACTTTGACGTTCCACTGCGAAAAGCTAACATTCCGAGGGGGAAAGTATAATTTTCGTGGCGGAAGGTATACTTTCTGCCCCATAACATCATTTTCTGCAGCAGAACGTTGACGCTTACTCTGGTACTAAAATTACCCGAGGCTAGCAAATTCTAATATGTCTTGATTTCAGTCGCTCAGTCCAGAAGGTGTGTTTCCACATATGGATTTAAGCACTTTATCCAAAATTACATTTTCATACTAAACACTTCATATCTTATAATTCATCTATATTTTTCTCAATTCATACTTAATAACCCATTGTCAATTTCATTCATCATTAACAAACAATTTTATCATCAACAACAAACAATTAACATGTTCATTACAACAATTTAATGTACATGTGTATTACAACTATCTAATCTAGGTTAAGGTCCACATTTGTGTTTGTTTGTATTTGTGAACCTTGCACAATGTACTCTTGCATAACACATTGCAAATAAATTAACATAGTTAAAATAACATATGAAAACATAAACTTAATAATCTGTTCACCTGCGTCTTGAGAACTATGTTGGGAACTGTGAAACCCAAAAATGTGTTATGCGAGCTTCCTCTCTTGCCTCTGCCTCTAGACTTGCGGTTACTACATGCGCTTGACTTTACGATGTCTAGGCCTCCACCTTGACATGTGCGAGAATTGTGCCCCACACCCCCATACCAGCAACATGTCATGTTGAGATGTCTCATGGGTAGCACTATTTAGCTTGGGGCCTCGTCAACATCCCTTATTTTTTGTTTTCACGACCTTCTAAGACATCTCTTAAATGGCGGTCGCATAATTGGATCAAGTTTTGTCATAGGCCACATGATTTGTCCATTAACATGGTGGACAAAGTGGTAGTACATCCTTATGTATATTTCTCAGTGGTAGCACTGATGCACAAATTCTTCAGGAGATCTTCTCATAAAAATGCATGCACACACGAGATGCTAGTCAACTCCCATCAGTAACAGTTACAAGTACACTTGTCCAAATTAACAGAGTACTGTTCATTACCGTTGCTCACCTTAAACTAGTAAGCGCCTGCAAAAACATGACTCCAATTTCAACCTGCAAGTTGTAGTCTGACAATTCAATTCTTGATCTGCAGACACAAAAGGTCCGTCGACTGCACTATTTTTTAGTGTTTTTTAACGATCCTACATATGATGCCCTTTCTTATAATCTCAAACAAACTAAGAATCAGTTTGTCTTGAGCTAGTAGGACGCAGACATTGAAGGACTTTATGCAAGTTGTTCATGCTTATGTCGCACTTTGGGATCAAGTTGAAGACATGTTTCGACCAAAATCTCTTATATATTCCTCATAGATATGCGTGGGCTGTCTGGTCAAACAAAAATAGGTTTCTCATTTATTTCTCAAAATGAGGTGATGTTGTAGTCCTAGAGGCGCCCCACATTGCATCCTTGAATAATTTGCCTTTAAATTGTTTTAGGAAGTTTACATATAGGTGTTGGATGCAAAAACGATGCTCCGCTGACCCTATAATCTCTATGATAACTGGCACCAGTCCCTACAAAAATTAACAGTTTGAGTCAAACATTCATACACAACGCCTAACATAAACATAGACTGCAAAAGCAATCAACCATACCTTTTGTTGGTTGGAAATAATTGTCCATCCATTGCCGGACGAGGTGTTTAGATCACAAACAACAATTCTAAAAACCAACTCCATGAATCCCTACATTTTGCTTCAACCACTACTACAACAATCAGATAAATTCCATTGTTCCTATCAATACTGATAGCAGTGAGCAGCTGGCACGAACACAATCCCTTCAAGTGGCAACTATCCTAGCAAATAACTGGTATACCATAAGTTCAACAATCCCATCTTACATGCAAACAACACACATGCACATCATTTTAAAAGTTGGACTGTGTTAAAGATCAATTCTTTCTAGCAGAACACGCAGCGAGCTTCTAGGATTAGACCTCTGAATCTCCTCGCCATACGACCATATAAGCTTGCATTGTTCATTGTGATCCTCTTCATTCAGTTTTCTTTCTCGCCCTTCTGGCAAGGCAGTGGCAGAACAGCTTTCTATCTTTCTTGAGCAAGTGTGAATGTCGTTATAACTCTTTATTTGAAGCGTCAGTTAACCTTGCATTTTTTTAGGCGTGCATCCGCTAAGTGCATCCTTCCTGGCAGATGACCCTTAACCGATGAGAGTAACTATGCGTGAATTTTATCCCGTATCCATTTTTCAATGCATGATTCACTATTTCTTCTTTAATTTGGTTCAAATAACTATACTTCAGACACATACAAGCGAAAGAACATTCTGCTTGTGGTGGTCATTGAGTCCTACTATTGCCTATGTTTTCGTCATTGGATTTGCACAATAAACGGAGCTCCTCCTTGTCTAGAGTTATCGAGATGGAATGCACCACTATAGCAATAGGGGTGTGCAAAAGTCGGTTCGATTCGGTTTTAGAGTTGAATCAAAACCGAACAAAATTTTTTCAGTTTGCAAAAAAATGGAACTAAAACCAAACCGTTTAATAATCAAAACCAAACCAAAATATTTAGTTTAGTTTCGGTTCTACTCATTATAGGAAACAATATATTTTTTTTATTTTTATATATAAATATAAATTTAATTTTTGCAAATATAAATTTAACAAAAATAATTAAAAGTAAAAAAAAAATATTTACTTCGATTGAAATAAATATAAAATTCAATCACTACTTAATTCAATCAAGTAATCAAGTAGTAATCAATATATTTAATAATTAATTTGTATAATTAATTAATATATTTAATAATTAGGTATAATCTACTAATTGAATTATTAAATAATTAGTATAATTCAATAATTTTATTACTAATTAGATAATAATTTAATTACTAGTACAATTTAATAGCTTATTAGTTAATAATTCAATTATTATTTAAGTATTAATCAAATAATTTAGAATTTTGACAATTGTGGTACTTGAATTTTGAATGAAAAACATTTTATTTAATAATTTCTTAATAGTAGCCCTAAACCAAACCGCAACCTAGTTTTTTTTTTAAAATAAAAATTGTAAATGTATTGGTTCGGTTTAGTTAGTGTCGATTTTGAATAAGTCAAACTGAAAACAGAACTGATAACTTTGGTTTCTATAAAATAGGACCGAAGATCGGTTCCGAGGTGTCAAAATCGATCTGATCTAAACCAAATTGATATATTTTGGTTTGATTCACTAGTTCTAGTTCAGTTTTGAACACCCCTATATAGCAGTTTCATCTCTAAATACACAAACATTATGTGCCAAGATTGTCGACATGGGCTCCACTTCCAATGCGCAGTCAACGGATTTCTGGTCACTCCCACACGCCATTGATGAGAAACAATTACTAACACTTCAACTTTGTCTAGATTCGGTACATATCAGCTATCAGAAAGCTCTAGGGTTTAATAATTGCTATGAAAATCACTGAGGCAATCGCTCTGAGTGTAATGTGAATTTATATAAGTCAAAAAAATGATGTTTTTCCGCAGTGGAATGATGTCATTCCATAGGGGAAAGTATGACGTTCCACATGGTGGAATGACAGATAAAGGAAAATGTCGTAATAACATTCCAAGGAGGAAATTTGATGTTCTGTGGCGAAACATCATACTTTCCGTGGAGAAAAGTGTAATGTTCCGCCACGGAACAACAAACTATAAGCTGTATATTTAGTAGTGACATTCCACAAAGGAATGTATATGGTTCCTCTGCGGAACAAAATTTAAATGTTTAACGAAAAATGTGATAGCGATATTTGCAGCGTCTATTTTTCATAGTTCAGCGATTAAATTGTTAGCAAAAATACGTTAGTGGTTGACTTGTCATTGATCATAAAGTACAGTGGTTGATTTGTTAATTTTCCTAATTTTTTTGTAAACAGACATTACTAGGTGGCTTTGAAAAATATGTAAACCATGGAACAAACCCACCTTATAATGACTCCACAAAAATTATAATTTGTGTATGTAATCCTCTGCCTCAACAAGAGGTTGCAAGCCGGGTTTGGAAAGAAAATTCTCTCCATGCTCGACTTGAGTCTGTTTTCATTTAGGCGAGCTGATTCATTGGCTTTGATTGATAGGCCTCTTATGGGCTTCTAACGTTTTTTGAGAGGCTCCAACAAATTCTGACAAGACCCTCAATAAATTTTAATAGGTTCCTATGGATACCACGTGATTCTGATGGGCTTGACTTTGGATCACCCTTTGGGGGGTCGTCACATTCTTGGTAATGTGTCACGAGGACCAACTACTTGATCAATAGCTAAAGGAGTGACTAACAATTTTTATCCTTATTACTTTGTAGGAATTGAAAGAAGAAGATGAGAAAAATGTATATGGATCACTTGAAGATAAGATCAAGAAATGAAGTTATTTTGTAACTTGGAAGTTTAAACACCTTTTTTATGACCAAAAACACTTTCCAATAATATCTATAATTTTTTTAAATAAAAAAGTAATTTTTATAAAAATTATAATAACATTTCAAAATAAAGTCATTACAAAATTTGAAGATCATTCGTTATGTTAAAACTACTACGTATAGATAAATCAAATTCTGCCAGAACATCGACCCAAGTAAAGTTGTGGTTGTTAGACATTTAGTCTTTTATTTTGTGCCTGGTTGTCCTAGTTTCTAACGGATATCTAAGGCCTCTTTAGGAAAATTTTTAGGGAGTTTTCTGGCATCAAATTTGAGTAGAAAGCTTCAGCCTCCTTTGTTTTCTAACAACCATTTCCGATTGATTGTTCCAACTTGTTGGCTTCTGTGCTATTTACTGATTTTTGTGAGTAGTTAAAGTGAGGATTGTTCTAGCACAACTCTCTCATGTCTTTCTTGAAGAGAATCATCAAATAACGCTTTGACTCCACCATTTGGTCTTGTTTTATCTATTCCGAAGTTGGCCATGAAACTGCCAAAATTTCTTTACCCAATTTTGCAAGATCTTTCACCATTTAGTTATCATCTATCTTTCCCTCTCTATTTTGGCACTCCAATCGTTAAAACCTTCACTAGCTGATTTCATTTAGCCTCTCCACTTGGTTTGTGCATCACGGTCACCCAAGCCTGATCAGGCCCAAGTTGGGCCTCTTGACTCCATCCAATCAAACTTAGCCTTGTTTGATGTCGACCCTAGCATACACCTTTGTATCATTTCAAGTGTTCAGTTGCAAAAAAAGAACACTTAGAAATCTCACACCTAATTTGTACAAGAAATATTAATACTTAGTATCACAAACTTTTTTTTTTTTTTTTTATTACTACTTAATTTTATTCCAATAATTCATCTTTCATTTACTTTCATTAGTGTCATCTGTAGGTATTATTCAAGAGGGTTAGGCTGATCTAGAAAAATTTAGGTTCATCAAGTTTTAAGTGCTCAAACTCTTCCTGGCCAAGGGTGATGCTCAATTCCTTACTGAGCAAGCACTTGGGTACTTGGACTTCTTTCAAGAATGCAAGATTTATAAAATCCCAATGATTGAAAATGAGCATTTTTCAATCACTTCAAAGTTAAGTCATCATGGAACAAGTTGGGTCAACTTGGACGCTCAATTGTAACCCAAGTATGGCCTAAACCAAATTTGTGGTCCAAGGTTTGCTAGTCATACCTTAGACCTAGGGATGGGCAGAATCGAACTAAGACCGATGAATCGAATTGAAATCGATCAATTGGGGTTAATTTAGAAAACTCTAAAATGGATTTTCGGTTCAATTTGGTAAGAACCGAAGTTTTAGGTGTCTTTTGCAAAATCGACAATAACTGAATCGTGCCAATGAAATTTACAAAATAAGAAAAAATCACATAACTAAATCAGCCAGGGAGAATCAATTTGCTCTTTGACTCGGGCCCCTGGCTGCGTGTGTGGCTTAAGAATTGCAGCCCGGGAGTGAAACAGAGTCAGAAACTCTCCCTTCGGCTTCTAGTTCAGGACTTCCAGTTTCGCTGTAGGTCGATGTCGACTCACATCGCTTGACGCTCACTCCCTCTTGCCTTGTGTCGCTTGCTGCTTGCCTCTTGATGGTCAGTGCTCACGTGTTATGATTGCATGTCGCTCCCTCTTGATCTCAGCTCTTGCGTCACTCAGTGGTCACTGGCAGTGCTACTACTCACGACTGCACGTCATCGGTCGATCCCTCTCGCCTCTTAGTCTCAGCTTTTGTGTCGCTCGATGGTCAGTGCTCACACAATCAGACTCTTGGTTAGTCGGACTCTAGTCTCAAGTATGGCCTCTCGGCTTTAAAACTATTGAAAATAAATTGGTTTAATTTTTGATTATGTTGAATTGAAATTGTTGATTATTGGTTTAATTGTTGATTCTGTTGAATTTAAATTGCTGAAAATGTTGAAATTGTTGAAATTAATTTAATTGTTGGAATAAAATTATTGAAATGAAATTGTTCATTCAGTGTAATTTATTGCAATAAAATTATTGAAAGTGTTGAATTTGGTTTAATTGTTGATTTTATATTAGGTTTAATTGTTGAAATTTATATTTTTATATTTTTACATGAAAATAGAGAGAATAAGTATTAGAATGAAAAAATATATTTTTCAATTTATATTATTTTGATATATAAAATTAAAAAAAATTGTACAATTCGATTGAGGTTCAATTTGGTTATGGTCTAACTGCAAATTGCACGCCCCTGTTCGAACCACCAAGTTGACTTAGGCTGACCTGTAGACGGGCTATTTTTCTTTCAGTGTCATGACTTCCCTTACCGAATCTTTAGCACTGTAGATTTGCTAATAAGGCCGCACCACTTACCCTTTACTCAAAGTGGGATTACTGAAGAACATTTTTGAGGACAGTCCACTTATAAAAAAAACAGGGATAGATTAGACCTAGTCAAAGGTCATGATCTCATAATTTCGCCTCTGGAGTCCTTGATGGACCATTGTTAAGGGCTCCACTTGGTTTTGGTTTTTTATGTTGAGATCCAATGCAAACCATGCTAGATAAATAATTGTTTCACATATTAACGAAGGAGGCATGAGTTCTGAGGAAACACAGCCACTTGGAAGTTTCTTATCAAAGAAAGCTTTGACTTGGCAATTGGCACGATCAATGACTGGCCGTACATGTCACATTTGAGCACATTCTGATTTGATTGTTGTGTACGAAATGTTGTCCAACAAAAAGTGAATTTTCTGATGATGTGACGACAAACTTTTAGCCAATCATTATCAAACGTCACTTTTGTCTTTTCTCTACAACTTAAATTTAGGATAAATGATAAATCAACCTTCCAAATTTGAGATCAATGACAAGTTAATCATTATATTATTTTTTCTAACAAGTTAATCACTCACGTATGTTAAAATAATAAATCCAATATCATGTAAATATTTACCATTAAAAAGTTTGGTGCCAACGTCCGAACGTCGGAACGCCCAGCTCCGGCGTTCTGAATTCAGAACGCCCAACACCGGGCATTCTAAAGAATTCAGAAGGCGAAATTGCGGTGTCTGGTGAGAAGATTAAAACCGAATAACTCCATCACTTACAATCACTATAAGTACTAAGTGACACGTCTCTCTCTCTCTCTCTAAGAACGTCGCAAAGCTAAGAAGAGCAAGTTGTCTTGTAGCGAAGGCAGAACATTAAATTGAAAGATATAATCAGATATATCCGTTTCCAATATCCATCATCGCATCTGCACCTTAAAATTTTGATGAGTTACAAATTACACAAAATGCTGGCAAATAAAAAAAAATGGTTGGCCTTTGTTATTTTGTCCCTCTCATAGTTACGCTCACAGCAAGGAGAGTAGAGAGAGAAGGGAGAGGAGTGAGAGAGAACAGAGACGAAGAAAACAAAGAAAAGACCCTGTTTTTACGCGATCTCTCGGTTACGTGGTCTCTCGCTTCAGGAGAGACTACGTTTTTACGCAGTCTCTCTGCAAGAGGAGAGACCGCGTAAAAACACGGTCTCTCGCGTCAAGTGAGACCACGTAAGGCAAGTGGGACTAATAGAATTGTGGTTGTCGCTTGTTTGTAGAAAACAAAAACGAAGCAATTCATTCCGCCATTAAAAGCTGCTTTGGAGAGCAGGAACATTCCAGCATAGATTGCTTGAATGATGATCACAGCAAAGTAAGATTTCTTTTCTTCCATTGAAGAAAACCCAAGTTGGTAACTTCAATGGATTGAATTGATAATCTTCAGTTCTTTCTTTTTGGTTCAGGAAAAATGCCCCTCCGCTTCCACTCTTTCATAAATTTGTTGGTTTCCTAATTCTAGATTTTTATAATGTAGTGGCTGTGGCTGTTTCATCTAATTAGTATGAGGCAGTGGTGAGAAACATAAATCCAAATCCAAGAATTTTTCATCAGTCGATCTTGAGCAATCCTGCTCTGCTAGTATTATGCTTCTCAATTTGGTGCTCCATGTTACTCTTCATAGAAATTATGAAATCTATTTGCTTTTGTGGTTCTGATGGCACTCTCTGACCTTCTCCTTAAGCTAAATTTTAATGATAAACTTTAATTCTTGTTTGGTTTTTTGGACATCTAGTAGCGGATAAAATAATAGGGGGACCACATTAAAGATTTAAATGGAGAGTTCTACCATCTTTCAAATGGCCTCAATCTTTTTGTTTTGTATTGATATGATCCTGAAAAACTGAGACTCTAATTAAATGACAGGGTTGCCTCTGCGATCTTTGTAATTTATACAGATTTTAGATCTGCAGAGCTCTTTTCCCTTTTTCTGTTAAACAGTTATTTGCTTACAATTTCTCAGAAGTATACAACTGTTTTCATATTATAAACGAGTGATAACTGTTTGCATATCCTTGCAGAAAGACATTTTGTTGATATGTTCAAATGCAATGCAATATAATGCACCGGATACCATATTCTTCCGTCAGGTTTGCTCATATTTGAACGTATACTCTTTTCTCACTGATTAATTGTGCATGAAAGTCCTTTACTTTTTAGGCACGAGCTATACAAGAACTTGCAAAAAAGGATTTCCACAATCTTCGACAAGACAGCGATGATGATGTTGAACCTGAACCAGAAGCTGCAAAGAG
This sequence comes from Begonia loranthoides, assembly GCA_022433065.1. Taxonomy (NCBI): domain Eukaryota; kingdom Viridiplantae; phylum Streptophyta; class Magnoliopsida; order Cucurbitales; family Begoniaceae; genus Begonia; species Begonia loranthoides. The sequence goes on along the minus strand of CM039472.1, from coordinate 7,934,023 downwards.
AGGCAGACCACCTGCAAAAAATCCAAAGAAGCCACATGATAGGCCTTCATTAGAGTGTGTTAGGAGTCACGGTCTCTCCTGACTCGAGAGACTGCGTTTTACGTGGTCTCTGGGCAAGATGAGAGATTGCGTAAAAACGCGGTCTCTCCTGACTCGAGAGACCGCGTAAACGCGGTCTCTCCTCTTGCCCAGAGACTACGTAAAAATGCGGTCTGTCGAGTCAGGAGAGAGAGGGAGGGAGAGAGAGAGAGAGAGAGAGAGACCGCACAAACTGAGAAGCCGCACAGAAACCGCATTTTACGTGGTCTCTCCTGACTCGAGAGACCGCGTTTTTACGCAGTCTCTGGGCAAGAGGAGAGACCGCGTAAAAACGCGGTCTCTCGAGTGAGGAGAGACTGCGTTTTTACGCGGTCTCTCATCTTGCCCAGAGACCACATAAAACGCGGTCTCTCGAGTCAGGAGAGACCGTGTTTTTTCGCAGTCTCTCCTCTTGCCTAGAGACTGCGTAAAAACGCGGTCTCTCCTGACTCGACAGACCGTGTTTTTACGCGGTCTCTCATCTTGCCCAGAGACTGCGTAAAACGTGGTCTTTGGTGACGCGAGAGACCACGTTTTATGCGGTCAGTGCCTTTTTTTTTTTTTTTTTTGTAGTTTTAGTGTGAGACACGTGTCTGCCGTCAACTTAGTAACGGAGAAAGTTACAGCGATGTGGGATTTGTTATTTTCGCATACTTCAATGGTAAACTTGTTAAAAAAAATATCATAGTAGTTGACTTGTCATTGACCTCAAACCACAATGGTTGATTTGTCATTTACCCTTAAATTTACTAGAAGAACTAGGCTTAAAATGTTTAACGGGGCATCTGAATATTTGATCTTGATTAATGCATGTCATAAATAGTAGGCTTGTATGTGATCAAGTGGATGAAGAGGGAGAGACAATCCGATGATAGTTCTTAGTTCAGGAGAAATATTCTGTATTGATTGATATATTCATTATACAAAGTACATTCCCTTTATAGATGTTAGAGAATGTTGTACACTATAATTCTATAAAAAAAATAATGAATTAGTACTAAGCATAATTATAAGGATATAGTAACATCCCTTCGCAATCTTAAGGGAAAAAAACAAAGATTGAATTAAGACAAAAAAAACTTTGAAATTGGAAAAGGTTTAGTCAGCCTATCTACACTTTAGTGGAGGAAAGAGTAAACTGTACTGAAAATTCCTTGTGACATACTTTGTTACGAACAAAGTGGCAATTAATTTCTACATGTTTTGATTTGAAATGAAGAACAGGATTAGATGCCATATACGTGACACTAATATTGTCACAATAAATGAGAAGACTGACATTAGCTATAATACCAAGTTCATGCAATAAAAATTGGATCCAAATAACCTCTAAGGTGCCATTTGCAACACTTTGATATTCAGGTTCAGTGCTTGATTGAGAAACTTCTTTTTGTTTTGTTGAAGACCAGGATATCAAATTCAGACCAATGAAAACACAAAAGGAACTAGTGTTGCATCTATCATCTAAACAGAATGCTCAATTCGACATCTCTAAAATAGCGAACGTCCAGCATAGAAGAGGTGTGAAATGATAGAGAATGAAAACAACTACCTTGCAAGTAGCGAAGAATACATTTCAAAGCTTGCCAATGTTGATTAGTTGGGGAGTGCATGAACTTGCAAACTTTGTTTACAGCAAAAGCTATGTAAAACCCATGAAATTTTTAATAATAAATTTCATGTGTAAATGTTTCGCATTACAATCGGTCATGACATTGAAAAGTTGACTCAAACTACCGCGTAGCAAACACGTGTGAAAATTTGTTCAAAAGGTAAAAATTGGAAATTTACGAGTGGTAAGTTAGTTAATGATGTGATTCAAGAATCCATTAAGAGCCAAGTCATGACCAAAGGGCAAGATCCAATGCAAAATATCGGAGGACCAATGACAAGATCAAGGACAAAGAAGATGTACAAAATCTAAATATTTTTATCAAGGAAATATAAGGTAAAGAGCCATCAAACGACAAGCAAAGACCTATGATGATGTTAAGTATTAAGGAAGAAGCAATGGAGGACCAAGGAAGCATGTAAAGCAAACATGTGTTGCTAAATTGGAAAAGGATCCCAGTAGAGCGCACCAGCCCTTGCTATAATGCACCGCGAGGATCACAATAATTAAATTATGAACCACAATAATCAGATTTCTAAAATCTAGACTGGATGCAGAATCAAAATCAACAAAATCACAGCAAAACCAGAATCACACTTTGAATCAAGCAATCACTACAATTAGAAATAATAAGATTTACCTTCATTTTACCTTCACTGGAGTTCAAGGTTGAGGGGCCGAGGGTGACTGGGCGAGAGGTGATTGGCATGGGTTGAGGGCGACTGGGTGAGAGTTGAAGCAGAGCAGCGACTAGTCTAGTGATTAGGAGCTCGAGATTCGTCTATGTCTTATGCAATTTGGAGCTCGAGCAACTAGTCTAGTGGTCAGGGAACCGAAGACGAAGCGAACGAAAAAGATTTGAAAACAAACTACGAAGAAGATCAAACACTCACAGCGAATAGCGATGACTGGCGATACAAGGGATGGGGACTGAAGGTCTGGAGAGTGGAGACAAGAAGAGGAAGACTCAATGGCAGAATGAATCGGGGATCAGGAACACAGAGAAGAACTGAAGAACAACCCTAAATTGGATACATGGTTCAGTTTCAGTTTTGAGAAACCAAAATCGAAAACCAAATTGAAACAACTCAGTTACCAAAAGGAACCGAACTTCGGTTTTTAGGTGTGCAAATCAAACCAAAATCGAACTGAATAGACTAGTTCCATTTTGGTTCTTTGTTTTCAGTTCGGTTTGCACACCCCTAATTCATTTGTTCATAATATTTTTTAAAACGTGTGAAAGGAAAACAAATGCCATAGCGGAAGCAATTCAAAATTCAAAGATCCATTTGTCATATTAAAACCATTAAAACATTCTTAACAAAATTCTTATAATTTACACTTTAAACACATTTTGGTGAGTCACAACCCATAGGTCAAAATGCGATAGGTAATGAAAGCGCTCATCATGGCCATGCTCCTCCAAATGTAGTTTTTTTTTTCTTTTCATCACTCTATATGTACATCATTTGGATCCAATCTGCAAAGACGCTGATTGATCCCTCTTCACCAGCCGATCGACCAGAATACAATTTGTATAAACGTAGGTTGTTCACCGATCGACCACCCAAAATCCTTATTTTCTAATTTGTATTGAAGCCAATTGACGCCCATATTCTTGATCAAATGGTTTATCCACCCGAGAGCTTCTAAATCTATATTTTATGTTTAGCCAGTTGATCAACTCTCACCTTAATTGACTGCTTTCTTCTTTAAGGGTTCATAACCCTTTGAACCTTCACTCCTTTTTATGCCCTAAAACAAAGTTCTCAAATACACACCACATAACATAATTCCTGATAGAATCCATTCATAAATCACTATATTCAAACACATTTCATTTATCAAAGCATACAAGACACCTAATTCTTTGCATTGAACATATAGAGATTTTCTGTGTATTACATTTGTTGAGGTTCTTAGATGAGTCGTTTACACATCGGTTGAGTTCTTAGAATGATATAGGACCCTTCCACCTATTTCTTGGAAATCATTGATGGGAATGTTTTTCCTCTAATGTCTTTTAGGCTCGGATGAGTTTGTGGACTTCGAGCCTGTACTTGAGGTTGCTTCTCATTCAGATAAAAGGAGAGACTATCGTCGAGATAGGGGTTTTATACCTACATTCTTTGCTTTTGCATACCATAGTTTTTAAAACTAATATTTTGTCGATTGTCACATATGAAAAAACCGACGGGGTCTATTTGACAGCACATCTGATTTTATTATACTTATTGATGGACTACAAGGTCCAATCACAAAAATAAGGGCTCAAATACTTATTAACACCTATCTTTATAACTATTTGGAAGGTGGTTCAATTATTGCCCAAATGGAGGAACTTCTAACCCATGAAGACCAAGGGAAGCCCAAGTACATTCTATTATGGAAAGAAGCACCAAAAGACAAGCTAGAAGGGTAAGAAAGGCCAAAGGAAATAGAGATAAGGAAACCTTCCTTGATCGGCCAGAAGCAAGTGGACAAAGGAGGACCTATTATGCTTGGTTATGGCAAACCTCAAGGTGGAAAAATTAAAGAGGAGATAGCTACCAAAAAGTCACCATTTCATGGAGCCAAAGCTAGCAAAGAATAATATAATAATCACTTTAGAAAGTTACTAAATTTGTAGTATAGTAATTGACTATATGGAACCGAATACCTAGTGTGTTTTCTATTCTTTGCTTTGTAATTGGTTATATAAAGCCCCCTAGTGCATGTGTTTTGGACATTAAAGTTTGATTAACAAAAGTTTTTGGTTTCTTTCAAAATTTTCGTGATTCCTTTTTAAACACTTTGGTGAGTTGCATCCAAAGTCATCTTTGTGTGAGTAGCATCACAAGATTGGGCTTACTTGGAGTTGAGTAAGTTCTCTTATTGGTATCTGCATCTTTACTCATTGGAAGAAGGTTGTGTGAAGAGGTGTCCAACCATCAAGATACATTTCCATCAACAAGTCATCCACACAGGCGTATTAGTGCATATACTTACTATTTCTGGCAACTCAAGTTCTCTCAAGCATATTTCCTAATCTGTGGTGGATATTTCCATGATTCTTGAAGGAGATCTTTCTTTATTCATCAAAAGAGGCACATCCTAAATTTCAGCTCAAAAGCTTCTAAAACATGGAGTTGGTGGCAATTTAAGGTAACTTGAAGGACTAGTCGTTCACCTTCACCGTTGACGATCAACCACTCTAGAAAACGATTGCCACTGTAATATTTTGTTTCGTTGTTGATCAACCACTATTTCAAATTCAATTTGGCTTATCATTCCTGGTTGATCTTCGCTTGTGTTTTTCCAATCTTGATCAACCTCCTCGCCTCTTCTTCAGAGCATCTGGTTGATCATCACTTCTTCAGCACCAATTGATCAACTTCTTCAAAACTCATACATCAACATGTTATACTCTTTATTCTCCTTCTACTGGTACATCACTTATGTACGAGAGTTTTACACGTTTATTTACGTGTGTATAATTTTCATGGTATGTGATATCTAGTTTTGGGAGATGAACCCTCTTGATACTTTGGAAGGTCTCAGTACCAGAATATCACGAGGCTATTCTTGATACGTCTCTTGTTGTGTGGAGATGGATGTTTGTGCATTGTGTGAAAAATGAGATTAGGAAGGTGTTGACACTTCCTTGGATTTCAAACCCCTAAACCTGATCAGGGTATACTGTATAATGAGTTTGTCAGTGTTGAGCTTAGCTCGTCATCAAACTCGGGTGATAATACGAGTTGTGTCGGCGCTAAGCTTTGGCTTGTCAGCAAACTTGGGATGACGAGCTGGGTCTCTAGACTACCGTTGAATTCTTTCAAACTCGTGAGGTACTGCACGTGACGGTAGTGTAGCGACCTATTTTTCCTTTACTGAAAACATTAAGATCTTGATGCACTAGCAGAAGGAATAAAGAAATAACCTGTAAATATGTTGACGAAAGATGATTAAGTGTTGAGGTATGTTGATCAATTGGATTCGACAATGTTTAGGAGTGGCGGTCTATCAAAGGCAAGTGGAGATCGACTGGGATTGATCAGCCACAAGTGGAAGAGGAATTAACGGTCGAGCAACAACACGCAGAATCAATACAGTGGCAAATGATTTCTCTGTCGGTCGATCTTCAACGGTGAAGGTGATCGACTGGGTCTTCAAGCTTCCTTATTTTTTTGCAAAACTCAAAATGAAAAGCCCAACTTTGGAAGTCAATAACTCCCATGTTTTAGAAACTTTTAAGCTAAAATTTGGAACACACCTTTTTGAATGAATAAAGAAAGAATTCCTTCAAGAATAATGGAAAGAACCTCCATGGATTATTAAATATGCTGGAAAGATCTCAAGTGGTCAGAAACAACAAGTAGTGTGGCTTACAACTCCCTTTTGGATGACTTTGTGGATGAAAACCTTCTTGTTGGTTGGACACCTCTTCACATAACATTCCTCCAAGGAGTAGGGATGCAGATGCCACTAAGAAAACTTACTCAACTTCAAGTAAGCCCAAGTTTGTGATGCAATTCACACAAGGATGACTTTGGATGCCACTCACCAAAATGTTTGAAAAAGGAACCACTCCAATTTTGATAGAAAGCAAGAGCTTTTATTAATCAAACTTGAATGCCTAAAACACAAGCACTAGAGGGCTTTATATACCCAATTACAAAGTATAGAATATGAAACAACATAATAGAAAACACACTAGGTATTCAGTTCCGTATGGCCGATTACTATATTACGAATTCAGTAACTTTCTAAATTGATTATTAAATTATTCTTTCATGGCTTTAGCTCCACGAAATGGTGACTTTTTGGCAGCTATCTCCTCTTCAATTTCACCACTTGGATGGTTGCCATAACAAACCATAATCAGCCCTCCTTTGTCCACTTGCTTTTGGCGGATTAAGGAAGGTTTCCTTATCTCTATTTCTTTTGGTCTTTCTTGCCCTTCAATCTTATATTCTTAGGCTTCTTTCCATAGCAATAAGTGCATGGACTTCCCTTGGTCTTCATGGGTTGGAGGCTCCACCATTTGGGCCAAAATTGAGTCACCTTCCCAATAGTTGAAAATTTAGGTGTTAATTAGTTTTTAGGTCCTTACTCTTGTGATTGAACCTTGTAGTCCATTATCCTCTCTGAGTTTTTGAGGATTTGACCTTAAATCATCTTCAAGTGAGATAGGTTTTGTACATTGAAAGTGGCTGACACCTCATATTCTCCTGGAAGCTCTATTTTGTAGGCATTGTTGTTGATTCTCTCCAACTCCTTGAATGGACCATTAGCTTTAGGATTGAGTTTGGACTTCCTTTGTCGGGAGAATATTTCCTTGTGTAGATGAAGCCAAACCAAGTCACCTTCATTGAATATTACTTCTTTCTTTCTATAGTTGACCGCCTTTGCATGAGCTTCATTCTTCTTTTCTATAGTTCTTCTTTGCTCCGTCAACTTTATCAAGTTCTTTGCCTGATAAGGCCACAAGATCCATATGAGTGTGAGGGTTCAATTCATATACTATTTCGAAAGGAGTTCTATGAGTACTCCGGTGCACACTCCTATTGAAACGACCTGGATTTTCGTCACTTTTTGAAAATGCGTTAAAATTTGAGAAAATGTGTCAAAGCGCGCCTAATCTAGACAGCTACCAACCATTCGTAAAAAATCATTATAAAAATCCAATTTAATGAAATTATGCGGAAGCGTTAAAAACAAATCATTCATTTTAAAACGTTGCGTAAAACATTTGTAGAAGCGTTAATAAAATGCTTTAACGAAATAACAAAAAATTAAATTGCAATTACAATTTAGAAAACTTAATTAATTAATTTACAACTCGATTATATCTTACTACCCGTAGCATGGCTGACCATAAGCTCACGCGTGCAAATCCTTCATCAACTGCTTCTATTCTGACACTATCTTCTCCTGCGGGTACCTACACCACGAGTAAACTGTAAGCCTAAAAAGGCTTAGTAAGGAAAGGGTTAACAATAAAAGTAGAATTTAATTATATTTATTAACCTAGATGATTTAAACGTGCGTGTTGGTTAAATTATTCTAACCTAATCGATTAGTCAATTCATACCCGATTAATATCTACAGACAACCAAACTAATAATATGAACAGAGCTATCAACTAAGCAACCATCAACTAATCCTAAAACTAGTAGGGAGCCAACAACAATAAAATCACAAACTAGGTCTACAGAGCACTCACAAATCCATAAAACCAATCCAGTTTGTCCGCTACTAAACTAACAACAACAAATTCATGTAAAATAGCTATACACAGAACATGCAGAGTATCAAATACAGAACATTCGACAAATGAACATATAAACACAATCCAGAGAACATACTGAGCACTATCCATACAATCCAGAGAACTACACACAATTATCCAGCAGAGAAATCACCAACAGAGAAACTAACGACAGAAATCATCAAACCATACACAACGCACACACACATACTCGTGGGTGCACGCACACATACTCGTGGGTAGGGCTTAGACGGCTAGACACACCCAATTCTTACCGAAGTGAAGACACCAAAATAGGGACAACGGACTCCACGACACCCAGCTCACATGGCAGCAGCTCCAGCTCCTGGACATGGACAACAACATCAACTTCAATGAGGACAGCTCCCCAACTTCACCATTACTTCATCACACTCTCACACAAACCTCACACTCGGCTACAAATTTTTCTCACGGCTGAATATAAGGACAATGACAAATGAAATGATTAACAATCTATCCTACTTATACAGATGACAAATTTGAAATGCAAAACTGCTTAACTCATGATTCTAGTCACTGAGGCTGATATTTCGGATCGAGCTCCATGCCATTGCCATTCAGCTTTCTTCCAAACCGCCAGATACGAATCACTGAAACAGATCGGATGAATCAAACCAGAGCTGGACCGGACCAGTGAAGCTGCCCAATGCGAACCAAAGTCCTGTCCAGCTGTTCAAGCCATCGCCGAATGCTCCCTATGGACGTCCGATTAACAAAAAATGGAAGAGGAGAGAAATTGATCCGACCTACCTTGACCAATTACTGGAAAAGACCGCCCGCAGAAGCCTCGAAGCCGAAAATCGCCGTCTGGAAGTCTCGGTCACGAGCCCTAATTGCGAACCGCTGTGACTCGCTGCTACGCCTGGCCTGGACGTCACGTACGCCGAAAGCCCACCTCGTCGCGGTTGCCGTTACCTTTGTCGCTCATCGCCTCTCGTCCGATTGGCACTCTCGGGCTCTCTTCTCTCTTCCTCCCGTCTCTCGCTTCTGCCTGTGAAGAAATGGCCAAAGGCCATTTCTTTTTCTCTCCCAACCGGTTCACTTAGTGAACCAATTCAAATGGCGTGAACCGGTTCGACTGAAGCGGTTCATTCCTTCCCATTCACTTATTTTAACCCTTTTTAATTTTTAATCCATTTTAATCATTCCCTAATAAATCCCTAATTTAATATAAACCCAATTAACCCCACTTAAATAATAATTTCCACTTAATTAATATTAATTATCGTCCAATGAATTTTTTGGTAAATAAAAAAATATAACGGATGTGTCATTTGTAATACCCTGATAATTAAATAATTATCCACTTAAAAAGTCAGGGTGTTACACCTATTATATGCGAACTCGATGAATGGTAGGTGAAATTCCCAATTCGTCAATCTCCCATTTAGCATGCTCCTCAAAAGTGCTCCCAATGTTCTGTTTGAAAGATCAAAATAACCTAATCGAGTCGAGTTATGTCAGGCC
>CM039472.1:7863442-7924193 GCA_022433065.1 Begonia loranthoides | reverse complement strand
GTTTATTAGGTTTTAAAACTTTTTCATGCGATTATTAATTTCTCTAACCTTAAGTGATTTATCTCAATTATGTAAACAAATAAAGCACAAGTATAAATAGAAAGAGTTAGAGTATCGACACCGATGTGTTTGCGTGGTTTGGCAAATTTGGCCTACGTCCGCGCTCCAAGCTTTCCTCTTAGAGATCCTTACTATCCTAATCTCTAGATTGACGAAGTTTGACTTTCAGGTGTCAAACAAATATTTTACAAACAGATTCAGAGGGAGTTACCCTTCTAGTTCGATTACAACAATCATAGAATTGAATCTCACACTTTACAATTGACCTCGCAAATAATGAATTTCAATTTATGTAAGTGAGGGTTGAGTATTCGCACTCTTTTCATAAGCTAGAAATCAAGTAGAAAATTTGACAGCGTTTCAGTACGATTCTCACTTGGTGCCTTTAGCCTCGGAGTGACTTCTATTTATAGATTTGGGTGAATTTGGTTGACTACTTTCTTTTTGGTCGATCACATCCGATCGTTGGAAACTAGCCGTTGCATTGTTCATCACTTTTTTTGTCAACCACTTTCTCCATGCTCGACCACTTTGTCGACCGAAACTCCTTGGAGCACTCTATATTGAATTTCGGTAGAACATGTTGACCAGGTACTCGACTGCTTGCTCGACCAAAAGATCTCGTAGAAATCTGTATACAATTTTGGTCACCGTCTTCAACTACATCGTTGACCGCGTGCTCGTCTAAAAACCTTCATAGTAATCTGTATACAATTTTAGTCTCCATCTTCAACCACATCGTTGACAACATGCTCATTTGAAAACCTTCAAAGTAATCTATATTGTTTTTCGGTCGTTCCCGTTGATCGCGTTTTCATCCACTTGCTCGACCAAAAATTCTGGGTGTAATCTGTATTGTTTTTTGGTCGTTCCTGTCGATCGCTTACTCGACCATGTCCTCGACCACAACCATTGTAGAATGAATTTGGTCGATCAGATTCTCCATCTTGCTTGACCTTGTCACTTCAATTTGCACTCATTGAATTCTTTAAGTCCCAATAATTGTACCTTAAACTACAAGGACTTAAATAAACTTGTTAGACAACATTAATATCCTAATTAAGAGTATTTCCAACTTAATATTAATATAAGTATTATGTTTGTGTACTTACTAAATTCATTCAATAAATAACTTATAAATACCATCATCATAATCATCATTAAAACAAATACGCCTAACAACACTTAGGCTAACACGGTTGACAACCTCGGTTTAACCATGGGTTGGGGATGGAATGATGTACTAAATAGTAGCTTGGTCCTTAATCTCTTCCAAAGGCTTCTCCAAAAGGTGCTAAGAAATTAAGTGTCACGGTCAGAAACAATGAAACAATAAATCCCATGCAATCACACCACTTCTTTGAAAAACATATTGGCCACATAAATAACATCATACAACTTTGAGCATGCAATAAAGTGAGCCATCTTGGAGAATCTATCAACAACGACCATGATTGAATCTTTTGATCTTGATGTGCGAGGTAATCCCAAGATGAAATCTATGCTAACCTTAACCCATGGATGTGTTGGAATCAGTAAATGTACGTAAAGTCCTTGGGGTAGAAGTCTACCATTGGCTTTCTTGCAAACGATGCATCGCTCTACTACCCGTTGCACATTTTTGAGGAGGTGGGGCCAATAAAAGTTTTCCTTTACCGCTTCATAGGTCTTCTTTTCTCCCAAATGACTAGCTTATCCCCCACTATGGGTCTCCTTGATTAATGATTCTTGAAGGCTACATCTTGGAATAATAATCTTGCCTACTTTGAAGAGATATCCATTCATAAGATAAAATATATTCTCGGGCCCCTTTTGACATTTTTCATACCATTGCCCCAAATTCTATATCATCTGTGTAGGCACGTTTTATCCAGTCAAAACCATATAGCTTAGCATCAAGTTTGGTGAGAAAGGAGCTTCTTTGAGGGACGGTGTCAGTTAATACCACAATGTTCCCCTTTCTTGTGACTAGCATGATAGACTTCAATTTACTTTCCTTTAGTACTTCATAATCTTTGGCAGTTTGTTCCGGTTGGAGTAGAGTTAGTTTGACTGTCTTCCCATTGAACTTGAATGTGTAGCAATTTATGAAACCATCATGCATAGTTTTTCGATCACATTGCCATGGCCTCTTCAAAAGTAGATGACTTGCGCTTATAGGGACCACATCACATATTACTTTGTTCGAGAAACTTCCGATAGAGAATTCGATGGGAGCTTGCTTACTAACCTTGATGTCTTCTTTGTCGTTTAACCAACTTAGCTTGTAAGGAGTCAGATGCAAGGTTGTTTCTATTCCCAATTTGCTTACTAGATCCATAGAAACCACGTTAACACAACTCCCTCCATCAATAATTAGATAGCAAACTTTGTCTTTCACATTGCAATGGCAATGGAAGATGTTTTCTCTTTGACAATTATCGATACTTGCCTTGGTAGTGAGTGCTCTTTGAATGACCATAAGGAGGGGACCCTTTTGAGCATATAAGGTCTCCACTTGTACTTCCTCCTCTGGTGTCTCTTGTGCTTCACTTTCATCCTCACTTTTGACCTCATTACTACCTTCTCTTAATACCATTACTTTCACATTCAGACATTAGTAGATGCATTGTCTCATCCCAAGGCATTTGAAACACTTGATTTTTCTTGTTTTTGACTTTGGTGCTTCCATAGGTAGCTTCTTGTCATCAATTCGCTTAGTTGTAGCACCTTTCATGTTTATACCCTTGTCATCAAGCTTAGGTGGTAGTTTGGAGAAGCTTGTAATTCTTTGAGGGAATTGGCTGACCCTCTCTTTCTCTTTCCTTTTCATTTGTCTTTCAACCTTTAAAGCCAACTTGATCATATCCTCCTAGGTGTTGTAAGATTGCAACTCAATAATATCTCCAATGTCATAGTGAAGTCCTTGGATGAACTTCGTTTGGTCTTCTGGTTCTTGCAAATTGCATCTTGTCTTTAAGATTTTGAACTCGGCAACATACTCTTCGATGGTAGAGTAACCTTGCTTGAGGCCTTGCAATTGATTGTAGAGTTCTTGCTTGTAATGACTTGGAACGAATCTCTCACTCATGAGCCTCTTTAGAAGTTTCCAAGTTCGGATGTCCTCTCCCTCATGTCTTCTCTTTGATTGCATGTTGTTCTACCAAAGGCTAGCATATCCCGTGAGCTCTAGTGTTGCTAGTTGTAGCATTCAAAGATTCTCTCAACTTTTTCCATCCATTCAATATGATCATGCCTGTTGCTAGAACTGTTGAACAGAGGGATACATACCTTGATATGATTAGAATCATCTCTTTGTGTTGGCCTCCTTCCATGATTTAGGAAGTCTTTATACTCAATTTCCTCCTTTGTGAACTCCTCATCACTATCCAAAAAACTGTCCTTAGGTCTTGTTGTGTGAGGACTTCCTCTTTGTTGATTTTGAGACATCATGAACTACTGGAACAGGGACCAAAGTTCGTTAATTTGTCCTTGTATGCTTAACTTGGCTTCTCGTGTTGATGTTGGCTCGATGTTTAGAATAATATTTGCCTCGTCTTTGTTCGCCGTTTTGTTGTTCCTCATGTCATCATTAAGAAAAGTAGAATACAATTAGGAATCGTTTTAGCTTTGATACCGAATGATGCTCCAGCAGAAGGGATAAAGAAATAACCTTTAAATATGTTGAAGAAAGATGATGAAGTGTTGAGGTATGTTGATCAATCAGATGTGGCAATGTTTAGGAGTGGAGGTCGATCAAAGGCATATGGAGATCGACCATGATTGATCAGCCGCAAGTTGAAGTGGAATTAGTAGTCAAGTAGCAATGCACATAATCAATACAATGGCAAATGATTTCTCTACTGGTCGATCTTCAACAGTGAAGGTGTTCGACCGATTCTTCAAGCTTTCTTATTTTGATACAAAACTTAATATGAAAAGTCCAACTTTGGAAGTCAATAACTCCCATGTTTTAGAAGCTTTTGAGCTTAAATTTGGAACAAACCTTTTCAAATGAATAAGGAAAGAACTCCTTAAAAAATAATGGAAAGAACCTCCATAGATTAAGCAATATGCTGAAAAGAACTCAAGTGGTCAGAAATAGCAAGTAGTGTAGCTTGCAACTCCCTTTTGGATGACTTTGTGGATGAAAACCTTCTTGATGGTTGGACATCTGTTCACACAACCTTCCTCTAAGAAGTAGGGACATGGATGCCAATAGAGAACTTACTTAACTCCTAGTAAGCTCAATCTTGTGATGCTACTCACCCAAGGATGACTTTGGATACCACCCACCTAAGTGTTTGAAAAAGAAATCACTCCAATTTCGAAAGAAAGTAAGAGCTTTTATTAATCAAACTTGAATGTCTAAAACACACGCAATAGGGGCTTTATATAGCCAATTACAAAGTATAGAATATGAAACAACATAATAGAAAACACACTAGGTATTTGGTCTCGTATGACTAATTACTATATTATGAATTTAGTAACTTTCTAAAGTGATTGGACCTTGTAGTCCATCAGATTTGAAACACTTTTCTTTAAAAATTGCATAACGGAAGACATTTTGTAATAAAAGCATTTAAGAAGAATAATGAAATGAAAATTATAAATAAAATTTCTTTCCTTAATCATATTTTTTTCAAATATATTCTATAATTTTAAAACTCATTTTCCTTTCTTTTATCCTTTAGCTCAGCCAACACAAGGTCTGCAACGCGTAAACCCTCCATCAACTGCTCATTTCTGTCCAAGAACTTATCTTTTATGTTCATCATTTATAGCCACTTAATAGTCCAAAATGATTGGACGATGGATGAGATATATCATCTTGTAGTTCTCCAAAGCCGAACCATTGCTAGACCCCATCTCACAATCGCCTATTTATGTTTATTCAGTCCATTTCATTTACATTTATTGTACATGGGGGTAACCATACAACCCAAATAAATATTGTACGCTTTGGGTGAACTTCGGCCCGCACATATGTGTTCTTAGGCCAGCATCCTATACCACTAGCCTAAAATGTGTACAATATTTACATTGCATTACAATGCATATGCATGCAAACAATTTCATGTCATACCTAAATCATGATGCATGAAATGTGTATGATCAATACAATGTACATTATCGTCTACACAATTCATATTACAACAACATTTAACATTTCCAACATTTATCATGTCATTAACAATCAACATTTTATTCTTTAATCACATCAATACTAAACTCATATATTTCTTATAACTAATCACATGTGAGCATACAAGTAATCACACTATATCATAATAATATCTCCATAAATAGACAACATATCAAACAATTCCCAAAATTCTTGTGATGTAGGCCAATAGGTCAAAAACACACATATCTCTAACCTTAATTCCTTAGCAAGATATTATGCTATCCCTTTGACCTTTAACACCTTGAATATACAAATTCCAAATTAGTATGAGTAAATGCTAAACATATCATATCTAACTTAAACTAGTCCCATAAAACATCAAAGTAAACCCAACCTACCTTGAAAGACAACCCTAGCTTTCTTCCTCTTCAAGCTTCTTCTTCCTTCTCAACCTCACAACCTTTTTTTTCATCTCCTTTCTCTCTTATTTTTTTTCTCTACCTCACGGCTTTTCTCTTCATTTCTTACAAGTCTCCTTCATATATAAATTCAATATTCCCCTTTATGCTAACCCAACATTTGGTGGCACCTCATTAGCAATGAGGTGCTGAGTTGCCAACATAAATCCTCAAATAAAGTTGTGACATATCATCTTAAGTTAGAGACCTTTCACATTTCGGTCGACTACTTCTAAATTGGTCAACCATTTTTCTTCCCAGAAAGCATTTTCTTCAAAAAATTGGTTGACCACTTCTAAATTGGGCGACCCCTTTTCGACTCAAGAGCCCCATGTTTGTAATTTGTCAATATTTTGGTCGACCACTTCTATACTGGTCGAAAACTTTCAATCTGAGAGCCCTTTTTTCTAATCAGTTTCACATTTTGGTTGACCATTTCCAAGCTAGTCGACCAGTCCTATTATCATATGTCCCATAACCATTTAAATCTTCACTTCTCCTTAAGCCATAAGACATAACTCCCAAATTATACCACATATCATAATCTCAACACATCTAAATATTGTTATGACAAAATCTTATACTTACCATGTTAAAATTTGGGGTATTACAGGTGGCAACCTTTCCGAGCGTTTGACCGAAGGAGTCCATGAGTAACCATTCTTTTTCATTGGTAATGGTTTTCAATGTGAAATCGATGAGAATATTTTAAGTATAGTTGTCTATGTATACAACTATGATTTTCTTCGATATCTTGTCAGGGCCCTTCAAGGCCAGTTTTTCCTTAAAAAGGATATAAATGGTTTTTAAAATGTTTGATAAAAATGTATAACCCCTTAAATCATGGTTTTGATAAAAGGCAAAACAATTTTTACACATACATCGTGGTGAGTATAAGTTTTCTCTTGAGTTAGTCACTCACCCCAACGACTTCTTCCCTCCAGGTAGAGACATGGGCACTTAGAGCGTGGGCATTCGACTTGAGGAGTTCAGTTGACTATTACTTTCCGCTTATTTGTATTTTCCCTTCGATATGGACTGTTGCTTAGTTGTGATATACTATGGTTAAAATTCTAGATGTATTGACATGGATATACAATTTAGTTTGGATTTAATTTACACTATTGCATTATAATTTATATTCAATACTATACACAGTTGTGATCACTACATAGACCGCGACCCATCACAAGTGGATTATAACTGGAAAATTTTATATAAGTCTTCTACTAATTTTAACTAGCCTTGGGATGGGTGATTGGGTTTTCTCTGAAATCGGGTCATTTGGATGGGCGTTTCTATCCGGCCTGCCTTCTGGTCGTGACAAGCTATGTCTGGCCTAGTCAAGGTACAATATTGTATGGCTCCTACTAGATTACAAAATAAACTGCCATCTGATAAGGGAATACTAGAACATTTAGATAATTGTGTACCAGACACCAATGGAATAGGAACAATCTCACAATCTGTCATCCAAGCTCGGCTAAACAAGTCAGAGATGTATTGAGATTGGTTGAGCAAAGACCATAAATAGAATGCATAATAGAGATACCCAGAAAATAATTTATCATACCAAGTTCTTTTATGGAAAAATGAGACTAGAGAAAAGAGAAGAGATCGTCGACCAATTTCTTGGAACTACCCGCAACCAAAATGTCATCCACAAAGATAAGCATAATGGTAGTAGAAGAAGCAACCTTATAGATGAACATTGAAGTATCTGGTTTGGAGACAGTAAAACCCAACTTTAACAGTGCGGACTGAAGTTTTTGTGTACCAAGCTTTAGGAGCTTGTTTGAGACCGTATAAGGACTTATGAAGTCGGCACACATATGAAGCATTAGCCTTGTCAACAAAATCAAGGGGGACATGTAGAAGGCTTCATTGAGGTCACTGTGAAGAAAATGCATTTGAGACAACCAACTGGCGTATGTCTTAGCCACAAGATAGAGCAATTGGAAGTGTCATTCGAATAGTCTGAGTTTTAGTACTAGACTAAAAGTTTTTGTATAGTTTATACCAGCAGTCTGATCATATTGTAACGAACCATTTTTCCTTACTATTTTTCATAACATTTTTTTTAAATCTTGAGAGAAATAATATTTGATCAATAGTGGAAGTATTTCTATATAACATTCAAACCATTTCAAAGATACTTTGTCATTCAAAATATTCAAAAGAGATTTTACACAACATTATTCAAAACGTTTTACAACAATATTTAAACAGTTTACATAAGCTGAGTTAGTGATAACACATCGGTCAAAACCACCAATTGACATAAGTGCTCAATGTAGCTACACTCCTTCAACTGCAGTCCATGCTTATCAATCTACATTTTCTTCAATCTAATCAAACTCCTCACCTACATCACAAGATTCATCTATGAGCCTAATGCTCAGTGAGAGAGAAAACAAATATAAATGATATGATCCTCATGTTATGCAATTTCATTAAAACATGCAGTTTCATTTTAATTTTTCATTTCCTTTTTAGTCACATAATAGTTCAAACGTTGGAGATTCACAGTCCAAGGGAAAAGATACATCCTATGATCCTTTTAGGAAGAACCGTCACTCAATTCCACCAGGGAAGAGATACATCATCATGTAGTTCTCCTAAGTAGGATCGTCACTCTACCCCCCCAATCTCACAACGCCTATTTACATTTATTCTATCTATTTACAGTTTCATTGTCCACATATATGCATGTAAACATTTTCGTTTCTTTTTTTGAAATCATGATGCATGATATGAGTGCATACCATTCAAACCATCAATTCCAAACTATTCAGCACAATGATTCAATATCTTCTATGACTCCTAACACATTAAACATGTGAGAGTATACAATGTACATCATTACATCATACTAACATCCTATTACAATCAATACAACAAAAAATACCATCAAAGCAATACAACCCTATTATCTTGTGATGTAGACCAAAAAGGCCAAAATCATGCATATGCCTTACCTTAAGTCATTAATGTGGTTCCAATACTCAGAATATCTTCTTGAACAACAACATCTTCACAATTAATAACATTCTCATCAAGAACTATTTAATGCATCAAGCACAAAAATATGCATAAATACAATCTTCTCCATTAATATGCCCATTTAATAATCATTTAACACCTATCACTTGCATAAGATTAAAGTAGCACATTCTTGCACTTCAATTGAAGGCATAAACATTCAAGGGTTTTTCTTCCAAATTTTCATCAATCTTTAACTTTCCATAATTTTCTCTATACTCAACCAAATACATTAATTCCAAAATCTTTCTTTTCCTGAAGATATCCAAGATAACATACTTAATTGGTTTTATCTAAATTTTCCATGAAGATAGGCAACATATATCAAATAACCTAACCACATGATTACACTATTTCCTTCATTTTTACTTATTCTCTCCATCACAACTTCCATAATCTTATAGAATTCATAAAAGCTACAAAGTAAACTCTTGAAACGTTCAAAATTCTGAGAGGAAGAGAGTTTCCTTTGAGAGCTCTTCAACGATGCCTTCTTCTTGAACTTTTAGCTTTTCTAACCTTCTTAACACTTCAACAACTCTTCTCTAGCATCAAGCTGGAGATGTACTTGAGCTAGGCTTGCACTGGCAAGTTCCCCCTTCCATCCTCCAATCACAACCTAACCTTGTATATAATTCTAGCTGACTTTTTATATTACCGGTCGACCACTTTCCAATATCAATTGACCGCAAACCTGTTGGCCTAATTGGTATTATGTTGTTTGTTTAGATGATGCCAGATTTCTTTAGTTAATTAAGTTGTTTATTGTATATTTGCTTGATTTGATAAATACGCTATATTCTTTATTGGAAACATCCTTAATTAGGGTATTAATGTTTGTTAGCCTTTTTGTTAGGCTAAGTTGTATTTTGATGATGACTAAAATGTTGATTAATTTAATAAATCAATAAGTTCATATTTTATATGTTCCGGATATTTTTCTTATCGTTTTTATCATAATATTTATATCCGTGTATATTGGAAATACCCTCAAAATGGGTATTATTAATGTTCTAACATGTTTATCTAAGTCCATGTAGTGAATACATATCGTTTCGGGACTTAGGAAAATCAAGAAGGGGAAAAAGGAGCAAAAGGTCGACGAAACAACACAAAAGGTCGACCTCGATGGGCACCCATGAAGGAAAGGGTCGACCTCACGGTCGACCTAACTGTGAAGCAGAAAAAAAAAGCTTGCCGAAAATTTCTGCACTGAAGGAAACGGTCGACCGCTTTGACAAAAGGTCGACTGCAGCAGTTGGAAACTCATTTTTCTCAACCGTCTTCAAAAGTCCACTGGAGGTCCATCAATGAAGGAAAGGGTCGACCGCAAAATGGACAGATTGCTCCAGAAGTTTTGCACGAAGGAAAGGGTCGACCGCACGGTCGACCGTAAAATGGACAGATTGCTCCAGAATTTCTACATGAAGGAAAAGGTCGACCGCACGGTCAACCGCACCATAGGTATTTTCCCAACAGTCAAATCTCAATGGGAAGAATTGCAACGGCTAGTAAAAGGGCCGACCGTTTAGGGCAAAAGGTCGACCGTTTGAGCAGTGTCTATAAATATGAGATCACTCCAAGCTCTCCACAACGAACCAAGGATTCTAAAGCGAAGCTCTGCCGATTTTCATACGCAATAAAATCTTTGTGAGCTTTCGATATTGTTGTATATCCAATTCTCCCTATTCCGAACTTGAGATTTATATTTTGGGAGAATTCAGATTAGATAGATTTGAGAGTAAATCTCCGAATTATTATTGTGCTTGATTGTAAAGGGTGATTCCCTAAGAATTCATCATTGGGTGACGCCCCGCAATAGTCAATTTAGGGTGACGACTCGTAAGAGTCTAAGGTTGACGACTTAAGAATTAGTCAAGGGTGACGCCCCGTCTAAGAGTCAATTTGTAAACGGTTTTATTGGCACCCGCAAGCCAATTACTTAGTGTATCTCCAAGTGCCACTTGGAGCGCAGACGTAGGCTAGTTTGCCGAACCGCGTAAACAAATATTGTGTCTATTTCTATAACCCTTACTTTTTATATTATTGTATATATTTGTTATCGATATTTTAAGAATATGCATTAAATCATTTAGGGTAATTAGAGATTAAAATATCGCACGCAAAAGTTAAAACGCTATATTCACCCCCCCTCTATAGGCGTATATCGATCCTACAATGTTGTCTAACGTGTTTATCTAAGTCCTTGTAGCTTATTGTATGAATATTAGGACTTAAAGAAATCAAGAAATGCTAAAAAAAGAAAAAAATGGTCAACAAAAATAGTCTGCATGAAGAACTGGTCGACTAATTGGTTGAGCGCAAGCCAAAATAGATTGCTTCCCAGTTTTACGGTCGAGTAGAGAAAAAATGGTCGACTGCAAAAAATAATAGAGAAGCCTAGAATCCAAATTACATAGAGAGTGGTCGACTTGTCATGCAGCTCTGGTCGACTGGTGTAGAATAAAAGTGGAATATTGAAGAATATACTCCAGCAGTCGACCACCCATGTAGCTCTAATCGACTGTTGTAGTTCAGATTTCATATCTTCCTCCAACAGTCAAAAAATTCAATGGCAATATTTCCAAAGGTTGAATGCGATTGACCAAAAGGGAAATAGTTGATCTCTCAAGCAGGATTTATAAATAGAAGGTACTCCGAAGCTCAATTCAAGAAGTGAGAATCCTACTGAAATGTTGCCAAATTTTATACTTATATTCTCACTTATCAAAAGAGTGTCTAGGCCTAACTCTCTCAATCCTCAACTTAAGATATTATCTCCGAGAGTTAGTGTAATGACCTGGATTTTTGTACATTTAAAATACGTTAAATTTTGAGAAAACGTGTCAGAGTGCGCCTAATCCAGACCGCTACCAACTGTTCATAAAAACTCATTATAAAAAAAAATCATTTATTTGATAAAATATGCGGAAGCATTAAAAATTATTTATTTTAGAACATTTCAGAAATAAAACATTTTTTGGAAACGTAAAGATTTTAACTAAATAAACAAACCATTACAATTAAAATTTCAAACACCGTTTTGGAAAGAACTTAATGAATTTTACAATTCAACTCCTCGTAGCCTTGCCACCACAAGCTCAGCTCGTGTAAATTCTTCATCAACTGCTTTATAGTTTGTTCATCATTTTTCTCGTCTTTCACGTATACCTACACCACAAGTAACTGTAAGTCTAAAAAGACTTAGTAAAGAAAGGGAAAATCTATATGACATGCCTCTCTTTAGTTTCCTTGGAATGGGTCCTCCCCAAACCAAACTTTCATTACGTTCATTCATTCGTTCATTCATAACTCGTACATCAAGCTAGAAGTTGAAGGAACACATGTGGAATTAAATAGCCTGATTGGCTTCTAACCCTATGTGGGCTAGATCAGGACTACCCATCCGCCCTTCAACCTCCCATTGCATCATTCATCATCGTTCATTTCATTTTCCTCACTCATGCATGTGAGTATCACCCCATAATGGCACTCCCTACTTATT
The DNA here is from genome assembly GCA_022433065.1 of Begonia loranthoides. Taxonomy (NCBI): domain Eukaryota; kingdom Viridiplantae; phylum Streptophyta; class Magnoliopsida; order Cucurbitales; family Begoniaceae; genus Begonia; species Begonia loranthoides. The sequence continues at coordinate 7,912,018 of CM039472.1, read as the reverse complement.
TCTATTATCATGATGCATGTGTCATAAATGTAGAAAGGACAATAACCAACAATAATTAATAAGAATGACACGAATATTAAACAACGACTAGCACGCATAACATTAATGGAAAGTAAACATAAAAATAATTTAAAGCAACATCGATATAACAAAATGAATACACTATTAACTACTAAGCATTTGGATTAAACATGCTTAATGAATAATAAATGGAAACTTGCTCATAAATTAAAACAAATTAATAACGGATTCATGCTTAATTTATCATAACACAATCAATAAAATAAAACTAGTTTTGCATGCTCCTCTAAACAAAACAAAAACAAACTAAATAGAATATAAGCGTGCTTCTCAAACAAATGTTATAAACGTGCTTAATAAACCGATACCAACTAAAGTCCTAATCAGTTATAAAGGAAATGACTAACCAACTTTATACATTCAAAGTAACATGCAAATTTATTAAATTAACTAAGCATGCTCGGATTGCTTATGGAACTCAAACTAAACATATTCGGATTATATTCAAGAAGCTCAATTAATTGATTTCATTTCCTAATTGATTGATCATGCATTTATTCAAATTGATTAAACATGATAGTTAATTAAATATGCAAAGAGTTCTATTTAATTAGACATGCTCAGTTTAGTTAATTACGCTAAACATGCTCTTATAATCATCATCCTAATTTATCTACACATGCTAGATTTATGGAAATAAAGTAAGTATTAACAATCAAGAAGCTACGACGAATAACAAGGTGAATTATGCAGGAAACTACAGCAAGAGAATATAACCCACAGAATTTAAAGTCTCTATTAATTAATTATCATACGTGCATATCATGTCATCTTTTATTTCATTATTCTATCCTACAACTTAATGTCATTATTCATCATTCATTCATCACATTCCTCTACAATAAACATTTGCGATAAGAGATACGAATTCTATTCCTAACCAGAACCAAGGAAAGCAATAAGCATCATACCCAAGAGAATACACTGCACAAAATAATCAAGAAAGCACATCCAAGAAAAACAATACAATTCATAGAATACTTGTGGTGTAGGGCCTCCACATGGCCACGACACACCCAATTCCTTACCTCGAATTTAATCGCGCATTCACACTTTGTCGTTATTCTTCTTTTCCTTCCGGTACCTTCACAATTAAAACATATACCATTGATATCCATTTCTCCATTAACTGTTTACAAGGATTAATAACGCTCATGAGCTTCAACATCTACAATCTAATAACCTCATCTATATCTATTTCTTTATTTCTTATTCATGTGCTTAATAGAATCTCATAGCCCAATTACATTCCACTTAACCAAATATCAAAATAGAAAACAACTTCCATTAATAACCCACAACACAACTGAGGTTCGTAACCACAAAACATATTCAAGACCCGTAACCACACAAATATCCACTTAACATACTTCATACCCGTAACCACACAAAACATATTCCAGACAATGGCAATTAATCAAATTGCAAAACATAACATGAAAACTCCATCAACAGAACCCAGCGGAGGCGTTATCCATCCATTTATCCAGAAAATCCAAGGCTAAGTCTTAACAGAGCATCCATAAACAGAATCCAGACTGAAGCAACAGAGAAAAAAAAACACTCACTAGCGGACAGAGCAGACCCGAGACCAATAGGTCCAACTTTCCTTGCATCCTTTGTCGGCTTCCAGCTTCCACTTTAGCTCTCGGATTCCACTTTTCCAGCAGAGAGCATATGCTCTTTCTCTCCTCATTCCCGGTATTTCAATTATCCAGAGCACTCATCACCTGAGAGCTCCTCTTTGCCATCCTCCTCTCCCACGTCCGCCTTTCAACCACACCAGAGAGGCACAACGTGCCACTCTACGTCACTGCCACACCACACACGTTCTATTGGCGATTTTCTTCCAGAGTAGAATCGAAGGAAAGACCGGTTTGAGCCGAACTAAAATCCAGACCCGGCCTCCCTTGTAAACCGCTAGCCCAACCCCTGCAAATCGAAGCTGGAAACTCGCAGCACGCCCTCGCCATTCCATCCAAAATACAAAACACAGGGAGGAGAACGGACTTACCTTGTCTTGACGTGGGAAATTGCAGCAGCGGGGACTCCAACTCGTCCAACAAAATCATCCAATTTGTGCCCTAGCCGCCACCCACGAAGTCTGACTCACCCGCAACGTTGCCAGCTGCGCTAGCCGTTCGCCTGACCGGGACGAACCCGAGCCCTAGCTCGCCGTCAATCCCTCCTTCCCGATCGCCTCTTTCTCCCTCTCGTTTTTCCCTCTTCGACTGCCTCCCTTCTCTTTCTCTCATTTTTCTTCTTTTCAGCTATTGGAATCGCGAAATGGCCGAAGCCACAGCGAAAATCTCTCCCCAACATAACAGATTCTTGAACCGAACCATCACACAACATTTAACCGGTTCAGCAGTGGATCGGTTCTCACCTCCTAAATTTCCATTTAATTTTTCTTTATTTTTAATCCTAATTAATTAATATTAAAAATATATTTATGCGTTAAATATTTGTATCAAATATTAACCGACCCAATTTCTAACTCTCGACTTATACCAAATATTGTTTAAAGATTATTACAGATTAAATTTAAATTTTTCGTTTCCATTTCTTAAATTAATTTCCATAAATTAAATCTCTAAATTTCACTCTAATTATACTTATTAAATTCTGATAAAATTTGGGGTGTTACAGTTAGGTTCTAAATTATAATACTTTATTTCGTATTTGTACTCGAACACAAAGGTGATGCCTCGCAACAGTCAAAGGCTAGATTGATGCCTGAGAAGATCAATCCAAAGGGTGCACCCTGAGAACAGTTTGTAAAGGTTTGTTTGACACTGTGAAGTCAAACATCACCAATCAGGGAGATTGGACGATTAAGGATCTCCAAGTGGGAAGCTTGGAGCGTGGACGTAGGCCAGGGTTGCCGAACCGCGTGAACAACACCGTTTGCACCTCTCTTTCCCTTTCTCTCTTATATTTATGTTTATTGTTTGCATATTTATTGTTGATAAATCACTTAGGGTTAGAAAATTAATTATTGCATGAAAAAAGTTAGCACACCTAATTCACCCCCTCCCTCTATAGGCGTACACAGATCCTAACAAGTGGTATCAAAGCGGGTTAATAAATTTTTTTTTGTGTGATAGTGTATATATTCGCATAAATTTGTTTAATTTTTATGTATTGGGATAAATTTCTTGTTATAAATTATTTGATAAATTTATTTGAATTCTTTGATTGGATAAATTGATTATGGATTTCAATATGTGCATTGAAAGTCAATCTATTTCTAGGCCCTCGTATTTTGATGGAAATGACTATTTATATTGGAAGTCTAGAATGAAAATATTTGTACAATCCTTGGATTATGACTTGTGGCATATAATTAAAAATGAGACCATATGTGCCAATGAAATGTGTAAATGGAATTAATGTTCTAAATTTGTATATTGAATTTAATGAAAATGATAAGTGCAAATTGAGTTTAAATGCTAAATGTACTAATGTGTTATATTGTGCTTTAGCAAGAGATGAATTTGAAAGGATTCAAAGATGTGAGTGTGCAAATCAAATTTGGAGACTCCTTGAGGCCACACATGAAGAATCATCCTCTAAAGAAGAGGAGTTGGAAAAAATTTGCTTAATGGCCAAGGAAAATGAGGTATACAATTCTTTTAGTGGTTTAGAAGATAATTGTGATGATAATGATTTGATGGATGCATTTAATGAATTGTTTGATTATTTTAGCGTGCTTAAACAAAAGTATAAATTATTGAAAAAGAAAAATGAAACTTTGATGAAAAAGCATGTTGATATGGTTAAATCCTTTGAAAATCAAATTTGTGAATTGAGAAATATGAATGATGGTTTAAATGCACTTGTTCAATTGTTAGAGAATGATATTTGTGAATTAAAAGTTAAAAATAATGATTTGAACAATATTGTGCTCAATTTCACAAATGAGAGTAAGAATTTAAATATGCTCCTAGGAAAGTAAAGGGTTACTTTGATGAAATATGCTCATCTATTTGTAATACTTGTAATTGTATAGGGCATAAATAATTTAGATGTCCATAGAAATCTAATGGCAAAATGATTAATTCTAAAGTGGTTTGGATTCCAAAAGGAATCATTACTAAGGATAAAGGGCCCAAAAATATTTGGGTGCCTAAGAAAAGTACCTAGGTGCTTTTCAATTTTGTGAATCAAGAGTTGACATATAAATTGATGAAATTGCTTAATAATTTATACTCTTGATTTGAATAGAATTGAGTTGATTATTTGCATGTAGGTTAAAATTTTATTCTCTTGATTAATATTGATTTTTTGGTTTGCATATTCTCTTTGGTATCATTGTTTTAATCATTTAATTGTTTTAATTCTTCAATTGATTTATTTTTTGTTTTAATCCAACAAGTGGTGTCATAAATTGCATATGTCAAAGAATTGTTAATATTTCATTTGGATGTTTTGTTATCTCCATTGAATTGAAATTGTTTATTGAAATAAAGGGAAAAAGTAATTTCAATCCTGAATAAATTTTTCTTACCATATTCATATAGGTTAGAATTTTATTCGTGTTGATATATATTGATTCTTTTATTTGCATAGTCATTTGGTATAATTGTTTTAAAATTTTGTCATCTCCAACAAATAAATTGCATATATTGATGAATTGTTGGTTTTTGATTTTGATACTTTGGATACTCCCCATTGAATTGAATTTGCTTATTGACATAATGGGAGAAAATAAAATTGTGTGTGTTATTAGTATGTTCCCCATTTTTATATATGCTTAATGTCAAAAAGGGGAGATTAAAATAGATTATGTTGATTGTTTGATTCATATCACTCCAATAGTTTTATATGTTTAATGACAAAGGGAGAGAATAATTTTGTATAAATCATTTTGTTTTGATGCTTTGTATTATCCCCAATAATTTGATTTTGAACATTGATATAGGGGGAGAGAAAAATTGACATGCTTTGATGGTTTAGGTTCCCTAAGTTTTTATATGTATTTTAATTGTCAAAGGGGGAAATAATTTTTTTTTTGATTGATATGTTGAATTGAATTGTTGACTTGATTGATGATATCTTTTTGTCTTTCCTCCATATATTCTTGTTGATGATTCCATGGGGGGAGAAGAATATAAATTGTCTTGATTGATTGAATTGCTATCCTCCGATAATATTTATATTGTTAATTTTGACAAAGCAGTAGATTTTTGTTGTATTGTCTTTTGTTTCCCTCCCCTTTGATTGAATTGGTATAAGGATATAGAGGGAGAAATAAAAGTGATTGCTTTAGCTTTCAATAATTGATTTTCTTAATTTGATGATTTAAATTGAATACTTGATTTCAATTGTTGAGTTCTTTTCCTCCCCTATGATTTCTTTTTGATTATGACAAAAAGGGGGAGAGGTATGCTTAAGTTGTTTAGGAAAACATGATTTACATGGAATAAAAAGTGAGAAATTGCATGAACTAAGGGAGAGTATCATATATGCAATAAATATCATGATCATGCTTAGGATAATTACATAAATAACTTAATATATTTTGTCATCATCAAAAAGGGGGAGATTGTTGGCCTAATTGGTATTAGGTTGTTTGTTTTGATGATGATGGATTTATTTGGTTCATTAAGTTGTTTATTGTATATTTGCTTGATTTGATAAATACGCTATATTCTCTTTTGGAAATGCCTTTAATTAAGGTATTAATGTTGTCTAACATATTTATCTAAGTCCTTGTACCTTATTGTATGAATATTGAGACTTATAGAAATAAAAAAAATGCTAAAATAGGCGAAAATGGTTGACCAAAATAGTCTGCATGAAGAAATGGTTGACTAGTTGGTCGACCACAAGCCAAAAGAGATTGCTTCCAAGTTTTGCGATCGAGCAGAGGAAAAATGGTTGACCGCAAAAATGGTAGAGAAGCCTGGAATCCAAATTACATGGAGAGCGGTCGACTTGTCATGCAGCTCCTATCGAGTGCTATGAAATAAACAAGCAAAATATTGAAGAATGTACTCTTGCGGTCGACCTCCCATGTAGCTCTGGTCAACTGCTGTAGTTCAGATTTCATTTCTTCCTCTAATGATCAAAAAATTCAACGGTAATATTTCCAACGGTCCGATGCGGTCAACCAAAAAGTAAATTGCCGACCGCTTAAGCAAGGTTTATAAATAGAAGGCATTCCGAATCTCAATTCAAGAAGTGAGAATCCTACCGAAACGCTGTCAAATTTTATAATCATATTCTCACTTATCAAAAGAGTGCGTAGGCCTAACTCTCTCAATCTTCAACTTGAGATTTTATCTTTGAGAATTAGGTTCTAAATTGTAATCCTTTATTTTTTATTTGTACTCGAACACAAGGATGACACCCTGGAATAGTCAAAGGCTAGGTTGACGCCCGAGAAGATCAATCTAGTGGGTGACACCCTGAGAACAGTTTGTAAAGGTTTGTTTGACATCTATGAAGTCAAACATTGTAAATTGAGGAGATTGATTAAGGATCTCCAAGTGGGAAGCTTGAAGCGTGGACATAAGCTGGGGTTGCCGAACAACACGAACAACACGACTGTTTGTGCCTCTCTTTTCCTATCTCTCTTATATTTGTGTTTATTGTTTATATATTTATTGTTGATAAATCACTTAAGGTTAGAGAATTAATTGTTGCACTAAAAAATTAGTACACCTAATTCTCCCACCCCCTCTATAGGCGTGCACAGATCCTAACAAAACCTACATGAGACTCCACTATTTCATTCTGGCACATTTCTGGTTGACCACATTCTCATTGTTGATTGATCGAAAGACAACCAAAGAGCAATAGATTTCAATCTGTCATGTTTACGGTTGACCGCCAACCTAATTCTGGTCGACCGTAAAATAGCCTGAGAGCATCCATATTTTACTATCTAAGTTCGGTCGATCAAATCAATATAATTGGTTGATCACACTTATGCCAAACTACCTATAATATTGAAAATTTCACTCCTCCAAATGCCATAAAACACCATCACAATACGAATTCATTTAACACAATTCTAGCAACTAATAACTTCAACAACCATTCAAATTTTATCATTTCCAAATATATTATCATTACCAAACATTTTTCATACATAATTTGTAATACCTCGACCTTTTAAGTGGGTCGACTATCGGGGTATTACCAAGAACGTACTCGTTAGATTTATATGTCATGGAAATTGACGTAATCAAAATAAAATAAATATTAATTTAATGAATTAAATTATATAATATTTGGGTTTGGTTAACTTACTAATACATGGGGATGTATTCTCGATTAACTGGACCGGTTCTGTTAAGGGATCGGTTCAGCACTTCTCATTTCATCTGGCCTTCGGCTATTTGACGAAATGAGAAAGAGGGATAACTAATTGAAAACAAAATGAAAATTTGTGTAATTAACATAAATGTTAATTTAATTAATTAAATTATAATGTGGGGGTTAAATTATAATTGTTTGGATTAATGATTAATTGAATAATTAATGTGGGGATTAGAGTGAAGGATTAATTTAAAAGGGGAATAAAATGAGAAGGAGATATGACTTGTGGTGGATTGACTGAGTTCAAGGATTAACCGGTCCAGTGAGTCAGTAAAAAACAAATGGCCCATGGCCATTTGTTTTGTCTTCGGGAAAGAAGACCCGAAGAGGAGAAGGGGGGAGAAGAGAAGGGGAGAAGGGAACCGAAGCCGAGAGGGGGAGCGACCGATCGCGAGCAGGCTCACGACGAGGGTGTGACGGACGGCGAGGTGGAGCAGCGAGCGTTCGCATCTAGGACTCGTATGGCGGCTTCGCGGGATGGATCGGAGCAACTCCAAATCGAGGTATGTTACGATTTTTCCCCTTGTGCTGTCGATCTGCAGTGGCCAGCGTCAATGGAATGATGATAGGGAGGTAGGGTGATGGTGAGGCTGCAGTTTCTAGCCTCGGGTTGGCGGGAGCAGGGGGCTTCGGTTCTGGCAGACGGGTTGGTTCGAGATGGGCCGACTGTGGTTTGGACCGAACAGGTACGTCCTTAATTTTGTTATGATGAAGTCGACAATTGGACAGTTGATGCAGGGATGGTCGGGCATGTGGATAACGTTGCTCTCTACCTTCCAAGGATTTGGCAGAGAGTGTTCCCTCTCCATTGTTGATATACAGAAAAGTGACAGAGGGTGGATGGAGACAGAGAAGCTGGAGAAGGGAGCTCTCAAGTGTAGCTCCTCGGGTGTTCTTCCAGCAGTGGTCGAGAGATGAGTTGAAGTCCAGAGGATGGGATGACTGGACTGTGAGCTCTCGGGTTTCTGTGTTCCTCCAGGTAAACCTTCTCTCTCTGTTCCTTCGAGTTTGGTGTCTGTTTTTGGAGGAAGTTGACAGGGATGATGAGTTCTGCCTTTAGTTCTGTTAATGAGTTACAAATTCATTGTTGGGTGTTTTCTTTTGTAATGTTAATCCTCGGGTATATTCATACCTTATTGGTTAATTCTAAATGCATAAATCTGTTAAGATGGATTTCAATAGTGGAGTTTGGGTTAAGTTGCTGACTTGGATATTTGACAATGAAGGAGGAACCATGTAATCTGTTGTTGATGTTGGAATTGTAAACATGTTATGTTGGAAGTTGGTGAGTGTAGAACTATGAAGTGTTATGTTGTGGAACGATAACTCGTTAAGCTGCAGCCTTGGTTTTATATCCTTGTGGTTTATGTTGAGTTGTTAATTGGTCTAAGGCATTTAAATAATTGGAAAATGAATGTGAGGATTAATTAGTAAGCTAATGAGTAGAGTTAATGATTTTAGTAATGACTAGATATTTATAAATTGTGAAGGTATTTGTGAAGGTGTTAAAAGAGGAAGAAGAATAATGGTGGAATGCTAATGCGCGTTAAACCTTGAGGTAAGGAAAATGGGGTGTTTTGGCCATTGAGGCCCTACACAACAAGTATGGGTGTGTGTGTTTTACAGTTGTAGTTAGTTGTTGTTAGTTGTAGTTGCTGTGATGTTTCCTTTTGTTGTTTGAGCTTGGTTTTATTGCCTATTATGTGGTATAAATGCTTAGATAGATGAGTAGAGAATGTGTTGAAGAATGATGAAGGTTAAGGTCTAAGGGTGATGGATGTTAACTAACGAATAACAAATGCTTGACGTTGTGTTAGGGTAAACGGTAAATAGGTTGGGTTGTCTTGAAATACTACTGCTAACTATTGATTGTAGGGGTGGGCAAATCGGTTCTTGGTTCCTGTTCCGAATCCTTTAGAACCGACCATTCGGGTCTCGGTTCTGAGGGTAGGGAACCGGAATTGGAACTGCAAGGAATTGGACCCAGAACCGGAACCGAAGCTCGGTTCTGGTTCGGTTCCGGTTCCTTGTGATTCTGTACCCTACTATGCAATCTTGTTTTCAAAATATTGTTTTCAACCTGTATGATGTCTAGCCAACCTGCATCATTAAAGAGTATCATATCCAGCCATGATAACAAAAATAATTCTCTTCATGAAACTAAAAAAATTAATTAAAAGAAGCATTAGAATATAACTCCAGATGCTGTTTATAAAACGAATTTGAAACCCTCAGATAAGAAATCATCCTGAAAGAAAACAAGAAGAATCTTGATGCATATTCATGAAAGATACAAGTGCAGTGCTTAACCCTGAAGCATTAAGAAATGATACAAATTAATAAACTACATAAGATTTTGAAACTAATCGTAATTCACCATATAAACTGTTAAATTAACATCAACTTAAAACCTAATCTTTTGTGATCGGTGATAATTTGAATGTTCAACAGAGCAGAGAATCACGAGTTCAAACATGTGGTAGATCCATAGACTTGTTACCAAATACATTTTTTTTATACAAGAGAACCTGCCAAAATCCCAAGTTAACCTTGATAAGCAACTTTGATAAGCAGCAAGTGATTATATGTTAGTTAAATTCTAACATATATACAACAAGTGATTATATTGTTTGGAAATTCAAATGTGTTGTAACATATAGAATGCCAATTAAAGAAGAACAAATATGATCAGACAACAGAGTTTTGAACAAACAGATAAACAATTGTGTGCATATTCTTTTGTTTCAATATTAACTATTAAGAGTCAGTAAACCAACAGATAAACAATCTATCGAGAGGAAACATATTATTACAACAATGAAAATTGAAGCTGAAGTAAAAAACACAATCGCAAGCCCTACTAAATCAAAAACAGAATCGCAAGTCATACTAAATCGAAACAGAAATAAAAAATAGAAGCAAACCCTAAATCGCCTCTCGATTCCAGACTTCGCAGGTTCATCGTTCGCACTTCAATCGCAGGTTAGCCATTTGCCCTTCAAACGCAGGTTAGCCGTTTGCGCTTCAAACGCAGGTTAGCCATTTGCCAACGCAGGTTCGCCATTTGCACTTCAATCGAAGATTCGCCATTCACAATCGCAAGTTCATAGGTTCGCAATCGCTGGTTCGTTGTTCGCCGTTCACAAAATCGCTCTCTTTGGTTCTAGACTCCGCAGTTCGCAGGCTCGCAGCTCTTTTAATTTCTAACAGACTTCGGTTCTCAGTTCTTGAATTATGGAACCGAGAACCGAATCACACTTTTAACATGGAACTAAACACGCAAAATTGAAACATTGTCAGAATCGAGAACCAGAACCAAACCAGAACCGAGCTGTGGTTTCGGATCGGTTCTCGGTTCTAGGCAGTTCTTACCCACTCCTAATTGATTGTTGATAGTGTTACCAATGTTTTGTAGATTTCCTTGTTGTTATTTCCTCTTGATTGTATTGATTTCTAAGTGATGGATTCAATGCCTATTGGGTGAAATGTAAACTACTATGATGAGATTTGTTAACTAAGATGCACGAACGTTGTAAGTTATTTCGAATTTTCATTGTTTTCTGTAAATGTGGATTGTGCACTAACTGTTGGATAATAAACTTAGCTTGTAAATGTTTATTTCTTGGTTCTGGATAGAAACCTTCTGGTTTTAGTTTATATAAATTTATTTAGCATGTTTATTGTTGAATTCAATTATCAAGCATGTTTCCATGAAATATTCATTAAACATAACTCCATGAATCGTTGTACAGTTTCAATGTCTATAGTAACTAGTCATAGATTAATCAGCACATTTTATTATATGCTATAATATTGCCTATTGGAGAATAATTAAGCATGTCTAATGTTTTAATTTTCTTGTACGAAATTTCAGTAAACCTTAGCATTAAAGCATGTAAATTGGTAAAGGATTAACTGTTTAATTCATTGTTAGAAAGAGGCTACATCACAGTATGAAAATGTGGAATAATTGTCATTAGAAGCATGTTAAATTATGTAAGTATATTTGATCATCTAGAGGGCACGCTGACCTAACTAAAGTAATTCATTTGACTCAAGCATGTTTACTTAGTCTTGTAACTGGAGCATGAAATCAATATAGCTAATTGTTAATCAATCGAGTTAATTGCTAATCAATTTAGTTAATTGAATCAATCGAGCAAGTTGACTAATTAGCTAATCTAAACATGTAAATAAGTATGATAATTAACTAGTCATTTACACCTTGAGCAGGATAATAGCTTAGTCGAGCATGTGATTAAATTAGATCAATATTCGCATGTTAATTAATTAAGATGTGCCATGTAATAAGTTTGTAATTAGTGTGTTCAATTGGTATGCTAACTAAATAGAACCAAACCATGTTCAAATCACCTAGTATAATAGTTGTAGGAAGCATGTAAATGGATTAGGAAGTTAACTAGATAATTGGCCTGTTAATTCCTATATTCAATATTATAAATGTTCCACGTACTACTGGTTGTCTTCCTTGCTATGCGTTTTCAATTCCTATTATTGGTGGCTTTAATTTCAGTTACTTTACTTTCAATGCAACTATTGTTTACTTTCTTACATGCGCAATTATTTTTGACGTTAGAATATAAACATCATGCATCATGTTCGGTTGAGAATGTATGTTTATGCATTACGTTAATAGAGACTAATAAGGAGTGTCACGGGGTGGTATGCACACATGCATGAGTGATGATAAATGATGAAAATGAGTAAAAAGGTAAGATAATAAAGGCCTCTATGGTCCCGTAGCTTAGCTCGGTACAGACACAAAGAAAAGAATAAGGGAGTTGGGGGATGGTGGGGTAAGTACGGATCGGCCAAGTAGACAGGATTTAAAAGAATGTTACCTTTCCCTTGTCGGGACTGCGAGACTGTCTACCTTAGGTGGTTGAAGCTGACAAAGATCTACCCTACCACCACGGATTCTCCAATCTCCAGCTCGAAGTACGAGTAAAGAACAGACGAACGTAATGAAAAGACTGGTTGAGGGCGGTACCCACTCCATGAAGAACTAAAGAGAGTCATAAGCATATTGTATTAAACCCTTTTCCTTACTGGGTCATTAGGCTCACGTATTACTTGTGGTGTAGGAACAAATGACATATAGATAATAATAGGCTCATATACGAGAGTGACGAACAACTAATAACGCAGAGGTGAATGATTTGCATGAACGAGATTCGAAGCTGATCAGGCTAAGGGTAAAATGAGAAACAGTTGTAATCACATTAAGTTTTATATAATTGTATTCAATTGTTTAGTTTCTCCTTTAAATTATTTACGCTTCCACAATGCTTTGAAATAGACGATTTCATAACGCCTCTGCATTTTATTCAATGAGTTTTTATAACGAGTTTTACGAATGGTTAGTAGCGATCCGGTTAGACGTGCTCTAATACGTTTGGTTTTAAAAAGAAACTTTTCAAGTTTTACGTATTTTCAAGGATTTACGAAAATTCAGGTCGTTACATAATTCATATTGAGAGAACTAAAAGTTTTAGGATATTACACATATCCCTTAGCAACAAGGCGTGCCTTGAATTTTTTTGAGAGTGTCATTAGAGTTAGATTTGTGTGTGAACACCCATTTGCAGCCTATGACCTTCTGGCCAGAGGTTGGGAAACCAAAGTTCAAGTATTGTTTTGTTTTAAGGCCTAACTTTCAGCAAGCATAGCATCCATATAGTGTTGATGCTTGAACAAACATAACGGGCGCAAACAAATCATCAATAAGAGCTATAGAGAACACACATGGCTTGAAGATTCTAGATTTAGAATGAGTTTGCATAGGATGGGTATTTGGTAAACCACAATTATCTCTAGTATTGGGAAATGTAGCAGAGATAGATGGAGTACTAGGAGGAGTTGATGACTATAACGAAGAGACGGAGGAGGAAGACACTGTTGGAATTGAAGAGGAAGAGAAAAAAGGAATAGAAGAAGCTAGAAAAAGAGGAATAGAGGAAGGTTGAAAAGTAGGAGAAGAGAATATATTTGTTTTAAAGGGAAAGATATTTTCATAAAAAATGACATGTCGACTAATGAATATACGAGAGGTAGATATTTCAAAACATAGATAGCCCTTATGATGCATGGTGCAGCCAAGCAGGACACAGGGTGATGAACGAGAAGACAATTTGTTCAAAGAGTAAGGGTGAAGGCATGGGTGACACAAACAACCAAAATCACAAAGAAAGGTGCCATTGGGTTTAGTATGAAACAAAAATTCATGAGGAGATTTATGAGCAAGGACAGAAGATGGAGGAGATTGATAAGGAGAGCTGAAGTGGTAAACACATACGGTCAAAATTTGAGAGGAGTATATAAAAGAGATACACCCATTTCCACTATGTGGTGATTTTTTGTTCGACTCATCCATTTTGAGCCGGCATATATGGACATGAGATTCGGTGATGAATACCCTTAGACAAAAGAAAGGAATTGAGAGAACGATATTCTCCACCCTACTCGGAATGAAGAATTGCAATACTTGTGTGAAATTGCTTTAAAATTAAATTGTCGAAGTTAATGAAGTGAGTTCAAACCTCATCTTTTGTTTTTAACAAATATAACCATGTAAATTGACTGTAATAGTCAATGAAAAGAAGAAAGTAACTAGCGTCGGTGGATGAAGACTCAGGAGAAGGACCCCAAATGTCCATGTGCACAAGTTGGAAAGAAGAAGATGCAAAAGAAAATGAATTTGAGAATGGTAATTGATGAGAGTTACTAATATTTCAAGCTTGACAATGAAATTGAGAGGCCTTAAAAGTAGGCACATTACACGAAGATAAAACTTGCTTAACTACATGAGAATGTGGATGACGTAAACGGAAGTGCCACAATGCAGAGGAGGAAACTGAGGAAGAGTGCAAGGCAATGGGAGAAGATGGCGAAAGGGAATTGATGGTGTACAAACTATGATCAACCTATCCTTAAACCAATACTGCTTGAGTGCACTGATCCTTAATAAGAAAGAAGAAAGGGTGAAACTCAACAGTGACATTATTATCACAACATAATTTATGTACACTGATTAAGCAAGTCGACATAGAAGGGGCATGAAGAACATCAAGAAGTTAAAGGGAGGAAGTGGGAGAGAAAACTATAGAATGTCCAATATTAGAGATAGAAAGGGAAGTACAATTTGCAATAGTGGCAATCTCTGAATCTGTGTACAATTGAGTAGACTGAAGGTCTGCTTCTTGGGGGGTGGAGTGGTGAGAGGTGCCAGAATCGAGGATTCAAGTGCAATGTTGAGATTTAGGGTTCTTTTGTAGGTGTGAAATATTATTATTAAGAAGTGCATAGGAGGTTGTAGCCGCATGGAATGATGCGTTCAGGCAATGGTAGAAGATTGAGGCAGTGTGGCCTATTATGTGACAGATTTGATAGTGAGGCTTGTGTGAAGCAGACTTGCCAGGCTTCCATGGAGTATGAAGGAACTGAGGTTTGCTGAGAATACTCGGAGTCAAAGATCCATGTGCTGAAATGGGCATAGACAGATTGGAGCATGGATGAGGTGCGGAGAATGACATTCTAGGGCTGTAACTAACAGCAAGAGCAGAAAAATTAGTTTGAAGGGAGCCTAATAAAGAAGCAAGATTCTATTTCTCAAGTCTCTACTCATAGCTAGTTAAGAGGCTATGAACCTCCTCAACACTCAGTGAGTTAGATCGACTGGTGATTGCCATAACAAAAGGATTGTAGTCACTGCCAAGAAGATAAATTAATTGATCCTTTTGAGAAAGAGATTCACCAATCACGATAAGGTATTGCAGATTGAGTTAAATTTCTTGATGTATTCTAAAACAGTAATGCCATCCTTTGATAGATTGTGCAATTGGCCATGTAACTCAGTCAAGCAAGCAACGAAGGTGGAGGAATAGAGATGACCAAGAGCATGCCATATAGCTAAGGAAGAGTTGTAGTAGATAATTTTTGTAAGCAACGGTTCAATCAACAAAGCATACAACCAACTCATTAGAAGTTGGTGATAACGTTGCCAAATAGAAAAAGCCAAATTTAGATGAAGATGATTAGTATTAAGAAAAGGAGGAGGGGAAGGAGAGGACCCATCAAGAAAGGTTTCAAGACCATTGACTATCACAACATTCAGAATTTGATTCTTCCATACCTTGTAATTCGTAAAGTCTAATTTATGTGACAGAGGTTGATTGATGAACGAGAGTGTAGGGAGGGTAGAAGAATTAGGGGAAGAGATAGGGTTAATGATACTACTGAAGGAAGCCATTGGAGAGCTTTGATACCAAGTTCATGAAAAATATTCTATATTAATTGATATAGGAAAATTAACAAAACAACCATTGTACTATAAAATCAATGACAAGTCAACCACTGAACAATTTTTGCTAACAACTTAATAATTGAACTATAAAAAATGAATGACGCAAATATCACCGTTACCTTGATGAAAATGACTCGACCACATCGTTTCAAAAAACTTGCAATAGAAAAGAGCTAACACCCATGGAAAAAACTGCAAGAACTCGTGATATCAGAGACTTTCAATAGAAAAAAACTAATACCCATGGATAATGGATTTGAGAAAATACTGTATAGTTGATTTTAATTTTTTTAGTTTTATAATTTAGAAGATTTTGTAAAATAGTATATAATGTTTTCGATATCGCATAATTTCGAATTATTTTACTGTAAAATAATATATAATGTTATGGGAGAATCACAACTTGTTTAGGTTTTTTCACGAAGAAAATAATGGATTTGTTCCTTACTTGCAGAGAAAAGATACAAGGGGAAGTCATCTTTTCTCTGTGAAAAGTCATCTTTCGTTAATCCTATTTCAAAGACTCACTTTCCACAGCAGAAAGACAATATTTAGCAGAAGAAAGTCAATTTTCTGTAGAGAAAAATCAACGTTCTGCAACGGAAAGACAACGTTCTGCAACGGAAAGACAACGTTCCGCAACGGAAAGACAATATTCCACAACAGAAAGATAACATTTTTTAACAAAAAACGCAATGTTTGTGTCATCCATTTCTTATACTTCAATGTTTATATTATTAATAAAAATTATTTAGTGGTTGACTTGTTATTGAAGCCATAATACAATGGTTGTTTTGTTAATCTTCCATTGATATATTCATAATACAAAATCAATGGTTGTTTTGTTAATCTTCCATTGATATATTCATAATACAAAATACATTCTCTTTATACACGGGACAGAAGGTAGAAAATAACTAATCAGCACTAGCATAATTACAAGATATACTAACATTCTTAATGCCAGAACGCGTAGACGGCGGTGGAAAGATAGATCAGAAGCGCAGATGAAACCAGGACAACCAACGTAGTCACCGCCGTCTCCGACGATTTGCTTCCGCAAGAGAGCAACCCCAGCTTAATCTGAATCACGTTCATCATCGAAAGCATCAGAAACAGGCAACCCATCACTGATCCGATCGCTGAACCGATCATCCCCAGTCTCAGCACCTTGGTGTTGATGTGAGCCCTGAACGTCTCATCCTTATCCTTGCTGTTTAGAACGTTGATGGCGATCTTGAGGCCCTGCGCGACTATGGAAGAGAAGAGGAAGAAGCTGAAGGAAATCACCTCGAACAGAAGGAGATTGCTGACCACGTCGATGCCCGCGTCGCACGACGCCCGATTCTGGAGGCTTTGCTGGCCTGGAGTGGTGAGGGAGAGCCCGACGAAGACGGCAATGGTGAAGAGCGAGTTGACACTAACGAGGCCATCGAGCGCCGTGACGTGGACGCTGGTGGTGGAAGCGGGCGAGGCCAACGACGCCGATTGCGCTACCTGTGCCCTCTCTCTTCGCGATGTTACGAGCGAAGTTACGAGCTCTTCGGTTCTGGGAAAATCAAATCAAAACAAGAATACGAGAAAGCGAAAACAAAAAACAAAAAAATAAAAAAGAGAGAATGGCGAGAGAGAGGAGATTACGCTGCCATGAAGAGGAGAAAAAGGACAGAGAGATTAGGTGGAGAGAGTCTGTGTGGAAGGAGGAGGAGGGAGACGCCATGCTTTTGTAGGTGCGTTGGTCACGGGAGGAAGACGGATGACTGCGACTGCTGTGGAAGTTATTTCTCGAGGGGAAGAGGCAGTGGTCGTCTATGCAAATTGCAAACACTTTTACGTTTAATATAATTTAAACGAAATAACACTTGTACTTTTATATTCTCCATTATAATATAATTTCAGATTTTTAACGAAATAACCACTTAACTATGAAATAAGTGATATGACAACCATTAAATATTTTTTGCTAACAAATAAATAACTGAACTATAAAAAATAAATAAAGTAAGCATTGCTGTCACGTTTTCTCTTAATCTGTTGAAAGAAATGTTAAAAACGATTAACCTATTCGAAATCGATATTTATATCAAACTCGAAGATTTTTAATTAAATGTTTATTGAAAAATCAATGTACTCCAAACTAATGTTTCCGAACCACTAAGAAACTTTGCTGGGAAATCTTTATAAATGTTAACATATTCGAAATCGATTTTGGTATTAAAATAGAAGATTTCTACTTAACTGTTTGTTGATAAATCAATGTACTCTAAACTAGATATCTTTCCGATCCATTAAGGAAACTCGTCGAAAAATTCATTGTCTGCTACAATGAAGAATGACAAATAATTCAGCAAATGGAGTGGAAGCACTCACTTTCTGCAGCGGAAAGCAAACGTTTAGTAGCGGAAAGACAACATTCTGCAACTGAAAACCCAACGTTCAGTAGCAAAAAGACAACATGTAGTAGTGGAAAGAGAACATTCCGCAACGGAAAAGCCAACATTCTGAAACGAAAAGATAACGTTCCGCTGTAGAAAGTCAACATTCTGTAGCAGAAAGATAATGTTTCTCAGCGGAAAGACAACGTTTCACGCGGAAAGAAAATATTATGAGTGGAAGGACTCACTTTTTGCAACGGAGCGAAAAGACAACGTTCTGCAGTGCAAACAAATTAGAATTTTTAACGGAAACATAAAACAATGCTTGCTCTGTTTATTTTCTATACTTCAGTGTTTGTTTTGTTAACAAAAATTGTTTAGTGGTTACCTTATCACTCACCCCATAGTTTAATGGTTATTTTGTTAATTTCTCTATAATTTTTGAATAAAAATATATTTATTTCTATAATAAAAAATCAAGGCAAATTAGAAATTGAAATAAATGGTTAACCATTTGAATATTACTATCAATTTTTCCTTTGAATCTATAATGTATATACAATATTTTTCATTTATTAAGGTGTTATAACTTGATTTCTAATATATCTTATGATTTCTACTATGTTTTTGAACTCTGTTGATTTTCTTTTCAGTGATCCTAAATTTTATCGACTTTGCGATAAAATTTAAAATTGAATTAGAAATTATCAAAGAGATTAGAAATTGAGTTAAAAAGTCTCATTAATTTGAAATCATAGTATAAATGTGTTAAATTTAACAAATAAATTAAAGATAAAATTGTATTTAGTAAAGTGGAGGATCTTTTCATCTCTCCTATGTAGAAAAATGGCAAGATACATGGCTCCTCAATAACATTACACTACTAAAGACAACAATCCCTACATTCTCATTCTTGAGATTTAAGGTTATTCCTTTTACACTGTAGACAAATTCTGTAATGACTTGAAATTTTATATACTTATTAATGACATATAAATGAGGTGTAAAAGTAAAAATCAAATAATTATGTATAATTAATGTTTGAGAATAAACTGTTTTTTGAACAGTTTAGACATATTGGAATAATTGAATATGCAAATGTACATGAAATTGGATGAAATTTTAAGGTGATAAACTAATCATCTTAAGGAAGAGAAGGGCGCTACATTTATATAAATTGGACTTATATAGCCAGATTTATACCATTTTAAAGTTATATTAAGTATATGTAATGTTTATGTATGATTCCCGTTAAATACTTAATTCAGACATATTAAATAAGAATTTGAGGATGTTTTCTATGGATGAAAGTTTTCTCAAACATGTATCTATGATGTCATGCAATAAAATGTTGTCAGAGTCGTGGCACATGTCAAGCTAAAAAAAGTAGCTTAAAATGTAAATAATGAAAAGTTTAAGGGAAAATTATCCTTTAACTTCATTGATTATGGCTAACATGGTAAATAACCATGGAACCCTTTGGATAAATTCCTTTTTATAAGAAGAAGTGAAATTTTGAGGGAGGAAGCTATAAAAGAGAAATTGAGAGAAAAAAAGGAAGAATAGAGTTTTTATGGAAAAGTGAAAAAGTTAGAGAAAAATATATGAGATTTTGAGTTTGAATCTCAAGAGAAAAGTGATCAAAACATGACGAGGATTCTAAAGTGTCTAGAAAGAAGGAAAGAAAGGGAACTTGAAGGGTTAAATCAGACTTGGAAGTGTTGGAAGACAAGTAAGTAACTTTAATCCTTAAATAGTTATAAAATTGTGAAATTTACAAGATATTGGTGGTGATTTAAGATTAGAATTGTTGAAATCTTTATACGAGTTGTTTTGGGACATTTATATCATGTGTTGGTGTGCTTTTAATTGAATTTGGTATAAAGGAGATGAGGAAATGTTGAAGAATTTTGACACTCGGCATATAGTGCAGTCGACTAGGGTGGAAGTGTGGTCAACCACAATATAGTAATGTGTCGCTGAAATGAGTATTTGCGGATGGGTAGACGTCTGCATATGAATATTGGTAGCTGCAGATTTATGCAGATAGCTGCAGATGCATGTGTGTGGGCGACCACAAAAGTAATAGAGAGGAAAAAAATATCTTGAGAGAGAACGGCCAGTCTTTGAGACAGGCATCTAGAAGACAAAATAGTGTGTCTAGACTGGACGATCGAGGTTTTACCTGGACATCCGTATGACAAAATAGTGTCTCTAGACTGGATGACCAGTGGTGTTACACAGATGTCCAAAGGAGGAAGTGAGAACCCATTCTTTTGGATGTCTAAAGTCCTTTGCGGACATTCAAAAGAATGTTTTGTGAGTGAGAGCGGATGACTGTGGTCGTGATGTGGACGTCCGAAACTTGCATTCTAAAATATCTTCATTAGGTTTTTAACTAATTGTTTAACCATTCCAAAAATCCTTTTGGGAGATCATTGAGACATGAATATAATATGTCTAGATAGAAACATGATACCAAAACATGCATCATTTATGTATACTTAATAAAAATATTTGCATGGTTCATAGTACATGCATCATTATTATGTATGCATTCAATGTATGCATAGTTAGGATGTAAAATCATGCATCATGGAAATATTTATATGTACAAAAATATTATCTGAGTGGTATTTATTGGTAGTAGAGGAACCCAATATACTTCGTCAGACTATATATTGTATGACGTATGTAAAATAGGAAATAGTAGAAGAGTGACTGTGGGTCTCCATTGGGTTGAGAAACCCTAGTCCTCCGGAGGTTTATTTATTCATGGACACACTTATTGGAAACAATACCTATTATGGTGGGGTTTCATGGTTGTGTGCGACTTTACATGCGATAATATTTGATCATGCATATTGACATTCAAAAGTATGTTAACACAGTACTTGTTAAACAATCTCATTGTTTAAATTAAATGAACATTGCATTGACTTATAATATCATTGCATTACAGTGAGTAGAAAGAAGTTGTGTGATATTCATATTGCATATCATATGAGTATTATAAAGAGGTCTAGATATAGACTTAGGTGATGGGTGTTGATTCTATATTTGCGAATTGTATGAGATTGTAATTCTTGAATATTAGATTTACTTGTTGAGCTTTATAGTTCACTCCATTGTGGTTTTATTCTTTTCAGATACAGAGAGTAACTAAAATGACAAAGTCAAGGTAGATCAAAGACAAGAGACTAGGCACACATGGTAGAAATTAAATAGAACTCTATATCTTAGATCTTTAGTATGTGTGAGTTTTACTTTATGCTATTTATAGTTTGGTACGAGGGTTACATAAAGTGGCCCTATTGTTTGTAAATAATAACTCATGTAATTATGTATAAAATTAATTGGGGTTGTTATAAAATGAAATCACACATTTATTTGAGTTGTGCATATTAAATAAAAAGGAAAAATTTAATTGAACTAAAATATGGTAAGACCTGTTGTGATTACTACTAATATTATCCTTTGTAAGGATACCTGAGTGATGTAATCTAACATTATCATACTTTAATCTGAGTATAAATGTGCACGTGTGTTTCTTTGGGCGGAGAATCCTTATCACAATCCCATAGTTTGAAGGAGTTTGAGGCCGGGGTCATGACAACCTCAACCATTTCCTTCGCTTGAATCTCCTTCAATCCATAACCACGTGCAATCCCATCTCCAATTGAGACCACTCATCATATCTCACCCAATTGAAAATTCGTGTAATTTGACTTTCAAATAGAGTCTTGAGTTCTATAGCTCTAGAAGAGAATTCCCATTTAAGAAATACCTGTGAAGCAAGCATTTTCCCCATGATAGAGGGTTTAGATAAAACGGTTGTAATACCCCAAATTTACCTAGTCGTTACAATGGTTATGCTATCGATGGTCATTCGTGAAACAATGTGGAATTAGGTCCACATGTTGCAAGTATGGTCACCAACCCGCATGGGGTTCTCAACCTATCTTCTCCCATGTTGCGAAGCAAGATTAACTCCATAACTATTATTTTTGGGTGGTTGTGATTGGAGGGAAAAAGACTTTCTCTTCGACCAAAACTCAAGAGGATCCAATCCTTGCTTTGACTCAAACAAGACACAAGGAGAAATGATCTCTAGAGGTTTGGAACCTTGAGTACAGTGTTCTAGATTTAGCAAGAAAAGAAGTTATACGTAAAATGATGCTAAGACCAAAGTGATCTTTCTTGGACATTGGATTAGCAAGGGTGTGAGTAAGATGGATCAAGAAAACATGAGCTATGTTGTCAACTAAAAAAATATATTCAAATTCTAATTTGTAAATAGACCCAAAAATTAGAGGTGTTAAAAACCGAACCGAGATCGGTGAGCCAAGCCAAAATTGATAAATTCAGGTTGGTTTATATATGTTTTAAACACTCTATGTAACATCTACCAGTGCGCCTAGTACAATATTGTCTGCTTTGGGCCAAAGCTCGCACAGTTTTATTCTTGGGGTTAGCCCAAAACGCGTTGTATTAGGTAAGGAAGAGAACCTTACTTATAAACCATGCATTTTCCACTCTCCCAAGCAATGTGGGATTGTGCACCTCCATTGATATGGGTCGAACCCACATCTGAGTCATTCCTGGCCTTCACAGGATGAGCTGCCACAATCTTTCCCCCCTTGGGAACCCGATGTCCTCGTCGGCCACACTTGCGATTGGGATTTGACTCTGATATCATTTGTAATGTCCCCTAGTGCTCCTAATACAATATTGTCCACTTTGAACCGAAGCCTGCACAATTTTTTTCTTGGGGTTAGCCGAAAACGCGTTGTACTGAGTAGGGTTCCCCTCCCTACCTAGTATAATTCATTTTGGCTAACCCTAAGAATAAAACCATGCAGGCTTTGCCCAAAAAGACCAATATTGTACTAGGAGTACTAGAGGATGTTACATTCTAGAACCAATTTTTTATTCTATTTTGTAAGAACTGAAGTTTTCTATTTGGTTTTTAGTATGTCTTTTGCAAAACCTATCGGATCGATGCACGCTTATAGGGGGGGGGGGGGGGGGGAATTATGTGTGCTAACTTTTTCGTGCGATATTTTAATTTTAAACCCTACTTGACTTAATGCAAATAAATAAACAAACAATCACAAATATAAAGGAGTTAAACGATAGAGAAATTGCAAATCAAATTTGTTCACGCGATTCGGTAATTTTGGCCTACGTCTGCGCTCCAAGTTTTTGACTTGGAGATCCTTAATCACCTAACCTTCCCGGTTAGTAATGATTGACTTCACAGGTGTCAATTAAACCTTTAGAATGACTCTTTCTTTGGGCGTTTTCCTTTCCACTTGACTATTATGGGGAGTCACCCTTTTGTTTACTGTTTAAGTACAAGGATTTGAAAACTAAAAATTCCTAACTCTCCCAAATGTAAAATCACAATTTTGGGAGTTGGAGAGTTAGAATTTACACTCTATGATTGATGAGAATCGAGTATAAAATTTTGCACAGCTTCGCTACGATTCTCTCTTGGTTAATTTGAGTTTGATAGTGTCTTCTATTTATAAAATTTGCTCGATTGGTCAACCACCCTCATTTTGGTCGATCACCTCCCAATCGTTGGAATATAGCCGTTGCATTATAAATTCTGACTGGTTGACTGCTTTATCATATTGATCAACTGTCTCTTCACATTTTAGAAGCTTCGCTTGACTATGTCCATTTTGCTGTCGATCATATATGCAGTTGCTCGACCGCTTCTTAGACCGATGAAAACTTGAGTTCTCTGTCCATTTCCCAGTCAACCACCTTCCAACCGGTCGACCGTCTCTTCAGCAGTCTGGAACTCTTGAGCTCTCTGTAATATTTGTGGTTGGTCTATTCGTCCAAACTAGTCGACCGCCTCTTTTATTTTTCAGCAATTTGGTAACAGATTTAGTCTACCTCTTCCAATTGTTTTGCACTCCTTGAAGCTTCTAAGTCTCAATAATCATACTATAAGCTGCATGGACTTATGTAAACATATTAGAACATATAAATATTCTTGTTAAGGGTTATTTCCAATGAAGATCAATATAACTATGATAATACAATTAAGTATATTCAAACAACAAACAATAAACAACTTATAACTACAATTAACATATTCATCATGAAAACAAATAAATGTGATGATTAGGCTAATAATCTCTCCCTTTTTGATGATGACAACATATTATAAGTTGTTTATTCCTAAGTCTAAGCATGTGCATATAGTATTGCATCATTTGATCTCCCCCCCTTAGTTTATGCAGTATATCGAACTTTTAGTTTTATGCACATCATGCTATTTTAACAACTTATATAAGCTTCTCTCCCTTTTTCAAAATAAAAAAGAAACCAATGAGAAGGTTTAAAATAAATTCATAAAATGATTTCTCCCCCTTTGTCATTATTCAAAACATAAAAATCATTGGAGAGAAATTACCATTCAATCTGTTCAATCAATTTTCCTCTCCCCCTAAAGATTCCTCAAAAAGAATATATGAAGGGAAATCAACAAAGATACCAAGAAATTAAATCAACAATTTAATTCAACATATGATTAAAAAATAAGTATTATTCCCCCTTTATCAATACACAAAATTAAGTCAATGGGGATATATAAAACATCAAACATAATAATTCAATCAAATAACGTAACTAACCTCCTTTGTTATTAAGCATATATAAGAGTTGGGGTAAAACCATCAAAACAAAACAATTATATTTCTCCCCCTTAAAAAAAATTGCTGGGAGAAATAACTAAGTCAATACCATGAGAAAGAAAAATGATTCAATTTCCCAATTGTCATAAAGAAAACATTAAAACTTTGATAAAAAGAATATTCAAGTTAAAATTCTTTTCTTGCTCTATTTCAGTAAACAAATTTAACTCAATAGGGAGGAATAAAATATTAAGATCCAACATCCAACAATAATTCAATATACACAATTTATGATACCAATTGTTGGATTAAACATGATTTAAAAGCAAGGATACCAATTGAAGAATTAAATCAATTGAGTGATTAATAAAAAAAATTAAACCAATGATACCAAAAGGATATGCAACCAATAGAGTCAACATTAAAGGTATAAAGTATTAACATATACGCATATAAACAATTCAAATTAAATCAAGAGTTTATACAATTCATATAAGCATTTCCATAAACCAAATATGCATGCTCTTGATCTAAAAATGAAAAACACCTATAGTGCTTTTCTTAGACACCAAAATCTTTTTGGGTCCTTTATCCTTATGAATGATTCATTTTGGAACCCAAACCATTTTAGAATTTGCCCTTTTATTACTCAAATTTAATGGGAAACTAAAAGATTTATATCCTATAAAATTGCAAGAATTACAAGTTGTAAGACTAACAAAGAAATTATTATAATTTTTTCTGCTTTTGGAAGGTTCATAACCAATTCCACCCTTATCAAAGGTTGCCCTTTGATTTTCTAATAGCATGTTCAAATTTTTCCTACCATTGGTGAATTTCAAAATAATAGAGCTCAAATCACCATTTTTAACATTCAATTCACAAATATTATTCTTAAGTGATTTGTTAGTATCAACTAAATTATCCTTCTTAGAATTCAACATGCTAATTTCTTTTTCAAAAGATTTACCAATGTCAATGTAATATCCTGAATCTTTCATGATACTTAGTATAGAAATCCTAAGTAATGATGATAATTGAGGATTTTTAAAAATTATAAAAATGACGTTGAATATTGGAATGCAATACTCTGAGTTTTGATACCATTACGGGTATGAGTGATTGATGATACTAGTGTAGTATAAAAAGTTAATTTTGTGAATTAAATGATTTTCATAGTTTAGAAGAATGAATAAGTGTGTGGGAAGAATTGAAGTAAGGAAGGATATATTATGGATAAATTATGAAGGAATCGATGAAGTAAGTTGGGGGAAAATCAATTTGGGAAGTAATTTGGTTGGTATTAACGATTTATCAAAGTGTGTGACTGTTTTTCTTTGAATAAATAATTATTAAGTTGGATGATTTGGGCAGACAATCATGGCGGTTCATCTTCAACAGACGATGATTGATCGGTAATTTGGAAAATAGAATTAGTGGCTGATCAGTGTGTGCTGGCGGTCGATCAAGGATGTTGAATCGATCGTCTGGTGCGCTGACTGTCCGTTTGGAAATGTATAACAAATGTCCAAAAGCTTGAAGAGTTGCTGGAAATCATAAGGTCACATCTTCTTGGCATCCTTGGTGAGGTTCAATGTGTATTTAGTGGGCTTTGGGGTATAAAAATAGGAAGTTATTCTTTTGAGTTCTCTCAGTGTTCTTCGGGTGAGTATTCTGATTCTGTGTTCTATGAGAGACACTTCAACAGAGTGGAGGGGCTGCTGCTAAGTAGGAAGAAGTAAAGGATTAAGTGAGGTAAGGATTATACATGTTCTTTATCTGAAAGGACCTACATCATAGGAGTAGGATTGTTTGTTGCATGGTTTCTTTTGTATGTTCTCTGCAAGTCTTGCTTTTGTGGTGGTTTTTTGCTCATGGGTTTTTTATGCTTGATTGATTTCCTATATTCTTGATGATAAAAACTAACCTATTGATTTCTTTCCTTGCTAGTGAACTACTAGTTATTGTTCTGCTTGAATTGTTTTGTTCTCTGCAAAGATAATTGCCTAGATATGCCTCTATTGATTACCTTTCCGGCTAATGAACATGTGTTCTTAAGGATGAAACTGTCGATTATATTACTCTGTTATTTTCCATGCTTGTGAGTCTATTTGATTGATGCGAGTGAACTTCTGTTAGTAAATTTTTATTCTTAATCAACCTATTAATAGTCAACCATGAGTAATTGAATCTGTAATCTTAGGAAATGGATTTCATGTAATTTATTTTAGGATGTTAAACTCCCATGTTGATTTGGTGCTCCCTGTGATGCCTTCTAATAAAGTTTAGAATAATTTGAAACTTGTTTATGCTTATTGGTTGGTGATCACGCCTAGATATAATTACAGCATGATGTATAAAGTTATTGTCGTACATTTACTTGGAAGACACCATATTGAACACCGGTGCAAGTTGTGCTTATGCAGACACACGAGGATGGGTAGAATCACCTTGTTATCAACCTTTGGCCTCGGAGGGAGCCCCTTTACACTTCGTCATCACTTCAATAGCTAGAGCATAGAGGATGTCCTTCGCGATTATATAGGCAGATTTAGCGTTTAGAGAAGTCCCTCGAACAAAAAATGGACGACCCTTGACCAAAGACGGATGTCTATTTCTGGCTGAACGACGTAGTCTTAAGTCAAGGGATGTCGGATGTGAGACTAAGGACATCCATTATGGGCAGAACGACATAGTCTCAAGTTAAGGGATGTCCATTTCTATACGAGGGACGTCCGATATGTGATGAGGGATGTCCGTTTTGGACTGAGGGATGTCTGACTTAATTGAGGGAGTTTGTGCCTTTTAAAAAAGCGAGTGTCTTGCACGTGACCCTTCAACGTTAAAGCCTTTGGAGTCCATCCTGGCCGTCCGCGCCACCTTTGGGGGATGGCCTAAATCCATCCTCGCTGTCCATTCTGATCGAGGGACGTCCATCCCTCGCTCCAACAGGCAGGACGGACGTCTGCCGATAATTGATGTCCTTCGTCCGTTTGTTGCATTAGCCTTGGACATCCCTTGTCATTGTTGGACCTCCTTTGTTACTGCCTTGGATGTCTCTGTTCGACGATCCTTGGCGTTTACGAAATTGCAGTGTTAACGTCTACAGATTTTGACAGAAACACATGACTGCGACGTCGACATTGTTCTTTTCCTATAGTTCAAGGTTTTGTTATTCACAAATTTTCTTTAGGGTTTGACTTTTTTTTGACTCTGAATTATAGAGTCTGTTTTGTTAATTTTCTTTTATTAAATTTATATATTATTTTAAATATTTATAAAATATTACCAATGTTGGAAATTATCAAAACAACAACTCATGACAAGTTAACTACTAAATAATTTTTATTTACAGATAAAACACTCAATTATAAGAAATGAATGATGCAAACATTACTATTAACCTGTTCAAAGAAACATTACCGCGAGACGATGTCAACTGCTCTGTAGTTCTAATTCTTTTTTAGTTTTATGCTAAAATTGAAATAATTGAAGTAATTCTACCACGAAGACAGTATCAGAAAGCTCCAACATTATTTTCTCATCGTCGAAAACAATTAACATGTTTTCAATTTTTTGAAAGTATTCTAGTGACTCACTCTCCTTTCGATTTCAATCGTCTAGTTCTCATCTTCGTTTCAAACATCTTCATTTTTGCAAAGGAAAGTAATATTTCCTCAGTAGAAATTAATCTTTCTGCAGGCGGAAGGTAATCATTTCTTCTATAGAAAGTAATATTGACAACGTTTCGCAGAGGAAAGAAAACACTTTTTAACGGAAAATGAAACAATGATGTTTGCTATGTTTATTTTCCATAGTTGAGTGTTTTATATATTAGCAAAAATTATTTAGTGATTGACTTTTCATTGATCCCATAATTTAGTGGTTGTTTTGTTACTGTTCCAACAAATATCTTAACCCTCATTAACAAGTGACATTGTAAATTTTATGAGATAAAACTACATGTACACCCAATATTACTCTCACAAATTTTATTATTATTTTTTGAATTACATAATGGTTGATGTTATAATATAAGATCTTTAACATGGACCTTAAAATTATCGATGTCGATTCAATAAATAAATTTTTGAGATAAATTCCTCTTAAATTAGAACAACAATTTATATGTCATGACTAAAGAGCTACTTTGATATTCAAGAATTAAATTTGAGTTTGTACAGTGTTTACTTGAGCTTGCATGTGTTTTTTATTTCATTTGAATTATAATTTTTCTATAAACAGACATTATTAGGTGGCTTTGAAAAATAGGTAAACCACAGAACAAATCCACCTTATAATGACTCCACAAAAATTATAATTTGTGCATGTAAACCTATGCATCAACAAGAGGCTATAAGCCGGGTTTGGAAAGAAAATTCTCACCATGCTTGACTTGAGTCTGGTTTCTTTTAGGCGAGCTGATTCATTGGCTTTGTTTGATAGGCTTCTTTGTTGGGAAAAAATAAGGATAATATATAAAGAGATGATAAATAACCATGAATAATACTGATCAGTATAATGCCCAAGAAAGACTCCCATTGACAATTTTCTTAAGACAAAATTATCTTTCCAAGTAAGTTCTCGGGAAAGACTGGAGAGATCACAAACGGTTCCACTTAACATTCACTCTCCTAGACATAGCTTATTTACATAGTACAATTACACCATTATTTGGTAAGAAAAACGATAGTAGATGTGTAATTAAAATATCAAGAATATTTTTGTCACACTGTTATAATTTAACAGTCAAGAAGTAAAAGAAATAACAACGAAAACAGACACTGAGAATTTTTACGTGGAAACCCTAATTGGGAAAAACCACGGGGACTGAGTCCGAAAAGATATATGAAAAATAGGATTTACAGTATTCTACTAGAAACTAAATATTCTAGACAATATTCACTAAGAGAAAAATGACCACTTTTAGATTTCATAATGTGCACAAAAGCACCTGACCTATCTTTATCACACACTCTTTCTTTTCTCTCCCTAAAAAACACCTTAGTCTATTTTCTCAATTCCTCTTCCTATTCTTCTTCTCTTAATTGTTGGATACATCTTTCTTTGCAGGGACTCCTTATTTATAGGAAAAGAGTCTTGCAAAATGACAAAGCTCAGCAAGATCTAAAGATCTTGCTGAGTGAAGATATGCAAAAGAAAATTTCTTCCTTCAACAAATTTTCAAACGCATTTAAGAGGGGGGTCTCTTATTATAATGGAAGGACACCCTAAAAGATCAAAATTAACCTAAGAGGAGGGGGGAGAACTTTTTCGTGCGATTATTAATTTCTTTTACTTAAGTGATCTAATACAATTAATTGGCTAGAAACACGCACAATAATAATGAGCAACAAGAGAAGGGTTAAGAGATACAAAATCAAATTGTTAACGCAGTTCGACAAAGCACGCCTACGTTCGTGCTTCAAGGCTCTCCCTTGAAGATCTATTCACTTCAACTACTAGGGTTACAATTGATTGAGCTTCATGTGCGTCAATCTAACCGTTACAATAACTGATTATTAGGGCGTCACCTTTTTCTTTTGATTACAATTTTTTCGAAATAAGAACTCTCAAGCTTTACAATCAACCTCTCAAATGACTAAACTCAATGAGTGTGTGTGAGGGTTGAGTTTTATACTCTTTTTGTAATCTAGAATTTGAGTTGAAAGTTCAACAGAGTTTTGGTGCTTTTTCACTTGGTTACTCCATCCTCGGAGTGACTTCTATTTATAGATTTCCTTGCTTTCGATCAGCCACTTCTTTTTGGTTGATCTCTTCCAACCGTTGAAAACTAGCTATTGTGTTATTCTACACTTTTTTGGTCGACCCAATCTTTTCCAGCTCGACCACGCTAATGACCAAAAATCTTAGGTGTAATTTTTGTAGCTTTTCGGTCGCATTCTTGGGCTGGGTCCTCGATCGTAACCTCGTCCAAAAAAGTTCAGGAACAATCTGTATAGGTTTTTGGTCGTGATCTTCGACCGCGGTGCATCCGAAAACTTCCAGAGTGAATTTCATCACTTTTAATTGCATTCCTTGAATTCTCTAAGTCCCAAAATAATATCTACTCACTACATGGACTTAGATAAAATTGTTAGTCAACATTAATACCCTAATTAAGGGTATTTTCAATATAAACTCAATATAAACATTATATTTGCATAATTAATAAATTCATCTAATAAACAACTTATAAATACCATCAATTTAATTATCATCAAAATAAATATGACTAACACACTTAGGCTAACACAATATACTTGTGCTCTTCTTATCAACTAAACTCCCCACGTAGTTGGAGTCGGTATACCCCACGAAATCAAAAGAGTCTCCTTTGGGATACCACAATCCAAGACTACATGCCATACTTAAATATTAGAAAATTCTCTTAATGACATTTAAGTGATATTGTTTAGGAGAGACTTGAAACCTTGCACATAAGCACACACTAAAGAGAATATCGGGCCTACTTGCGGTTAAGTATAGGAGTGATCCAATCATGCCACGATATTTCTTTATATCCACCTCTTTTCCATTTTCATTTTTATCTAATTTTGTGGAGGTGCTCATAGGAGTTTTTGAGAATTTGGATGAGTCCATTCCAAATCTTTTAATAAGTTTCTTCACATATTTTTCTTGATTTAAGAAAATCTCATCTTGAGATTATCTAATTTGTAAACCAAGAAAGAATTTCAATTCTCCCATCATGCTCATCTTCAATTCACTTTGCATTAAATCGGCAAACTCTTTACAAAGTGTTTCATTGGTAGAATAAAAAATAACATCATCTACATAGATTTTCACAATCATAATGTCTTGATCATTGCGCTTGATGATTAGGGTTGAATCAACTTTTCCTATTGTGAAATATTTTTCTTTTAGGAAATTGCTTACGATTGTACTATGCTCTTGGAGGTTGCTTTAGACCATATAGGGCTTTACGAAGTTTATACACATGATCAAGTTTGTCATAGACTTCAAACCCTTATGGTTACTCTACATATACTTCGTCCATAATATATCTATTAAGAAATGCACTCTTAACATCTATTTGATAGAGAGTGAAGTTCTTGTACCAAGCAAGAGTTAAAAGCATACGAATAGACTCTAAGCAAGCTACCGGTGCAAACGTTTCTTCAAAATAAATTACTTCCTCTTACTTGTACCCTTTTACAACAAGCCTCACTTTATTTCTCACTACAATTCCACTTTTATCCAATTTGTTCTTAAAACCCCATTTGGTTCCTATAATTAAATGATCTTTTGGCCTTAGAGCAAGTTCCCAAACATTGTTCATTTCAAATTGATTTAATTTCTTTTGCTTGACCATTAACCAATTTTCATTAATTTCGGCTTCTTCTTGGGCTATATTTAAGAAATGAAGGTCATATTGGCACACATGTTTCGAAGGGAGGATCTTATTTTGACTCATAGTTTGGGATCACAAAGAATATCGTCTATTTGATGAATTTTGGCATACCTCCAATCTTTTGGTAAGTCATCATGAATATCGTCATTTGGTGTTCCCTCTAAGAATTGGTTTTTAGATTCTTGAGGAGGACTTTCAAGAATCTCCTTTCCTTTTTCTCCTAGACTAAGATTTTCTAAATCATTTTCTAAATCAATAATTGGTTTCTTAACACTAGGGGTAGAATAGATTCGTCAAAAGTAACGTGCATGGATTCCTCTACCACTAACGTCCTTTTGTTGAACACCCTATATGCTTTGCTAGGGGAAGAGTATCCTAGAAAGATTCCTATATCTGGCTTAGATTCAAATTTCCTAGGTTATCCTTCATATTATGAATGACGCATTTGCATCCAAGGGCTTTGAAATAACTAACATTTGGAGTTTTACAATTCCAAAGTTCGTAGGGTGTCATTTCTAAGGTTGGATGGATAGAAACATGGTTAAGGACATAGCATGCCATAGCAATGGCTTCTACCAAAAAAAAAATTGGGAAGTCATTCTCATCAAGCATTGTCTGTGCTAGTTCTTGGAGAGAAATTCTTCCTCTCAACAACTCCATTTTGTTGAGGGGTTCTAGGAGATGAAACGTTGTGTTTGTAACGACTTGGATTTTTGTCCCTTTTTAAAAATGAGTAAAAAATTTGAGAAAAATGTTCAGTGTGCGCCTAATCCAGACCGCTACCAACCTTTTGTTAAAACTCGTTATAAAAATCGTCTATTTAATAAAATGCGGAAGCGTTAAAAATTTAAATAAATAAACTAGACATTAAATTACAAATTAAGAAGAGAAAACTTAATTTAAATAAATTACAATTTAATATGCCTTTAACTTCTCGTAGCCTGGCCAACCATAAGCTTGCTTGTACAAATCCCTCGTCGACTGCTTCTTCATTGCTCGAGGACCTTCGCGTCGTGTACCTACACCGCAAGTAAGACGTGAGCTGAAAATCCCAGTAAGATAATGGGTTTATGCATATGAAATGTCTCTATTTAATTCTTTGGAATGAGTCTGCCCTAAGCCAATGGTTTAATTACGTATATTAGGCGTATTTGTGTATTTTAGGGATAGCTCGTATACGGAGCGTAGAGTTTAGGAAATTTCTATGATTTCTAAATTTATTTCGTTAATTAGTCTTGGGATCCCGACGAGGGAAATATTAGTTATTTTTCTCACTCAAGACGTGTGGTCACCCCGTGGTGGTTTTTTTTTCCTAATTGTTTCTATCGTCATGAGACTACCCTAGGAGCACATACAATATATAAGAATTAACTGAGGGTGTCACGACCCGGAAGGGGGCCGGACAGAAACGCCGGGCCAAACGACCCGATCTTCGTAGAAGACCCGATCGCCCAGCCCAAGGCTAGTTAAATTGTTGCGGAAGACTTGTATAAATATCCAGCCGCGACCCACTTGTGATGGGCCACAGTCCATATAGTGATTGCAAGATTAATTAATAATACGGAAATAATAAACTTAAGAATCCAAATAACTACTGTGCATACAATCCAAAAAAATCCAACGACCAAGTTTGGTATTTCTACAGTCATCCAAACTAAAAATTATACAATCACCCTGAATATTTCTAAACGATAAATAAAAGTTTAACAAGATGAAACCTATGAAATAGAATAAAGTCCCTACTCTGAATCTCACTCTGGTTTAATTAATCTTCTCTTTACCTGGGAAAAATAAGTCGATTGGGGTGAGTGACTAGCTCAGTATGGAATTTATACTAAATACTATGCATGTGTAAAACTTGTTTTACCTTTTCTTGAAAACCATGAGTTTCGGGGAAACGTGCACATTTTAATAAAAACATTCAAATCCTTTTCGTCTCAAAGAAATCAGGCTCGAAGGCCTCCGACGAGATATTAAGAAAACATGGTTGTATACATAGGCAACTATATGTTAGAATACTCTCGTCGTGTTTTATACCGAAAATCGTAGTCCGTGAAAAGGGAGGGTCACTCATGGATTCCTCCGAACAAATACACAGAAAGGCGGCCTTTAGCGCAAGCAACACCTCATGAGTCAGGAGGAAGAAAAATGACGGCGGTCCTTAGACCCAGCCCGTCTTCCAGGGAGTCATGAGCAAATTCCGTCAACGACTCGCCCGTGATATATATATATATATATATATATATATATATATATATATATACAAATGACGGCGGTCTGTAGACCCGACCCGTCTTCCGGGGTGTCATGAGCAAATTCCGTCAACGACGCACCCGTGATTCTAGGGTGTCATGAGCAAATTCCGTCAACGACACACCTGTGGTATACCCTGATCAGGTTTTTCACACAGCGCGCAAACAAACCATCTCCACGCAGCAGGAGATGTACCGGGGATAGCCTCCTGATACTTTGACGCCCGGACCGTTCAAAGTGCCAAGAGGATCTATCAATCCCGTAATAGTATCCAGTATATCACACAATGAAATCAAATGCACGAAAGTAAACGTGTAAAACTTTCGTACATACATAATATAAAAAACTGACGTGCTGTCGAACAGTCCCCGTCAGGTTTTTCATGTGTGGTATTCCACAAAATACAGTCTTATTTTGAAAACTATGCAATGCGATGCAAGCAACTAAGTATAAAGCCCCTACCTCGATGGCGATCCTTCCTCGTACGCGAAGGAACAACTATCCCAGGTGTCGGCTCGAAATCCTCAACTTGTCCGAGCCGAAGTCTCAAAATCGGAGGAGAATCCCTCAGGCGGAGCTCCATGGTCGGCTTCACCGTTTCTCCACTGTCGGAGTCGCCGTTCGTTCACTCCGTCGCCGGCTCCCGCTCGGACAGAATCCGTCGCCACCACCTCCGCCTCCGCACGAAGCTCGCTCGGATGTCGTCGCCTGGTCGGACATCGAGACCCATTTCGCATCTCCTCTCCCGCGAGGTCTCTCTGCCGGCTGGTGGAAATGAGAAGAAGAGGAACCCTCTTCCTCTTCTTCGTATTTCC
Organism: Begonia loranthoides; assembly: GCA_022433065.1. Lineage (NCBI taxonomy): Eukaryota > Viridiplantae > Streptophyta > Magnoliopsida > Cucurbitales > Begoniaceae > Begonia > Begonia loranthoides. Next base: position 7,876,817 of record CM039472.1, on the reverse strand, counting down.
CCTTTTTTTTTCTATTATTATTTAATTAATTTTTTTTTCATTTAAAACCCCATCCTTTCATGTGCTCCTTTTTCTTCTAATCCATTCAATGCATATACATAAATTTTTTCATCATATATATTGATATGATTTATCTCCAAAGCTCATCTTCAATTCCGATTTACTCTAATCATTACACAACGTCGTTTATAGGTCCAACAAATTTTCCAATTCTATTTTCTCAAATAGATTTTTCGTTTCCGGATTTCCAATTCAACCGATTTGATTTATTGACCAAAATTTTATTCGTGTTCTTACTCAATTATTCACGTCAACTGCTCAACGTCATACCTGATTTCAATGCGAAAAATGTTTACATGAAAAATCTATTTTCTTGAAAATTCTCAGGTTTCACAGAGGGTGCATACAAGAGAAGTCATATGACAATCAAAACGAATACAAACATACACGATGAGAAGATTATGACATACAATTTAATAAATTAATCAAACGATGTATTAATGAATGACAACATGCTTGAAAATTTTATAATCTAATTTATGTCATATTTTTGAATGGCCTTTGGCCATTTCTTTTATTTTATTAATTCTTTTATTAAAACAAATCCAATTAATCCCAATAAAACCTAATTAATTTCTTAATGTAAAACCATTAACTTAATCCTTAATGTAAAATAATTATAATTAATCCCAACATTATAAATTAAATTAATTAGATTAATATTTATTTAGTTATAGTAAATTCCATTTAATCTCACGAAATGGAATTCTTACGAATACGTCATTCGTAATACCCCGGATAATTAAATAATTATCCACTTTAAAATATCGGGGTGTTACAGTGTTCGATGCCATATTTTTGACAAAGAGCATTGAATTGATCATTTTCGAATTTACCACCATGATCACTCCTTATTGTGACAACGATGAGTTCCTTCTCATCTTTAACTTTCTTCTTAAAACTAGAAAATAGTTCGAAGGTTTTGTCCTTTGTTTTAGAAAGAAAATCCATGTATATCTTGAAAAATCGTTTACAATCACATATGCATAATATTTTTCTCCTAAGCTTGAAACTTTATATGGACTAAACAGATCCATGTACAGTAGTTGGAGAGACTTATATGTAGATGTAACATCAGGTTATTCTTACAATTTAAAACTCATGATTTTGAAAATTTTTTGTTTTAAAATTACAACGGAAGACTTTTCATTTGAAAACTAGCTGAAATAAGAAGTATATAAATAAACTCCCTTTTATTAAACCATTTATTACTAAAACATGTTATACGATAAAACTTTAAAATATTTACAACAGCAAAATACTTGTATTCAATACCAAGAGAATAAAATACTGTAACACCCCGATACTAATTTTCTCGTGTACACGGTGTAATCGAACTTGGAGATAATTATATGCTACATTCCATTTCTATACGTGTTAAAATATCACGGGTGTGTATAATGAAAATTAATACATGGATAAAAGTTGGTAGAAAAGTGTGAAGAAAGGGGAAATCTGGCGAATTCGGATGCCTGCGGATGCCACATGGATGAGGATCGGCGTCCGCACGAACACTTGAGGATGAGGGCAGGACGAATTCTCGCATCTTGGACTTACCCTGTCATCTTGTTGACGAAGGTGCAAACGATGTAGACGAGGGCAGGATGTGTCCGCATATAATCTGTCCGAATTGTATGATGAAGGCGGACGAGGGGAGGCATTGTTCGAATTGAATCTGTCCAATTCTTGGACACATTTGGATGATATATGCGGATGACTTGCGGACGCCAAACGGCATCTGAATGCTTATTCGGACGGTACGGACGAGAATGGGGACGCCATTTCTCGTCCGAGGCCACAATTTGGCCTAAGGAATTTGGTCTCAGGGATGAATGCGGACATGAAGACCCCGTTCGCACCCGTCTGAATCATCGCAGATCAACAACAAAAATGATTTAAAATCAGAAGAAAATGACATCCAACCAATAGAAATCACAGCCCTCGACACAAATTCCCACTTCCCACATCTCGACCAACCAGAGGATGTTGCCTGCACCTCCCCTAGCACACATATGGTTTGCCCAGGATAAGCTCCCTATTTATCCCCCCAGCTCTCCTTCATCTTCTTCTTCGTTGTTCTTCTTGGAGGGGTTCCTGCTTGGAGTGTGGAGGAGGAGCTGCTGTCCATGTGAAGACTCGTCTACAAGGGTAAGGAATGAGGTAGTTCTTGGCCAGGTGGAGGCCCTACACCCAAGTAAAAGTGTGTGTGAGTTGTGTTGTTCAATGATGAAATCCTGTAAATGTCTTAGATGAATTCTGCCGATATCCCCTGCAATATTTCTTACTATTTCTACTCTTTATCTTGTGGTTGAGTTACTTTGTAGTTACTTTCTATATAACCTGCAGCAAATCTTGTTTCAATGCTTGTTCATGTTTACTGAAAATGTGTTTGATGCTAAGTCTAGTAGATGGGACCATGGATGAAGTATGAATATGAACGAAAGGAATGAATGACTATATGAGAACACTTAGTTTTGTCACCTATTCTACTATTCAGTTTCTCTGTATACTTTAATGTCTTTATAGGATGCTACTTTGCTACTTGGGTCCTAATAGACCACTTGTTTGTTTATTTCCTGAAACTTGGGTTCATATTGTCTCTTGCCCGTTTCTTGCAAAAGTATCCTATTCTGTAATAGGTGTGTTCCATTCTTCATTATTACTGTCATATCCCTTAGTTCACTGTCAAATTTTCATATAATATGCTCATGTCTTTCTTGTTGTCGCATTTAATGATCATTGTCAAAGATTGAAGCATGCTTGTATCATTTATTTCACCGTCTTAGATCAGATTCGCTGCCAATATTTAGAAACACGTATGATTAGCTCCCAACCCATGATTATATGTCGCTGTATTAGTTGATTTAAAGTCCTATTTTGCTGTTCTGCGTCAATATTTTGCTACCCTTATAATCAATGTAAAAGCATGATTTTGTTGTTTGTTCTTACTACTGTTATTACCGATTTAGAAGCATGTTCCATTGTTCCATTTCGTCATTTAAAATGTTGCTGTTTATCTTTGATTTAGAAGCATGTTTAGCTGTTCGTGTCGATTCATTATTCACTACTGTCATTAGTCATTCCAAAAGCATGTTTCGCCATTTTAATTTCATGATATTTACTGCTACTAATAGTCCATTGAAAGGCATGTTTACTGTTTACTTACTGCCATACATTAGTCGCTGGAGAAGCACGTTTTTCTATTCTACCTTCAATAATTTTCTGCTACCATATTAGTCGATTTAGGAGTATGTTTCGTTGTTTTGTTTTCATTGTTTTACTGCGGATTAATATCGCTTACAAAGCATGTTTCACTGTTCATTTTGATCATTATTTACCCCTGTCCAGAGGTTTAGAGCATGTTTCGCTGTCTTAATTTGACACTATTCGCTATTGTACATAATCGTTAAAATGCACGTTTGCTGTTCAGTTTTCCATACTTTGCTGCTGTATATAATCGTTTAAATTGCACATTTTGCTATTATGCCTCGACATTTTATTGCTATTTATTCCTGCCTTAAGAAGCATGTTGTCGTTATGTTATTTCGAGAATTGTATGCTGCTCTTTGTTGTCACACTCGTCTAGCTTACTGTTGCATAATTTCATTATGTTTAATAGTATGTAAACTGTTAGCCATTTCAATTGTAGTCGATAATTAAGCATGCCATTGATTTCTATTATCCTTTAAGTATAATCAAGCTTTGTTGCGCTTAGATAAGTATGCCTAGCTAATCTTAATTAACTGTTTAGCACGTTCTAGTGATTGATTGTGGAAATATTCCCAATAATTGATTCCTAAAATTGTTCCATATGTTTCTTTTATAGTGCCCTACATAATACGTGGGTACACCTTTTTTTCCTTAGGCGTTTTGTATTATGCCATTTTACTGTTGATTGTAGATCCTTTAAAGAATTGTTAATTACCATCCATGTATGTGTTACTCAAGGTAGAAGTGTCATCATGAATTCAAGTAATAGAAACAAAGTAGGGAGTACCACCTCGGGGTGGTGCTCCCATGCATTATAAGGAAAAACGATAAGAAAATGGAAGAAAAGAAGAAAGGAGTTGGGGGGCGGACGGGTAGCGATCCTAGTCTGGTAACTAGGCAATGCCCCTACTTTATCAAAAACGGGACCTAGTTGCCCATAGGAGGTTAGGTCCGACCAACTATAGCATCCCATACACGTCTTCCAATCTCCAGTTCAAAGTGTGAGTATGGAATGAACGAATAAAAGAATTGGTCTAGGTGGCCCCCATTCCAAAGGAAATAAAAGAGAGACATATGTACTTGTATTAACTCATTTCCTTACTGAGCGTAAGCTCACATCCTTACTTGTGGTGTAGGTAATGAGATGGTTGTGCCAGGAGCAGCGGAGGAGGCCATTCCCGTGGAGCCTGCGGTGTATTCGGAGGAGACGCAACCCGAGTAGTAGTACGACATCAGGTGAAAGAGGAAGAAGTAATTTTGTAAGGGCTAACGTCAAACTTGTTTTGTAAACGTTGATTACCCCTTTAACCCTTAGTTTAGTAGTTATTCGGAATATTATGTAGACTTCACTTTGAAAACTCAAACCTTGCATTTTAAATCAATGTTTAAGTGATGCTTTAAATTATGTTTCCGCTAAATTTATTGATCATAGTTTGCCCGAATTAATTTGACCGTTTTAATAAGTTAGTGACGATCGGATTTTGGCACTCTGATTTTAAGGTTGAGAAGATTTTTTAACAACGATTTCCATCGTTTTCCAAAAGTTTAAGATTTTAACGTATTTTTAAGACAAGTAAGAATCCGGGTTGTTACAAATACAATTTGAAAATCTTCTTAATAAAAAAAAATACTGTATCAAAGGATTACTTTCCTCAAAACGTTATGACCAATCATTACATTTCTTCTTTAACCTTTTAGCCTAACCAGTCGCCAAGCCCGCAATGTACAAATAGGCCATCAACTACATCTATCATCCAATCCATGCATACCTACATCACAGGACCTGACTATGAGCATAACGCTTAATAAGTAGTATAAAAGTAAAACGTTATTATGCAATACTATTCAAACACATGCAGTTTTCTGTTTTGTTTATTTGTCTTTTATTTCCTTTAAATATCTCTTTGATTAAGAGCAACCTCTTCAGTTTCCAAGCTCACTCACCTGTTGGATGAGAGCAACCTCTTCAGTTTTCATACTCACCCAAACGAGTTATTTATAATTTGGGGTGAGCAACCTTTTCAGTTTCCGAACTCACCCATCCGTTGGATAAGAGAAACCTCTTTAGTTTCCAAACTCACCCAAATGAGCTATTTACAATTTGGAATTAGAGCAACCTCTTCAGTTTCCAAACTCACCCACCCATTGGATGAGAGAAACCTCTTTAGTTTCCAAAATCACCCACCCGTTGGATGAGAGCAACCTTTTTCGTTTCCAAACTCACCCATCCGTTGGATGAAAGAAACCTCTTTAGTTTCTGAACTCACCTAAACGAGCTATTTACAATTTGGGGTGAGAGCAATCTCTTCAGTTTCTGAACTCACCCACCCGTTGGATGAGAGCAACCTCTTCAATTTCCTAACTCACCCACCCATTGGATGAGATCAACCTCTTCAGTTTCCGAACTCATCTGCTCGATGGATAAGAGCAACCTCTTCAGTCTCTGAACTTACCCAAATGAGTTTTTTATAATTTGGGGTGAGAGCAACCTCTTCAGTTTCCAAACTCACCCACCCGTTGGATGAGAGCAACCTCTTCAGTTTTCAAACTCACCCAACAAGTTTGTTTATTACGTTTAATTCGGTTACATTTACGTTTTCGCTTATCATAGGAACAATGTGCATGCATACAATCCTATTTATTACGTCTGTTATCGTATCCTCAAAGTGTACACAATTTCCTAACTAAAGAACCGAACTTAAGTTTAATAAACATACAATTCATACAAGCAATCATTCAACAGTACATCTCCAAAATATAACATAATCTATACATCTAGTAAACAAGCATCAAATAAAAACCCTCTAATTCCCGTGATGTAGGCCCTTTTGAACAAGACACATGCAGTACCACTTACCTGAAGTCATTAGCTTTAATAGGTTATCGCATAGAATTATCCTTTACAAAACCTATTTATCAGTAAGTATATAAGCAACAATAAAAATCCTCAAACAACTGAAATCCCGACTATTACTACAAGCATATCATTGCCTAACAGATCTCTTCAATCTAAACTTATTGATAATAATCCCACAATTGATATTTAGGACAATATTCTCTCCTAAACTTACCATCTATTTATAGAGTAACAACATCTAAATATAAGTAATCTAACAGAGGGTATCTAATCTAATAGACTAAGAACTCATATTATTAAACTAATATATTTTCATAATCAGCCATCCACCAACATAGTTTCACTTGAGCAACAGGACTAAACTTGATTCAATGCAACCACATTTTTTGAATAATTTCATATGGTAAAACCTATTAATAGAGCATATGTACATCAATATCTTCATTCAACGAAACCCTATTATTTAACTGAGAGTATTTTTAACAAATAACATACTAATCACAGGGACAGGAACAATCGACGACATTTTCATCACTTTCCTATTCTAAACAGTTTAACATAATAGTTTATTCTGCATTGACAATATTAGAATCTAATCCAACTCAACAGGCAGAAACAATCCCACATAATAATTCCCTTAAGAAACGTGAAGATTACATACCTGTAGCATCATAACAATTCACAGTTTCAACCCACGAGTTTTCTTCTCTGTAATCCCTTCTCTTCATGTCTTTCATTCCCTGAGACCTTCTTCAACTCACCACAAGCATCAGCAACACTTACTGCTGTTCATGTTCTCATTCACAGCAAGCACGATATCCTCTCTCTCTCACCAACTTGCAGAACCCATCCAAACTTTCACGGCAACACTCTATCCTTTTTCTAAAAACTGTCAGCTAACCTCTTTCTCTCATAACACCTCGGTTTCTCACTCTCTATTTGGTCCTTCACAAATTCCAGAAACCCTCAACCATATTCACAACAACTCCTTATGCTAGCACTCTTTACATTTTGGTAGAGTTTCCCCCTCATTTTCCTCTCTCTCTCTTTGTAACTTTGCTACCATCATCTCTATTTATAAGCAACATTCTATGTCTCTTCATAGTTTGCGTGAAGACAAAAGGCCAAATGATGGCATCCCTTTAACGTCCAGATTTGTTTAACGTCGATCTACTTCATTTTCAGATGCGTTTGACGACGTCTCCTACGATTCCAGGCGTTGGTTAAACCTTCTAGATGACTTTAAATAAATGGTGGTCGATCGATTTCATCAATAACCAATCGACCACCATGCAGTCGATCGACCGTGGAAATCCTTCTTTAAAATTTAGCGGTCGATCGCATCGGTTGATCGACACCTTGCCGATCGACTACCCCTATCGATCGACAGACTCGAACAACTGCAAACTCCCTTCTTTATATATACGTATTTCCCCTACAGATTACTTCCTTAACAATATATTTATATTCATATGTATATTATATATTTATGAATATCCTCATTAAACTATATAACCTTATAATCTCATTATTAACTACTTCCAATATTATTTCTTTGAACCCTATTTATCATCTTCTAACTCCCCAATTTATTATTGTATCACATAAATAACCTTATATCCAAGACCAACATGCACTATGTATATATATATATTTGAATATCTATATTCTACTATTCGTCCTTCACCTTTATCCAAATCAATTTATAATAAATGATAAGAACCTTATTATTCTCGAGCTTCCAATCCTTACAATATCCAAATATGTCCAAACACATTTTCTCTTACTAATTCCACTAACTATCATACAATTCTCTAATTAACCTCATTCTTCCCAGAAGCTAATTATGAACATAATGGGGTATCATAATTCACTTACTCCAAATACGTTTCTCTTAACCAATATCTTCACTTGTCCAAGTCAGCTCCTAGCATCACCAAAATCATCACTTGAGTCGTATGCTTAGCATGACGAAATTTTGGGATATTATAATAGAGATATATTGTTTGGAAGAGAATGAGATTTTAGTTTGCTTTATCTTTTGGCAAACATCACAAAATCTGTATTTTTCAAACAATATTTTAGAAAGACCCCTAACTAGATTAGTTTTACAAAATCCTAGCTAAGGTATCCATTCCTACATGTCCTAATCTTCTATTCCAAGTCCAAAAATTGTTAAAATCATTTGCTCTAAAACATTTTTCATTATTGCATGATACATTATTCGAATCAATTGCATAAATATTCTCATGTCTATATCCCATAAACAAGATTTTTCCATTTGATTCATCTGTAATCATGCAAGACTTGGATTCAAAAATAACTTTACAATCTTTATCACATAATATGCTAATACTCAATAAATTATGCTTTAATCCATCAACTAATAAAACTTCCTCAACTATGGGATTAGAGAGGTTACCTATGTTGCCAATCCCAATAATTTTTCCTTTTTGGTTACCTCCAAATGTAACACTTCCTTTCTTGTCCTTGATGGAAACTTTGAGTAGTCTCCTATCATATGTCTTGAGCATCCGCTATCCAAGTACCACTTATCCTTTGTGGGAGTACCTTCAACCTACAAGTAAAGGTCATGTTGACATTTTAGGTACCCAAATCTTTTTGGGTCCTTTGGGGTCAAACTCAGTTCCTTTTGGAACCTAAACAAATTTATCAACTTTCCTTTTGTTAACTAATTTTGAAGGGTAAGAAATAGATTTATGTCCAATTGCATTACATGTAAAATAAGTCAACGGTTTGACAAAGAAATTTCTATAATTGTTTTTCTTTTGAAGGGGTTGATATCCCAACCTGGCTTTGTCAAACGTCACCTTTTGTTTTCCTAAGTGCATATTCAAAATTTTGTTCCCATTAGTGAAATTAAGCACAACATTATTTAAATCATCATTTTTAACTTTTTATGTACTAATATCATTCTCAAGTGATTTGATAAAAACATTCAATTCATCATTCTTAGTTTTCAAATCACTAAGTTCTTTTTCAAAGGAATGAACTATACAAACATGCTTTTTCACAACACAATCATTATATTTAGATTTAAGTATGTTAAATTCCTCAAGCAATTCATCAATTAAATAATCATCCTCATCATCATTATATAAAGATTCATGTACCTTATCTTCCTTTGCCATGAAGCACATGTTAGCTACCTCTTCGCCCTTGGATGATGACTCTTCTTCACTAGCATCCCATGTTGCTTGAAATACTTTCTTTTTGGTGACTTTTGTTGTAAAGACTAGGTTTTTAATTACTTTTGAAAATAGAGTGAAATTTAAAATTTTTCTTTTTCTTTTATAAAACAGCAAAAATCTTTATAAATCCTTTTAAATTGAAATTAGAGTTCTTTTCTTAAAACCTGATCATTAAAAACCTTTTCCTTAAACTCGTTACTTAAATTGTTATAAACAGCAGAAAACTTTATTTATAAAATCTCTTTTTCTCATTTTACAGTGGAAGCATAAATAGTTCACTTAAAAAGGCAATGAATAAATTGTTACTTTATATTTGACAAAACTCTTTTCTCATTTCAACTCTATTAGCCTAGCTAGCCACAAGACTTGCCCGTGCAAATCCTTCATCAATTGCTCCTTAGTTTCTTCATCATTTTCTCTCGTGCTTGTACCTACATAGCAAGACATAAACTATGGCCTTATGCTCAGTAAGTGATAGAAATGAATAACTGGATGCACATGCTGTGCCACTTTAAAATCTGTATGTAGTTTCTCTTTCTGTTTTGCCTTTATCTTTTACCTTTTACATTTTCATTCTTATCTTTCTGTTTCTTTTTCCGTTCTTGTTTCTGTATTCGTTTCGGTATTCGCATACGTGTTTCTATATCTGTTCTCGTATCTGTCTCTGTATCTGTATATGTATCTGTATCTATGTCTGTATCCATTTTCATTTTTAGAAACTCGTTTTCGTTTCCATTTCTGTTTCTGTTTCTGTTCCCGTTTCTGTATCGATATCTATGCTCGTACCGTTTTTGTATCCATTTCTGTTTCTGTTCCCGTATCTGTATTCATTTCCATTTTCACGTTCTTTCTTTACTTATCTTTATTTTTGTTTCTATGTCGGGCATCACTTATCCAGACCACAGAAACTATTACCTTTTCTTACGTTTGGGTTATGTGTCAGCCATTACTTACCGGACCACACAACCCCTTTTCTTTTCTTTTGTATATGTGCCAGGCTTTATCTATCGGACCATAGAAACCTTCATTTTAATTACTCATGTTGCCAGACATTACTTACAGGACCAACCTCTTTTTCTTTATCTTTCTTAATCGTTTGTTAGTATTACTTTTCGTTTCCGTTTCCTTTTCAAAACCGTGCATAAAAACCATTTTCGTAATCTTTGAAAACCATGATGCATGATGCTCATTAATGCATACATTCTCTATCACGTACTTAAAGAACCTAATAAAACACCCAACATACAATTCACAGATCATGCTTCATAGAACGATAAACATGCAAATTAAAACTGTAGATATGCTGCGAAAGCAATAGACATGCTTATAAAATAGTAGACATGCTTATAAAATGGTAGACATGCTATTAAAACTGTAGATATGCTCGTAAAGTTGTAGTCATGATCATAAAATGATAGACATGCTCAATAATCTACTAATCTAATAAAGTGGTAAACAATGAAACGTGCATATCCTATTCTTGCGATGTAGGGTCTCAAGGACCAAAGCACACACATATCACTTACCTTGTTTTCTTTAAAGTGTTCAACACTTAACACTATTTTTTCTTCCTTTTTAGTACCTTCATAATTAAAAACATATATCATTAACAACTAATCAACTAATCCACCTCTTCGTCCTATGCATGCATATACAATATACTTTTAATCCATATTTCTCATTATTTGCAACTATCAATTTTCCTTCCACATCATTCATTATTGTTATTTATCAAGGTCCAACATGCAAAATATTAATCCCAAAGAGTATACATCCAACATACTCACACTCGACAATAATCAATAGAGGCATTTATTTAACAAGCAAACAACACAGAGAGCATTTTGCAATTATCACAACAAGTAGTAATCAACAGGGCATATCATCCACATACTACACCATTCAGTAAAATCCAAATCAACTACCATCACCAGAAAACAAAACATCTGAAAGCAGCAGAGAAGGAAATCATATCAACTAATGTGACCATCATAGTAAATCAATCATCAACCAAACTCAAGCCTTAGAAATCAAAGAAGAATCGGCTCACCAGAAGCACAATTCCGCAGCAATGGCCATTAACAAAACCAAAATTAGCACTTAGAATAACACTCACAAAATTCACCAACACTCGATAATGGAGACCAAGAAGTCAAAAACACACGGGGTACCCTTGCCTCGCATTGACGCGAGAGAAGACTCTGCACAACCGTCCACTTCATAGTCCCCCTTCAGCTTTGCAAGTAAAACTCCAAAGGCTCCTCTTTTCCTCACAGTTTTCGCTCTCTGTAAATCCTATTTCCCTTCATCTCTCTTGCAGCAGCTCTCTCTCTCTCCTATATTTATACATAGAAGGCTGGGGTTGTCATGTGTAAACATCCATTTGAATTTTACAGTCGTTATGCAAGTATCCCGCATATCCAGGCAATGGACACTGATTTTTCGGGTGATAATCTGACGACCTAGTCAATTGCTAGGTCGACAACTGCCAAAGATTCTCGCTGTAGAGAACATCCATTTTCCCTAAGAGGGACGTCCTCCATAACCAAAACAACACAATATTCTTTTCATTCCCCTTTGCTGGAATGTCCATTTTCCATTTTTGCTATGAGGGACATCCATTCTTTAATAAGGGACGTCCGTTATCTTCATATTTTAGATGTCCGTCAACCATTAAGAGATTTCAGTCAATTTCTTTGTAATGAGGGACGTCCATTCCTCAATGAGGGATATCCGTTATCCTTATATTTTAGACATCTGTATCTCCATTTTGAGCGTCCGTCTGTCTCTTCGCTGTAAGGGACGTTCGTTCCTCTACAAGTGATGTCCGTTCCTCTACAAGGGGCGTCCGTTCCTCTACAAGGGACGTCCGTCACCTTTTTATTTCAAACGATTTCCTTCATCGTTCCAAGTGACGCTGTCCCACTTAAATCTTAATGCCGTTCTTCTATTCTTCTATTTCAGATGTCCTTCGTCCATAAAGGACGTTCAATGCTTCCTAAAATGACTCCTTCATTTCAAACGACGTCGCTCAACTTAACCTTAACAATGTCGGCTTCTATTTTTTCATTTCTGACTTCCCACTTTCCATTAGGGACATCCCTCACTTCTTAAAATGACGACATTCCCTTTTCATTCCAAATGTCAGTCCAGATAAAGGGCGTCCATTTCCCCATAACAGACGTTCATCCCTCAATAAAGGACATTCATTTTCTTCTTATGTCGTACACCTGTCTTTCCTTAGCGACGTCCGCCTTTCCTAAAGGCATTCCATCGATCCTCTTACCATAAAGGATGTCCATCCCACTACAAGGGATGTCTGTCCTACCACTAGGGACATCCGTCATTCCCATTTTCTTCCAATTTTAGATGTCTGGCTCTTCCCAAGGGACGTCTATCAGTTAATAAATCCTTATTTCTCCATTTATTAATAATTCCCTCAACATATAATAATTATATTAACACCATTATTAACCAATTTAGCTCCCAATACTAAAAAATCATCATTTAGATCTCATACTTAAGCACTATGATAATCTGGTGTATTACATTCATTGTCTTCTTTAATTGTGGGCAGTTGGCTTTGAAATGTTTGGGCTTTCCACATTCATAGCATGAGACTTCTTTGTCCTTTTGTGGTCTTTCTCCCTTGAATTTCCTTTTGCCTTGCCACTTCCTCCATTCAAGGAGTTTGCTGATTTTCTGAGAAATGTGTGCAATCTCGTCATCCTCTTCTTCTTGCTTGGATTCACCTTGCTCACTTGAGGTGGCTTTGAGGGCTATGGTTTTCTTCTTGGGAAGCTCTTTTTCTTTAAGTTCCTCCTTTTCATTGGTTCTCATCATGATCTCATGTGTCATGAGCGAGCCAACGAGTTCTTCCATCTTAAGGACCTTGAGATCACAGGCCTCTTGACTAGTCGTCACCTTTGGTTGCCATACTTGTGGTAGACACCGGAGGATCTTTCTTAAAAGTTCTTTATTTGGATACACTCTTCCAAAAACTTTTACACTATTAGTGATGTTAGTAAAATGAATA
>CM039472.1:7848938-7863059 GCA_022433065.1 Begonia loranthoides | reverse complement strand
ATATAAGTTTTCGGTTGTGATCTTCGACAGCACATTCCACCGCAGTGCGTCCGAAAACTTCCAGAGTGAATTTCATCACTTCGAATTGCATTCCTTGAATTCTCTAAGTCCCAAAATGATATCTACTCACTACATGGACTTAGATAAAATTGTTAGTCAACATTAATACCCTAATTAAAGGTATTTCCAATATAAACTCAATGTAAACATAATATTTGCATAATTAATAAATTCATCCAATAAACAACTTATAAATACCATCAATATAATCATAATCAAATGAATACACCTAACACACTTAGGCTAACAAACTCACCTCACAAATCTCCCCCTCCCAACTTATGATGAGATAGGTTGAAGTCTTGTAGAGTATCTATACTCTGATGGGTTTTCGATGTTTTTTGAGAGGCCCTAACAAATTCTGACAAGGTCCTCGATAAATTTTAATAGGTTCCTATGGATACCATGAGATTCTGATGGGCTTGACTTTGGATCACCCTTTGGGGGGTCGTCATGTTCTTGGTAATGTGCCACTAGGACCAACTACTTGATCAATAGCTGAAGGAGTTACTGACAATTTTTATCCTAATTACTTTGGAGGAATTGAAAGATGAAGATGAAAAAAATGTATATGGATCAATTGAAGATCAGATAAAAAATGAGGTTGTTTTGTAACTTTGAAGTTTAAACACATTTTTAAGACAAAAAAAACTTTCCAATAATATCCCGCTTTCACCATTTATAACATTTTAAAATAAAAAAGTGATTTTTATAAAGATTATAATGACATTTCAAACTTTTCAAAATAAAGTCATTACAAAATTTGAAGAATATTTACGATGTTAAAACTGCTACGCACAAAGCAATCAAATTCTACCTGAGCATTTATCTGAGTAAAGTTGAAGTTGTTAGCCATTTTTTTCTTTTATTTTGTGACCGGTTATCCTAGTTTGTAAGAGATATTTAAGCCCTCTTTAGGAAATTTTTTAGGTAGTTTTCAGACATCAAATTTGAGTAAAAAGCTTCAGCCTCATTTGTTTTCTAACAACCATTTCCAATTGATTGTTCCAACTTGATCGCTTCTGTGCTATTTACTCGATTTTTGCTCATTTTTGTGAGGAGTGTTCTGGTGGAAATCTCTCATGTCATTCATGAAAAATGAAATCACTAGCTGATTTCATTAAGCCTCTCCACTTGGTTTGTGTATCCCGTGTTAACCCAATGCTGATCGGGCCTAAATTGGGCCTCTTTACCCCATCCAATCAAACTTAGCCTCATTTGCTGTCGATCCTAGTATACACCTTTGTATCATTTCAAGTGTTCAATTGAAAAAAAAACTTTGAAATCTCACTCCTAATTTGTACAAGAAATATTAATACTTGGTATCATTAACTTTCTTTTTTTTTTTTACTACTTAATTTTATTACAATAATCGATTATTTTCAATAACTTTCATTAGTGTCATCTGTAGGTATTATTTAAGATGGTTAGGTTGATTAGAAAAATTTAGGTTAATCAAGTTTTAAGTGCTCAAACTCTTCCTGGCCAAGGGTGATGCTCAGCTCCTTATTGTGCAAGCACTTGGGTAGTTGGACTGGTTTCAAGAATGCAAGGTTCATAAAATCTCAATGATTGAAAATGAGCATTTTCCAACTACTTCAGAGTTAGGTCATCATGGGACCAAGTTAGGCCAACTTGACCACTAAATTGTAGCCCAAACATGTACTAAACCAAATTTGTGGTCCATGGTCGATTAGTCATACCTCTGACCTAGGGGTTGGCAAGACTAAATCGGGATGGATGAACCGAACAAAAATTGATAAATTTTATTTGCTTTGGATCAGTTTTAAAAACTCTTGCACTGATTTTTGGTTCAGTTTTGTAAGAATTGAAGTTTTTAGTTTATCTTTGGCAAAACCAACAATAACTGAACCGAATTGATGAAAATTTGAAAATAAGAAAAAACTGCATAACTGAACCAGCCAGGGAGAATCGATTTGCTCCTTGACCTGAGCCCCTAGTTGCGTGTGTGGCTTAAGAATTGCATCCAGGGAGTGAAAATTGAGTTAGAAACTCTCCCTTTGTCTTCCAGTTCGTGACTTCTAGTTCCTTAGCAAGTCAGTGCTGACTCACGTCGCTCAACGCTCACTCCCTCTTGCCTCTAGTCTTACGTCGCTCGCCTTTCGCCTCTCCATGGTCAGTGCTCACATGTCATGACTGCACGTTGATCCCTCTCAGTCTCGGCTCTTGAGTCACTTGGTGGTCACTTGTCAATGCTACTGCTCATGACAATACATCGTTGGTCGCTCGGTCTCACCTTTTGGTCTCGAGTTTTGAGTTGCCAAGTGGTCATTGCTAATATAGTTGCACTCCTGGTCAATCGGACTCTTTGTCTTGGGTATGGCCTCTAGGCCCTAAAACTGTTAAAATAAATTGGTTTGATTGTTGATTCTATTGAATTAAAATTGTTGATTATGTTGAATTGAAATTGTTGATTATGTTTAAATTATTGAAATGAAATTGGTTTAATTGTTGAAATGAAATTGTTCATCCTGTGTCAATTCTTGAAAGCGTTGAATTTGGATTAATTGTTGATTCTGTATTTAATTTAATGATTTTGCATTTGGTTTTAATTATTGAAATTGTTGAAATTTATATTTGTATACTTTTACTGTGGAAATAGAGAGAATAGGTATTGGAAGAAGAAAATATATTTTTCAATTTGTATTATTTTGATATATGAAATTGAAAAAATAGATTGGTAAAATAAAAATCGAACTGGAATCGGAACCAAAGTTTTTGTTCGGTTTCGGCAGAACGATGGCTGAACCACAACCAATGCGGTTCGGTTCGGTTCTACACTAAAACTAAATCGAACAGTTGACTTAGGCTTACCAGTAGACCAGCTTTTGTAAGTGTCATGATCCATAAATCGGTTATTTTACTATCAGTGTCATGACTCCTCTTACAGAATCTTTAGCACTGTAGATTTTCTAATAAGGCTACACTACTTACTCTTTACTCAAAGTCGGATTATGATTTGAATCAAAACTAGAATCAAAAGCTCTGTTTGGTTCTAATCGAATGAATTCTTGGTTTCAGTTTGGTGATAGTTGAACCACACATTGCACACCCTTACTCGGACCATCAAGTTGACTTAGCCTGACCAATAGACCGGATAATTTTCTTTTAGTGCCATGACCCGTAAATTGGTTATTTTACTTTCAGTGTCATGACTCCCCTTACAGAATCTTTAGCACTGTAAAGTTGCTAATAAGGCTGTACTCAAAGTAGGATGATTGAATAACATTTATGAGGATAGTCCACTAAAACAGGGCTAGATTAGACCTAACTACAAAGTCAAAGTTCATGATCTTGTTATTAATTTTGCTTCTTGAGTCCATGATAGATCATTGTTAAGGGCTACACTTGGTTTTGGTTTTTATGTTGAGATCTAATGTAAACCATGCAAGATAAATAATTGTTTCACATATTAACGAAGGAGGCATGAGTTATGAGGAAACACAACCATTTGGATTCTTTTCAAGCTTTGACTTGGCAATTTGCACAATCTAGAACTGGTAGTACATATCTCATTTGAGCACATTCTAATTTGATTGTTGTGTATGAAATGTTATCCTACAAAAAGTAAAATAGATTGAAGGGAAAATGACAAATCAACCATCGTAGTTTGTGATCAATGATAAGTCAACAACTATATTATTTTTGCTAACAAATTAATCATTGAAAAATGGAAGAAGTCCCTGCAAACATTGCTGCCACATTTGCCGTTAAACGTATTGATTTCATTCTATCGTGGCACAAACATGTATTGATTTCGTTCCACCGTAAATCAAAAGTTTTAAAATAATGCTTAATATTAATGATCCGCAATGAATCAGGACATGTCTGCCGAGAATTGACCACGATCCGCAACGGATTGATAATGACCTAATGCAGATCATCATGCCTCGATCTTGCGTTCTTGTGCCCTAGTATATAAGAATTGCATGTGCGGTACGACAAGTTCACCGCGCACCACATAATTCTCATCGATGCTGGGTACAATGTTGGAGTATAGCTCAGCGGCGATGTTCTGAGGGTAAATTTCTATGATTTTCCTATCGAGCAAGATGAAGTTTTCAATGTTCATAAATTTGGGAGCTGTAGAGAGGTGACAGAGTTAGAGATTAGGTTTTAGCTATTGTTGGTATAGTTACAGGACTTCGAGTGCTCTGAGGCGGTTGCATACAAAGGAGCATTATAAGACCGCACATTTGAGTTTTATATACTAAGGCACTAGCACAAGAACGCACTTGCATACATCAGTTGATGCCTGTCAGGAAAGATGCACGCCTAAAAAATGCAAGGTGAAATCAAATAAAGGGCTATAACAACATTCACACTTGCTTGAGAAAGATGGAAAGCCGTCATGCCTCTACCAAATGGGTGGCAAGCAGAGCATCAGTTTTGCATCACAGCAATTCCATCAAGTAAAGAACATCAGATAATGGGATTGAGTGAGCAACTGTAAGGATCAATAGATGAACTATGCGTCGAAACTAGATATACATAATCTATAATAGTTTATTCGAGGTGGATAGTTGGATGTTCCTCAGGAAACAATACAAATGCTTGATGTGATTAGAGCACACCGATTCTTCATGCACATGTACATTATATGCTTGTAACAGAATTGATAATTTGGTTTGTATCTGTAATGCACATATGCCCGATATGGTTATAATTAAATTGATAAATTGGTTTGCGTTTGTAATGCACATGTGTATGAAATGGTTGTAATGAAATTGATAATTTGATTGTTGATAACTAATGAAAATTGATTAGTATGAAACTGTAAAATTAGCAACATTTCCCCAATCCAACAAGTCGAAATGATGAATCTGTTCTTCGAATCTATACTTCACTTTTTGATCGATTGCGTTTCAATTTGCTTGAATTTGAGAAGGCTAGTTATGCACAGGTTGCTTAAATTGTTAAATATGGGAATGGAGAACGAGGCACGACGATCCACAGCGTAACATGATCAATCCACAGCAGATCTTGGTCAATCCATGGCGGAAGTGTCCCGATCTGCCGCAGATCGTTAATATAATAAAGTTATTTTAAAACTTTTGATACACAGTGGAACGAAATCAATAGATGTTCATGTTGCAACATAACGGAATCAATAAGTTTAATGGCAAACATGACAACAATGTTTGTGAGGACTTTTTCCCATAGATTAGTAGTTAATTTGTTAGCAAAAATAGTTTAATGGTTGACTTGTCATTGATCACAAAGTATGATGGTTAATTTGTCATTTTCCCTAGATTGAATCATTCTGATGTTATGACAACAATCTTTTAGCCAATTATTCTCAAACATCACTTTTGTCTTTTCCCTACAACTTAAATTTAGTGGAAGAACTACGTTTAAAATGTTTAACTGGTCATCGCTCAACGCAAAAAGCTAGAAGAAATCAAGATGAATCTTTGATCTTGATTAATGGATGTCATAAACACTTAACTTGTTCGTGATCAAATGGATGAATAAGGAGAGACAATTTGATGATTGTTCTTAGTTCAAGAGAAATATTATGTATTGATTGATATATTCATTATACAAAGTACATTCCCTTCATAGATGTGAGAGAAGGTTCTAGACTATAATTCTATTAAAAAAATAACTTATTAGCACTAAGCACAATTACAAGAATATACTAATATCCCCCTGCAATCTTAAGGGGGAAAACTCAAAGATTGAATCTAGACAGTAAAAACTTTGATGTTGGAAGAGGTTTAGTCAGCCCATCTACCACTTGAGTGGAGGAAGGAGTAAACTGTATTGAAAATTCCTTGCGACGTACTTTGTCACGAACAAAGTGGAAGTCAATTTCCACATGTTTCGACTTGGAATGAAGAACAGAATTAGAGGCCATATACGTGACACTAATATTGTCACAATAAATGACAGGAGTGGAAAAAGCTACAATACAAAGTTCATGCAATAAAGATTGGATGCAAATAATCTCTAAGGCACCATTGCAACACTATGATATTCAACTTCAGTGCTTGATTGAGAAACTCCTTTTTGTTTTGCTGAAGACCAGGATATCAAATTCAGACAAATTAAAACACAAAAGGAACTAGTGCTATGTCTATATGTAATAACCCAAAAATATTTTTTCCCCTTTTGTTCATGTATTAAATATGAGAAATTGAATATATAAATAGAATATCATGTTATGTGATGGAACACGTCAATTTTGCTCAAAAAGTACAGGGTTAATATTGAAAATAAGTTAGGTGTGGAAATTTAAGGAAAAATGCATAACAGTGGAGCTTCGGACGACTTGCTGACGATGCAGATGAGGATGGTTCGCGTTTGATTTGAATCTGTACAATTTAGGACTCATTTCAGACGACTTGCAGATGAGTGCGGACGAAGATGGCTTGCATCCGATTTGACTCTAGACAATTTTATGAAACATTCGGACGAATCGCGGACGACGATTCAGACGAGACATTGCGTCTGAATGTCACCTGTGGACGGTACAGATGACACTTTGGGATGCATTTTCTCGTCCCAAACTGGGTTTTGGACGAGTGCAGACGAGTCTGCGGATGACTTAAGTCGTCCGAAATATCGGGAAAATCTGAGAAACCCATTTTATTCTTTCTCTTTTTTCTGATTTCATGTCTGCAACAATGAAATCTCTCTTCCTAGACCCCCTGCTGCGACGTCCAGTCCTCCCCTGTAGGTGGGAAGGCTTTCCACATGGTGTTCCATCATTGGACCACCTCTCCTTAGTTGGAGTGACTGCCAGCCTTCTCTACAGCTTATCCTCTGCAGCTGCCAGCCTTCCCTCTCTCCTTCATCTATATAGGTAAGTTTCTTGCGAGAATTACTCTAGTCTAGCAATTGAGAGGTGTGAGTTGAAGTGCTTTGTGGTTGTGAGTGAGAAAATTGGAGAGTGGGTGCAGGATTGGATTGTGTGTGTGTTGTCTTGAGGAGATTTCTATAGAGGGCTGTTCACCGTGATTCACCATGAAGGTAAGGGTTAAGTATTGTGAATTGTTGGTTTATGTATGGGTCCCTGATTTGGATTTAATTGATAATGAGCATTGGATCTAATGCTACCCTAGTTTAGGAAAATTATAAGAGTTTGGAAGGTTAGGAGATAAGCATCGGCTGCTGTTTTGCTTGGTTAAGCTGCAGGAAATTTGAGGTAAGAATTTGGAATTGTTGGCCAAAGGTTGGCCCTCCATTACGGGTTTGTGTGTTAAATTTGTTGATTGGTTGAAAGACATGAATGGTAGTAATTGATAGCCATCATAATGAAAATCTGATTGGATGAATTGTGGAAACTGAACTATCAATTGCTTAGAATATGCCTACGTAGTGGTGATTGAATAGAGAATATGAACTGCTTGATATAAGTCTTAGTTGCTGCGTAATGTTAGTAGTTGTAAATGTTAACTTCTGAAATTCTGGATTTTGGTGATATTCTAAGTTATGGTATAGACATGTCATGCTTAAAGATTTGGAACTTGAATTGTTGTCATCTAAGATTCATATACTGTACATTATAGACTTAAGCAACGTAAGCCGTCCGTATGTGCTCTAATGATATCATTGAACTTGGAGTATTCCTAGCAATTTAGTTGCTTAAATTAAATCCGAGAAAGAGCTGAATCCTGTTTTGAGTTGGATCTAAACATGCTTTTCCTTGCTTATAACAATCAATGAATTACTCAAACTAGTTCGGTTTTAAATTCTTGCTCTATACTTAGCTATCATGATTAACAATGCAGTGTCTTCAAATTGAGATTCTATATGCTAATGTAGTAGAATTGGTTGTGCTTTTATGCTGTGATATTTCTATAATTGTTTTGTGGCATTTATGCATCATCCTAGGGTTTATGAAATTGCTTACATATTGTGTCATACCTAATATACGTAAATAGGCGTGTGGGGGTTTGGGTGAATTGGTGACTTTCCATACTGTAGGATACTCCCATGTAGGGAGCAGTGTGAGAAGAGAGTTAGCTACGTGGAATCTAGGGTTCACCTTTCTCCCGTTCTGAAACCCCCAACGTCTTCAACAAAAGTGAGGATACCTGCTTGTGGAAACACCCCTGATGGATATATCTCCTCGTCAGAGTGACTGGTTAGGCCACAAGATCCTAGGGAGTATTCCACCTTGACTTCTAGAAGAGATACGGTTCTCTTCTGTAATGCATTGTGTGGTCACGCATCATTTGCATTGCATTTAAATTCTGATTCTTACTGGGCGTTAGGCTCATTGTTTTCCCCGTAATGTAGGTGATTATTTTGATGATGACGTGCCAGTTGTGGAGGAGGCGTTCCAGGATGACCCCTCGTGTTATCTTCTGATTTGACCTGCTGGGTGTGGCTCATATGGGATTAGAGATGATGGCATTTTGAGAGAAGGGTATTTTGGTAAATTACTATTAGTCGTATTTTGAAAGTATGAGCAATTGTAGTCAGGGACCTTGGGACTTTTGTTAAAATATTAAAACTCTGTTTTGAAACTTATATTATACAATCCACATTTCTTACTCTGTTATAAATGAATTTTGAATGTTGAATAACTTAAGCGAAAAATTTTATATGACGTATTTTAAAACGAGAAGAAATATTTTTAAATTAACGGGGCATTACACTATCATCTAGACAGGATGCCCAATCAACATCTATAAAATAGCAAATGTCCAACATAGAAGAGGCGTGAAACGATAGAGAATGTAAACAAGTACCCGGCAAGTAGCGAAGAATATGTTTCAAAGCTTGCCAATGTTGATCAATTAGGAAGTGCATGAACAGGCAAACTTTGTTTATAGAAAAATCTATTTCTGGCCTAGTAAGGGTTCAATATTGTAGGGCACCTACTAGATTGTGAAATAAACTGCCACATGATAAGGGAATGCCCGAAAATTTAGATAATTGTGTACTTGTAATAACCTGATATCATTTTTTTCCCGTATACGCGATGTAATTGAATGTTGGGTGGAGTAAGATATTACATTGTGTATTTATACATGTTAAATTATGACGTGTATTTAAGGAAAAGATGTTGTGGGACGAACATTTAGGTAGAAAAATGTGTTAAGTGCTGGACTGGGCATTTTTGGACGACTGCAGACAACACACGGACGTCGTTCCTTGTCCGCAAACATATGGAACGCTGTCCCAGCACTTTGGGATGACTCTCACAGACGCTGCCTCACGTCCCAAGCCACCCCTGTCTCTAACTCGACCTTTCAGACGCTTCACGGATGAGTGCGGTCGAGGGTGGATTTGTCTGCTTTGAATCTGTCCTACTCTTGGGTAGTTCCAGACAAGGCCAGATGAATGCGGACGCAGGCAGATTCGTCCGCTTTGAATCTGTCCAATTCCTGGACACTTTTGGACGTGAGCAGAAGCATCATGGGGACGCCATATCGCGCCTGAATGTCGTGTTCGGACAGTATAGACGAAACGAGGACTCCATTTCGCGTCCTTAATCACATTTCTGCCTAAGGGATCTTACACATGCGAACGAATGTGGACGAGACCAGCACGTCTACCCTCATCCGAAACAGCCCAAATATGTGTAAATTTAGGGATTTAAAATTAGACAACTCGTCATGTAATCCATTAATACACCCTCCCCACGCTGAACATACCCATGTGGGAGCCGTCCTCCTCTCTGCCCCTAGGCGTACATTGTCTCCTCCAGGTAAGGCTTCTGAAATAAGCCTTCTCCTCTTCCATTTCTTCGCCTGAGTTTCCCTTCCTGCGAGAGAGTTCCTACATGAGTTCTCCCTGTGTGTGAGGAACTGAGAGTAAGACCGTGAGGGTTGTGAGAATCCTCCAGTAAGATTGAGAGTGTTAAGTGTGAAAGTGAGTGTTTGTGAGCTCAGCTCTTCGGTGTGGATCGTGAGGAAGGAGTGAGCTACTGTGGGCTGAGGAATTGCTGCTATCCGTGCTGGAGCTCGCTGTCCGTGAGTGAATTCGTCATAGAGGGTAAGGAAATGGGTGTGTCTTGGCCAGTGGAGGCCTTACCCACAAGTAGAGTGCGTGAATGGTAGATTTATTGATATTCTGAAGTTATTTCCTTGGCTGTTAGTCTCTGTTCCTCCGTTGTTAGCTCTGTGATTGATACTCTGTAGTTATTTGCTTTGTTGTTAGTTCTTTATCCTTATTGTCAGTTCTACGCTTTACTTTGATTATTAGTCTGTTATTGATGCTTTATTTTGATAGGCAAAGGATGAATGGTTTTTATGACTGGAAAAGTATGAATGAGTTAAGAGATATGCCTTCGAGAGTTAAGTATGAACAAACGAGTTAAGAGCTATACTTTTGAGAATGACCATATTCCTTATAGTTTCCCTGCTGTAATATTCTGCTATACTTAGATTAATTATCCCCCTATTAATTATAAACTGTCATTCCTTTAATGCACATTTGTGTTGTTCTGCCATATATCTTTGTCTGTGTAGTTGTTAATAAATCCTGAGCATGTGTAATGGTTAAGTAAGTAGAATCTTGGGATAATGAACTAAGTAATAGTCCGGAGCATGTTAATCAATTTACCATAGTCAATTAATAATCTGGGCATGTGAACTAATTAGTAAACCTAAGTATGTGAATAAATTTATTGGGGTATGTTAACTAGTTAGTTATAATCTTCTTAAGCACGTTTAATTAACTAGACTTAAGTATGTTAACTTAACTTAACTATAGCAATGAAGAGCATGTTAATTAACTTAACTAGAGTAATTAACTAGACTTAAGCATGTTTAATCTTCTAGGAAAACAATGATTGTAATTATCTCTGGAGAATGTTAATTAATTAGGATGAGCATGTTTAATTAATTAATAAATTATCATGATTTAGCTACTTAACTAGTTAATCTGAGTATGAACTAATTAAGAAGTGCATGTTAATTAACCTGTATAACAATTAAATATAGTAATTATCTAGACTTGAGCATGTTAATTAACGAGAGTAATTAACTATAATCACAATTTTAATCTGGCTATTATTTAGGTGGGCATGTTATTTAATTAAGCATATAAATTAACTAGGATAACTAGTATGTTAATTAATAGTATGTCTTGACTCTTGTTTCGTTATTGTTGTGTTCTATAAGTTCAAACATGCTATACTTCCTTGTATATTGTTCCGATGTGTGCGTTTAATTTCTGCATTCCTTCATGATTCGCTATGTAACCTCCTTAATGTTTATTGCTTAATTTCCTTATGTTGTTCATTGTTTTCAATTCAACATCATAATGGTTCTTCGTTATGCTCTTCCAATTCCTGCTATTCAATTACTTCTTTTATATGCACTATTCAATTATTATGTCAACTGTTATGTCATCATGCATCATGCTTATAGATACATTAAACTGCACCATGCATCATATTAATAGAAATAAGTAGGGAGTGTCACCTTGGGGTGGTACTCATATGCATTGAGTGAGGAAAATGTTAAAGAAAAAGGAATGAAAGAAAAAGAAAAGGGAGTTGGGGGGCGGATGAGTAGTTCGGATCTAGCCTGGCAGCTAGACAAGCCCCTACCTTATTGGGAAAAGGGACTAGTTTGCACAAGGAGGTTAGAAACCGATCAAACTATACCATCCCACTAGCGTTCTTCCAATCTCCAGCTTGATGTATGAGTAACGAATGAATGAACTAATGTAAAGTAAAGAACGAACGAATGACATAATGAAATGATTGGTTTGGGTGGCCCCCATTCCAAAAAAGACTAAAGAGAGGCATATCATATTGCATAAATCCTTTTTCTTACTAAGCCTTTGGGCTTACAGTTTACTTGTGGTGTAGGTGTAGGTACTTGTACGAGAAGTTAATGCATAAATCAAAAAGCAGGGGATGAAGGGTTTGCACGCGCGAGACTCGTGGCTAGCCAGGCTAAGATAAATTGGACTGTAATTAATGTGTAATACTTGGTTTAATACTTCTAATCATTTACGCTTCCGCTATGTTTCAAATAAAGAATTTTTATAACTGCTTCCGTTATTTGTAATTTTCATAACGAGTATAACGAAAAAGTTTTTGATGTTCCGACTTTAGGCACTCTGATATCATTTTAAAAAGAGATTTTGGTCATTTGACAAAAGTTTTAAATGTCACGTATTTTCAAAAGATTATGAAAAGTCGGGTCGTTACATTACTCGACACTAATGGAGTAGGAACAACCTTGCAATCTGTCATCCAAGCTCGACTAAACAAGTCAGAGATGTATTGAGACTAGTTGAGCAAAAAACCAGAAGTAGAATGCATAACAGAGATACCTAAAAAATTATTTATCAAACTAAGATCCTTTATGGCAAAATGAGAATGGAGAAAGGAGAGAAGATCATCGACCAATTTCTTGGAGCTACTCGCAACCAAAATGCCATCCACATAAACAAGCATAATGATAGTAGAAGAAGCAACCTTATAGATGAACAAGGAAGTATCTACTTTGCAGATAGTAAAACCCCACTTTAACAATGCAGACTGAAGTCTTATGTACCAAGCTCTATGAGCTTGGTTGAGACTGTATAAAGACTTATGAAGTTGGCACACATATGAAGGGTTAGCCTTGTTGACAAAAATAGGGGACATATAGACGACTTCATTAAGGTCACACTATGAAGAAATGCATTTGAGACAACCAACTGGCGTTTGTCCTAGCCAAAAGATAGAGCAATTGAAAGTGTCATTTGAATAGTCTGAGGTTTTAGTATTGGACTAAAAGTCTCCGTATAGTCCATACTAGCAGTTTGATCATAATATAACGACTCATTTTTCCTTACCATTTTTCATAACATTTTTTTAAAAATCTTGAGAGAAATAATATTTGATAAATAGCGAAAGCATTTCTATATATCATTCAAACCATTTCAAAGATACTTTATCTTTCAAACTATTCAAAATAGATTTTACACAACATTAGCCAAAACGTTTTACAACACTATTTAAACAGTATACATAAGTCGGGTGAGTCATAAGAGATCGGTCAAAAGCACCAATTGACATAAGTGCTCGATGTAGCTACACTCCTTCAACTGTAGTCCATGTTTATCAATCTACATTTTCTTCAATCTAATCAAACTCCTCACCTACATTACAAGATTCATCTATGAGCCTAATGCTTAGTAAGAGATAAAACAAATATAAATGATATGATGCTCATGTTATGCAATTTTATTAAACATGCAGTTTTATTTCAGTTTTTCCTTTTTCTTTTTTAGCCACATAATAGTCCAGACATTGGAGATTCACAATCCAAGGGAATAGATACATCTTATAATCCTCTTAGATAGAACAGTAACTCAATCCCACCAAGAAAGAGATACATCATCATGTAGTTCTCCTAAGTAGGATCATCACTTAACCCCCTAGTCTCACAACACCTATTTACGTTTATTCTATCCATTTACGGTTTCATTGTCAACATATATTCATGTCAACATTTTCGTTTCTTTTCTTAAAATCATGATGCATGACATGAATGCATACCATTCAAACCATCAATTACAAACTATTCAGCACATTGATTCAATATCTTCTATGCCTCCTAACACATTAAACATGTGAGAGCATACAATTTACAACATTACATCACATTAACATCCTATTACAATCAATACAACAAACAATACCATCAAAGCAATACAACCCTATTATCTTGTGATGTAGACCAAAAAGGCCAAAAAGCATGCATATCCCTTACCTTAAGTCGGTAATGTGGTTCCAACACTCAGAATATCTTTTTAAACAACAACACCTTCACAATTAATAACATTCCCATCAATAACTATTTCATGCATCAAGCACAAAAGTATGAATAAACACAATCTTCTACATTAATATGCCCATTGCATAATCACTTAACACCTATCACTTCCATAAGATTAAAGTAGAACATTTTTGACCTAGAACCCAAGACATATACATTCGAGGGTTTTTCTTCCAAAATTTCATCAATATTTAACTATCTATAACTTTCTCTATACTTAACCCAATTCATTAATTCTAAAACCTTTTTTCCCTTAAGATAGGAAACATATATCAAATAACCTAACCACCCGATTACACTA
>CM039472.1:7799505-7848598 GCA_022433065.1 Begonia loranthoides | reverse complement strand
TGACTGTTAGAAATTAGCCGTTCTGCATTTTTGGTTGCATGTCTCAATTGGATCCTTGACCATTGATTCGACCGAATCTCTTTAGAGCGCACTGTATACATTTTTTGTCGCCTCTCTCATTTGGGTCCTTGACCACATCGCGTTTGAAAAATGCTAGAAATAATCATGAAGCAAACTGTCGAGCTTTTTGGTTGCCTATCTCGTCTGTGGCTTTGACCGCACCACGTTTGAAAAAAGATAGAAAAACTCAAGAAGCAATATGTCCATGTTTTCGGTCGCCACCTTCGACCGCATCTTGACTAAGAACTCTCACACCAATATGTGTAGCTTTTTGGTCGCCAACTTCGACTGTGGCTTTGATTGCTTCTTGACCAAAAAACCCAAGAGCAAACTGTGTTGTGTTTAGGTCACGTTCCTCGACCAGACCCTCGACCGCAGCTCGACCGGAAGACCAAAACCTAGTTGTGGTCAACCATTTCTCCATTGAACATTGACCACAACACTTCCAAAATTCATCTTTAATATTTCGAACTCCCACAATACCTATTCAATATATGGACTTAGATAAATATATTAGCACACTTTAATAACCGTTTTGAGGATATTTCCAATAAATATACATGTAAATATATTATTGTATCGTTATGTACATTATCAATAAAAACACAATAAATAACTTATTATTTCACTCAAAACATTCATCATCAAAATAATTAAGCCTAACACATTTAGGCTAACAATCTTAACATGAAAATTAAGCCCTAACCCAAATCACATGGGTTAGGATCCACAGAGTGATTAGCTAGAAACATGATACTATAAATAAAGAAACGTACCATGCACGAATTAAATCAAACAACACCAACATTCTAAAAAATCTCAAACGTACCAGAGACAAATGGACTTGGATCGACGAACCTCCACCCATCTAGAATAAGATCGATACACCCAACAACGCTCCACGACAACATTTACAAATCTAATGCACAGAGCCTACACCCTAACCTGAGGAAAAAAAGAGTCTAAGGGGTGAGTGACAAACTCAGTAGAGAAGTAGATACTAAATGCAATGCATGCTAAAAACTATTTTTTTCATCTTTTTGAAAATCATTTAATGTTTCTCATAAAATGTACATGGATTTTAAAATTTAAAACTTCTTTATCATTTTATTTAAACCAGCCAATGGCCCTTGATATGGCTGCATCAAAACCCACTATATACATAGACACCTATATCGCAAAATATGCAACATTGTTTTTTGCATGAAAACGTCATCAGTGAAAAAGGATGGTCACACAAGGACCCATCCGACACTCATCATAGAATAGGCAGCTATCCATCGATAGCAACACCTCATGAGGTAGAGGAAATGATAATGACGGTGATCCAAAGATCTAGTGTGTCACCCGAGTTGCTAATGAGCTAAAGCTCTGAGTCAACGCAATCCATATGATCAAATAGAATGGATAAGGTTGCTCACGAAAAATTGCTTCACAACTAAAATATCTATAGGTTCTAAATTGACGAGGGTTGCCGACGAGCGGAGCTATGAACCGTCCCACCACACGTTGAATAGAATGGTACTAGGATAGACAAAGTTGAGCAATTGACAACCTTATGATCTATGTGACTAAAACTCTGACTAAGTTTTGGGGCTTGAAACCCATGGAAATGTCCTCACCTTTCCATCTCCATTTTGACATTCGGGGCTTGAAATCCGAGAAAATGTCACCAATGCCCCATCCCCCTTGGCACATACAAACAATCAACCTTCACACAGTAGAAGGTTTCATGGGATAGCCTCGTAATGTTTTAGCACTAGAGTGCCTAAAGCATCAAGAGGATTCATGCTCCCAACATATATGTACAAATATCAATCCATCATATGTGCACATAGTAACAAACAATATACCATATACGATAAAGTAAACGTGAGAAAATATACATATGCGTAAAAAAAGATGTGCTGTTGAAACAGTCCTCGTCAGGTTTTCTGAGTGTAATATCCCACAAAATATCAATTTGGAAAACATGATGCAATGCAGTGCAGAAAGTATAGAGATCCCTACCTTGATGATAACCACGACAATCTTACCGACTAGCTAGCTCCATGCACTATCAGAAGTAAAGGTCACACCACTGACATCTTTGAAACCTATAACAAGGCCGGTATCAAAATACCAACAATCATACAAGGGATACAATAAGGATCTTAAATCGGAAACCAACCTTGATTGGATGGATCAACACAAGACTTTTGAGCTCAAACAACGAATGATGGGTTCCCTACACCACGAGTAGAGAATCTACTCAATTGAGAACAAGATATGGCTAACAAAGCCGAATTGAGTTCGCTAAATTGATAAACAGATAATGCAGTCAACCAAACACAACCATGATTGACCTGACACCTCAATAGACCACCCGAAAGTCCAACCAATCAACAAGATACAGTGATGGAAGATGGGAGACAACACACTCGACCTAATCCACTCAACAATCAAGAGGACATAATTGAAGCTATTCAAACCCATCCATGGTCGACAAGACATCACAATGGCAAAACGAGACCACTAAACAGTTGTCAAGGCAAACGAAGGTCAACCGAAGCCTCGTAGCCTCAACCAGACTCAACAACAGTCAATTGAGACCATTCAGTGTTGACAGTCAACTAGGACCTCATAATGGTCTATAAGACACGCCCGCAACCATCCAAGACTCAACAGTTAAGGGGACTCATCCAAAGTCAATCAAGTATGACTTTAGTGGAAAGTTGGCTTCAAAATCATAAACTAAACTGAGCTTCAAATCTAGTTAACAAACAAGAAATTCCATTAATGAGTCACACGAAATAGGTGGAAGGGCCATATATCAAGTCTAGGAACCCAACTGATGAACAAACGGCTCAAAGTGACAAAATGGGAAAAAAAAAATCCCCATTTTTGGTCAACCAGCGGTAGACCAATTTTGTCGAAAATGCCCGATTTCTGCACGTTTCACCTGATTTTTTACTCATAATGATAAATAGCCCTACACCGTAATGCAACCAATATCAACGTGAAATTTCCCCTGGATTCGAGTTTTCGAGCTCAAATTAGAGGCCAAATGAAACCCTAACTTCAAAATAAGAAAACGAGAAGAAAAAATCACCAAAACGCAAACCGCTTTTACAAAGGTTGAGCTACACGATGATACGAACACAAATCGGTAGAAAAATGGCATGGGACGCTCGTGTTTTTCCCTCCCCCTCTCTTGACCTCTCCCCTTAGCTGCGCCTTCTTTTTCTCCATTCCTTCTATTTTATATAAAAATAATAATTTAAATAATTTGTAATATATATTATATAAATCTAATTTAAAAATGTGATTTAAAGCCCGACTTGTTTAAAATGCCAACCGAAAATAATTTTCTAGTCACAATAATTTTACCAAAACATTTTCACAATTAAATCACCGCTTGGTAAAAACTCAATTTGGCCGTTTGGCTAGAAAATCATACGTGGCCGCTAAGAGACAAAACATGTCAACTTTTAAAAACTTGACCAAAAGTTTAGTGAAAAATTACACGTGGAATTGTTTAAAATCATTAAAAAAATCTCAGATTTTACAAATACCCTTAGACAAAAGAAAGGAGGTGAGAGAATTGTAACACTTGTGTGAAATTGGTTTAAAATTAAATTGTAGAAGTTAATGAAGTGAGTTAAAACCTCATCTTTTGTTTTTAACAAATATAACCATGTAAATTAACTGTAATCGTCGATGAAAAAAAGATAGTAACTAGCATCAGTGGACGAAGACTTAGGAGAAGGACCCCAAATGTTTGAGTGCATAAGTTGGAAAGGGGCAGATGCATGAGAAAAAGCATTTGAGAATAGTAATTGATGAGATTTACTAATATTGAAACCTTGCCAATGAAATTGAGAGGCCTTAGAAGTAGGCACATTACAAGAAGATAAAACTTGCTTAACTACATGAGATTGTGGATGACCCAAACGAAAGTGCCACAATGGAGAGGAGGGAATTGAAGAAGAGTGCAAGGCAACACGAGAATATGGCGAAAGGGAGTTGATGGTGTAGAGATCATGATCAACCTGTCCTCGAACCAAAACTGCCTGATTGCACCATTCCTTGAAAAGAAAGAAGACAGAGTGAAACTCAATAGTGACATTGTTATCACAACATAACAATGCCAGGCTTGCGCGGAGCAGACTTGCCAGGCTTCCATGGAGTATAAAGGAATTGAAGTTTACCGAGAATGCTCGGAGTCGAAGATCCATGTACTGAAACGGGTGTAGACAGGTTGGAGCAAAGGATGAGAAATGGAGAATGACATTTTGGGACTATGACTGACGACAAGAACAGAAAAAATTGGTTTGAAGGGAGCCTACTAAAGAAGCAAGATTATGTTCTCGAATCTCTATTCATAGCTAGGTAAGAGGCTATGAAGCTCCTCAACACTCAGGGAGTCAGATCGACTAGTGATTGCCGTGACAAAAGGATTGTAGTCATTGTTGAGATTGCCAATAAGATAAATCAATTGATCCTTGTGAGAAACAAATTCACTAATCGCTGATAAGGTATTGCAGATTGAGTTAAATATCTTAATGTATTCTAAAACAATAATGTCATCCTTTGACAAATTGTGGAATTGGCCACACAACTCAGTCAAGCAAGCAAGGGAAGTCGAGGAATAGAGACGAGCAAGAGCATGCCATGTAGCTGAGGAAGAGTTATGGTAGACAATTTGTGTAAGCAACGGTTCAGTCAACGAAGCATACAACCTTTTCATTAGAAGTCAGTCATAACATTGCCAAACAGAAAAAGCCAGATTTAGATGAAGATGATTATCATCAAGAAAAGGAGAAGGGGAACGAGAGGACTCATCAAAAAGGCCTCAAGACTGTTAGCTATCACAACGTTCAGAATTTGAATCTTCCAAACCAGATAATTAGTAAAGTCTAATTTAACTGAGTGAGGTTGATTCTTGAACGAGCATGTAGGGAGGGTGGAAGAATCAGGGGAAGAGATAGGGTTAATGATATTGTTGGAGGAAGCCATTGGAGAGATCTGATACCAAGTTCAAGAAAAATAATCTATATTGATTGATAGAGGGAAATTAACAAAAAAAGCAATGTACTATGGAGTCAATGAAAAATCAATCACTAAACAATTTTTGTTGACAACTTAATTACTGGACTATGGAAACGATGCAAACATCACCGTTAACTTTAGAAAAATAGCTCGACCATATCATTTCAGAAAACTCGCAGCGGAAAAAGCTAATACCCATGGAAAAAACTATAAGAACTCATGATTTCAAAGACTTTCAGTGAAAAAAAAAGCTAATACTCATGAACAATGGATTTGAGAAAATACTGTATGAGTTGATTTTAATTTTTTTTAGTTTTATAATTTAGAAGATTTTGTAAAAGAATATATAATGTTTTAAATGTCGGATGATTTATAATTATTTTACTGTCCATGGAAGAATCACAACTTGTTTGTGTTTTTTTACGAAGAAGACAATGAATTTATTCCTTATCTGTAGAGAAAAGATACAGAGGAAAGTCATATTTCCTCTACAAAAAAGTCTTCTTTCTTGAGTCCTATTTCAAGAACTCACTTTCCGTAGTGGAGAGACAAAATTCAGCAGAGGAAAGTCAACTTTTCGCAGAGGAAAGACAATATTCCATAGTGGAAAGACAATATTTTTTCATGAAAAACATAACCACAATAGAGATCCAATTGATGAAGGTCCTGCAGCCACTACTTCGATTGAGATCTTGCTTCAAGTCATCGAAGAAGAATTATGTGGAAGGAAGAGCAAAAATGCTCTGATACCATATTAGAGTTTGAAGAAGTTTTATTAAACTGTAAAAACTAAATTTATTACAGACTCAAGCTAACTCTTTATATACACAGAGTTCCTTTATTATTCAACACCAAAAAACAGAAAAATGAAAAATGAAAATAACTGCCTCAATTGCTAATCCAACGTGGCAACCAGCTTCAACATCCTTAGTTAACTTAAGATGCTTTATCTATTATAATAATATTGGTTGTTTTGTCAATTTTCCATTATTGATATATTCATAATAAAAAATATATTTCCTTTATATACGTGAGAGAAGGTTACTTTAATTCTGTTAGAGAAATAACTAATCAGCACTCAGCATAATTCAAGATATACGAACATTCTTAATGCTAGAACGCGTAGGCGGTGGAAAGAAAGGTTTGAAGCGCAGATGAAACTAGGACAACCAACATAGTCACCGCCATCTCCAACGATTTGCTTCCGCTAGAGAGCAACTATTAAACATTAAAGTGTATACGTCGTCGTATGCATGCTAGTTTACGTGGAGAATATAGTAGTTAGTTTGTTATTTTCTTTTACGTTTCATTTCTGCTCTATTTAGCATTGTTTTAACTCTATATAAACAGATTATGTGTACAGTACAATTCATGCAATAATAAGAAGAAAGTTAGTTTCTCTTCTTCTCCGTTTTCCTTTCAATACTTGTAATATGGTATCAGAGCCGTGAAAACGGTTTTTCCGCCATGGCTCGAGGATAGAATTTATCCTCGAAAAATCTAGGAAATCCTTCTGGATCGAGTTCTACCTCTCTTTCAGATGCTGCAGTTGCAGGAAACCCTACTACGAACCTGATGAGTTCTGGCAACGATGAAAACTCTCAACCTTCAAGCAATGTTCTCGAAAATTCTGGTAATCCATTTTTTTACACAATAGTGATCATCCTGGATTAATTATGGTCTCTCATGTTCTTAATGGCTCAAATTATAATCAATGGCGGCGAGCCATGATGCCGCCATTGGTTATGGCCCTAAATGCTAAGAACAAATGGTCCTTTGTTGATGGTTCCATTTTACGACCTTTATCTTCTGATTCTACTTTCAGTTCCTGGTCTCGAGCGATAGTATGGTTTCGTCTTGGATTTTAAACTCTTTAAATCATGAAATTTTCGATAGTTTGTTGTATCTCACTTCAACAAAGGCTGTATGGGATGATCTTTTTGAACAATTTTCTCAGTCTAGTGGACCTCGTATTTTTAAGCTTCGAAAATTATTGCTAACCATTTCTCAAGGTTCATTAGATGTTAACACCTATTATACTCGCATGAAGACTCTATGGGATGAATTGCAAGATTCTCGTCCTATACAAATTTGCACTTGCGGGAGTATGAAGAATTTGTTAATTCAACAACAACAGGATTGTGTTATGCAATTTTTAATGGGATTAAACGACTCCTATGCTCAAATACGAACTCAAGTCTTAATGATCGATCCTATTCCTCCTATTAGCAAAGTTTTTTCCCTAGTTGTTCAAGAAGAAAGGCAGCGTATGATTGGAACATAGATTCTTCATCCTGAGACAATTGCCTTTAATTCTATAAATTCATCAAGTTCTAACTATGGAAAAGGAAAGCGGGGATAAGCCTTTCTGTACACATTGCAAATATATAGGTCACACCATTGAAAAGTGCTACAAACTTCATGGTTATCCTCTAGGGTACAAACTAAGAATTAAAACATCAGCTAATTCTGTTATTAGTACTGATTCAGTTCCTGCTAATAAGGAGATCAATCAATTGCCTGATCTTTCTGCCGATCAATGCCAGCAACTACTTGCTTTCTTGAGTTCTAAACTTCATCATGATTCAAGTTCTTCCAGCAATATTTCTCTTCCTACACCTTCCACTTTCAATTTTACAGGTACTTACTATTCTCATTTATCCAATTTTTCTTGGATACTAGATCCTGGAGCTACCCATCATGTATGCATCAATTCTAGTGCTTTTCAATCTTTTCGTTCCCTTTCTAATGCTTTTGGTACTCTACCTGATAATTCCTCAATCTCTATTCATGGTATAAGCAGCGTTCAAATAAGCAATACAATCCTATTACATAATGTATTTTTTGTCCCACAGTTCCGTTTCAATCTTCTTTCTGTTAGTTCTCTCACTAACTCTACCAAATGTTCTGTCATTTTTCATTCTAATTCATATGTTATTCAGGACCATATTTCGGCGAAAACGATTGGGAAGGGTAGTCATATTGGAAACCAGTATATTCTCAATCAAGATGCTGCTTTCCTACCTCAAAAAAACATTTCTGTAATCAAGCCTGATTCTTTTTTGTGGCACAAACGACTTGGACATCCATCTGATGTAAAAATTCAGCTGCTTAAAAACACTTTATAGATTTCATCAATAAAATCTCCTGTTTGTTCCATTTGTCCATTAGCTAAACAACGAAAATTACCATTCATTTCTCATTGTTCTTTATCTGATGATATTTTTACTTTAATTCACTGTGACATATGGGGTCCGTTTCAAATCCCCACTCACGATGATTTTCGCTATTTTTTAACTATAGTCGATGATCATTCTAGAGCAACTTGGGTTTATTTGCTTCATTCCAAATCTGATGTCTGCAAGATCATTCCAGATTTTGTGCATTATGTTGAAAATCAATTTCAAACTACTGTAAAAGGTGTACGATCGAGCAACGCACCAGAATTTTTGCTTCATGATTTTTTTTCCCAGAAAGGTATCTCTCATTTTCATTCGTGTGTTGAAACTCCACAACAGAACTCTGTTGTTGAACAAAAACACCAGCACATCTTGAATGTGGCACGATCTCTCCTCTTCCAATCGAAAGTTCCTCTCAAATACTGGGGTGATTGTATCCTTACGTCTGTCTATCTTATTAACAGAACACCTGCAAAGGTTTTGCATAATAAGAGTCCTTTTGAACTTCTTTACAAGAAACCTCCTTCATATTCTATTCTAAGAATGTTTGGTTGTCTCTGTTTTGTTTCTACACTACTGGCAAATAGAAACAAATTCTCTCCTCACGCTAAAGCAGCTATTTTTCTTGATATCCTCGTAGCTTTAAAGGATATAAGGTTTTGGATTTGGAATCCAATTCTATCATCATTTCAAGAAATGTTGTATTTCATAAAAACATTTTTCCTTTTGCTGATTCACATCTTGATGATTCATTGTCTCAATTTTCTGATTTTTTCAACACCAAACCTGTTTCTATTTCACTACCTTGTTCTTCTTTTAAGCAATCTGCTACTGATACAATACTTCCACCTTCAACACGTTCTCTCCGTACTTCCAAGCCTCCTTCTTATTTGAATGAATATCATTGTTATTGACAGGTTCCAAGAAACAAATGGGGAACCTTTGTTAAATCTGTTCGNTATAAAATAAAAGAACCCTTGGCTCGGGCTCAAGTGACAGGGATTTGGGGCACATCAGTTATCTTGCTCATAACAGTTCACTTCCATCTCACACAAGATCTAAATATCCCATTTCTAACAATTTGTCTTATGACAATTTGTCTTCTCGTTTCAAGGCATATTGTCTTGCTTTTTCTTCTAATTCAGAACCAAAATCTTATGCTCAATCTGTTCAAAATATTGCTTGGAAGAATGCGATGGATGCTGAGTTGAAAGCTCTTGAAGATAATTCCACTTGGCATTTGGTTGAACTACCTCCTGGAAAGCATGCAATTGGATGCAAATGGGTTTATAGAATTAAGTATAATGCTGATGGGAGTATTGAGCGCTATAAGGCGCGTCTGGTTGCAAAAGGATACACCCAACAAGAGGGTGTCAATTACTTGGAAATCTTTTCTCCAGTGGCCAAACTAGTCACTGTCAAATTGCTCTTAGCAATTGCTGCTACTCAAGGATGGTTTCTCTTCCAATTAGACGTCAACAATGCCTTCTTGCATGGTGATCTTCATGAAGAGGTTTATATGACTTTACCACAAGGATATGTTTGAACTGGTTTACAATCTTCCTGGTTGGTGTGTCGTTTGGATAAGTCTCTTTATGGTTTAAAACAGGCCTCAAGACAGTGGTTTTCTAAATTCTCAACCACTTTAATTGCTTTTGGATTTTCACAATCACTTTCAGACTCTTCTTTGTTTATAAAGAAGAAATCAGATTCTTTACTTGTCTTACTGGTTTACGTTGATGATATCATCTTAGCAGGAAATTCTATCGATGAAATTCAGATTTTTAAAACCTTTCTTCATGAGAAATTTAAACTCAAGGATTTAGGTCCTCTTCATTTCTTTCTGGGACTTGAGATTGCAAGATCAGACAAAGGAATTGTTTTAAATCAGCCTCATTATACCTTGGATCTCTTACAGGACACTGGTTTTTTGGGTTGTAAGCCTACGGCATCACTTATGGATCCTACCTGTAAATTAACTTCGGATAATGTTTCTCTGATAGAAGATCCTTCTGTATTTCGACTATTGATTGGAAAACTTCTATATCTTACCTATACTCGCCCGGATATTTCCTTTGCTGTTGGTATTCTAAGTCAATTTTTGGCTCAACCTCGATCTTCTCATTTGACAGCAACATATCATATTTTACGATTTCTAAAACAAACCCAAGCGCAGGGTTTGTTTTATCCTGCCCATTCATCTTTGAGTCTTAAAGCTTTTTGTGACTCTGACTGGGCATCCTGTGTTGAAACCAGACGTTCCATTACTGGTTTTTCAATATTTCTTGGTGACTCTCTAATATCATAGAAGTCCAAGAAACAACAAACCATTTCTCGATCATCTGTAGAGGCTGAATATCGTTCAATGGTTAACACGATTGTGAAATGATGTGGTTACGTACTTTGCTGCAGGATTTTGGTATATCTGTGACTTCTCCGGCTTTATTGTTTTGTGATAATCAGTCAGCATTACATATTGCTGCCAATCCTGTCTTCCATGAACGAACAAAGCACATTGAGATTGATTGCCATCTCGTTCGTCAAGAAATTCAACGCGATCATATTAAAATGCTTCATGTTTCATCAAAGTTTCAGCTTGCGGATATGTTTACAAAGCCTTTACATCCTAATCCGTTGCAATTTCTTTTATGCAAGATGGGTATCATAAATCTGTATTCTCCATCTTGAGGGGGCGTATTAAACATTAAAGTGTATATGTCGTCGTATACATGGTAGTTTACGTGGAGAATATAGTAGTTATTTTGTTAGTTTCTTTTACGTTTCATTTCTGCTCTATTTAGCTCTGTTTTAACTCTATATAAACAGAGTATGTGTACTGTACAATTCATGCAATAATAAGAAGAAAGTTAGTTTCTCTTCTTTTCCGTTTTCCTTTCAATACTTGTAATAGCAACCCCAGCCTAATCTTAATCACATTCACCATCGAAAGCATCAAAAATAGGCAACCCATCACTGATCCGATGGCTGAACCTAACATACTGTCACGCCCCCATTCTTCAAAGGCGTGATTCGGGCCGAGGGCCCAAACATGGAGGCTTTGGAAGTCTCCAAATGCATGCTGGGCGTGCATTGTGTTCGGACAAATTAGTTCGGACAAAGGATGGTTTTAATCGGGACAAAGTGGCGGCTGGACAAAGCTGTCCGGGCTTCAGACAGCGCGCTGGGCCGCGCCAGCGTTGGGCCGCGAGGATGAGGCTCCAAGTTTGAATTTCAAACTTGGATAAGATCCGATCCAAGAATGATGGATCTCAAGCTTATGTGTCCGCAGCTGAAGCAGCAAATCCATGTGGGGCCAAGATGCACTTGAAGCCAACCAATGGGAGCACGCCACACCCGGGAGATGATGTGTCTTATCCTTTTCGAATTTGAATGTTATCCAGGGGATTCAAACATTCAAATTGGCTTATCCTAGATGACATGGGACGGACCAATGAGAGAGTGCCAACATGGAGGATGAGGTAGCTTGACCAATGGGAGAAGGGTGACACATCACGGCCAATGAGAAGATGCCATCGTGGAGGATGACAACACTCGGCCAATGACATTGTGACATGTCATTAATTATGTGTAATTGACTATGTGGCTCGAAGAGCCTCTCTATATGTTCATACCTTGAGTCACCAGCTAAGGAAGGAATCCATATGATAAGTTGGATTACTACTTAGAGTTTGTGGTGTCCTTGGTGAAAGAGTTTCCTAGGTTCATCAATAATAGTGAACGGGTTGGGACTGGGTCCCGTAAACTGAGTGAGTCTTCTCTTCTTCTTCTTGTTATTCTCGAGCTAAGGCAATTCGGAGGGCTGGTCAAGAAGGGTTCTTGGCGCCATCACCCACTTCATCGAGATTCCGCGCGGTGAAAAATACGGGGTGACACATACCCAGTCTCAGCACCTTGGTGTTGATGTGAGCCCTGAACGTCTCGTCTTTATCCTTGCTGTTCAGAACGTTGATGGCGATCTTGAGGCCCTACGCGATTATGGAAGAGAAGAGGAAGAAGATGAAGGCAATCACCTCGAACAGAAGGAGGTTGCTGGTCACGTCGATGCACACGTCGCACGCCGCCCGATTCTAGAGGCTTAGTTGGCCTGGAGTGGTGAGGGAGAGCCCGACGAAGACGGCAATGGTGAAGAGCGAGTTGATGCTAACGAGGCCATTGAGTGCCGTGACGTGGACGCTGGTGGTGGAAAGGCTCGACGTCAACGACACCAATTGTGTTACCTGTGCCCTCTCTCTTCGCGATGTTGGGAGCTCTTCGGCTCTGGGAAAATCTAATCAAAACAAGAATATGAGAAAGTGACAAAAAAAAAAAAAAAGGAAAATGACAAATCAACCATCGTAGTTTGTGATCAATGACAAGTCAACTACTGTAGTATATTTTCTAACAAGTTAACCACTGATGTATGGATAAATGAAAAATCCAACATCGCTGTCACATTTGCCGTTAACAAGTTGACATGAGACACGCGGTGTCTCAAGACACGCGGTGTCTCAAGACACCGCGAGTTACGCGGTGTCTGTCTCAAGACACCGCAAGCTACGCGGTGTCTTTTCCATTTTCAATTACTTTCCGTTAGTGTTAATTTTCTATTACTGTAAATTCTGTTTCAATTAATTTCCATTTCAATTACTGTAATTACTAGGTATACATATATGCTTTGTATATTTTTCTTTTTTAAGTTTTATCAATACAATACAAAATTCCTCTCCTTCTTTTATGCAAAAACAATTTCTGCACTACTGGTTGGCCTAGTTTGTAAGAGAATTATAAGCCCTCTTTAGGAAATTTTTTAGGGAGTTTACGAACATCAAATTTGAGTAGAAAGCTTCATCCTCATTTCTTTTCTAACAACTATATCCAATTGATTGTTCCAACTTGATTGCTTCTAGGCTATTTACTCAAATTTTGCTCATTTTTGTGAGAAGTCAAAGTGACGATTGTTCTAGTGCAACTCTCTCATGTCTTTCATCAAAAATGAAATCACTAGCTAATTTCATTAAGCCTCTCCACTTGGTTTGTGCATCACATGGTCACCCAAGGCTGATCGGGCCCAAGTTGGGCCTCTTTACTCCATCCAAACAAAGTTGGCCTCGTTTACTATCGACCCTAGTATACACCTTTGTATCATTTCAAATGTTCAGTTGCAAAAAAAAAAAAAAAACTTAGAAATCTAACACCTAATTTGTACAAGAAATATTAATGCTAAGTTTCATAAACTATCTTTTTTTTTTACTACTTAATTTTATTGCAATAATCAATCATTTTCAACTACTTTCATTAGAGTCATTCGTAAGTATTATTCAAGAGGGTTAGGCTGATCTAGAAAAAATTAGGTTAATCTAGTTTTAAGTGCTCAAACTTACCTGGCCAAGGGTGATTCTCAATTCCTTATTGAGCAAGCACTTGCGTACTTGGAAGTCCTTGTAGATTGTACAAGGTTTCAAGATAACAGAAATTCAAAGGAATCAAAAACGAATATTGAGGTCTACAAAACAGTGAATAAGGTCGACCTAGTGAAGCTGCATCGTTAGAAACAGTTGATCGCAAAAGTAACAAATTGCTCAAATCTAAAGGACGAAAGAAATTGTCGACCTATAGGTTGATCGCAGAAATGGCAGATTGCTCGGGGTTTTCACCGACATTGAAAAAGGTCGACCGACAATGTACAGAACATGACAATTTGGAGAAAGAGCAAGCAGTCAATTGAGGCAAGAAAGGTCGATGAAGATTTTGAATTTGCCTTTAACTATCTGAAAAGACCTTCAAGGGAGAGCCTTGAAGCGCAGACGTAGAGTTGCTTTGCCAAATCGTGTCAACAACTCGGTTGTGTATATCTTACCTTTTCTTATACTGTTCATTGCTGCTGTGGTTGGTTGATTGGTTATTCTAAAATTAATTGTCTCGAATTAACTTGATTAAATTGAACTAATTAATCACTTGAAAAAATTTTAAAACCTAA
This sequence comes from Begonia loranthoides, assembly GCA_022433065.1. Classification (NCBI taxonomy): domain Eukaryota; kingdom Viridiplantae; phylum Streptophyta; class Magnoliopsida; order Cucurbitales; family Begoniaceae; genus Begonia; species Begonia loranthoides. The sequence continues at coordinate 7,834,351 of CM039472.1, read as the reverse complement.
TTCACCCACTTCTTAAGTTATTTCAATCTTTTAGTTCGTATTAGAGCAGGTTAACAACTTTATTATTATTAATTTTTTATTTATCTTTGAAAAATACATATGACGTTTAATATGAACAATATGCATATAGAAGGGCAAACCGTTTCTAGGCCACCATTATTTGATGGAAATGACTATACATATTGGAAAGCAAGAAAAAGAATTTATGTTCAGTCCATGGATTATGATATATGAGATATTATTGAAAATGGACCATACATACCTGTCAAAATTGAAAATGGGGTAAATGTTCCTAAGGTAGCTAGAGAATATGATGAATTGGATAAACCTAATATAAGTATGAATGCTAAAGCTATTAATGTTTTATATTGTGCTCTAAATAGGAATGAATTTAATAGGGTACAACGATGTAATAACACATATGAAATATGGAGATTACTTTGAAATAAGACATGAAGGAACAAATCAAATAAAGGAAAGTAAATTGAGTATGCTTGTATACGAATATTAATTATTTAGCATGGAAAAGGAAGAATATATTACTCAAATGTTTACTCAATTCACTAATATTACTAATGACTTGAAAGCACTTGGTAGAACTTATCTTAATGAAGAACTTGTTGGAAAGATTCTCTGATGCCTACCAAGAGCTTGGCAACGTAAAGTAATTTCTATTTAAGAGGCTCGGGATCTCAAGGTTTTCAAAATGGAGAACTTATTGGCTCTCTATTGACACACAAAATTACAATGAGAGCCAATGAGAAGGAAGAGCTCAAAGAAAAGGAAGCCTCCAAAAAGAAGGATATTGCATTCAAAGCTCCTTCAAGCAAACAAGAAGAATTCCAGAAGGAAGAAAAGGATGATGAAATTGCATTCATAACTAAAAAAATCAACAAATTTCTTCCATGAAGGAAGTGGCATAGTAAAAGAAATTTAAAAGGAGAAAGACTACAAAAGGATAAAGAAACCACGTGCTATGAGAGTGGAAAACTTGGACACATTAAAGCCAAATGTCCACAAGGAAAGAAAACAACAAAAACCCTAAAAAAGAAAGCATTTAAAGCCACATGGGATGATAGTGATGAAGACTCATCATTCGAGTGCGAAGAGGTGGCCAACATGTGCTTCATGGCAAAGGAGGATGAGGTACATGAAACTTTTTATAATGATGATGATGATGATGATTTGATTGATGCATTTGTGAACTACTTCAGGATTTTAACATGCTTAAGGATAAATATGAGATATTGAAAAAGGAAAAAGAGAATGTAGTAGAGAAACATGTTGATATAGTTCAAGCTTTCAAAAATGAGATTAGCAAATTGAAAGTTAAGAATGATGAACTAAATGCTATAGTTATTAATTTTACCAATGGTAGCAAAAACTTAAACATGCTTTTAAGATAACAAAATATAACATTTGATAAAGCCGGTTTAGGATTTCACCCTTTTCAAAAGAAGAAATTTTATAAGAATTTCTTTGTCAAACAATCCACTTCCTATACATGTAACTTAGTAGGACACAAATCTTTTTCTTGTCCATCAAATCTAAATGACAAAAAGAAAGTTACTAAATTTGTATGGGTTCTAAAAGGAACCAAAATTAACCCCCAATGATTCAAAAATATTTGGGTACCTAAAATGTCAACTTGATTTTTTATTGTAGGTTGGAGTTTTTTTCTCAAAGGATGAATAGTACTTGGACAGTGGATGTTCAAGACATATGACAAGAGACTTCTCAAAATTCAACTCCAACGAGAACAAGAAAGGAAGTGTAACATTTGGAGGTAATCAAAAATGAAAAATCATTGGAATCAGCAACATCGGTAATCCCTCTAATCCCATAATTGAAGATGTTTAATTGGTTGATGGTTTGAAACACAATTTATTAAGCATTAGTCAATTATGTGATAAAGGAAACAAAGTTATTTTTGAATCTAAATCATGCATGGTTAAGGATGAATCAAATGGAAAAGTCTTATACATGGGATATAGACATAAAAATATTTATGCTATTGACTTGAATAAAGTTCATGCAAAGATAAAAAAATGTTTGACCGCAAATTCATCTAACAACTCTTGGTTTTGGCATAGAAGATTAGGGCATGTAGGAATGAATAATTTAGCTAAAATTTCTAAGAAAATCTAGTTAGGAGTCTTCCTAAGATATTTGTTTGAAAAAGATAGAATTTGTGATGCTTGGCAAAAGGGAAAACAAACCAAAAGTTCATTCTCTTCCAAACAATATATTTCAACATCTAAACCTCTCCAACTACTTCACATGGATCTCTTTGGTCCGTCTAAGGTTTCACGCTTAGGAGGAAAATACTATGCATATGTGATTGTGGATGATTTCACAAGATATACATAGGTTTTCTTTCTAAGAACAATGGACGAAACCTTTGAAGTTTTCTCTAGATTTAGGAAAAAGGTTCAAAATGAGAAGGATATTACCATTTTGATAATAAGGAGTGATCATGGTGGTATATTTGAAAATGAACACTTTGATACTCTTTATCTAAAATATGGCATCAAACACTACTTCTCATCTCCTATAACCCTCCAACAAAATGGAGTAGTCAAAAGGAAAAATCGATCACTCCAAGAACTAGCACGAACTATGCTAAATGAAAATTATCTTCCCAAATATTTTTGGGCGGAAGCTGTTGCAATGGCTTGCTATGTTCTTCGCCCAATGTAAAAAAAGACACCCTACAAACTTTGGAATAATAGAACTCTGAATGTAAGTTATTTCAAGGCTTTTGGATGTAAATGCTTTATTCTAAATACTAAAGATAACCTAGGAAAATTTGACTCTAAGACGGATATAGAAATCTTTCTAAGATACTCTGCTTCTAGTAAAACATATAGGGTGTTCAACAAAATGACGTTAGTTGTGGAGGAATCTATGCACATCACCTTTGACGAATCAATTCCTCCAACAAGAGTTGATAAACCAATCATTGATTTAGAAAATAAACTTGAATCTCTTAACCTAAGAGAAAAAGAAAAGAAGATTCTTGAAAGTCCTCCTCAAGAGTCTCAAAATCAATTCTTAGAGGGAACATCAAAAGAAGATATTCATGATGACTTACCTAAAGATTTGAGGCATGCCAAAAGTCATCCCATTGACGATATTCTGGGTAATCCCAACCTAAGAGTCAAGACAAGATCGTCTCTGATGCACCCCAAGGTCCTATCACCCAGGCCCGAGCCAAGAGGCTTATTGTTTACTTATTGAGTTGCTATTTTGTAGGTGGAGACAAGCTAAAGAACCTTGAAGATGAACCAAAGCAGGAGGACAAAGAGGCACCTAAACATATGCTCATTTGGAACCAAGAAGCTACCCCTCGACTTGGAGCAACCACTCGCGGCCACATAGAGTATTCCAAGACTGAGTCCAATGAAGCCTCATAGAATGAGATATGTTCATATTATATTTTGATATGTTTAAAAGGTTTATACTTGGTTGATTACTTATGAATAAATTGTGTTTTGGTTAGAATTAGGATGTTTTGAACTTATGTTATTTTGAGTGCTCGTACAGCCCTTATGCCCTAATTTTATGAAGTCAAGGGTAGTTTTGTAATTCTCCTTTTGACTATCATTAGGGAAGTATTTAACCTTCCCTAATGGTGTCCTTAATGTAGTTTTTGATAAATCGCAGCTGCAACCCCTGTTTGGAGACTCCTCTCAAACACTCTTGGTTCTCGGTTCTCGCTTCCAGCGGATCCAACACCAAAATTTTTCCTCTCTTGTTTCTTGTTCGATCTTGGAGGGGAAGACAATTGCTAATTCTTCCAGCATCTTCTCTTGGAGGTGTCAATGGCGTGAAGAGTTAGAAGATCGAGTCAAAGCCAAGGTGGAGTGGTGTTTTCTTGAAGAGGTCCGAACAGGTTAGTATCCTCGGTTGTGTGAGGGTTTTGTGGACCAACTTGGTGCTCTATTTGTCTTTCTTTATTCTTCGAATTTGGTTGTTGTGATATTCTAGAGTTGTTGGTACTTGGATACTTGTTGAATATTGGAAGATAGTTATTGAATTGGAATCGGATATTATGAGTTGTGCATGTTGTTTTGAAGAATCGCAACCTGTTTATTTTTTAGCCGCTATTTTAAAGCAAGGTTTTTTTCCGTGCATAACTCAGCATGTACAACAAGTATGAATGTGCAATTTGGTGGACGTATTTTGTTAACTGATTATTGATTGTCTTCTAAATTTGGGGTGATAAAATCGTATGCATCCCAAGTTCTCATCAGATCAATTTTATTGCTCGGATTTAGTGCTAGCCGATTGAAAATTACCTTTGTGTTGACTTCTTGAGTTTTGAGGCACATCACTCTCTTAGGAATTTGTGTGCCAACATGGCTTTTATGTCTCAAATAGAACCTAAAAACTTTGATGAAGTTGAAATTGAAGAAAATTGAATTATGGCATGCAAGAGGAATTAAATCAATTTGAAATGAACAATGTTTGGAACTTTTTCCAAGGCCACATGATCATTCAATTATTGGAACTAAATGGATATTTAAATACAAATTGGATGAAAGCGGATTAGTAATAAGAAATAAAGTGAGGGTTGTTGCAAAGGGATACAATCAAGAATGAATTGATTTCAAAGAAACTTTTGCACTAGTAGCTCATTTAGAATCAATACGCATGCTTTTAGCATTTGCTTGCTTCAATAATTTCACTCTTTACCAAATGGATGTTAAAAGTGCATTTCTTAATGGACATATTATGGGGGAAGTATATGTAGAACAACCATTAGGGTTTGAAGTCTATGACAAAATTGACCATGTTTACAAGCTTCATAAAGCTCTTTATGGTCTAAAACAAGCTCCAAGAGCATGATATGAAAGATTAAGTGAATTCCTCAAAGAAAGAGATTTCAAAATAGGAATAGTTGATTCAACCTTATTCATCATGCATAATGGCCAAGATATAATGATTGTGCAAATCTATGTTGATGATATTATAGTCGGTGCTACCAATGAAACACTTTGTAGAGAATTTGCTGAATTACTTCAAAGTGAATTTGAAATGAGTATGATGGGAGAATTGAAATTTTTCCTTGGATTATAAATTAGACAATCCCAAGAAGGAATTTCCTTAAATCAAGAAAAATATGTCAATGCGTTCATCAAAAGATTTGGTATTGATTCATCCAAACCTTCAAAAACTCCAATAAGAACTTCAACAAAATTAAATAAGGATGAAAATGGAAAAGATGTGGACATAAAGAAATATTGGGGCATGATTGGATCACTATTATACTTAACGACAAGTAGACCTGATATTCTCTTTAGTGTGTGCTTGTGTGCTAGATTTCAAGTTTCTCTTAAATAATCTCACTTAAATGTTGTCAAAAGGATTTTCAAATATTTGAGTGGGACAAATAGTCTTGAATTATGGTATCCCAAAAGAATTTTTTTGATTTGGTGGGATATACTGACTCTGACTATGCAGGGAGATTAGTTGATAGGAAAAGCACAAGTGGAACATATAAATTTCTTGGAGAATCTCTAGTTTCATGGTTCTCTAAGAAGTAAATATCAGTTGTAAATTTCTACTGCCAGAAGTTGTTGCGCGCAATTACTTTGGATTAAACAAACCTTAGAAGATTATGGACAACTCATTGAGAAAATTCCAATTAAGTGCGATTATACAAGTGCAATAAATATTTCTAAAAATCCTATTCTACATTCTAACACAAAACACATTGAAGTAAGACATCATTTCATCTGTGATCATGTATCTAAAAGAGACATAGTTATCAAATTCATCAATATCAAAAATCAATTAGAGGATATCTTCACTAAACCACTAGACGAAAAGACATTTTGTTCCATATGGATTCGATTGGGGTTGATTTATTTTGATCAAATATAAGTAAAAGAAAATAAAAATCATTTCAAGTGAAAATGGTTGACCATCTATAGGAATTGATCGACCATAAGGGGAAAAGGTCAGCCTATAGGTTGACTGTGAAAATCACAGTACTTTTGTTAACTAATTTTGAAGGGCAAGAAATAGATTTATGTCCAATTGCATTACATGTAAAACAAGTAGACAGTTTGATAAAGAAATTTCTATAATTCTTTTTCTTTTGAATGGGATGATATCCCAACTTGGCTTTGTCAAACGTCATCTTTTGTTTTCCTAGGTGCATATTCAAATTTTTGTTCCCATTAGTGAAATTAAGCACAACATTATTTTAATCATCATTTTTAACTTTTAATGTGCCAATATCGTCCTCAAGTGATTTGATAAAAACATTCAATTCATCATTCTTAGTTTTCAAATCACTAAGGTCTTTTTCAAAGGAATGAACTATACCAACATGCTTTTTCACAAGACAATCATTATCCTTTTTCAATTTCTTATCTTATATTTAGATTTAAGCATGTTAAATTACTCAAGCAATTCATCAATTAAATAATAATCATCATCATCATTAGATAAAGATTCATGTACCTCATCTTCCTTTCCCATGAAGCACATGTTGGCTACTTTTTTGCCCTCGGATGATGACTCTTCTTCACTATCATCCCATGTTGCTTTAAATGGTTTCTTTTTGGTGACTTTCATTGTAACGACCCGATTTTTAATTACCTTTGAAAATAGTGTCAAATTTAAAACTTTTCTTTTTTTCTTATAAAACAGCAAAAATCTTCTTTATTAATCCTTTTAAATTGAAATCAGAGTTCTTTTCTTAAAACCTTATAGTTAAAAACCTTTTTCTTAAAATCCTTTTTTCTCATTTTACAACGGAAGCATAAATAGTTCATTTAAAAAGGCAATAAATAAATTGTTACTTTATATTTTACAAAACTCTTTTCTCATTTCAACTCTATTAGCCTAGCTAGTCACAAGACTCGCCTGTGCAAATCCTTCATCAACTAGTCCTTAATCTCTTCGTCATTTTCTCTCGTGCTTGTACCAAAATCGTAAGACAGAAACTATGAGTCTAACGCTCAGTAAGTGATAGAAATGATTAACTAGATGTGCTGTGTGTCACGATTCGACTATGTCCATAGGCGATCGTGACGACAAGAGGGCGTCAAGGGGTCACAGTGATATCAGTTGGGGCAATCCATGTGCGGTACATGGTTGCCAGTTGCCTACTAGATAAGAAAGTGACTCCTTGCCACTATAGGATGTATACTCCTGCCATAACGAAGTTGTTCCAAATTGTTCTTTTAGGGGGAGCCATGGTGTTAGCTCTCCACCACCTATGGGGCCCCGGCCATAAGTGAGATACTTCGTGGTGTGCTTTGAGGCATGTCAAGATGGGCGGGCACCAGTGAGCCAAGAAGGGGCCTTTGTGTCTCCATGGAGCGGGGAGCTCCATGGACTGTATCGGTTGTCAATCCAACATCGGTATTGCGCACTTCCTGTGCCGCAGAGGCTCAGATGTGGGGACTGCTATAGACTCTATTATTCCCACATGGCCAGCATGTGGTCGAGAGCGATGCACGCATGGTCGGTGCCACATCGAGAGAAAGGATGTTGCCATCGAGGACCTCGTGGTCGAATTACGCTCGCTCGAGATGCACGTTGGGTTGCGTCAACATCTCGAGACATGCATTTGGGTGGGAGTGCCCTCATGCCCGTTAGTTATTTGGGAAGTGCGTTCAAGGTCTCGGCATTAGTGTTAGCAGGTTCCTAGTGGGGCGATTATGGGTAACCTCACTCGTCGTTCGTTATCATTTTTGTTTCTGCATGAAAGTTGGCACGTTGGCCCGAGTAGGCTGGCTAGAGTTGAGCTATGAATTATGGCATCGCATGGTATGACCACTAGTACCGTGACATTTGGTATCAGAGCAAGGTCACTTCCTTTGGGAGGGGGGAGCGCAGTGGTACCGAGAGAGAGGCACCGTGATGGTGGGGGCTCATCGTATTCGAAGACCCAAAAGTTGGCTATTGTGATCTCCATATAGGGAGAAGGTCATTCCCGGTTGATAGAGAGGGTCATCGTCGAAAGCAGATGATCTACACAGTGTAGTGCAATGACCATGCTAAGAAGACCATCAAGAGGGAATGTCTGTGTCATTGGGCATGTCTTGCGAGAATGGGACATGCGCCAACACCGAAGAGGTGATCTCACTTGGGTAGGGATCTCTGGCCAAGTCCAAGAGTGGGCGCGCGAAGGTCGTGAAAAGAGGTGGACTATGAAGTGAGACGACGTTGAGTCGCATTGAGATCGAGCAACCATCATCGGAAGAGACATTGTCAAGGACAGACAATGTCAGCAAGCGAAGTCGAGGTGGACTTCAGCCAAGTGGGGAGGTAGAGAAATTTGAAACAAACTTAACTGAAGTTGTCAGCGACATCAAGTAAATATTATTGCCAACATTGACAAGGGCCGTTAATAGCTAAAGTGGAGGAGAATGTCATGATTCGCAAAAGTGTCCAATTGTGACTCTTGTGTCGTCATTAATGTTTGCGGGTGTGTCAATGGGGACATAGACATTTCGAAGTGGAGGAGAATGTCACAATCCGACTATGTCCATAGGCGATCGTGACGACAAGAAGGCGTCGAGGGGCCACAGTGATATCAGTTGGGGCAATCCATCTGCGGTGCATGGTTGCCAGTTGCCTACCAGACAAGAAAGTGACTCATCGCCATTATAGGATGTATACTTCTGCCACAACGAAGTTGTTCCAGATTGCTCTTTAGGGGGGAGGCATGGTGTTAGCTCTCCACCACCCCTGGGGCCCTTGCCCTAAGTGAGCTACTTTGTGGTGTGCTATGAGGCATGTCACGATGGGCGAGCACCAGTGAGCCAAGAGGGGGCCTTGGTGTCTCCATGGAGCTCCCCAGCTCCATGGACAGTAGCAGTTGTCAATCCAACATTAGTATTGTGCACCTCTTGTGCCATAGAGGCTCGGATGTGGGGACCACTATAGACTCTATTATTTCCACATGGCTGGCACAAGGTCAAGAGCGATGCGTGCACGGTCGGCGCCGCATCAAGAGAAAGGATGTTGCCATCGAGGACCTCATGGTCGAATTATGCTCGCTCGGGATGAACGTTGGGTTGAGTCAACATCTCGAGACATGCATTTGGGCAAGAGTGCTCTCATGCCCATTGGTTATTTGGGAAGTGCGTTCAAGGTCCTAGCATCTGTGTTAGCGGGTTCCGAGTAGGGCGATTATGCGTAAACTCACTCGTCGTTCGTTATCGTTGTTGCTTTCTCATGCAGATTGGCCCGTTGGCCCTAGTAGGCTGGCCAAAGTTGAGCTGTGAATTCTTGCGCCGCACAGTATGACCTTTAGTACCATGACACTGTGCCACTTTAAAATCTGTAAGCTGTTTCTCTTTTCGTTTTTCCTTTATCATTTACCTTTTACATTTGTGTTCTTATCTTTTTGTTTCTGTTTTTGTTCTTGTTTTTGCATCCGTTTTCGTATCCGTGATCGTACGCGTTTCTATATCTATTCCTGTGTCTGTCTTTGTATCCATATCCGTATCTATATCTATATCGATTTTCTTTTTCAAAAACTCGTTTCTGTTTCCATTTATGTTTATGTTCCCATTTTTGTATGGGTATCTGTGCTCGTACCGTTTCCGTATCCATTTCTATTTCAGTTCCCGTATCTGTATCCATTTCCATTCTCACATTCTTTCTTTACTTATCTTTTCTTTTGTTTCTATGTCGAGCATCACTTATCCGGACCACAGAAACCATTACCTTTTCTTACGTTTGGGTTATATGCTGGACATTACTTACCAGACCACATAACCCATTTTCTTTTCTTTTGTTTTTGTGCCAGGCTTTACCTACCGGACCACAGAAACTTTCATCTTTTATTACTTAGGTTGCTGAGGATTACTTACCGGACCAACCCCTTTTTCTTATCTTTCTTAATCGTTCGTACTTCTTTTCGTTTTCATTTCCTTTTCAAATCCATGCACGAAAACCATTTTTCGTAATCTTTGAAAACCGGGATGCATGATGCTTGTGAATGTATACCATCTCTATCACGTAATTAAAGAACCTAATAAAACACCCAACATACACATTCACTGATTATGCTTCATAGAATGGTAAACATGCTAATTAAAATTGTAAACATGCTGAGAAAGCAATAGACATACTTATAAGACAGTAGACATGCTATTAAACTGTAGACATGCTCGTAAAGCTGTAGTTATGATCATAAAATGATAGACATGCTCAATAATCTACTAATATAATGAAGCGATAAACAATCAAACATGCATATTCTATTCTTGCAATGCAGGGCCTCAAGGACCAAAGCACACACATATCACTTACCTCATTTTCCTTCAAGCGTTCAACACTTAACGTTATCATTTCTTCCTTTTTAGTTCCTTCACAATTAAAAACATTTATCATTAACAATTAATCAACTAATATATCTCTCCGTCCTATGCCAATATACATATACAATATACTTTTAGTCCATATTTCTCATTATCTGCAGCTATCAATTTTCCTTCAACATCATTCATTATTGTTATTCATCAAGGTCCAACATGCAGAATATTAATCCAAAAGAGTATACATCCAACATACTCATACTCGACAATAATCAACAGAGGCATTTATTCAACAACCAGACAACACAAAGTACATTTCGCAACTATCACAACAAGCAATAACCAACATGGCATATCATCCGCATACTACACCATTTAGTAAAATCCATATCAACTACCATCACCAGAAAACCAAACATCTGAAAGTAGCAGACAAGGAATTCATACCAACAGATCAGATCCTTGTCCTTCATTCAAAACTGCAACCAACATGACCATCACAGTAAATCAATCATCAACCAAACTCAAGCCTTAGAAATCAAAGAAGAATTGGCTCACTAGAAGTGCAATTCCTCAGCAATGGCCATGAACAAAACCAAAATTAGCACAAAAAATAACACTCACAAAATTCACCAACACTCGACAATGGAGACCGAGAAGTCAAAAATACACAGGGGACCCTTACCTTGCATTGACGCCAAAGAAGACTCTGCACAACCCTCCACTTCACAGTCCCTTTTAAGCTTTGTCAGTAAAACTGCAAAGACTCCTCCTTTCCTCATAGTTTTTGCTCTCTACAAATTCTATTTCCTTCCGTCTCTCTCGCAGCGGCACTCTCTCTCTCTCCCTCCCTATATTTATACAAAAAATGCTAGGGTTGTCCCGCGTAAACATCCATTTGAATTTTACAGTCGTTATGCAAGTATCCCATATATTCAGGCAATGGACACTAATTTTTCAGGCGATAATCCAATGACCTAGTCGATCACTAGGTCGACAGTTGTAAAAGACTCTCACTATGCAGAACGTCTCTTTTCCCCAAGAGGGATGTCCGCCATAACCAAAAAAACACAGTATTCTTTTCATTCCCCTTTGCTGGAATGTTTGTTTTCCATATTTGCTATGAGCGACGTCTGTTCCTCAATAAGAGACATCCATTATCTTCATATTTTAGATGTCCATCAACTATTAAGAGACGTCCGTCAATTTCTTTGCCGTGAGGGACGTCTGTTCCTCAATGAGGGACGTCCGTTATCTATATATCTTAGATGTTCATCATTCCATTTTGAACGTCCGTCTGTCTCTTCGCTGTAAGGGACGTCTGTTCTTTTACGAGGCACGTCCGTCACCTTCTTATTTCAAACAATTTCCTTCATCATTCCAAATAATGCCGTTCCACTTAAATCTTAACGTCGTTCTTCTATTCTTCTATTTCGGACATCCTTCATCCATAAAAGACGTCCAGTGCTTCCTAAAATGACTCTTTCATTGCAAACGTTGTCGCTCCACTTAACCTTAAAAATGCCGTTTTCTATTCTTTAATTTTGGACGTCCCACTTACCATTATGGACGTCCCTCACTTCTTAAAAGGACAACGTTCCCTTTTCATTCCAAATGTCCGTCCAGATAAAGGGTGTCCATTTCCCCATAACGGATGTTTGTCCCTCGATAAAGGACGTCTGTTTTCTTTTTACGTTGAACACCTATCTTTCCTTAGCGACGTTTGTCTTTTCCAAAGGCATTTCATCGATCCTATCACCATAAAAGATGTCCATCCCACTACAAGAGACGTCTGACCCACTACAAGGGACGTCCGTCATTCCCATTTTCTTCCAATTTTGGATGTCCGTCTCTTCCCAAGAGACGTCCGTCAGTCAATAAATCCTTATTTCTCCTTTTATTAATAATTCCCTCAACATTTAATAATTATCCTAACAACATTACTATTCAATTTAGCTCCCAATACCCTAAAATCATCACTTAGATCTCATACTTAAGCACTATGATAACTTGGGGTATTACATTCGTTGTCTTCTTTAATTGTGGGCAGTCGGCTTTGAAATGTTTGTGTTTTCCACATTCATAGCACGAGACTTCTTTGTCCTTTTGTGGTCTTTTTCCCTTGAATTTCCTTTTGCCTTGCCACTATCTCCGTTCAAGGAATTTGCTGGTTTTCTGTGAAATGTGTGCAATCTCTTCATCCTTTTTTTCTTCCTCGGATTCACCTTACTTACTTGAGGTGGCCTTGAGGGCTATGGTTTTCTTCTTAGGAAGCTCCTTTTCTTTGAGTTCTTCCTTTTCATTGCCTCTCGTCGTGATCTCATTTGTCATGAGTGAGCCAATGAGTTCTTCCATCTTGAGGACCTTGAGATCTCAGGCCTCTTGAATAGCCGTCACCTTTGGTTGTCATACTCGTGGTAGACACCAGAGGATCTTCCTTAAAAGTTCTTCATTTGGATACACTCTTCCAAGAACTTTTAAACTATTAGTGATGTTAGTAAAATGAATAAACATTTGACTTATAGATTCATCTTTCTCCATACTAAACAACTCATATTCATGTACAAGCATGCTTATTTTTTTTTTAACTTGATTTGTTCCTTCATGTGTAATTTCTAGAAGTCTCCAAATTTCATGTGCACTCTCACATGCTTGTACTTTATTAAACTCATCTCTATTTAAAGCACAATACAACATGTTAATTGCTTTAGCATTCAAACTTACTTTTCTCATATCTAGTTCATCATATTCATCATCTAAGTTAGGAACATTCATGCCATTTTTAGTTTTAATAGGAATGTGTGGTCCTTTAGAAAATGATATTCCACAATGCATAATCAATTGATTGCACATAAATTCTCATTCTAGCTTTTCAATAGGTATAATCACTACCATAAAAAATGATGGCCTAGATGTAGATTGCCCTTATACATTCATATTGTTTATGTTAGATGCCATATAATTTTCTTAAACACTATCTCAACAATCACCTTACTCTATTTTATCAATTCCTCGTCCTATTCGTTTTCTCTTAATTGTTGGATACATCTTCCTTTATAGGGACTTCCTATTTATAGGAAGGGAGTCATGCAAAATGACAAAGCTCAACAAGATCCGAAGATCTTGCCGAGTCAAGATATGTAGAAGGAAATTTCTTCCTTCTACAAATTTCCAAACACATTTACGAGGGAGGTCTCTCATCATAATGGAGGGACACTCACCTCACAAATCTCTCCCTCCTAACTTATGATGAAGTAGGTTGAAGTCTTGTAGAGTATCTACACTGATGGCTTTCTGATATTTTTGGAGAGGCCCCAACAAATTCTGACAAGACCTTTAATAAATTTTAATAGGTTCCTATGGATACTACGAGATTCTGATGGGCTTGACTATGGATCACCCTTTAGGGGGTCATTAAGTTCTTGGTAATGTGCCACCAGGATCAACTACTTGATCAATAGCTAAAGGAGTTACTAACAATTTTTATCCTTATTACTTTGTAGGATTGAAAGATGAAAATGAAAAAACATGTATATGGATCACTTGAAGATAAGATCAAGAAATGAGGTTATTTTGTAACTTTGAAGTTTAAACACATTTTTAAGACAAAAGAAATTTCCAATGCTTTCACCGTTTATAACATTTTAAAATAAAAAAGTGATTTCTATAAATATTATAATGACATTTCAAAATTTTCAGAATAAAGTCATTACAAAATTGGAATATTATTTACGATGTTAGAACTGCTATGCACAAAGAAATCAAATTCTACCCGATCATATATCCGAGTAAAGAAGAAGTTGTTAGGCATTTTTTTCTTTTATTTTGTGACCCGTTGGCCTAGTTTGTAAGAGATATTTAAGGCCTCTTTAGGAAATTTTTAGGGAGTTTTTAGACATCAAATTTGAGTAGAAAGCTTTAGCCTCATTTGTTTTCTAACAACCATTTCCAATTGATTGTTCCAACTTGATCGTTTTTGTGCTCTGCTCATTTTTGAGAGGAGTTAAAGTGAGGAGTGTTCTAGTGCAACTCTCTCATGTCTTTCATCAAAAATGAAATCACTAACTGATTTCATTAAGTCTCTCCACTTGGTTTGTGCATCACGTGGTCACCCAAGGCTGATTGGGCCCAAGTTGGGCCTCTTTAACCCATCCAATCAAACTTAGCCTCGTTTGCTGTCGACCCTAGTATACATCTTTGTATCATTTCAAGTGTTCAGTTGAAAAAAAAAACACTTTGAAATCTCACTCCTAATTTGTACAAGAAAATATTAATACTTAGTATCATGAACTTTCTTTTTTTTTACTACTTAATTCAAGACGGTTAGGCTGATCTAGAAAAATTTAGGTTGATCAAGTTTTAAGTGCTCAAACTCTTGCTAGCCAAGGGTGATGCTCAATTCCTTATTGCGCAAGCACTTGGGTAGTTGGACTTGTTTCAAGAATGCAAGGTTTATAAAATCTCAATGATTGAAAATGAGCATTTTTCAACCACTTCAGAGTTAGTCATCATGGGACCAAGTTAGGTCAACTTGACCGCTATACTGTAGCCCAAATATGCGCTAAACCAAATTTGTGGTTCAAGGTCGGTTAGTCATACCTCTTACCTAGGGGTGGGCAGGATTGAACCGGGACGGATGAACCGAACCAAAATCGATAAATTTGATTATGTTTGGATCGGTTTTGAAAACTCTTGACTAATTTTTGGTTCGGTTTTGTACGAACCAAAGTTTTCAGTTTATCTTTTGCAAAACCGACAATAACCGAACCGAATTGATGAAATTTGGAAAATAAGAAAAAACTGCATAACTGAACCGGCCAGGGAGAATCGATTTGCTCCTTGACCGCAACCCCTAGTTGCATGTGTTGCCAAAGAATTGCTGCCAAGGAGTGAAAATAGAGTCAGATACTCTCCCTTTGTCTTCCAGCTCATGACTTCCAGTTCCTTAGCAAGTCAGTGCCGACTCACGTCGATCGACGCTCACTCCTTCTTGCCTCTAGTCTTATGTCACTCGCCTTTTGCCTCTCGGTGGTCAGTGCTCACGTGTCATGACTGCACATTGCTCCCTCTCGGTGTTGGCTCTTAAGTCCCTTGGTGGTCACTTGTCAATGCTACTACTCATGACTGCACGTCGTTGGTCGCTCCATCTCGCTTTTTGGACTCGGCTTTTGCGTTGCTCAATGGTCATCGCTCACATAGTCGCATTCTCGGTTAGTCGGACCCTTTGTCTTGAGTATGGCCTCTAGGCCCTAAAACTGTTTAAAATAAATTGGTTTGATTGTTGATTCTATTGAATTAAAATTGTGGATTATTGGTTTAATTGTTGATTATGTTGAATTGAAATTGTTGATTATGTTGAAATTATTGAAATGAAATTTTTTTGAAATTGGTTTAATTGTTGAAAGTGTTGAATTTTGTTTAATTGTTGATTCTGCATTTGGTTTTAAATATTGAAATTGTTGAAATTTATACTTGTATACTTTTACCGTGGAAATAGAGAGAATAGATATTAGAAGAAAAAAATGTATTTATCAATTTGTATTATTTTGATATATGAAATTAAAAAAATATATTGGTAAAACCAAAAATAGAACTGGAATAAGAACCAAAGGTTCTGTTTGGTTTTGGTCGAACGATGGCTGAACCACAATCGATGTGATTCGGTTAGGTTCCACATCAAAACTAAATGGGAAAATGACAGATCAACCATCGTTGTTTCTGGTCAATGACAAGTCAACCACTGTGGTATATTTGCTAACAAGTTAACCACTAACGTATGACAAATTGACAAATCCAACATCGCACTGAAGTTAACCACTAACAAAATGGATCTGGACGCCGTGGCGTCCAGGCAAAAAGGCCTGGACTCCACAGCGTCTCTGGAACTCTCTATTTGTCATGCATGGCGTTCTCGATCAATTGTGTTTGATAATTACTTCAAATTCGTTGTGTATATGTTTTACGAATGCAATGTTTTTATTGGTTTTTTGACCTCTGCACCTTCAAACTTGCATAACTTTTGCTACAAGTATCAGAATTGAACGCAGGAGGTATCAAATCGAAGCTCTCTCAGAGCTCTATAATCGTCATAGGTTAACCCTATGACCGCCTTTCTCACCCCCAAAATCAATCGTTTATGCCTTCAAATTTGCGATCAAACATTTTCCCAGAGCAAGCAAATGTTTGATCGCAAATTTGAGGGCTTAAATGATTGATTTTGGGGGTGAGAAAGGCGGTCATGGGGTTTATGCTGTAACAATTATAGAGCTCTGAGAGAGCTTCGATTTGATACCTCCTGCGTTCAATTTTGATAATTGTAGCAAAGTTATGCTAGTTTGAAGGTGCAGAGGTCAAAAAACCAATAAAAATATTGTATTCGTAAAATATATACATAACGAATTCGAAGTAATCATCAAATACAATTGATCAAGAACGCCATGCATGACAAATAGAGAGTTCCAGAGACGCTGCGGAGTCCAGACCTTTTTTGCCTGGACGCCGCGGCGTCCAGGTTTGTATGCCTGGATGCCGCAGCGTCCAGGATTGTTTGTCAATTTCTCTTACGTTAGTGGTTAACTTGTTAGCAAATATACCACAGTGGTTAACTTGTCATTGATAGAAAACTACGATGGTTGATTTGTCATTTTCCCAAACTAAATCAAACAGTTGACTTAGGCTTACCAGTAGACCCGCTTTTGTAAGTATCAAGACCCATAAATCGGTTATTTTAGTATCAATGTCATGACTCGCCTTACAAATCTTTAGCACTGTAGATTTGCTAATATGACCGGAATCAAAACTAGAATCAAAAGTTATGTTTGCTTCCAATTGAATGGATTCTCGATTTTTGTTCGGCAATAACTGAACCGCACATTTCACACCCGTACTCAGAGCATCAAGTTGACTTACTCTGACCAATAGACGGCTATTTTTCTTTTAGTGCCTTAAATTGGTTATTTTACTTTCAGTGTCATGACTCCCCTTACAGAATTTTAGCACTATAAACTTGCTAATAAGGCCGTACTCAAAGTAGGATTAGTGAATAACATTTATGAGGACTGTCCACCTATCAAAAAAACAGGGCTAGATTAGACCTAACTACAAAGTCAAAGGTCATGATCTCATTATTAATTTTGGAAAAAATGACAAATCAACCATTGTAATTTTAAATCAATAACAAGTCAACCACTGTAGTATAAATTTTAACAAGTTAACCAATAATGTATGTGTAAATGACAAATCAACTATCGCAGTTACGTTCGCCGTTAAAACGTAGTCGGGACACCGCTGGAGTTTCCCAGGACGCCGCCGCGATGTCCTAGGACTCCTCGGCGGTGTCTTGGGATGCCACAACGGCGTTCTAGGATGCCTCGGCGGTGTCCCGAGACGCCGCAGTGGCATCTTACATTGTTTAGGGTTAAACATGTTAAATTACAGATTTGAGAGCTTAAACGATCGATTTAGGGGCCGAAAATGGAGGGTCATAGGGTAGCATAAACCCTATGAAAAATCGTAGATCTCTAAGAGAGCTTTAATTTGATACCTTCTGTGTCCAATTCCGACAATCGTAGTGAAAGTTATAGTCATTTGAAGTTGAAGAGGTGAAAAATATAATAAAAACATTGATTTTGAAGGAGACCGCAGGGGTGTCGTGAGGACACCGCAGGGGCGTCCCGGGACACCGCAGGGGCTTGCTCATGAGGACACTGCAGGGGCATCCCAGGACACCGCAGGGGCGTCCCGGGACACCGCAGGGGCGTTCTCACGACACCCTTGCGGCGTTTAGACAAAACTTTGTGTTTTCCTTTGCAACACACGACACTGCTGCGGTGTCCCAGGACAACACTGCGGTGTCCTGACTAATTTTTAACGGCGAACGTCACTGCGATGTTAAATTTGTCATTTTCTCATACGTTAGTTGTTAACTTATTAAGACTTAAACCACAATGATTGACTTGTCATTGACCTAAAACCACGATGGTTGATTTGTCATTTTCCCTTAATTTTGCCTCTTTAGTCCATGATAGACCATTGTTAAGGGCTCCACTTGGTTTTGGTTTTTATGTTGAGATCTCATGTAAACCATGCAAGATAAATAATTGTCTCACATATTAACGAAGGAGGCATGAGTTATGAGGAAACACAACCACTTAGGAAGTTTCTTATCAATGAAAGCTTTGACTTGGCAATTTGCACAATCTAGAACTGGTCGTACATATCTCATTTGAGCACATTCTAATTTGATTGTTGTGTACGAAATGTCGTCTTATAAAAGTCAAATAAGTCAAATAGATTGAAGGAAAAATGACAAATCAATCTTTGTAATTTATTATCAATAATAAGTCAACCATTAAATTATTTTTGTTAACAAATTAATCATTGAACAATAGAAAAAATTCTCGCAAACATCGCTGTCATATTTACTGTTAAACGTATTGATTTTATTCTGCTGTAGCACAAACATGTATTGATTTCGTTCCACCACAATTCAAAAGTTTTAAAATAATGTTATAATATTAACGATCCGCAATGAATCGGGACATACCCGCCATGGATTGATCATGATCCGCGACGAATTGATAATGATCCAATGTGGATCATCATGCCTCGATCTGCGTTCTTGTACTCTAGTATATAAGAATTGCATGTGCAGTCTGACAAGTTCACCGCAAACCACAAAAGCCTCAGCGATGCTGGGTACAATGTTGGAGTATAGCTCAATGACGATGTTCTAAGGGTAAAGTACTATAATTTTCTTGCCAAGGAAGACCAAGTTTTCAATGTTCATAAATTTGGGAGTTGTAAAGAGGTGCCATAGTTCAAGGCTATGTTTCAGCTATTATTAGTATAGTTACAAGACTCCGAGTGCTATGAGGCAGTTGCATACAACGGAGCATTATAAGACAACACATTTGAGTCTTATATACTAGGGCACAGGCACAAGAACGCACTTACATACATCGATTGAGGGTTGCTTGCTAGGAAAGATGCATGCTTAAAAATGCAAGGTGAAATAATGTTTCAAATAAAGTGCTATAACGACGTTCACACTCACTCGAGAAAGATGGAAAGCCGTCATGCCTCTACCAAATGGGTGGCAAGCAAAGCATCAGTTTTGCATCACAACAAGTCTATCAAATAAAGAACATCAGATAATGGGATTTGAGTGAGCAACTGCAAGGATCAATAGATGAATTATGCGTCAAAACTAGATACATCATCAATAACAGTTTATTCAAGGTGGACAGTTGAATGTTCCTCATGAAACAATACAAATGGTTGATTTGATTAGAGCACACCGATTTTTAATGCACATGTACATTATATGCTTGTAACAGAATTGATAATTTGGTTTGTATCTATAATGCACATATGCACGTATGGTTGTAATTGAATTGATAAATTAGTTTGCGTTTGTAATGCACATGTACATGAAATGGTTGTAATGGAATTGATAATTTGATTGTTGATAATGAATGGAAATTGATTAGTATGAAACTGTTAAATTAGCAACATTTTCCCAAGCAAACAAGTCAAAATCATGAATCTATACTTCACTTTTTGATGACTGCGTTTCAATTTACTTGAATTTATGAAGGCTAGTTATGCACATGTTGCTTAAATTGTTGAATATGGGAACACAGAATTAGGCATGACGATCCGCAACAGATCATTACCAATCCACCGCAGATCGTTGGCAATCCATGGCGAACGTGTCCCGATCCGCCGTAGATCGTTAATATAATATAGTTATTTTAAAACTTCATATTTGCGGCAGAACAAAATCAATAGATGTTCATGTTGCAGCATAACGAAATCAATAAGTTTAATGGCAAACATGACAACGATATTTGTGAGAACTTTTTCCCATAGTTCATTAGTTAATTTGTTAGCAAAAATAGTTTAATGGTCGACTTGTCATTGATCATAAAGTACGATGGTTAATTTGTCATTTTCCCTAGATTGAATTATTCTGATGTTATGACATTAATCTTTTAGCCAATCATTCTCAAATGTCCCTTTTGTCTTTTTCCAACAACTTAAATTGAGTGGAAGAGCTATGTTTAAAACGTTTAACTTGTCATCGCTCCATGCAGAAAGCTAGAAGAAATCAAGATGAATCTTTGATCATGATTAACGAATGTCATAAACAGTTGACTTGTTCGGGATCAAATGGATGAAGAAGGAGAGACAATTCGATGATTGTTCTTAGTTCAGGAGAAATATTATGTATTGATTGATATATTCATTAGACAAAGGATATTCCCTTTTATAGATGTGAGAGAAGGTTCTAGACTATAATTCTGTGAAAAAAATAACTGATTAGCACTAAGATAATTAAGGGGGAAAACTCAAAGATTGAATCGAGACAGTAAAAACTTTGATGTTGGAAGAGGTTTAGTCAGCCCATCTGCCACTTGAGTTGAGGAAGGAGTAAATTGTACTGAAAATTCCTTGCGACATACTTTGTCACGAAGAAAGTGGAAGTCAATGTCCACATGTTCTGACTTGGAATGAAGAACGGGATTACAAGTGTAACGACCCAATTTTTAATTTCCTTTGAAAATGCGTAATATTTAAAACTTTTCTTTTACTTAAATCATTTTCTTTGTAGCTGCGTAGCGGAAGATTATTTTATTCTTAATATCATTTAAAAGACAATAATAAAATTCTTTTCATAAAACATTTTGTTAAACATAGCGGAAGTCCTTTTTAAATAAAACAAATATATAATTTAATTCCTTTACAAAGTCCTTTACAAAACTCTTTTACAGACCATCTTTCTTTAAACCCCTTTAGTCTAACCAGCCACAAGATCCGAGCGTGCAAATCCTTCATCAACTGTCTTTGACCTGTTCTCCTGCTGCTCGTACATACCTATTCAACAAGACTTAAACTCATGAGTCTAACGCTCAATAAGTGATAAAATGAAATGTAATGCACATGCTATGCTCTTTTAAAATCTTTAAGCAGTTTTTTGTTTACGATCTAGAATACCCCAGAAAGAACATCGGGCTTACCTTGAACCTCATAACCTCAGTCCTAGAATACCCTGGAAAGAACCTCGGGCTTACCCTAGACCTTATAACCTCGGTTCCAAAATACCCCGGAAAGAATCTCGGGCATACCCTAGATCTCATAACCTTGGTCCTAGAATGCCCCGGAAAGAACCTTAAGCTCACCTGGACCTTGTAACCTTGGTCCTAAAATGCCCCGAAAAGAACCTCGGGCTCACCCTGGACCTCACAACTTTGCTCCGACGAGGTTCTGTTTTCGTTTCATTTATTATCTATTCCTTTTCAAAAACCATGAATAAAAACTGTTTTTATATCATTTTGAAAACCATGATGCATGATGCTCATGAATGCATGCAGTCTTTATCATATAATCAAAGGAACCTAATAAAACAACCAACATACAATTCACTGATCATGCGTATAAAGCTGTAGACACGCTATTAAAACAGTAGACATGCTCAATATCTAATAAAGTAGTAAACAACGATACATGCATATCAAATTCTTGCGATGTAGGGCCTTAAGGACCAAAACACAAGCAGTATCACTTACCTCGATTGCTTACAACGCTCAACGTTTATTCGTTATCATTTTTTTCCTTCTTTAGTACCTACACCAACACTTGAAAGCCAGAACCAAAGCTTCACCTTTCGGCCATCAGCTCCAACTCAAACTCTTCCCCACACGGTGCACAGGGGAATTGATAGAACACACACTATCACTCTTCCAGTCGTCCATCTCCCTTCTCTATCTTTATCTCCTCACAACCTTTAGAGAAATCTGAAGAAGACAAACACTCTCTACCAATTCCCAAAAGGCAGAGTGAACTCTCTAGCACGCCCGACCATGCCACACCCGAGGGAGTTCTCCTTCGGTCTGCCATCAAGTTGTCGTCCACGCTCAATCCATCAAGCCACACGTTGTCGGCTTCACCAGAGAGAGAAACACCAAACCGGTTAAGACCGAATCGCAGGCCGAACCAGTCACTGCCCTCACGAACTGAAGCCCCTTGCCCTAGCCGATCACCACATTGGTGGCTGCCATCCTCGTCGTCGCCAATCCACCCCTGCCAATCGTCCGATTATCAGAACGTAAAGGTGGAGAAAAATCGACCAGACTTACCTCGACTCGGAGCTGCCTTGTTCCATTCCGGGAAAGCACAACATCGCCGCACCGCGTCGCCAGCCACCGCCTCGAACACCCGAGCCCGAGCCATGTGGTTTGTCATCCATGTGTCGTCACCGGTGATCTGTTCATTCGCCGAACGTGGCCTCGTCACCACGAGCTTCTCCGATCTCTCTCTCTCTCTCTCTCTCATTTCTTCAGCACGAAAATCGTAGACCAACCTAACTCCCCTCTTTTCTTTTTTATTTTAAATCGGACCAACCTAGCCTAAACCAGTTCACGACCTAAAACGGTTCAGCTCTTACTCTTCCTTTCAATTTCATTTCCTTTTTAATTCCATATTAATTATCTCCTAATTCCAATCTTACATTTAAACTCTAATTAATCCCTTAATTATATCTAATTACTTTTAACCCTAATTATAATCCAATAAATTCTCTTAAATTATAACCTAACAGTTACATCCTTGGTAATACCTCGATAAACACCCAATTAATCCAAATATCTCCAATTACTTTCCAATTATTCTTATTAAATTCCGTTATGAAAAATCATAGTATTACAAGAGGCCATATATGTGACATAATATTATCACATTAAATGATAGGACTGGCAAAAGCTACAATACGAAGTTCATGCAATAAATCTGAGGCACCATTTGCAACACTATGATATTCAGCTTCAGTGCTTGATCGAGAAACTCCTTTTTGTTTTGTTGAAGACCAGGATATCAAATTCAGACAAATTAAAACACAAAAGGGACTAGTGCTACGTCTATCATCTAGATAGGATGCCCAATCAGCATCTATAAAATAGCGAATGTCCAACATAGAAGAGGCATGAAACGATAGAGAATGTAAACAAGTACCTGGCAAGTAGCGAAGAATATGTTTCAAAGCTTGCCAATGTTGATCAATTAGGGAGTGCATGAACCGGTAAACTTTTTTTACAGCAAAATCTATGTCTAGCCTAGTAAGGGTTCAATATTGTAGGGCACCTACTAGACTGCGAAATAAATTGCCATCTGATAAGGGAATGTCAGAAAATTTAGATAATTGTGTACTCGACACCAATGGAGTAGGAAAAACCTTACAATCTGTCATCCAAGCTCGACTAAACAAGTTAGAGAGATGTATTGAGACTAGTTGAGCAAAAAACTAGAAGTAGAATGCATAACAGAGATACCCAAAAAAATAATTTATCAAACCAAGATCTTTTATGGCAAAATGAGAATGGCTAAAAGAGAGAAGATCATCGACCAATTTCTTGAAGCTGCCGGCATCCAAAATGTCATCCACATAAACAAGCATAATGATAGCAGAAGAAGCAACCTTATAGATGAACATGGAAGTATCTGCTTTGGAGACAGTAAAACCCCACTTTAACAGTGAGGACTGAAGTTTTGTATACCAAGCTCTAGGAGCTTGTTTGAGATCGTATAAGGACTTATGAAGTTGGCACGCATATGAGGTGTTAACCTTGTCGACAAAACTAGTGGGGACATATAAATGACTTCATTGAGGTCACACTGTGAAGATACATCCTATAATCCTCTTAGATGGAACAATCACTCAATCCCACCAGGAAAGAGATACAGCATCATATATTCTCCTAAGTAGGATCGTCACTTAACCCCCTAATCTCACAATGCCTATTTACATTTATTCTATCCATTTACGGTTTCATTGTCAACATATATTCATGTAAACATTTTCGTTTCTTTTCTTAAAATCATGATGCATGACATGAGTGCATACCATTCAAACCATCAATTACAAACTATTTAGCACAATGATTCAATATCTTCTATGGCTCCTAACACATTAAACATGTGAGAGCATACAATTTACAACATTGCATCACACTAACATCCTATTACAATCAATACAACAAACAATACCATCAAAGCAATGCAACCCTATTATCTTGTGATGTAGACCAAAAAGACCAAAAAGCATTCATATCCCTTACCTTAAGTTGGTAATGTGGTTCCAACACTCAAAATATCTTCTTGAACAACAACATCTTCACAATTAATAACATTCCCATCAATAACTATTTCATGCATCAAGCACAAGAGTATGCATAAACACAATCTTCTCGATTAATATGCCCATTGCATAATCACTTAACACCTATCATTTCCATAAGATTAAAGGACAACATTTTTGAACTTCAACCCAAGACATACACATTCAAGAGTTTTTCTTCCAAATTTTCATCAATCTTTAACTATTTATAACTTTCTCTATACTCAACCAAATTCATTAATTCCAAAACCTTTCTTTTCCTTAAGATATCCAAGATAACATACATAATTTGTTTTACCTAAAAATCCCATGAAGATAGGCAACATATATCAAATAACCTAACCACCTGATTACACTAATATATGAGGGGTAGATATTTCAAAACATAGATAGCCCTTATGATGCATGGTGTAGCCAAGCAGGGCATAGGGTGATGCCTGAAGAAACAATTTGTTGAAAGAGTAAGGGTGAAGGCATGGGTAACACAAACAACCAAAATCACGGAGAAATGTGTAATGGTTTAGTATGAAACAAGCATTCGTGAGGAGATTTATGATCAAGGATTGGAGATGGGAGGAGATTGATAAGGAGAGCCAATGTGGTAAACGCATACGTCCAAAATTTGAAAGGAGTATGAGAATGATATAAAAGAGATAAACCCATCTCAACTATGTGGCGATTTTTGCGTTAGACTCGTCCATTTTGAGTAGGAGTATATGGACACAAGATTCACTGATGAATACTGTCACAACCAGGAGTAAGGGTTAGAGAGTGAAAATAATTTGTTCATGCAGTTCGGAAACCCCGCCTATGTCCGTGCTCCAAGCATCCCATTGGAGATTCCTAATCCATCCAACCTCCCTGGTCGACGATGTTTGACTTATGGGTGTCAAACAAACCTTACAACGAGTGTTACGGAGCATCACCTTTTCCTTTCACTATTCTAGGGTGTCACCCTTAGCTTGACTGTTACGAGGTGTCACCCTTATTTGACGAATTGGTAGGGCGTCACTCTTTTTGTTTAGGTACAAAGATTAAGGAATTGAAAGTACAATCTAAATCCTCCTTTTCCCAAATACAACTCTCAAATTCAAAGATTTGGTAGAGCTTCACTACTTCTCTTGTTCGTTGCCTTGAGCTTTGGAGTGTCTTCTATATATAGACACCGGCTAAATTCAGTTGACCACTTCATTTCGGTCGACTACATCCAACCTTTAGAAACTAGCCATTTTGTCTGCTATGCATTTTTTTGGTCGCATATCTCAACCGGATCCTCGATCGCTGATTCGACTGAATCTCTTCAGAGCACACTGTGTACATTTTTCGATCGCCTATCTCGTCAATGTCCTCGACCGTATCGCTTTCAAAAAATGCTAGAAATAATTTAGAAGCAAATTGTAGAGTTTTTTGGTTGCCTATATCTTCCGTAGCTTCTTCGACCGCACCACGTCCAAAAAATGATAGAAAAACTCCAGAAGCAATCTGTCCATGTTTTTGGTCGTAACCTTCGACCACAGCCTTCAACCGCATTTCGACCGAAAACTCTCGGACCAATATGTGTTGCTTTTTGGTCGCCAACGTTGACCGCGGCTTCGATCGCTTCTCAATCGAAAAACCTAGGAGCAAACTATGTTGTGTTTCGGTCACATCCCTCGACCGGACCCTCGACTACGGCTTGATCGGAAGACCAAAACCCGGTTGTGGTCGACCATTTCTCCATTGAACATCGACCACAACACTTCCAAAATTCATCCTCAATATTTCCAAGTTCCACAATAATACTTATTCACTACATGAACTTAGATAAACATGTTAGCACACTTTAAGACCCATTTCGAGGGTATTTCCAATAAATATATATGTAAATATTATGATTATACAATTATGTACATTATTAATAAAAACAAAATAAACAACTTATTATTTCACTCAAAACATTCATCATCACAATAACTAAGCCTAACACATTTAGGCTAACAGTCTTAACATGAAAATTAAGCCCAAACCCAAATCATATGGGTTAGGATCCACAGAGTGATCAGCTAGAAATATAATAGTATAAATAAAGAAACGTACCGTGCACGAATTAAATCAAACAACACCAACATTCTAAAAAGTCTCAAACGTACCAGAGACAAAGGGACTTGGATCGACGAACCTCCAACTATCCAAAAGAAGATTGATACACCCACCAGAGGGGTACCAGCAATGCTCCATGACGACACTTGCAAATCCCATGCACCGAGCCTACACCCTAACCTAAGGAAAAAAAGAGTCTATAGGGTGAGTGACAAACTCAATATGGAAGTGCATACTAAATGCAATGCATGCTAAACATTATTTTTTTCATCTTTTTGAAAACCATTTAATGTTTCTCATAAATTGTACATGGATTTTAAAATTTAAAACTTCTTTATCATTTTATTTAAACTAGCCAATGGCCCTCGATGTGGCTACATTAGAACCCACTGTATACATAGACACCTATATTGCAAAATATGCATCATTGTTTCTCGCATGAAAACGTCATCAGTGAAAAGGGATGGTCATACAAAGACCCATCATATACTCATCATAGAATAGGCAGCTATTCATTGATAACAACACCTCATGGTAGAGGAAATAACAATGACGGTGATCCAGAGATCCAACGCGTCACCCGAGTTGCTAATGAGCGAAAGCTCCTAGTTGACACAACTCATTTTGATCAAATAGAATGGATAAGGTTGCTGGCAACAAATTGCTTCACAACTAAAATACCTATTGGTTCCAAATTGACGAGGGTTGCTGATGAGCGGAGTTAAGAGCCATCACACCACACGTCAAATGGAATGGTACTAGGATAAACAAAGATGAGCAACTAACAACCTTATGATCTATGTGACTAAAACTCTGGCTAGGTTCTGGGGCTTGAAACCCATGGAAATGTCATCACCTTCTCATCTCCATTTTGACTTTTAGGGCTCAAAACCCGAGAACATGTCACCAATGCCCCATCCCCCTTTTGCACGTACAAACAATCAATCTTCACACAGTAGAAGTTTTCACGGGATAACCTCATGATGCTTTAGCGCCAGAGTGACTAAAGCATCAAGAGGATTCATCCTCCCAACATATATGCATAAATATCATATGCTCGCATAGTAACAAACCATATACCATATACGATAAAGAAAACGTGAGAAAATATACATATGCGTAAAAATAAACGTGCTACCTCCATGCGTTATCGGAAGTGCAGGCCACACCACTAATATCTTTGGAACCTATAACAAGGCCAGTATCAAAATTCCAACAATCATACAAGGGATACAATAAGGATCCTAAATCAGAATCCAACCTTGATTGGATAGATCAACAAAAGAATTTTGAGCTCAAACGATGAATGATTGGTTGCCTACTCCCCGAGCCGAGAATCTACATGATTGAGAACAAGATATGGCTAACAAAGCCGAATGGAGTTTTCTAAACCCATTCTGAGAAACAAACAATGTGGTCGACCAAACACAACCATGATCGACCCGGCACCTCAACAGACCACCCAAAAGTCTAACCGGTTAACAAGATACGATGATGGAAGATTGAAGACAATACACTCGACCTGATCCACTCAGCAATCAAGAAGACATAATTGAAGCCATTCAAACCCACCCATGGTCGACAATGCATCACAATGGCCAAACGAGACCACTAAACAGTTGTCGGGGGAAAGCAAAGGTCAACTAGAACCTCGTAGCCTCAACCAAACTCAACAATAGTCAACCGGGACCATTCAGTGTGGACAATCAACTAGAACCTCACAACGGTCGATAAGACACGCCAGCAACCATCCAAGACTCAACAGTTGAGGGGACTCATCTAAAGTCAATCAAGTATGACTTTAGTGGAAAGTTTGCTTGAAAATCATAAACTAAACTGAGCTTCAAATCTTGTTACGAACAACAAATTCCATTAATGAGTCACACAAAATAGGTGGAAGGGCCATATATCAAGTCTAGGAACCCAACTAATGCACAAATGGCTCAAAGTGACAGAATAGGATAAAAATCCCCATTTCTAGCCAACCAGCGGTAGACAAATTTTGCCAAAAACGCCTGATTTCTACATATTTCACCCTATTTGTGACTCCTAATGATAAATAGCCTTACACCCTAATGTAACCAATATCAAAGCAAAATATCCTTCGGATTCGAGTTTTCGAGCTCGAATCAGAGGCCAAATGAAACCCTAACTTCAAAACAAGAAAACGAGAAGAAACACTCACTGAAACGCAAATCGCTTTAACAAAGGTTAGACTACATGATGACGCGAACACGAAACAGTAAGAAAACGGCACGAGATGCTCGCGTTTTTCCCTCCCCCTCTCGTGACCTCTCCCCTTAGCCGCGCCTTTTTCTTCGCCATTCCTTCTATTTTATATAAAAATAATAATTTAAATAATATGTAATTTATATATTATATAAATCTAATTCAAAAATGTGATTTAAAGCTCGACTTGTTTATAATGCCAACCGAAAATAATTTTCTAGTCAAAATAATTTTACCAAAACATTTTCACAATTAAATCACCACTTGGTAAAAACCCAATTTGACTGTTTGGCTGGAAAATCATACGTGACCGCTAAGAGACAAAACATGTCAACTTTTCAAAACTTGACCAAACGTTTTGCTAAAAATTACACGTGAAATTGTTCAAAATCATTTAAAAAAATCTTAGATTTTACAAATACCCTTAGACAAAAGAAAGGAGGTGAGAGAACAATATTCTCCACCCCAATCGGATTGAAGAATTGTAACACTTGTGTGAAATTGGTTTAAAATTAAATTGTAAAAGTTAATGAAGTGAGTTCAAACCTCATTTTTTGTTTTTAACAAATATAACCATGTAAATTGACTGTAATCGTCGATGAAAAGAAGAAAGTAACTAGCGTCGATGGATGAAGACTCAGGAGAAGGACCCCAAATGTTCGAATGCATAAGTTGGAAAGGAGCAAATGCACGGGAAAAAGCATTTGAGAATGGTAATCGATGAGATTTACTAATATTGTATGCTTGACAATGAAATTGAGAGGCCTTAGAAGTAGGCACATTACAAGAAGATAAAACTTGCTTAACTACATGAGAATGTGGATTACCCAAATGAAAGTGCCACAATGCAGAGGAGGGAATTGAAGAAGAGTGCAAGGCAACGTGAGAATATGGCGAAAGGGAGTTGATGGTGTAGAGATCATGATCAACTTGACCTTGAACCAATACTGCTTGAGTGCACCGTTCCTTAACAAGAAAGAAGAAAGGGTGAAACTCAATAGTGACATTATTATCACAACATAATTTGTGTACATTAATTAAGCAAGTCGACATAGAAGCACCTGAATCAAGGATCCAAGTGGACGGTTAAGATTTAGGGTTCTCTTGTAGGTCTGAAATATTATTATTAAGAAGTGAATATGAGGTTGTAGCTGCATGGAAAGATCTCGAAAAAGGTTGGAAGGATGCATTCAAGTAATGATAGAAGATCAAGGCAGTGTGGCCTATTATGTCATAGATTTGACAACGAGGCTTGCGCGGAGCAGACTTGCCAGGCTTCCATGGAGTATAATGGAACTGAGGTTTGCCAAGAATGCTGGAGTTGAAGATCCATGTGCTGAAACGGGAGCAGACAGATTGGAGCAACAATGACAAACGGAGAATGACATTCTGGGACTATGACTGACGCCAAATACAGAAAAATTGGTTTAAAGGGAGCCTACTGAAGAAGCGAGATTTTGTTTCTCGAGTCTCTATTCATAGCTAGGTAAGAGGCTATGAACCTCCTCAACACTTAGTGAGTCAGATCGATTGGTGATTGCCGTGACAAAAGGATTGCAATCATTGTTAAGATAGCCAATAAGATAAATCAATTAATCCTTGTGAGGAACAAATTCACCAATCACTGATAAGGTATTGCAGATTGAGTTAAATTTCTTGATGTATTCTGAAACAGTAATGTTATCCTTTGACAGATTGTGGAATTGGCCACGCAACTCAGTCAAGCGAGCTAGGGAGATGGAGGAATAGAGACGAGCAAGAGCATGCCATATAGCTGAGGAAGAGTTGTAGCAGACAATTTATATAAGAAACAGTTCAGTCAACGAAGCATACAACCTTCTCATTAAAAGTTGGTCATAACATTGCTAAACAGAAAAAGCCAGATTTAGATGAAGATGATTATCATCAAGAAAAGGAGGGGAAGGAGAGGACCCATCAAAAAGGCCTCAAGACCGTTAGCTATCACAACGTTCAAAATTTGATTCTTCCATACCAAATAATTAGTAAAGTCTAATTTAACCAAGAGAGGTTGATTGATGAATGAGCGTGTACGAGGTTGATTGACTCCATACTGTTGGAGGAAGCCATTGGAGAGCTCTGATACCAAGTTCAAGAAAAATAATCTATATTGATTGATATAGGGAAATTAACAAAACAACCAATGTACTATGGAATCAATGACAAATCAATCACTAAACAATTTTTTATGACAACTTAATTACTTAACTCTGAAAACAATGCAAATATCACCGTTAACTTGAGGAAAATAACTCAACCATATCATTTCATAAAACTCACAACGGAAAAAGCTAATACCCAACAAAAAAAAATTATAAGAACTCATGATTTTAGAAACGTTCAATAAAAAAATCCTATACTCATGAACAATGGATTTGAGAAAATACTGTATGAGTTGATTTTAATTTTTTTCAGTTTTATAATTTAGAAGATTTTGTAAAAGAATATATAATGTTTTAGAAGTTGAATGATTTAGAATTATTTTACTATCCATGGAAGAATCACAACTTGTTTGTGTTTTTTCATGAAGAAGACAATGAATTTATTTCTTATCTGCAGAGAAAAGATAAAGAGGAAAGTCATTTTTCCTCTGTGAAAAAGTCATTTTTACTTAGTCCTATTTTAAAAACTCACTTTCTGCAGCGGAGAGACAACATTCAGAAGAGGAAAGTCATATTTTCGCAGAGGAAAGACAACATTCTGCAGCGGAAAGACAACATTTTTTAACGAAAAACGTAACCACGATAGACATCCAACTGATGAAGGTCCTATAGCCATTGCTTTGATAGAGATCTTGCTTTGAGTCATCGAAGAAGAATTATGCGGAAGGAAGAGAAAAAAATGCTCTAATACCATATTAGAGTTTGAAGAAGAAGTTTTATTAAACTGTAAAAACTAAAAATATTGCATACTCAAGCTAACTCTTTATATATACAGAGCTCCTTTATTATTCAACACCAAAAAACAGAAAAACAGTAAATGAAAATAACTGACTCAATTGCTACTCCAACGTGGCAACCAGCTTCAGCAACCTTAGTTAACTTCAGAAGCTTTATCTATTATAATTGTAATGACCTAGTTTTTCTTATCTTTAAAAATCTCATGAAATTTAAAGCTTTTTCTTTTCTTCTTATAAAACAATAGCAGAAAATATTTTAAATCAATATCAGAGTTCTTTTCTGAAAACCAAACCATTAAAATCCTTTTACTTTAACTCGTTACTTAAAATCATTATAAACAACAGAAGACTTTAATTATGAAATCCTTTTTCTTTAAAATATAGCGGAAGCATAAACAATTCATTTAAAGATTAATGAAAAAACCGTTTACATTATATTTACAAAACTCGTTTTCTCTTTTCATTCGTTAGCCTAGCCAACCACAAATCTCGCTTGTGCAAATCCTTCATTAGCTTCTCCTTAATTTGTTCGTCATATTCACTCGTACTTGTACCTACATCACAAGACATAAACTATGAGTATAACGCTTAGTAAGTGATAGAACCTAATATGCTATATGCATATGCTATGCCATTTAGAATAGTATGCAGTTTCTCGTTTCTTTTCTTTCTTTTATTTTTTATCTTTTTATTCTTACGTACTTTCTTTCTATTTTGTTTATGTTCCTCTTTTTGTAACCATTTTGGTATCCGTGATCGTACACTTTTTTGTATCTGTTCCCATGTCTATTTTTGTATCCGTATCAACATCTGTATCCGTATATGTATTGTTTCCATTTCTCGAAACTCGTTTCCGTTTCTGTTTTCATTTATGTTCCCATTTTCGTTTCCATATTTGTGCTGGTGCCGTTTCCGTATCCGTTTCTCTTTTTGTGTTTATTTTTTACCTTTCTTTTCTTTTCTTGTTTTCTTTATGTTAGCACAATCATGATGTTGAACTTAGGCCATCATGATGAACTTATACCGCTTTTCTTTTCTGTTAACATTTCGAGAATGAGCGGTGAACTTAGGTCGACTCAAACCCCTTTCATTTTCTTTATGTTTATTCATGCTTCGTTTCGTTTTCCGTTTCCTTTACAAAACCGTGCTCTTTACGTTTATTCGTATTTCATTTTTGTTTCATTTCCTTTTCAAAACCATGCATGAAAAACCATTTTCGTAATCTTTTGAAAAACGTGATGTATGATGCTCGTGAATGCATGCAATCTTTAACATATAATTAAAGGAATATAAATAAACACTCATCGTGAGATTCACAGAACATGCTATTAAAAACTGTAGACAGGCTATAAGAACAATAGGCATGCTATAATATAATAAACATGGTATAAAACTATAGACATGCTGAGAAAGCGGTATACATGTTGTAAAAACTGTAGACATGCTTTTAAAAAGGTAAACAACGAAACGTACTGTTAAAACTATAGACATGCTATAAAAATAGTAAACAATAAAACGTGCTATTAACAACTGTAGACATACTTTTAAAATAATAGACATGCTTAATAATCTACTAATCTAATAAAGCGGTAAACAACAAAACATGCTTATCCTATTCTTGCGATGTAGGGCCTGAAGGAATAAAGCACACACATATCACTTACCTCGATTGCTTAAAAGGCTCAATGTTTATTCGTTATCATTTTCTTCCTTCTTTAGTACCTTCATAATTAATAACATTTAATTATTTTCAAACCATTATTTCTTATTTGTTAATTTCAAGTCACTTTACCACTTAACAATATTTTATTAATTTATCCTTATAAATTTTATAGCTAATAATCTTAACTTACATAACCATAACTTAATTCTCTTCTTCATTTCACTAGTTACCATAATCGTACAATTATGGACAAAGAGCAACACATAAGAGGCAGGGAACAACCCCATCAACAGAGCATTCCTAATCGTGATCAACCCAACAGAACATACCCCTTTCCAGAATACATCCCATCCAAAAAACCAATCAGAGAAGTAGAATTGTCAAAGCTATAATTGCCAGAGAATCATCATGACAACTCCAAACCATCATGGCATAATCCAAGCCCAAACAGAAACTAATAAAATTCCTTTTCATTCATCCACATATAATCTATAATTAAAGCATACATATGTTCCTTAACATTTACTAACAATATCTTCAATAATGTCCAAAGAAGGAATAAACAACAGAGGACCAATTCCAGGCAGTTGAGTATATACTTCATCCAAAATATCCATACATAACATAGGGAGATTACAAACAAATCTTCAATCTAACCCATTTTAGCAGCTTAATTCAATTCTTAACCAGTAATTCATTCAGGGATAATAAAACCAAAGTACAGCTTTACTTCAACAAAACAACATTCATTTCCAAAGAAACAGAGAGCATACATATTTCTCATCCTTCCATAGCAATATCTTAAAGTGTAGAACAACCAACCAACCAACATAGAACAATTCCTATATATCAATCCAAGACCAACAGATAATCATTCCCAACAAAATCATCCCACAGATAAAAAAAAGCGACATACAGAACAAAATCACCAACAGTATAAATCACAGCACCTTTCCAACATTCTCCACCTATCACAAATATGATTTCACTCAAAATCAATACAATCATTAAAAGGATGAAGAATACCAGACTCTAGAGTATACCCGAGAGCTGGTTCAATTGTCCCAGCATCCTCTCCAACCTTCACTCGGCTTCTAGAGAAAACACTTGCACACTTCTCCTCCTGTCTTCTTTCCTTTCTCTCTTTCTCTTCTTTTCTCTTATTTCTCCTTGGCTTCACTCTCCTTTTGCAGCTCTCAAACTCCACTTCCCACCGGAGAGCTCTCTCTGCCTTGTTCTCCTTCCCTCTGTCTTCTCTCCATTCCTTTGCATTTCTACTTCACTAGAGAGGCACATCGTGCCATCCCTCAGACACCCATGCATATCCAGGCCATACCCTGTCTCTTAACCATCCTCCACGCACTTCCACGTTGTCGATTTCTAGAGAAAGAACCAACAAGTATCGGTTCGGCCCAATGTGGAATACAAACCGTCCCAGCCGATTCATCACAAACCGCAAGCCCCCTGCCTTCGCCAATCCAACTCGTCGATCGCTG
>CM039472.1:7619470-7798713 GCA_022433065.1 Begonia loranthoides | reverse complement strand
ACATGTGTCGGTCGGTCCCCCCCCCCCCTCTCCTCGGTTGCCAATCTATCCCAATCAATCACCACCGGTCATCTGAAATCAATAAGGCATCGATCGATTGCAGTATACCTCAACCCGAAACTTCGCACTGAACCCTCCCGTGAAGCCCAACGCCGCAACTGTTCCTCGCTCCCAACCCGTAGTTCGTACGCCCGTCGAAACGAACCCGAGCCTTCGTCTTCCACTATCTGTAGTCTCCCTTTCGTCATCCCCTGCTCGTCGTCTCTTGATCTCGCTCCCTCTCTCTCTTTCGCACTATCTCTCCTTCTCGGTTCTCTTCTCTGCACGAAATGGTCGAAGGCCAAATTCCAATTTCTCCTTTTAATTCCTAACTGGACCATCAAGCATGAACCGGTTTGGCTAAATCAGTTGAGTACCCCATTCCCTTCCATTTCTATTATTTCTAATTTCTCATTTAATCTTCTCTTAATATTCACTTAATCTCCAATTAATTACTCTCTTATATTTTAATCTCAACTAATCCATCATCTCTTTTCTTCCTTTAACTTAATAACCCAATAAAATACTCATTCCAAATTAATCCTAATTGTCATCCAATAAATTTTCATAAATTATAATCTAAGAAATACGTTCTTGATAATATCCCGATAAATATCCAATTAATTCAAATACCCTCAATTACTTTCCAATTATCCTTATTAAATTTTGATATAAAAAGTCGGGTATTACAATAATAATATTGGTTGTTTTGTTAATTTTCCATTATTGATATATTCATAATACAAAGTCTATTCCCTTTATATACGTGAGAGAAGGTTACTATAATTCTATTAGAAAAATAACTAATCAGCACTCAGCATAATTACAGGTTATAATAACATTCTCAATGTTAGGGTTTAGTGTGACTCAGATTCTAATTGGGCCAGACTGGTTTGTCCCACATTGGAGGTTTCCTAATTCCTGCAGGATTAGGGTTTCCAATTCCAGTATGACTAGGGTTTCCTTTATTCCTATAATATATGCTTGAGCCGCAAAGCTCATTGTACCGATTTCTATTAGTGATTTCTCTCCTTTGCCCGTGGTTTTTTCCCGTCTTGGGTTTTCCACGTAAATACGGTGTCCACTGTTTTCTCTTTCTCTTTTCCAAATCTCGTTCGTTATTTCAACAGTTATTTCAACAATTGGTATCAGAGCCAAGGTCAGATTCTCTATACCAATTTTCCACAATTGGTATTAGAGGGAAGTTGAAGGTTTTTGAAAATTGAGGTTTTTCGATTTATTGGAGGTGGAATGAGTTCGTGATTTTGATTTTGGAAATCAGAAATTGAAAAAGAAAAAAATAAAATTGTTGCTACCCGAAGCCTTTTGCTGCCCGGTCGTGAAGCCCTGCCCTGCCCGAACGGTTTTCTTCTCCAACAAAGACCTGCGTCACGATCTGCATCTCCTCAGCGACGAACGGCGACTGTCCAGCAAAGAAGACGCTTCGTCCAAGCTGATCGATCCATCCAGAGGAGAAGAAGTCGTCTCGCATGCCCGATCCGAAACCGCCGTCGCCGATCGATTCTGTCCATGAAGAACAGTCTTGCTTTCGTCCTTCGATCCAGAACAGACGAAGAACAGAGCCGCGTTTTCTGTCGGCTGAAGACAGAGAACTAGCGCCGCTCGTCGATCGACCCTCTCGCCGTCGATCGATTCTGAACAGAGGGGAGAGAAGCTGCACCGCCATTTGTCGCCGACCATCGTCCGTCCGTCCCTCGCACCTGGTTCATCAGGTGTTGGAATTTGTCTCAAATTGGTGATTATTGGTTCAGAATATTTTTATTAGATTATTGGATTATTCTGATATATTTGGGGGCGTTAATTTTGGAGCAGATATTTTGTCGGATTTTTTGAAAATTTGGGGATGACTTCAATGAAATATGAAATTTCGATGTTTGACCTGAATACAAGATTTCTGATATGGCAGATAAAAATGCGGGATGTTCTTGCTCAGATGGAATTGGACAACACATTATTGGGGGTCGATAATATGCCAACGTCTTTGACCGAGGAGGAAAAATTATTGAGGGACGGAAAAACATTATCTGTGATTCGTTTTCATTTATCAAATTCAATTTTGGAGGATGCGTTGAAGGCGAAATCTGCTGTTGAAGTATGGACAAAGTTGGAAGAATTGTGCATGCATATAACCCTGACGAGTAAGCTGCATTTAAAGCAGCGGTTATGTTTTCATCATATGGGAGAAGGAACTTCGATTGAAGAACATTTGGCTACATTTAAAGAAATTGTTTCGGATTTATGATGAGGAAGATTTGTGTTTCATTTTTCTATGTTCATTGCCTGCATCATTCAATATTTTCTGAGATACTATTCTGTACAGTCGGGACACGTTGACTCTGAAAGAGGTCTACGATGCTTTGCTTTCAAAAGAAAGGATGAAGCACCTTGTAGTTGGATTTGGAACTCAAGGAGAGGGATTGATTACCTGGGGTAGAACATCAAAGAGGTCCGATAAAGGGAACAGTAACAGAAAGGGTTCAAAGAGTAGATCAAAGTCCAGGAACAGAAACAAAGTATGTTTTTTCTGTAAAAAAAAAAGGGCAAATTAAATCTGAGTGTTACAAATTGCAGAATAAAAGAAAACAGGAAGCTGATCAGAAGGGAAAACAACCAGTGAATTCTGGTGAAGCAGTTGTCCCTGAAGAAAATGAGTGTGAATCAGGAGGAGATCTTCTGGTAGTGTCTGACAGAATTTCAAAGCCATCCGAGGAGTGGATTCTGGATTCAACCTATACGTTTCATATGTGTCACAATAAAGATTGATTTTTGACATATGAACCTATGTTAAAAGGTGCAGTATTGATGGGTAATAATTCATCGTGCAAGATAGCAGGGATTTGTTCGATCAGAATCAAGATGTATGATGGAGTTCTCAGAACACTTAGTGACGTGCAATATGTTCCTGATTTGAAGAGAAATTTGATATCGTTGAGTACTCTTGATTTGAAAGGGTACAGGTACACCGGTGAAGGTAGAGTTTTGAAGATCAGCCGTGGTTCTCTTACTATGATGAAAGGGCAAAGAAAATCTGGAAATTTATATGTTCTGCAGGGATCTACAGTTGTAGGGGATACTGGAGTTGATACTTCATTGTCAGATGAAGATCTTACCAGATTATGGCATATGCGTCTGGGGCATATGAGTGAAAATGGGATGAATGAGCTTAGCAGAAGAGGGCTTTTGAATGGTCAGAGCACAAGTAAATTACAGTTTTGCGAGCATTGTATTTTCGGGAAAGAGAAGAGAGTTACATTCACTATAGCCACTCACAGTACGAAAGAAATACTAGGTTACATCCACTCAGATCTTTGGAGTCCAGCACCGGTGCCTTCCAAAGGAGGGGCACATTATATGTTGACCATGATTGATGATTTTTCCAGAATGCTTTGGGTGTTTTTTCTAAAGAAGAAACATGATGTATTCGTTACGTTTAAGGAGTGGAAGACTGTAATTGAAAAGCAGATAGGGAAGCAGTAAAATATCTACGCACCGATAATGGGTTAGAGTTTTGTTCGGGAGAGTTCAACTCTTTCTGCAGGTCAGAAGGTATTATGAGACATCTGATAGTCCTGGGTACTCCACAGCAAAATGGAGTGGCAGAACGAATGAATAGAACTTTAATGGAAAAGGTTCGGTGTATGATTTCAGATTCTGATTTACCCAAGTCATTTTGGGCTGAAGCTGCTGCTACTGCTTGTTATATTGTGAATTGTTATCCGTTAAATGCTCTTCGTAAGAAAACTGCTGAAGAAGTTTGGTCTGGTAATCCTACTGATTATTCAGGTTTGAGAGTATTTGGTTGTCCTGCGTATGCTCATGTTGATAATGGCAAATTAGAGCCCAGATCATTGAAATGTATATTCCTTGGATACCCGCCTAGTGTCAAGGGGTATAGGTTATGCTTTCCTGAATCCAAGAAAGTAATAATGAGCAGAAATGTGGTATTTGATGAAGTTGCTATGCTTGGAAATTCATCTTCTAAAGGGTTGATAGATAAGACTAATAATTTATCTGGTAGCGAGGTTGAGGTTGAAGTTGAAATAGGGTCGACATCAGAGTCTTCAGGTCAGACTAGTTCAGATAAAAAGGGAGATATCGTTTCCACAAAATCACTAGTATCAGCTTTGCCAGAGTATTCCATCGCTAAGGATAGACCGAGAAGAGAGAGTAAACCTCCACAGAAATATGGTGAAGCAGATTTAGTTGCTTATGCTTTAAGTGTAGCTAAAAGAATTGATTCCAGTGAAGAACCGTCTTCTTATTCAGAGGCTGTGAGTTCAAAAAATTCAGAAAAATGGATGATCGCCATGCAGGAGGAGATGGAGTCTCTTCAGAAAAAAGGCACATGGGACTTAGTTAAATTGCCAAAAGAAAAGAAAGTAGTTCGTTGCAAATAGGTGTTCAAGAAAAAAGAAGGTAGACTAGGTGTTGAAGAATACAGGTACAGGTTGCTAAAGGGTACAGTCAGATTCTTGGTCTAGACTTCACTATTGTGTTTTCTCCAGTGGTTAAACACAGTTCGATTCGAGCTTTTCTGGGTGTTGTGGCTATGCACGACTTTGAGCTTGAGCAGTTGGATGTGAAAACTGCCTTTTTACACAGAGAGCTTGAGGAGTACATCTATATGCAGTAACCTGAAGGTTTCATAGCCTCCAAAAAAGAAGACTACGTTTGTTCTTTGAAGAAGTCCCTTTATGGTCTAAAGTAGTCGCCTAGACAGTGGTATAAGAGGTTCGATTCATTCATGCTTGCTCAAGATTTCAAAAAGAGCAATTATGACAGCTGTGTCTCCATAAAAAACAGTCAGAATGGGTCAGTGATTTATCTGCTCTTATACGTCGATGATATGTTAATCGCAGCTAAAGATATTGAAGAAATCAAAAGGGTCAAAGCACAACTGAGTAAAGAGTTTGAGATGAAAGATTTGGGAGCAGCGAAAAGATACTTGGTATGGAGATACAGAGAGATAGAAAATCTGGGAAATTGTACCTAAGTCAAAGGGAGTACATTCAGAAAGTTCTCTGCAGGTTTAACATGAATAAGTCTAAACTTGTTGGTACTCCTTTAGCAGCTCATTTCAGGCTTTCGTCAGACTTATGTCCACATTCAGATGATGAAATTAATTATATGTCACGAGTTCCGTATTCTACTGCAGTGGGATCTCCCATGTATGCTATGGTATGCATGCGTCCAGATTTATCTTACGCAGTCAGTGCATTTAGTAGGTACATGGCAAATCAAGGAAAGGAACACTAGAGAGCTGTTCAGTGGACTCTTAGGTATCTACGGGGAACTCTAGTCTTCAATTTGGAAGAACTCGAGATCATGTCATTGGATATGTTGATTCTGATTATGCGGGGGTTATCGATAAGAGAAGATCTCTTACCGGATATGCCTTTACAGTTGGGGGTTGTGCTATTTGTTGGAGAGCTACCTTACAGGATACCGTTGCGTTGTCTACTACAGAGGCAGATTATATGGCTATTACAGAGGCTTGTAAAGAAGCTATATGGTTAAAAGGCTTGTTTGGTGAGCTCAGTGGAGATTTACAGATTGCCACAGTGTTTTGCGACAGTCAGAGTGCAATATTTCTCACTAAAGATCAGATGTTTCATAAGAGGACGAAGCACATCGATATTCGTTATCATTTTGTACGTGAAGTGGTTGCTCATGGTGATTTTGTAGTTAGTAAAATCAATACTCATAATAATCCTGCTGATATGATGACAAAGACTGTGCCCACACCCAAGTTCAAACATTTTTTGAGTTTGGTTGGTATTAGCTGCTGATTTTGCCCTCAGGGGCATTTGTGGAAGAGAAACTTTTCTAGAGTTATATTTATAGAGTCAAATTCGTGTCAAGGTGGAGATTGTTAGGGTTCAGTGTGACCCAGATTCTAATTGGGCTAGGCCGGTTTGTCCCACATTGGAGGTTTCCGGATTCCTATAGGATTAGGGTTTCTAATTCCAGTATGACTAAGGTTTCCTTTATTCCTATAAATATATGCTTGAGTCGCAAAGCTCATTGTACCAATTTCTACTAGTGATTTCTCTCCTCTGCCCGTGGTTTTTTCCCGTCTTGGGTTTTTCACGTAAATTTGGTGTCCACTGTTTTCTCTCTCTCTTTTCCAAATCTCGTTCGTTATTTCAACAATTATTTCAACACTTAATGCCAGAACGCGTAGACGGTGGTGGAAACATAGGTCAGAAGCGCAGATGAAACCAAGACAACCAACGTGGTCACCGCCGTCTCTGACGATTTGCTTCCACAAAAGAGAAACCCCGGCCTAATCCGAATCACGTTCACCATCGAAAGCAAAAGAAACAGGCAACCCATCACTGAACCTATCATCCCTAGTCTCAGCACCTTGGTGTTGATGTGAGCCCTGAACGTCTCGTCCTTATCCTTGTTGTTCAGAACGTTGATGGCGATCTTGAGGCCCTGCGCGATTATGGAAGAGAAGAGGAAGAAGCTGAAGAGTTGGCCACGTCAATGCCTGCGTCGTATGCCACCCGATTCTGGAGGCTTCGCTGGGCTGGAGTGGTGAGGGAGAGCCCGACGAAGATGGCAATGGTGAAGAGCGAGTTGACGCTAACGAGGACATAGAGCGCCGTGACGTGCACGCTGGTGGTGGAAGGGCGCGACGTCAACGACGCCAATTGCGCTACCTGTACCCTCTCTCTTCGCGTTGTTGCGAGCTCTTCGGCTCTGGGAAAATCAAATCAAAACAAGAATATGAGAAAGCGAAAACACAAAAAAAAAGAAAAAAGAAAAAGAATGGTGAGAGAGAGGAGATTACACTGGCATGAACAGGAGAAAAAGGAAGGAGAGATTAGGTGGAGAGAGTGTGTGTGGAAGGAGGAGGGCGGAGACGACATGCTTTTGTAGGTGCGTTGGTCTACGGGAGGGAAACAGATGAATGCGACTGCTGTGGAAGTTATTTCTCGCGGGGAAGACGACGCGACAAGGCTGGGGACGCTAGTACGGTCATCGATGCAAACACTAGTGCGTAAATCTTATATCCTTCTTTATAATATAAATTCAGGTTTTTTTGGAAATAACCACTTAACTATGAGTTGACAACTAACCACTGAATAATATTTTATAACAAATAAATCATGAACAATAAAAAATAAATAGAATATGTCTCGTTCTCACGTTTTCTTTGAGCCTATTGAAATAAATGTTAAAAACAATTAAATTGTTCGAAATCGGTTTTGATATTAAAATCAAAAATTTTCAAGTAACTGTTTATTAAAAAATCAATGTACTTCAAGCTAATGTTTCTGAACCATTAAGAAAACTCGTCGGGAAATCTTTAGAAACGTTAACATATTCGAAAGTGATTTTGGTATCAAAATAGAATATTTCTAGTTAACTATTTGTTGATAACTCAATGTACTGCAAACTAGATATGTTTTTTATCCATTAATAAAACTCATTAAAAAATTCATTGTCTGCTACATTGAGGAGCGAGAAACAATTCAACAAATGGAGCGGAAGGACTCACTTTTTGCAGCGGAAAGCAAGCGTTTAGTAGCGGAAAGACAACGTACCACAATAGAAAAATTAACGTTCTACAAAGGAAAGATAATGTTCCATTGTAGAAAGCAAACATTCTGCACCAGAAAACAACATTTAGTAGTGGACAGAGAACGTCTCGTAGCGGAAAAGCCAGTGTTCTGCAACGAAAAGATAACATTCCGCTGTAGAAAGCCAATGCTCTACAGCAGAATGACTACGTTCTGCAGTTGAAAGACAAGGTTATGTGCGGAGGGACTCACTTTCTGCAGCAGAGCAAAAAGACAATGTTCCGCTACAAAATAAAATTAAAATTTTTAACGAAAACATAAAACGATGCTTGCTTCGTTTATTTCCTATAGTTCAATGATTGTTTTGTTAGCAAAAATTGTTTAGTAGTTGCCTTGTCACTCACCCTATAGTTCAATGGTCATTTTATTAATTTCTCAATAATTTCTGAATAAAATATGTATTTATTTCTATAAAATATGCATGACATGTAATAAAAAATCAAGGCAAATTAAAAATTGAAATAAGTGGTTAATCATTTAAATATTATCGTCAAATTATCCATTGAATCTATCATATATATACAATAATTTTCATTTATTAAGGTATTATAAGTTGATTTCTAATATCTCTTACGATTTCTAGTATGTTTTCGAACTTTGTCGATTTTCTTTTCAATGATTTTAAATTTATTGACTATGAGATAAAATTTAAAATTGTATTAGAAATTATCAAAGAGATTAGAAACTGGGTTAAAAAGTCTCATTAACTTGAAATCATAGTATAAATGTGTAAAATTTAACATATAAATTGAAGATAAAATTGTAATTAGTCAAGTGGAGGATCTTTTCATCTCTCCTATGTAGAAAAATGGGAAGATACATGGCTCTTTAATAGCATCATCACTACCAAAGACAACAATCACTACATTCTCATTCTCAAGATTTAAGGTTATTCCTTTTACATTATAGACAAATTCTGTAATGACTTGAAATTTTGCGTGCTTATTAATGACATATAAATTATGTGTAAAAGTAAAAATCAAATAATTATGTATAATTAAGGTTTGAGAATAAACTATTTTCTAAACAATTTAGATATATTGGAATAATTGAATATGCAAATGTGCATGGAATTGGATGAAATTTTAAAGTGATAAACTAAG
Source organism: Begonia loranthoides (assembly GCA_022433065.1). Classification (NCBI taxonomy): domain Eukaryota; kingdom Viridiplantae; phylum Streptophyta; class Magnoliopsida; order Cucurbitales; family Begoniaceae; genus Begonia; species Begonia loranthoides. The sequence continues at coordinate 7,789,958 of CM039472.1, read as the reverse complement.
CATCTTAAGGAAGAGAAGGGCATTATATTTATGCAAATTGGACTTATATAGCCAGATTTATACCATTTTAAAGTTAGATTTAGTGTATGTAATGTTTATGTATAATTCTCATTAAATACTTAATTCAGATATAATAAGTGAGAATTTGAGAATGTTTTCTAGGAATGAAAGTTTCCTAATACATGTATCTATGATGTCATGCAATAAAATGTGGTCACCAATAGGGTTGTGGTACATGTCAAGCTGAAGCAAGTAACTTCACTGTAAATAATGAGAAGTATAAGGGCAAATTGTCTTTTAACTTCAATGATTATGACTACCATGGAACCCTTTGGATAAATTCCTTCTTATCAGAAGAAGTGAAATTGTGAGGGAGGAAGGTCTAGAAGAGATATCAAGCGAAAAAAGAATAAGAGGGTCTTGAAGGAAAAGTGAAAAAGTTGAGAGAAAAAAAATATGAGATTTTGAGTTTGAATCTCAAGAGAAAAGTTATCAAAACACAAACAGGATTCTAAAGAGTCCAAAAAGAAAGAAAGAAGTGGAACTTGAAGGGTTAAATCAAACTTGGAAGTGTTGGAAACAAAGGAATTATGAAATTTACATTAAATAGGTGGTGATTTAAGATTAGAATTGTTGAAATCTTTATACTAGTTGTTTTGGGACATTTATATCATGTGTTGGTGTGTTTTTAATTGAATTTGGTATAAAGAAGATGAGGAAATGTAAAAGAATTTTGACACTCAGCATATAGGGCAGTTGACCAGGTTCGAAGATTGGTCAATCGCAATATAGTAATGTGACACAAAAATGAGTATTTGCGGGTGGATAGACATCTGTATATGAGTATTTGTAGGCACAGATTTATGCGAGTAGTCACAAACACATGTGTGGGCGACCACAAAAGTAGTAGAGAGGAAAACAATATCTTGAGAGTGAACGACCGGTCTTTGGGGTAGGTGTCTAAAAGATAAAAAATGTGTCTGGACTGGACGACCAAGGTTTTACCTAGATGCCCGGATGACAAGATAGTGTCTCTTGACTAGAAGACCAGTTGTGTTACATGGATGTCTAGAGGAGGAAGTGTGGGAACCCATTCTTTCGGACATTTGAAAGAATGATTTGTGAGTATAACCAGAAGACTGTGGTTGTGATGTGGACTTCTGAAACTTGCAATTGTAAAATATCTTCCTTAAATTTTTAATTAATTTTTTAAATATTCCATAAATCCTTTTAGGAGATCATTGAGACATGAATATAATATGTTTAAATAGATGTAAGATACCAAAACATGCATAATTTATGTATACTTAATAAAAATATTTGCATGGTTTATATTACATACATCATTATTATATATTATATGCATTCAATGTATGCATAGTGAGGATGTAAAATCATGTATTATGCAAATATTTATATGTACAAAAATATTATCCGAGTGGTATTTATTAGTAATAGAGGAATCCAATATACTTCATCAGACTATGTATTGTATGACATATATAATGTGGAAAATAGTGGAAAAGTGACTGTGGGTCTCCATTGAGTTGAGAAACCCTAGTTCCCCAAAAGTTTACTTGTTCATGGACACACCTATTAGAAACAATGACTATTATGGTCTTATGGTTGTGTGCGACTTTACATACGATGGTATTTGATCATGCACATTGACATTCAAAAGTATGTTAATACAGTACTTGTTAAATAATCTCATTCTGTAAATTAAATGAACATTGCATTGACTCATAATATCATTGCATTACAGTGAGTAGAAAGAAGTTGTGTGATACTGCATATCATATGGGTATTATAAAGAGGTCTAGATATGACCTAGGTGATGGGTGTTGATCTTATATTTGTTAATTGCATGAGATTGTAATTCTTGAGTATTAGATTTACTTGCTGAGCTTTATAGCTCACTCTATTGTGGTTTTATTCTTTTCACATATAGAAAGTAACCAAAATGACAAAGTCAAGGTAGATCAAAGATAAGAGACTAGACACACAGGGTAGAAATAAAATAGAACTCTATATCTTATACATGTGTGTGTGAATTTTACCTTTTGCTATTTATAGTTTGGTATGAGGGTTACATATAGTGGCCCTAGTGTTTATAAATAATAACTCATGTGATTATGTATAAAAATCAATTAGGGTCATTATAAAATGAAATCACATATTTATTTTAGTTGTGCATATTAAATAAAAAGAAAAATTTTAATTGAACTAAATTATGAAAAAACATATTGTGATTACTAGTAATATTATCCTTTGTAAGGATACTTGAGTGATGTAATCCAACATTATCATACTTTAATCTAAGTATAAATACGCACGTGTCATTCTCTGGGCGGAGAATCCTTATCATAATCCCGTAGTTCAAAGGGTTTGAGGTCGGGGTCATGACAACCTTAACCATTTCCCCCTCTTGAATCTCCCTCAATGCAGAACCACGTGCAATCCCATCTCCAATTGACACCACTCAACATATCTCATCAAGTTGAAAATTCATGTAATTTGACTTTCTAATAGAGTCGTGAGTTCTGCAACTCTAAGATAGAATTCCCATTCGAGACTATGAAGCAAGAATTTTCCCCATGTAGAGGGGTTTAGATAATATGGTTATGCTATCGATGGTCATCTATGAAACAATGTGAAATTAGGTTTGCAAGTTGCAAGTATGGTCACCGACACTCATGGTGATATATCGCAAGGTCCCTTGACTAGATTGAGAGCTCGGGAGATTTCTAACTTGTTTGCTCATTTTGCAGGGGATCAATTCTATGCTAATCTTAGAGGAGAACTAACATTTGAAGACATAGAGAAGCCCTTCAATTTATTGGTTTGGACACATAGAGGAGACACTTCAAGTGAAGTCCCTCTCGGCCCTCATGAAAAGCACCCCCACTAGGCCGTGTTCAATCCTCTTTTGGTATGATTTATGCTAATGTTTTTGGGAGAATAGCATGCTGGTGTTTTTGAAGATTTGCATGGTTTTAGAAAAGGAACTTTTGCATGAGAAATGAAGTGGTGATGCTAGAATCCATGGACCACACAAATTAAGCATACTTGGCCATTCACAATGCCCTAGCCGAGTGGCACATTACCATTTTATTTGTCATTTGTTTTCTTTTTCTTTTTCCCTTATTTTGTAACCCTAATGGAGGACTATATATATTAAATTTCGAGCTGCTGAGTAGCTAATGAACATTTTGGTAAAAAAAACCCAAGCTTTTGGAGAGAAACTCTTCACCACTTTGTTTAGGAACAATCGGCCAAGCTTTTCTTGGAGAGATCCGAGTGAGTGAGCCACCATTTCTTCAATCCTTGTTCATTTTGGTTGAAGATCTTACTGTCCCTCCTTGCCCTGCTCCCTCTAAGGTAGTAGATCTAGAGAGTAAGTGAGGTAAAACGCACATTCTAGCCCGGTTGGAGACACTCCTTGTGGAGTTCGATCAAAACAAAGGTGCAGATTGGTACACCTTTAACTCCTCCTGAATTTGTCTTCCTTTTTTTCTCCATCATCTCTAACACCAAAGTTACTAAAACTAGTGCCAAAATCACCCCCTTTTCATCAGGATTCTAAGTAAGGAAAAATCAACAGAAAAAGAGTTTGGGTTCGAAAGTTACACACCTTTCTTTGCTGAAGACTCAATCTGTCGATTCCCACCGACCTCCGAGGAGCTTTCGTGCGCGATCTCGAGTTGCATAAAGACTTTTGAGCTGAAATTTGGAGGAGACAAAATAGATATATGTGAGAGTGAGGTTTTCAAAAATCAGCTTCATTGGAGCTCTATGGAAGAAGTGGGATCGTCGCTAATTTGAAGTAGCTGCCACCTCCTACTTGCAAGTAAGCTACTTGCTTGAAGTACTCCATTGTCATTGGTCTGATTTTTGACCCCTCTTTTGAAGGCACATCAGCGTGGTATCAAAGCTTGATTGATCAGTGTTTTGGTTACATTTTGGTGATAATTTACTTGGTATTATGATGACAAGAAGTGAAGCTCAACAACACCAAAACCGGGAAGCTTCAACTAGTCAACCGGTTCCTCTTCGACCACCACCTATTGTTGAACCATCTTTACAGCAGTAAATGGAGTTTTTTAAGGAAGAGATAAGGCTGATGTTACAACAATTTACATTGGCACAAAGGCCCCAACCAAATGATGACTGACCACAATACCACCATCAAACCGCAAGGAGAAGAAATGTGGGTGCTAGGAGACCCCATTTTGATGATGAAGATTTTGATGATGATGAATCCAATTTTAATCCAAGGATTTCCACCAAAGATGAGTTGAAGAATGTCAAAGTATCCATTCCCTCTTTCAAAGGGTCCAGCCAAGGTGATGAATTCATGGAATGGATTGAAAAGGTGGAGAAGATTTTTGGGTGCTATGATTATTCCGATGGAGCAAAAATTCAGCTTGTGGCATTTGAGCTTAACGGTTATGCTCACTTGTGGTGGGAGAACCTTAAGGCTCAGTGGAGGAGAGATGGCATGGAATAAGTTGATACATGGAGGGAAATGAAAACTTTGATGAGAAAGAAATTTGTGCCACTACATTACCGCCAAGAGTTGTTTTATCAAGTGCAAAGTTTGAGACAAGGGTCATCGACGGTTGATGAGTATTTGGCCGAGTTTGAAACTTTGAAGACTCGATGTGGACTTGAAGAACCAGAGGACCAAGTCATAGCAAGGTTCATTAAAGGTCTCCACCATGATATAGGAGACATTGTGGAGTTGCAACCAATTGACACCAGGGAGGGTGTTATCCAAATGGTCGTGAAGGTGGAGCGGCAAAGATTGAGAAAAGGAAAGGAGGTGGCTACCAAGTTCACCCCTCAAAGGAAGTTTACCTATCCCAAGTCCCAAACCAAGGAGAATGAGAAGATAACCAACTTCAAGGGGGCAAATAACAAGGGAGTTACCATCAACACCGTGGAGGAAAAAAAAGTGGTAGATGGAGTTCAAAGGCCAAGAGCAAGGGACATCCAATGCTTCAAATGTCTCGGACATGGCCACATTACCTCTCAATGCCCTAATAAACGAGTTATGATCTTTAGGGAGGCCACAAATGAGTTAATTAGTGAGGATGAAGATGAAGCATCCACCACACTTGAAGAGAGAGAGGAAGAAGTTGATATGGCCGAAAGATGCTTGGCACAAGAAGGAACTTTGTTGATGGTGATTCGAAAATCTCTAGTTGCTCACACCTGTGGAGACAATGAGCGAAGGGAGAATATTTTATTTAGTAGATGCCTAATCAAAAATAAAGTGTGCTCACTCATCATTGATGGAGGGAGTTGCACAAATGTGGCTTCTCAAGAGCTTGTGGACAAGTTGAATTTGGAGACCACCATGCACCCGAATCCATACCAATTGAGTTGTTTGAATGAACATGGAGTGTTGAAGGTATCCAAGCAAGTAAAGATTGATTTTTCTATTGGGGGCTATGAAGATCAAGCCCTATTTGATGTAGTACCAATGAGTGCAAGCCATATTTTGTTGGGAAGACCATGGCAATCCGATCGGAGAGCATTACATGATGGTTACACTAATGAGTACTAACTCAAGCACCAAGGCAAGAATTTCATTTTAATGCCTCTTAGTCCAAAGCAATTAGCAAAAGATGAGGAAGCTAAGAGGGAACAAAAGTTTAAGACCAACTTGTTTTTGTCAAAGAACGAGTTGAGGAAGAGTCTTTGTGAAGGAGGGACGATTGTCCTCATTTTGTTCAAAGAAAGAATGGAGGAGCTAGGAGTGGTTCCTATGGAAGTTGCACAACTCCTTAAAGCGTTTCAAGATTTTTTTCCCGAGAAGTTACCTCAAGGCCTTCCACCCTTTCAAGAGATTGAGCATAGATTTGATCTTGAGCCCGGAGTAGTTCTTCCAAACCATCCCGCTTATAGACTAAACCTGGAGGAGGCCAAAGAGCTTCAAAAACAGGTTCAAGAGCTTCTAGAGAAAGGGTACATTTGAGAATCAATGAGTCCTTGTGTTGTCCTTAGTTTGTTGGTGCCTAAGAAAGATGGCACTATGAGAATGTGCATTGATAGTAAGGCTATAAATCAGATTACTATTAAGTATCGGTTTCCCATACCAAGGTTGGAAGACATGCTTGATGAGCTTAGTGAGGCGGCTATTTTCTCCAAAGTGGATTTGAAGTGTGGTTATCACCAAATCCGAATGCAAGAAGGTGATGAATGGAAGATAGCTTTCAAGACTAGGCATGGTCTCTTTGAATGGTTATTGATGCCTTTCGGTTTAACAAATGCTCCTAGTACTTTCATGAGATTAATAAATCATGTGTTGAAGGAGTTTTTGGGAAACTTTGTTGTGGTTTACTTTGATGACATTCTTGTGTATAGCTCAGATTTGATTTTGCATGTGGAGCATCTACGGTTGCTATTTGCGACTTTGAGAAAGGAGAAGCTATTTGGGAATCTTAAAAAGTGCTCTTTTGCTCAAGAAAGAGTGCATTTCTTAAGATTCATACTTTCAAAAGATGGCATGGAGGTGGATGAAACCAAGGTGGTGGCCATTAAGGAGTGGCCGATTCCAAGGAGCATTTCAGATGTGAGGAGTTTTCAAGGATTAGCCTCTTTCTATAGGAGGTTCATTCAAAACTTTAGCACCCTTATGGCTCCCATGACTAATTCTATAAAGAAAGGGAGAGAATTCCAATGGAGTGAAGCATGTCAAAGATGCTTTGAAGACATCAACCACAAATTGTGTCGAGCTCTTGACAGGTTCCAAGAAACACTTAGAAGCCTTAGTGAAATCTGTCCCGAGAAATAACAATAATCGACCCAGCAGTAATAACTTGAATAAAACTCCAAATCTGTCTATGAGCTAAAACGGAACCTTGGGGACTTAAACTCAATATAATCAATAAGATTTTATCAAAAATTCAACTCAAAAAACGTTCTAGAATAGGAGATCTATCAATTTCAATAACCACTTGAAAACTGTTTCCAGCAGAACAGATTTAGCAGTGCAGATAAAAACGCAATAACTTGAGCTACAAATACCGAACGACTCCCAAATTTTGAGATTAACTTCCTGACTTAACCCTGAACAAATCATTAGAAGACCTCAAACAGAGACGGTCATCATAAGAGCCTCAAACAGATGCTCTAATCAGCAACAGTAACATTCAATAAAAATCACAGATTCAGCAGGTCAACATTAATCTGAAAATTATCACCTTTAATTCAATAATTCCCATAAGAGTTTCTCCAGCAACCAACATATATCAGACCTCCATAACATAAGTTAATCAATCATAAGAATAGTTCATAATAGCCTCATGAAAAATAAGAAAGAAACAATGGAGTTTCGCGGACCTCCTAAGTGAGAGGGCGATTTTTAGGGTTGGCCGAAAACCAACACTCTCCAAGGTTGGATAGTTCTCTTGCCTCCACACCACAATCCTACCTTGAAGATGAAGATTGTAAGAGGCAATATCCCAATGATGCAAGGTTGAGAAGCTTCAAGAGGCACCTTGCTTGGGTGGTGGATGAATTGGCGCAAATGGGAGGGTGGCCGCGGCTAGGCTTCAAGGAGCACTCCAAATTTCTTCAATGCAAAAATTCGTTTCATTTGCAGCAAAGAGGGCTTTTTAAAAGCCTAATAGTTCGTACACTAAAGAAAAAAAAAGACTAAAATAACCCTAATTAGAAAATGACCTAAACAGCCCTTTAACAATAACAAAACAATAAATCCGATTTTGGAAAATCAGTCTCTGAAAAAGGGATATTAGATATAGTAAAACAAACCCAAATAAAGTACCCAATATGTCCTTGGAAAGCTCTTTATGTTGGCTGCATTTGATATGAAGGAATAAAGTTGAAACGACGCCGTCTTGGTTGTCAAAATAGCCCTTGATCATCTGCTGCTCAGATTCTAGGCGGATTTGGACAGCTCCTAATTTTCTTCTATGATTGTATGATATCCACTAGTCCAAATACACCAAATCCTCTCTGTGACACTGAATAAAGCTTTCCTCCAAATTGGATAGAAAATTAAACACCCACAAAACAAATAAAAAGTTAGAAAAAAGGTGCCCTTAGCTCGGGCTCAAGCGACAGGTCCTTGGGGCACATCAGCTCTCATCCTTCGACTACCCGATTTCAATAACGTTTTTGAGTTAGAATGTGATGCTTCGGGAGGGGATTGGTGCTGTTCTAAAGCAAGAAGACAATCCAATTGCCTTCTTTAGTGAAAAGTTGAAGGATGCCACACTCAACTACTCAACCTATGACAAGGAATTCTATGCGATTATCCGAGCATTGGAGGTATGGCAACACTATTTACTTCCTAAAGAGTCTATTATTCATTCAAACCAGCAAGCTTTGAGGCACCTCAAGAGTCCAAACAAGTTGAATAGAAGACATGCAAAGTGGCTTGAGTTTCTTGAACGGTTTCCCTACATCATTAAGTACAAGAAAGGAGAGACCAATGTTGTTGCCGATGCACCTTCTAGGAGGTGCAACCTTCTAACCGAATTGAATACAAGAATAATGGGATTTGAATGGATCAAAGGTGCATATTTGGAAGATGAAGACTCTAAGGAGATCTACCAAAATTTATCTCAAGGCAGGACCAAGGGAATTTACCATCTCATGGATGGATATCTTTGTAAAAGTGGCCAGATTTGTGTGCCGAGGGGGAGCCTTCGAGAGTCTTTGATAAAGGAAGCTCATGAGGGAGGTTTAGCATGTCACTTTGGTGAAAAGAAGACATTAGAGGCTGTGAAGGAGCATTTCTTTTGGCCACACCTTCAAAGAGATGTTCACAAAGTGGTGGAAAAATGCATTACTTGCAAGAAGTCCAAGAGCCGATTACTACCCCAAGGACTTTATATGCCATTACCCGTTCCAAGTCATCTGTGGTTTTAGATGAGCATGGATTTTATTATGGGGTTTCCACACACTAGTAGATCCAAAAATTCAATTTTTGTGGGTATGGATAGATTTTCAAAGATGGTACATTTCATACCTTGTTCCAAAGTTGATGATTCAAGCCATATTGCCGACTTGTTCTTCCGAGAAGTTGTGAGACGTCATGGTGTTCCCTAGTCTATTGTGTCGGATCGGGATACCAAATTCCTTAGTACTTTTTGGGGAAGTTTATGGAGGAAGATTGGCACTAAGCTCCTTTTTAACACCTCCTTCCATCCCCAAACGGATGGCCAGACGGAAGTTATTAATAAGACTCTCGGAACACTATTAAGGAGCATTCTTAGAGGGAAGCTCAAGGATTGGGATCTACAACTCCCTTATGTGGAGTTTGCATATAATCGAAGCATGCACACTTCCACTCAGAAAACGCCCTTTGAAGTTGTGTATGGCTTCAATCCTTTAACTCCCTTGGACCTCATTCCTATTAGATCAAAGGAGATGACCAATATAGAGGGAGAAGCCAAGGCCGAGCACATCAAATCTTTGCATGAATCAGTGAGGAAGTCAATTGAAAAGAAGAATGAATCCTATGCTAAGCAAGCCAATAAGGGCAGAAAAGAAGTGATCTTCAATGAAGGGGATCTTGTGTGGCTTCACCTACGCAAGGAGAGGTTCCCATACAAAAGAAAATCTAAGCTCACGCCTAGAGCCGATGGACCCTTCTGAGTACTACAAAGGGTGAACAACAATGCATACAAAATTGACCTTCCCAGAGACTATAGAGTGTCGGCAACTTTCAATGTACAAGACTTGTCACCCTATATAGAAGCTGAAAATGACCAAGAGAATTCAGGGGAAGAACTTGATTTTGGGACAAATGCTCACCTACCCCAGGAGGATGATGTGACGCAAGGTCCCTTGACTAGATCGAGAGCCCGGGAGATTTCTAACTTGTTTGCTCATTTTGCAGGCGATCAATTCTATGCTAATCTTAGAGGAGAACCAACATTTCAAGACATAGAGAAGCCCTTCAATTTATTGGTTTGGACACATAGAGGAGACACTTCAAGTGAAGTCCCTATCGACCCTCATGAAAAGCACCCCCACTAGGCCGTGTGTTCAATCCTCTTTTGGTATGATTTATACTAATGTTTTTGGGAGAATAGCATGCTGGTCTTTTTGAAGATTTGCATGGTTTTAGAAAAGGAACTTTTGCATGAGAAATGAACTGGTGATGCTAGAATCCATGGACCACACAAATTAAGCATACTTGGCCATTCACAATGCCCTAGCCGAGTGGCACATTACCATTTTATTTGTCATTTGTTTTCTTTTTCCTTTTCCCTTATTTTGTAACCCTAATGGAGCACTATATATATTAAATTTCGAGCTGCTGAGCAGCTAATGAACATTTTAGTAAAAAAAACCCTAGCTTTTGGAGAAAAACTCTTCACCTCTTTGTTGGGGAACAATCGGCCAAGCTTTTCTTGGAGAGATCCGAGTGAGTGAGCCACCATTTCTTCAATTCTTGTTCATTTTGGTTGAAGATCTTACTGTCCCTCCTTGCCCTGCTCCCTCTAAGGTAGTAGATCTAGAGAGTAAGTGAGGTAAAATGCACATCCCAGCCCAGTTGGAGGCACTCCTTGTGGAGTTCGATCAAAACAAAGGTGCAGATTGGTACACCTTTGACTCCTCCTGAATTTGTCTTCCATTTTTTCTCCATCATCTCCAAAACCAAAGTTACTAAAACCACTGCCAAAATCACCCCCTTTTCATTAGGAATCTAAGGAAGTAAAAATCAACAGAAAAGGAGTTCAGGTTTGAAAGTTACACACCTTTCTTTGCTGAAGACTCAATTTGTCGATTCCCACCGACCTCCGAGCAGCTTTCGTGCGCGATCTCGAGTTGCATACAGGCTTTGAGCTGAAATTTGGAGGAGACAAAATAGATATATGTGAGAGTGAGGTGTCCAAAAATCAACTTCATTGGAGCTCTGTAGAAGAAGTTGGATCGTCGCTAATCTGAAGTAGTTGCTGGAAAGTAGCAGCTGCCACCTCCTACTTGCAAGTAAGCTACTTGCTTGAAGCACTCCATTGTCATTGGTCCGATTTTTGACCCCTCTTTTGGAGGCACGTCACATGGGGTTCCCAACCTATCTTCTCCCATACTGTGAAGCGAGTTTAACTCCATAACTATTATTTATTGGTGGCTGTGATTGGAGGAAAAAATACTTTCTCTTCAACCAAAATTAAAGAGGATCCAATCCTCTACTCAAACAAGGCACAAGGAGAAATGATCTCTAGAGGTTTTGAACCTTGAGTGCAATGTTCTTGGTGTAGCAAGAAAAGAAGTTGTACGTAAAATGATGCTAAGACTAAAGTGATCTTTCTTGGCCATTGGATTAGCAAGGGTGTGGTCAGACCCACACGTGGGTTATTCCTTGCCTTCATAGGGTGGGCTGCTACAATCTCCCTCCCTTGGGAACCCAACGTCCTTTTTGTCCACCCTTCTGATTGGGATTTGGCCCTAATACCATTTGTAACGTTGTCTAGTGCTTTCAGTATAATATTGTCCGCTTTCGGACAAAACCCACAAGGTTTTGTTCTTAGGCTTAGACTAAAACGTGTTGTACTAAGTAGGGTTCCCCTCTTTACCAAGTACAATACGTTTTGGGGTAACCCTAAGAATAAAACTATGAGGGCTTCAACCCAAAGTGAAAAATATTGTACTGGGAACACTGGGGACATTAGACTCTATAACCAATTTTCGATTCTATGTTGTATGAACTGAAGCTATCTTATTGGTTTTTAGTGTCTTTTATATAACCGAACCGAACCTACTTAATTTGAAATTAAAAAAAAGTAATTAACAAAATAACTACTAAATGGAACAAACATCGTGGTCACATTTTCAGTTAAAAAAATTTTCTTTCCGTAGCGGAATGTTCTCTTTTCATTGCCAAAACTAGTGAGTCCTTAGAATAGAACTTAGGAAAGATTACTTTCCTCAGCAGAAAAGATTACTTTCCACTGAGAAAATATTCCTTTCTGAACTTTGCACTGAGAAAAGATTACTTTTCGCTACGAAAAGTGATTCCTTAGAATAGAACTTATGAAATATGACTTTTCACATAGGAAAAATTACTTTTCGCATAAGAAAGATTACTTTCCGTAGCAGAACCTATTCTTTCCACACTAGAAAATACTCTTTGCTCTCCATTATGGCTTTAAGAATCGATTTGCAGAGTTGGAGTGAAAAGTTTCACTCTGTTTTGACTTCTCAATGCTCGCCTCTCAGCTCTCATGTTGTTCCTTGTTGTCCGACACTCCAAATGTCCCTCATTTGCCTTCTGTTTTCATTGTTCCCTTAGGCCTTGATAGTCAGCATGACACGACAACTAGTTTTTCCCTCAGCGAGTCGGTGTTCCCTCAATCTCGTCCCTCAAGTACCTTATTCTTTTTATTCTATTTCTTTTTAATGATTCTCTTGTAATTTGGTTACTGGTTCTGTTGTATTTGGTTTGATTTTTCACTATTTTAATGCACTTGGTTTAATGATCCTGCATTTTGTTTTAGCTTTCTAGGATGGAAAGCACTAATGAAACTATAAAGGGTTATACTGTTGACTCTATTACTGGTCAAACCAAGAGAAAAAAAATTAGATGTTTGGAATCATTTTACTATGATTGAAAATACTTATCATAACAAACCTAAAGCGAAATATAATCATTCTTCACATACATATGCATGTAATGCATCGAAGAATGAGATGTCAAATTTGAAAAAACAAATAAGTAGGTGCAATAAAATGTTAGGAAATGTGGATATGAAACAAAGACTTTGAGCTTCCAAAATATGGATAATATGAGACTAAATCTGTCATGTTTTAGTGTTGTAACTTGTTGAGAACTACTTGTAAAGATGATTATTATTGATAAATTGCCTTTGAAGTTTGTTAAAGAAGAGAGTTTTAAAGAATATTCTCAATATGTTCAACCGAAATTTGTCATACCTTCTAGAAATACTATTACACAAGATATTATTAGTATTTATGAGAGAGAAAAAATGAAGTTGAAAGAAAGCTTTAGAAAGACATCTCAACGAGTATGTTTAGTTACCGTTATATAGATTTCCATTTAAAATTTGAGTTACATGGTATTAATTGCTCATTATATTGATAGTAATTGGACTATGCATGAGAAGATTATTAATTTTTTTCTTGAATCATAAAGGTGAAATGTTTGGTAAAGAAGTAGAAAGATATTTATTTAAATGAGGAGTTGAAAATGTTTTGACGATTACAGTTGATAATGCTTCTTCAAATGATATTGCAATTTCATATTTGATAAAAAAATGTTCTAAATTGGAATGAGTTAGTTTTAAATGGGGAACACATGCATATGCGATATTTTGTATACCTTTTGAATTTGATTGTGTGTGATAGTTTAAAAGATCATTAAGTGTCTATCATGAGAGTACGTAGAGCTATAAAGCACATTCAATTTTCACCTACAAGACTATAACATTTTAGGAATTGTATTAAAAATGTTAAAATCACAAGCAAAAGTAGTGCTTTTTTCTTTGTGCCTACTAGATGAAATTATATATATTTGATATTAAAAAGCACTGAAAATTTTGAAAAATTTTTTGAGAATTTAATAGAAACTGATAGTCTTTATCTTATTGATTTGGGTGGGGAAAGACCTCCCACAACAGAAGATTGAGCCAATATTAGGAAACTTATCAAGTTTTTGAAGATTTTTTATGATACAACTGTAATTGTTTCAATCTCTTCGCATGTTACTTCGAATATTTATTTTAGTGAAGTATGTAATTTAAAAATGGTTATCCAAGAGTGCGCGGGGTGTGATGATGCATTATTGAGGAAAATAACTATTGGAATGCAAGAAAAGTTTAACAAGTATTGGGGAAGTTGTGATAAAATTAATTTCTTGATGTATGTAGGAGTTGTATTAAATCCTATAAGTAAAACAAAGTTTTTGAAATATTGTCTTACTATGTTGGTTGATAATGATAAGGCAAATGATTTAGTTAGTCAAGTAAAAATTGTGATTGAAAAATTATATCTTGAGTATATATGTGATTTGGGTTTTGAAATTTCATAAGATAATTGTAGTATGAGTGTTGCAACAACGTCTATATGTTGAGAAAAAGTAGTAGTTTGGTCCACAATTAGGTATATGAGATGTTTTGTAGCCGTCATGATGAACAAGATGCTTTAAATAATTGGACAAAAGTTGATCAATATTTATATGAAGAGTTGTAAAAATTTTCAAACAAGCACGACATTCTAACATTGTGGAAATTGAATTCGTTAAAATTTCATACCTTAGACAAATTGGCAAAAGTTGTATTGGTTATTCCTATTTTAATAGTTGCTTCGTAGTCAACTTTTAGTAGTGGAGGAGTGGTACTTGATTCATTTCGTAGTTATTTGTCATCAAAGACCGTTGAAATGTTTATTTGCACTCAAAGCTAGATTCAATTATTAAAACATTAATTTGTCAACTTTAATGATGTAGTGGATAATATTGACAAATTGGAACAATATGTGATTTATATTTTTCTCTTTCTATTTCTTTATATTTCTTTCATTAATTACTATATTTTATATATTTGTTTGGAATTTATATTTTTTATAATTTATATCAACTAATGGATATAATAAACTAGTCGAAACTCAATAGTGATGACCTATAGCTCATACGTTTCTATTTTATTTTCTATTAATTTATATATATTTTTGTTAATTACTAACCTTCAAATTATTTATTTAGAATTGTATCTTTTGCAATTTATATTTACTAAAGTCAATGGACATTACAAAATTCGATGACAACTTAGAACTGATATAATTACTATTTTATTATTTATTTATATTTTCATTACTTTTAAATTTTGATAATTGATATTATAGGTTTATTGCCTCCCTTAATATTTTGATTTGATTTTATACTTTTGTTATATTAAATATTTATTGTTTTGTTCGACATATTTATATCAACTGAAGTAAAAATGTGTGTTTCAAATTTATATTTTTGTACTTTTATGGTGAAAATAGATAGAAAATGTATTAGAAGGAGAAAATACATTTTTCAATTTGGATTATTTTCGTATATGAAATAAAAAGAAAATATTAATTTATATAGGTATATCCGAAATAGAACCAGAACCGAACCAAAGTTTTTAATTCAGTTCCTTCAAAAAAAAATACTTTGTTTTGATTCACCAATTGTTGAACCGAAAATTGAACACTACTACAAAAAATTAGGTTCTAAATTATAGTTTACACTTGGCAATACAAATTTAAAAGATATAAATGCTTTTTATTCTATTTTAATTTTTTTAATAAAATAAATTTGGAATTAATTCTCATTAATCGATAAATTTTAAGGAAATGAACAAAACAACCACTATACAATGGGATGAATTACAAGTCAACTTGATGCGCTAATGGAAGGGTAAGGAACTTAACTTGTGAGTGGTTGATCGAAGGAAGGTGATGAACGACCAGATGTTGTAAAATATAGACGTGACGATCGATCCACAAAGGTGGTGAACGACCGCAAATATCACAATTTGAACGTTCACAAATTTGTAGGCGAAAAAAGCGGTCGGACGACTGAAGGATAAAATAGACAGATTCATTTGTCCGCAATTAGAGCGGTCGGTTGGCTTAAGGCAGAGAACGACTAGTCAGCTGAATTTTCTATAAATTACCACAAAGCTTATTTTTGGAAAGTCCGACTTTGGAAATCAATATTTCCTTGATTTTAGAAGATTTTTTTTCACAAAATTTGGAACACAACTTCCTTGATGAATGAAGAATAACTCCTCCAGAAATAATAGTAAGAAACAACATGAATTGAAAATATGCACGAGAGGAATAGATTGGACGAAAATAGCAAAAAGTCACAACTTGTACCTCCGTATGATTGACTCCTCTAATGTAGTTCCTCTTGAAAGTTGGACACCACTTCACACACTCTTCCTTCAAGAAGTAAGAGTACGGATGCTAATAAGAAAGACTACTCAACTTACAAGTAATCTCAATTTGCGATGTAAGACACACAAAAGACTTTGAATATAACTCAATAAAGTTTTGAAAAAAGAATCACTCATATTTCGAAAACAAAGCTCAGGCTTTTAATAGTCAAAATTCACTTCATTAAACACTTACATAAGGTGGCTATAAATAGCCAATTACAAACTATAGAATAGTAAATACTAAATAAAAGAGAATAACACTAAATCAGCTACTATACAAACTTGGTCGATTCTTTACTTAATTGTTATTAGGCAACTTAGCTTAAAGATTACTTAATTAATTCTTGCTTTCTTCTCCAAGTCTTGATGTCTTTTGACAACTATTTCTTCTTGAGCTAGGTGACTTGGATGGTTTTTATATCTCTTCATGCCTTGACTTTCCATAATCTTTTATGTTGGGCCTGTAATACCCCGAAATTTAATCGGGATTAAAAAATAATAATATGTATAAATTTAGGAGATTTTGGATGATTTTCTCATAACGATGTAATACCCCAATTTTCGGTAATGGAATTAAGTAAAGAAAATTGAGAAGTTAATTGGGTGTAAATTCGATAAGAGAATATTTGGATAATTATTTGATGGAAATTATTAGGGATTGTGAGGATTGGAATTTATTTAAATGAATTAAGAATTTTAAATGAATTAAATGTAATGGAAGAGAAACATCGGAGTTGAAGAATTAGCGTTGGTCTGGTCGATAGCTTGAGTCTGTTGTTTCGGTTGACATGTAAGCTCTAGTCGATACGGGTATCGACCGATCTCACGTAAAGTTGCGTGAATTGAGTTTTCAATGTCTCCGAACAACAGCGTTTTCATGTGGTAGCGGTCGACATCCCAAGTCCAGTCAATATGGATGTGTACCGGTCCTAAAGGTTTTTGTGAAATTCTGTCAGTTTCTCCCTAAAATCTGTAACCCTGCCAATCTTCCTCTAATCTACCTAACATCCATCAACGTGGCTTCATCTTAGGAAGGATTTCTTGCCTATAGATAGAGGCTGTATGATGGAGTGAAAACACAAGTTGAAGAAGGACTGTGAGTGAGAGGGAGGGAGAAGAGAGGGCTTTGAGAGTGAAGAAAGGCAAGGGGAGTGAGGGTGAAGGGAAGAGTTGTGAGGAAATTTGTGAGAAAATTAGTGAGTAATTGTGGGGCAGTGGGGTTACTCTGGAGAAGTTAGGAGAAGGAAATTGGAAGGAGATATCCATGGGGAAATTCTTCAAGAGGTAAAAAATAGGATGCAGTGGTCAGTGGAGGCCCTGCATGACAGGATTTTGTTTGTTAAGTTATTGTCGATTTTATTAAATATTTCGTGATATACAATTCGTGAAAATTGAACTAATTGGATGTTGGTATTTTTATGTGAAATTATATTGCTAAATAATGTACGAATAAACTCATGAATTACTCCTTGCAAAATTAACGTAAAAGTTGTGGATAAAGATGCAAGAAAATAAAATGGGATTATTTTGGCTGATTATGACCTGTTGTAATTTACTTTGAAATATTCTATGGACTGCTTTAATTTCATTAGTATACTGCTATGAACTGTTGGACAGAATATGAATTGGCATTCATGCATCACGATAGGATTTATGAACCTGTGACATATGCACGGCATGATAAATAAAAGGAATGAATAAATGTAAATGGTCGTGTGAGGTTTCGGGATAGAGGGTGACAATGCTTAGTGGTGACACCCCTGATGGAAACCTCCACCTAAGTAGGGATGGAATCGGTTAAGCCACAAGACCAACAAATATATCCCTACTCTTAGTCCTCAATGTCTGAAAAGACAGAAATTAGTGACAGTCGTGGTGACACCCTTGATGGAAACCTCCACCCATGTAGGGATGGAAACCTCCACTCATGTAAGGATGGCGTCTGTTAAGCCACTAGGACAAACAAATGTATCCTTTCTCTAGTAACAAAATCTAAAGGCAAAAAAGGTAGGTTTTTTTTTAGTCAGACTGCATAAGTATAAGCATATGCATAACATTCTATTTCTTGCTGAATGTTTCCTCATTGTTTTACCCATGATGCAGATGAATTAACGATGTCAATGTGGAGGAGGAGGCATTGCCAGTTGAGGTCTTGGGTTATCAACTGGATTTGATCTGAAAGGTTATGGCTCGCAGAAAATAAACGGGTTGTTTTAAATAATTAATTATGATTTTATTTCATTAAGGTTTTGTAAAATAAATGGACTTTTATTTCGGTAAGGTTTTGCAAAATAAAGGACTTTTGTTAAATTGTGTTTTGAAATTATTTCGCTTTTTTACTCTGATATATATTTTAATTGAACACGATTTAAGGATATTAAAAATAAAAAATTTTATGGCTAAAAAAATGTAAGAAATGAAAGGTTTTAAAAACACAGGATGTTACATGGCCACTTGGGATGGTTTCCATAACAAACATGCATTGGCTTTTCAAGTATCTTGTACAATGTGTGGCACTCTACCACTGGATTCGAGTTCCGTACACAGCAGTTGATGAAAATTTAGAGAGAGAGAGAGATGAAGAGAGAGATTACAGCAACTTTTGCATACTCTCTCTCTCTCTCTCTCTCTCTCTATCTCTCTCACTAAGGAAGGTAGAAAGCAGACTCCATTTTGTTGTAATATTGAATGATTGATCCTCAGTACATGAGACTCAACTCTCTTGTTCATTATAGAGCTTTACTGAGCGATTGACTTTCTAATTCTGACTTTTATATCTTAGTATCAAGCATGTATCTACTTATTTCATCATGTTTGTTGTTTGATTTTGTTTGTAAACTTGAAGAATTGTGTTTAATGTTGTAATTAGTTTAATTTCACTTTGCAACCTAAGTTTATCCCTTTAATTCCTTGAGAACTATATATTTATTTGCTAGTCGTTCTCCTTTTAGTTTGGTTACGAATATGAAAGTTAGAATCACCATGTGATCGTCCTTCGGCCTCGGAGGGAGCCCCTTTATGCTTCGTCGTCACTTGAACAGCCTTCGATGCCATTTTCTGCTTCTAAGAATGCGTCGAGAGATTTCAGCACTTTGAGTTGGTTGAAGGAAGTTGAAATGTCCCTCGGCAATAGCTAGGGCACAAAGGACGTCCTTTGCAATTATATAGGTGGACTTAGCGTTTAGAGAAGTTCCTTGTATTAGCCTAAATGTGTTAGGCTTAGTTATTTTGATAATGAATGTTTTGATTGAAATAATAAGTTGTTTATTGTGTTTTTATTGATATTTTTCTTAATTGTTTAATCATTATATTTATATGGATATTTATTGAAAATAACCTTAAAACAGGTATAAAAGTATGCTAACATGTTTATCTCAGTCAATGTAGTGAATACATATTATTTCGAGACTTAGGAAATTCAAGGAAAGCGAATGAGAGGTGTTATGGTCAAAGCTGATGGAAAAATGGTTGACCAAAGGTCTTCCAGTTGAGATGCGGTCAAGGGTTCGGTTGAGGGACGCAACCGAAATACTACATAATATGCTCCTGGATTTTTTGATCGAGGATGCGGGCGAGAAGCCCAATTGAAAAGCTTCACAAATTGGTCCAAGAGTTTTTGGTCGAGATGTGGTCAAAGCTGCGATCGAATGTTGCTACGAAAAACATGGATAGATTGCTTATGGAGTTTTTTTTGTCCTTTTTCAGTCGATGTAGCAATCGAAGGTGCAGACAAGATAGGTGACCAAAATCATACACAGGTTGCCTATGGCCTTTTTTGGAAGCGGTGCGATCAAGGACCTAGTTGAGATATGTGACCGAAAAGCTACACAGTGTGCTCTGAAGTGTTTTCGATGAATCAGTGATCGAGGCACCAGTCGAGGCATGCGACCATAAAAGTATAGAAGTCACAATGACTAGTTTTTAACGGTCGGATGTGGTCAACCAGAAATGAAGTGGTCGACCGAATTTAGTCGTGTCTATATATAGAAGACACTCCAAAGTTCAAAGCAACTAACGAGAGAAGTAGTGAAGCTCTGCCAAATTTTATACTCGACTTCTCAATCATTTTAGTGAGCTTATAACCTACCTCTCCTCATCCCTAAACTTGAGAGTTGTACTTGGGAAAGTTAGGATTTAGATTGTACTTTCAATTCCACAATCTTTGTACCTAAATGAAAATGGTGATGCCCTACCAATTCATCAAACAAGGGTGACGCCCGTAATAGTCAAGCTAAGGGTGACGCCGCGAATTGTCAAAGAAAATGGTGATGCCTCGTAACAGCCATTGTAAAGTTTGTTTGACACCTGTAAGTGAAACATCATCAACCGGGAGGTTGGACGAATTAGGAATCTCCAAGTGGACGCTTAGAGTGCAAACGTAGGTGGGTTTGCCGAACCGCATGAACAGCATTGTTTGCACTAGCTATCCCTTAAACTCTTTATTATTGCTTCAATTGTGTGAATTGTATGTGATAAATCACTTAGGGTTTTAGAGAAATAAATATCACACAAAAATATTAGAACGCCTAAATTCACCCCCCCCCCCCCCCCTATAGGCGTGCACAGATTACAATATTTGGAAAATTCTATAGCGTGCAGCGATTACAATATTTGGAAAATTCTATAGGCGTGCAGCGATTATAATATTTGGAAAATTGTTGTAAATGGGCCTTATATTCCGCTTAAACTCAAAAATGGTTTAAATGTTCCAGAATTGGATGACGAATATAGTGATATTGATATGCGTAAATTGAGCTTAAACGCCAAAGTTTTGAATTTCTTATATTATGCTCTAAACCATGATGAATTTAATAGAGTACAAGGTTTTGAAAATGCTCGTAAAATATGGAGATTACTTGAAATCACACACGAGGGCACTAATCAAGTAAAAGAAAATAAATGGAGTACGCTCAATAATGATTACGAATTATTTTGTATAGATAAGGATGAAACTATTAGTTCTATGTTTACTCATTTTACTAACCTAAATAATAGTTTAAAGTGCTTGGTAGAACTTATCCCAACGAAGAGTTGGTGAGGAAAATCTGTAGGTGTCTACCAAGAAAGTTGTGCAACCTAAAGTGACGGTGATCCAAGAGGCACTGATCTCAAGGTATTAAAGTTGGAGAAACTTATCGGTTCTTTAATGACGCACGAGATCACACTATTAGGCCACAAGGAGGAGGATAAAAAAGAAGGGAATCTTCAAGGCACAGATCCTAGGTTTCAAAGGCTCCTCAAGCACCAAAAATGAATCCGAGAAAGAGAATGATTCCTAGGAAGAAGGGGAAGATGAAGATGAATAGTTAAATCTCCTCACCCAGAAGTTGGACAAATGCCTTCAAAGGAAGAAGGAAAAAGGACAGAAGGGTGTAGTGTACTTTAGGTGTGGAAAACCCGGCCACTTATCCACCGAATGCCCCAAGGCAAGGAAGAATCCTAAAGCCTCAAAGAAGAAATCATTCAATGCCACATGGGATGATAGTGAGGACTCCTCTTCCGAGATTGAAGAGGTATCCCACATTTGCTTCATGGCCAATGAGGAAAAGGTACACGATTTTTCTAGTGATTCTGATAATAGTAATGAAGATGATAATGAATTACTAGATGCATTTAATGAATTATTTGATAGCTTCAATGTGCTTAAACATAAATATGAATTATTGAGGAAGGAGAACAACAATTTAATTGAAAAGCATGATAAATTGGTTGAATCATTGGAAAATAAAATTGTTGAATTGAAGATCATGATTGAAAATGTGCTTGCTACTAACAAATCACTAGAGGAAAATATATGTGCTGTGAATGCTAAATATATTGATTTGAATGATATTGTTTTGAAATTTACAAATGGTATAAAAAATTTTAATATCCTCTTAGGTTCGCAAAGGGTTATGTTTGATAAAGTAAGAATTGGCTATCAACCATTTGCTAAAAAGAAAAATTATACTAATTTCTTTATTATCTCTTCTACTTATAATTCTTGTAATTGTATTGGGCATAAATCCTTTATTTGTCCATTGAAATTGAATATTAATTCGAAATAAAATTTTTAGTTCAAAATTTGTGTGGCTTCCTAAAGGAACCAAACCTATAACCATTTGACTCAAAAGAATTTGGGTATTAAAAAAAACAAATTGAGTTTTGTTGTAGGTTGGTGGTTCTCCCAGGAAGCTTGAAGGAAATGGATAATTGAGTATCCAACACAAACGAGAGAAGCCTCAAGAGTATGCCTCCAATACAATAAAGACAAAAACGCATTGGTGGAGGTACACAATAATTTGTTTATATACTTGCAGAGTTTAATTCTTTTTTATTTGATTTAAATTAAATGGATAGTATACATATAAGATAAAATTCTATTTTCTTCGTTATGCACATTCTTGCCTTGGTATTCTTGTCTTGGCTATCTTGGATGTTTGCATATACTTTTGATATCATTGACCCATGCTATCATTTTTCAATTGGTATATTTTTTCTTAATTACAACAATTGGTTTTCTAAAGTACATATATTGAAGTATTGGATGTTCATTTTGATTTTATTTTTTCCCATTTGATTGAAATTGTTTAGTGATAAAGGGAGAGAGATAATTATTTTGTTTTGAAGATTTGAGCTCCCCATAGATTTAATATTGGTCATTGATATAGGGGAAAAAATAAAATTTTTTGGACTTGATGTTTTGAAATCCCCAAATGATTTGGTGTTACATATTAACAAAAAGGGGAAGAAATTCTTTGTTTTTCTATAGGTATCAATAATTTTCTATTTTTTTCAACTCTAACAATTGATATCTATCTTGAATTTCAATCCTCAATGATTTGATTATGTTCATTGATTTAAGGGGAGAGAAATGGTTTTAACTTGGATATCTTCTAAAGATATATTATTTCAATTGGTATCATTGAGTTTAGATTTTTAATAAAACTACTCGTATCATTAAGTTTTTTTGGTATTGTTGGGCTTATTCTTTTAAATTGATATCACTTTGAAGTTATTTTTTTGGTATCATTGAGATTATTTTTTTCAATTGGTATTTTTTAAAATCATTTTAATTTGGTATCCTTATTATCCCCATCTATTTAAGTTTGTGCATAAAGATAGGGGGAGAGATTTGTTTTAACTTGAATCATCCATGAATATCTTCAATTAGTATCTTTTTGTTCTTGAAAATGGATAGTTCTTAATGTTTTTTTATTCCCCCAATATATGCATGTTGATAATCTTATAGGGGCCGAAAAATATAATTTGTTTTAATTGCCCTAAGGGGGAGAGAAATTGTTTAAATTATGAAACAACCACATTCTTTGTTTGTTTGTATTAACACAGAGGGAGAGAAAATTTGAATTGATATTTTGATTTTGTGAACTTGGTATCATTCTTAGAACTTTGACTTGATTTTGATTGTGGATGTAGAATTGGTATTTTTTGTGGCATGCAAATTGGATTTCAATGTTCTAAAAACTCCCTCCATTGAGTGTTTTTGGTATAGATGTTGAAAAGGGGAAATTTCTTTTTTTTGATAACTTTGATTGAGTCCCTTCCCATGTAATTCTTTTTGTTTATGACAAAAAGGGAGAGAGAATTGTATAAATTGTTACAGGGAGAGAAAGATATTCAAGGGGTAAAGCATAGGAATAACATGTATGCATAAATTTAAAGGTTAGATATTGCATAAACTAAGAGGGAGAGATCGAATATGCAATAAAGTATGTACATGCTTTGTTTTAGGAATAACCAACTTATTAGATTTTGTCATCAAAAAAAAAGGGAAGATTGTCAGCCTAAATGTGTTAGGCTTAGTTATTTTGATGATGAATGTTTTGATTGGAATAGTAAGTTGTTTATTGTGTTTTTATTGATATTGTTCTTAATGGTTTAATCATTATATTTATATGGATATTTATTGGAAATACCCTTAAAACGGGTATTAAAGTGTGCTAACATATTTATTTAAGTCCATGTAATGAATACATAATGTTTTGAGACTTAGGAAATTCAAGGAAAGAAATGGGAGGTGTTGTGGTTGAAGCTAAAGGAGAAATGGTCTACCAAAACTGGGTTTTGGTCTTCCGGTCGAGACGTGGTTGAGGGTGTCCAGTATACGAACCCAACTGAAACACAAAATAGATTGCTTTTGAACTTTTTAGTCAAAGACACGATCGAGAACCCAATCGAAAAGCTTCATAGATTAGTTCGTGAGTTTTTGGTCGAGATGCGGGCAAGGTTGTTACCGAAAACATGGACAAATTGCTTCTGAAGTTTTTTGGTTGTTTTTTGGTCAATGCAACGATCAAAGGTGCGGATGAGATAGGCGAGCGAAATCATACAAAAGTTGCTTCTGGATTATTTCTTGCCTTTTTTGGACGTGGTGCGGTCAAAGACCCAGTCGAGATATATGACAGAAAAGCTACACAGTATGACTTGAAGTGTTTCAAATGAATCAGTGGTCAAGGCACCGGTCGAGATATGCGACCAAAAAAGCACAGAAGACACAACGGCTAGTTTCTAACGATCGGATGTGGTAGACTAGAAACAAAGTGGTCGACCGAATTTAGCCTTGTCTATATATGAAGACACTCCAAAGCTCAAAGTAACTAACGAGAAAAGTAGCGAAGCTCTGCCAAATTTTATACTTGACTTCTCAATCCTTTTAGTGAGCTTGTAACTTACCTCTCCCTATTCCTAAACTTGAGAGTTGTATTTGGAAGAGTTAGGATTTAGATTGGACTTTCAATTCCGCAATCTTTGTACCTAAATGAAAAGGGTGACACCCTACCAATTTGTTAAACAAGGGTGATGCCCCATAACAATCAAGCTAAGGGTGATGCCTCAAAATAGTCAAAGAAAAGGGTGACACCCATAATATTCATTTGAAGGTTTTTTTGACACTCATAAATCAAACATCATCAACTAGGGATGTTGGACAGATTAGGGATCTCCAAGTGGATGCATGGAGTGCGGAGTAGGCGGGGTTGTCGAACGGCATGAACAACACCGTTTGCACTCTCTATCCCTTAAACTCTTTATTATTGTTTTAATTGTATGATTTGTATGTGATAAATCACTTAGAGTTTTAGAAAAACAAATATCTCATGAAAATATTAGAATGCATAAATTCATCCCCCCTTGTCGGCGTGCACGAATCCTAACACCTCGAACATAAAACAGATGTCCCTCAACTAACAACGAACATCCATTTCTACCTAAACAACATAGTCTTAAGTCAAGGGACGTCCGATGTGAGACTAAGGACGTCCATTATGGGCAGAACGACGTAGTCTCAAGTAGAGGGACGTCTATTTCTGTACGAGGGATGTTCGATATGTGACGAGGGACGTCCGTTTTGGACTAAGGGACATTTGTCCCTCGATCCAATGACCATGAATGATCCTCTGCAGCGCCTTTGGGGGATGGCTTAAATCCATCCTCACTGTCCATTCCGATCGAGGGACATCTGTCCCTCGTTCCAACAGGTAGGATTGGCGTCCGCTTATTATTGATGTCCTTCGTCCATCTGTTGCATAGCCTTGGACATCCCTTGTTGTTGCTGGACATCCGTTGTTCATGCCTTGGACATCTCCGTTCGACGCTCCTTGAATTATAAAACTATTGCGTTAACGTCCACAGATTTTTACAGGAAACGAGACTGCGAGGTCTATGTCGTTCTTTTTTCATAGTTCAGGAATTTAGTTGTCCACAAATTTTCTTCATGATTTGACTTATCGTTAACCCTGAACTATAGGATTTTCTTTGTTAATTTTCCTTTATTTATTTTCTATATTATTTTGAT
Source organism: Begonia loranthoides (assembly GCA_022433065.1). Classification (NCBI taxonomy): domain Eukaryota; kingdom Viridiplantae; phylum Streptophyta; class Magnoliopsida; order Cucurbitales; family Begoniaceae; genus Begonia; species Begonia loranthoides. The sequence continues at coordinate 7,764,251 of CM039472.1, read as the reverse complement.
TATTTATAAAATATTACAAATATGGGAAATTGTCAAAACAATCATCCATGACAAGCTAACCACTAAATAGTTTTCGCTTACAAATAAAACGTTCAATTATAGAAAAGAAATGATGCAATCATTATTGTTAACTTGTTGAAAGAAACATTACTGCAAAGACGATGTCAAAACATTACTTGTAATATCCCAGATTTTATTGAATTTAAATTTTATTATTTATTTAATAATTCTCTCCCGGGATATTATACCTTGATTTTTCTCTTCGGATCTGTGGTGAAATGTTATGGTTTATGGATTATATAGTGTACCAATTATTGGAACATGGGTTGAAGGATTGATTAAGGATTAAATGGATATTTGAATTAAGGAAAGTGGAAAATTTATTAAGGTTTATTTAATATTAAAAAAACATTGAGATGATCAACTGCTAGTAAGGGGCGATCGACCGCCAGCACGGGATGATCGACAACCCGCCTCGTTGGCTGGTCGATCGAAGCAAGGATCGATCGACCGCAAATCACATTTTTGCCGACAAAATTGCCCTGTTCCAAATTCTGCGCAGAGACTCACTGCTTATAAATCAGCAGTGAATGGAGGGGGAAATCACAACCACCAGGGGAGAGAACAAGAGGGAAAGACGTGAGAGACAGAGAAATTGAGGGAATTGTGAGGAGAAATTTGCAAAGAAAGCGAGAGCAGATTTTACGAGCAATTCAGGATAAGGAAATTGGAAGGAGCAATTAGCGAGGAAAATTCTTCAAGAGATAAAAAATAGGATGCGGTGGTTAGTGGAGGTCCTGCATCGCGGGATTACTTTTACGCTTAAGTTATTATCAATTTAATTATAATATTGTTAAAATTATTGTTAAATTAAATAAGTCTTTATAATACACGAAAATATTGAAATAACTATTAAAATAATTATTGCAATTATTATCTGAATTAATTACTGGAATTAATGCACAAAATAACAAAGACAATACTTGAACGAAAAAATGAATAAAAATATATAAACTGTCTTAATTTTATATATGAATTGTTGTATTGCTTTTAATTCCATTGTATTGTTATGAATTGTACATGCATCATAATAAGGCTTATGAAACTCCTGACATATCATGGCATGTTAATAAATGAACTAATAAACTTAAATAGGTGTATGAGATCGGTGGTGACACTCCTAATGGATGTATCTCCTTGTCGGAGTGACAGTTAAGCCACAAGATGGTATAATGGATCTAACTTTCCTAGATTGATGGATCTCATACATCTACACTATTAAGTGAAAGTAAAACAAAGAGGAGATCAGTTTCTTCCCCATGACAGCCTACATAAGTGTCACGGTCTTACTTTCAAGAGACTTAAGATAGGTCGTGCGGCAATCGTTGTTAAGGGGAACAACGAGTCAGCCTACGAAGTGTGCCAACGACACCCATTGCCCACGATGTTAGAGCGAGCTTTGTGTCTAACAAGTGAGCAGTAAACAAGCGAGATTAATTGAAAAGAGCGTCATTGAGCATAGTGAGCATAGTTTGTATGTAAAAACCTTGTTCATTGATTGGCAGCAAATTACATTTGGTAGGGGGGTCAACGTGCAGTCATGCCTCTCCCCCTAAAGTGCAATCCGCACCATCTCCACCATGGCAGGAGTACACGTGCTATGGTGGCGATGAGTCATTTGCCCAAAATAGAAAGAAAATAAATACAAAAGAATTGCCATAAATAGAAATAAATCTACTCTAACAGCATGGGCAGCCATGGACAACACATCCTGGACAAGCCTGGATCCTTACATTCTCCCCCAACTGAGTTGTTGGCGTCCTCGTCAACTTGTCTTCAGCTTGAATTCTTCAATCGTCTGTGCGGCATTCTCCAAGTCCTCTTCTTTCTCCCAAGTTACTTCATCATCTCCAAGTCCCTCCCATCTGATAAGGTACTCCGTGCATAGGCGGTGGCCTGTCTTGACGCTTCGAACTGCTAGAATTTCTTCAACTTCTTTCTTCTTCCTGTTGTTGATGGAGATGCCAGGTCTGCTGATGTTGTTCCTTTTCTCGTCCTTCTCATCTGGATGATATGGCTTTAAGTTGCTGACGTGAATCACCGAGTAGATTTTTTGCCATGAAGGTAGATTGACTCTGTAGGAAGCTCTTCTGATCTTTTCAACAACTTCAATTGGGCCTTCGTATCTCCAGACAAGCTGCTTATCTTTCTTTCCTTGGAAGCGAAGTTGTTCAGGCAATAACTTTACCACCACCAGGTCTCCAGTTTTGAACTCCAATGGTCGCCGCTTTTGATTTGCCCACTTATTCATATGCTTGGAGGCTCATTCCAAATACGTTGAGCTATTTCATTATTTTGTCTCCATTCGTTGGAGAAGTTGTACACCTTTGGACATTTCCTAGAGTATGGTTGGTCTAGTGTGTGGGACATCGTTGGTTGTCTTCCAGAAACTATCTCAAATGGGCTCAATCCAGTCAAAGAACTCTTCTAGCAGTTAAAACAAATTTTTGCCACGTCTAGGAGACTCGACCAATTCTTTTGGTTAGTATTAATAAAGTGCCACAAATATTCCTTGAGTAAGCTATTGAAGCGTTCGGTCTGGCCATCAGTTTGAGGGTGATAACTGGATGAGATATTCATACTTGATCCAAGTAACTTGAACAATTCCACCCAAAAGTATCTGGTGAATCTCGTGTCTCTATCACTGATAATGCTTAAAGGTATAACCCATAATTTGACAACATGTTTGAAGAAGAGCTGCGTCATTGTTTTAGCAGACCAGTACTTTGGGGCAGCAATGAAAGTTGCATATTTGGAAAAGCGGTCGATAATCACCAAGACTGCTACAAAGTCCCCTGTGGATGGTAGATTCGAGATGAAGTCTACAAATATGTTTTCCCAAGGTCTCATGGGCACCGGTAATGGTTCTAGCAAACCCGCCACTTTGTCTCTTTCCACCTTGTATTGCTGACATACCAAACAGGTCTTGGTATATTGCATCATGTCGTCTTTCATGTGAGGACAATAATATCCCCTCTTTAATAGGACATAAGTTCTTTGCCATCCAGCATGATCGGCCCACAAGGTGTCGTGGCATTCTCTCAATAGAGTTTGTCATAGATCATTGCTCTGGGGCACATAAAGGCAGTTTCCCTTGGTTAATAATAAGTCTTCCTCGATCTAGAATTGTCTAGTTTTCTTTTCCTTTACTAATTGCATGATGGCCCGAGCAGCAAGGTTCTCTCGTAGACAATCTTGAATGCGATCTCTCATAGACCTGATAATTCTACTTGCTTGAAGTTGAGACAAATAGCAAAGACAGACACATTTTGCTTTTCGACTAAGGGTGTTAGCTGCCCGGTTTGATTGGCCCAACTTGTGCTCAAAATGGAAATCAAATTCTGAGATAAGTTTGTGCCAACGGGCTTGTTTGGAGGTCAAGTTTGGCTGCTCAAAGAAATGACAGATTGCATTGTTGTCAATCTTTACTATAAACTTTGATCCAAGCAGGTATTGTCTCCACACACGAAGGCAGTGTACTATAGCCAACATTTCTTTCTCTAAGGCTATGTACCTTCTTTCAGCTTACGGCTTTCCTAAGAGACAGGATGACCATTTTGTAGTAAGACTCCTCCGAGTGCGAAGTCAGATGCATCAGTTTCGACTTCAAATGCAAAGTCACATATCCTAGAACCAAAACTAGACTTTACATCATAGCTTCTTTTAAGTTAGCAAAGGTTTTCTGGCATTCTTGGTTCCACTCCCAAAGGACTCCCCTCTTTAACAGTTCGGTGAGAGGGGCTGTCTTCTTGGAGAATCCTTCCACAAACCTCTTATAATAATTTGCGAGACCAAGAAAAGAATGCAATTCTGTAACTGAATTGGGGTTTCTCCATTCTTGGATTGCCTTGACCTTGTCAACATTCATGCGAAGCTGTCCTTGTTCAATAATGTGGCCAAGGAACCCAAATACTTTTCTGAGCGAGGATCACTTTTCTTTATTTACATATAACTGATTCTATCTTAACTTATTGAAGACTAGACAAAGATGAACTTGATGTTCTTCAATGCTCTCGCTATAGACCATGATGTCATCCAAGTATACCACCACAAATTTATCAAGGAATTCATTGAATACTTGGTTCATTAAAGTGCAAAAAGTCACGAGAGCATTTGTTAGTCCAAATGGCATGACCAAGAATTGAAAAGCTTTGTATCTAGTCACACAAGTCATCTTTTGCTCTTCACCTACTGCAATCCTAACTTGATAATAACCTGAACGCAAGTTAAGCCTCATGAAATATTTGGCCTTGTATAGTTAATCAAAAAGATCTGTGGTAAGTGGGATGTGATACTTGTTTCAAATAGCGACTTTGTTTAGGGTACGATAGTTAATACACAAGCGTGAGCTACCTTCCTTCTTCTTTTGGAACAACACAAGTGCTCCAAAGAGTGCCTTTGCATGTCTGATGAACCCTGCCTCAAGTAATTCATCTAATTGTTTTTTCAATTCTGCCAGTTCTAGTGGGGCCATTCGATAGGGTGCTTTTGCCAGGGGTTTAGTTCTTGGGGTGAACTCAATCTAATGATCGATGTCCCTGCTCGGAGGTAGTGACTTCGGTAAGCATTCGGGCATAGTACTCTTGTATTCTTCAAGTACTTCCATAATTTCCAAAGGCACTACTTCTTCTTTGCCTTTCTCCATGATCAAAGGGACAAGGACATAGGTTGGATCCTGGTTCTTCAATCCCCTTTTAAACTGCATAGCTGAGATCATTTTTATGCTACTGGTGCTTGGTTGCTTGAGAATTGCGGGGCCTACTATCGGATTGTTCCTGTAATCACCAGACATTTAGTAGATGGAATGGGGATGACCTTGTGTTCTATCAAAAATTCCATCTCGAGTATAGTATTGAAGTCGTCCATCTTTGCCACAACAAAATCAACTAGTCCCGACCACGAGTTGAGCTTTAACTAAGCCCTTCTTACGACCCCAACCACAGGCATTGCTTTTGCATTAACAGTCTTCATTTTACCAATGGTCCTCTCTAGCTTAAGGCCTAAGCAGTGTGCTTCCTTTTTTGTTATGAAGTTCTGGATAGCTCTTGAGTCAATCATAGTGCTTTTGACAACTTTATTATTGACACAGGTCTTTTTCAACTCTTCCATCTGTTGCTGAACAGCTGATAAGAATGTCATTGTCCCAACTTTTACAACTTCAGTGGGTTCTAGTTCGACAACTTCTTCTACTAGGCTATCGTTAGTAATCGACGCTTGTAGAGCTGTTAACGTCGATCTATGGGGACACTCAGCCACTCGATGCGGTCCTTTGCACAAGAAGCAGGACATAGGCCTATTCGTTAGTTACTGGTAATTAGCTCCCCTTGATGTCTCTTGGCCCTATCTTGGGACATATGGCTTTCTTTCAGCAATGCTCGGGTTTGGTCTAGGGGACTTTGCATTGCTTGAATTGTTGGGAGGATTCTTTTTCTGACCAGGATACTCATTGGTGTAGTCGAATATTCGTTCGGCAGCAGTAAGAGCACTTGAGAGGGTCTGTACTCTCTATTCAAATAGTTTTGTCCAGGGCCACGGTTTCAGGCCTTCGATGAAGGTGAAGATCTTGTATTTTTCTGACATGTCTCGAATATTTAGCATGAGGCCTGAGAACGTCTTAACATACTCGCGGATGCTGCTAGTCTGTTTCAGTTCTCGTAGCAATCGACATGCATTAAACTCAACATTTTCAGGAAAGAACTGATCATTCAACTGCTTTTTGAGCTCTTCCTAAGTATCGATGACACAATTGCCATTGCAAATGTCATTATATTTTGACCTCCATTAGAGTTTTGCATCACCAGTAAGACGCATCGTGGCTAAGGTCACCTTTGACTCTTCATCGGTTTTAGTTACTTTGAAATATTGTTCCATGGCAAAGATGAAGTTTTCTATCTCCTAGGTATCACAGGCTCCCCCAAAGGATTTTGGCTCCGGGATTTCCACCCAACTACGTTCTACCAAAGTTGAAGCTTGAGCTTAGTTTCCCATGGCTCTCATAGTGACGTTCAATTTGATGTTCATTTCAGTAATCTCAGCTTTGAGTGATTCAACCATCACTTTGAAGTCTTTCGTCAGGTCAGTCACAATGCTTGATAGTTGAGTATGAGCAAGGTCGATCTCTTCGACGCACTACAGGACCTCAACCATAGCACTCATGGAGCTCTCTCCACTTTCTACCCCTTTTCCCTTCTCTAGTCGACATTCGAGGTTCTCCACTCAATCCATCAGCTCTCGGATAGGGAGGATGTCTATCCGATTGTGAATAGCAGCAATCTCAGCAAAGAAATTCAGACATTCCCTTCGTACGTTCCTCCAGAAAGTGAACGTTATCCAGGATTTCTTGGAGATACTTCATCTCCTCTTCTTGCTCGACTAGGCGCTCGAGCTAGTCCATTGACGAGTTTGCCTTCTCTGTCAAATTCTTTCTCGACATGGTTTCTTGCGATTTGAGCAAGCTGGGCTCTGATACCAACTGTCACGGTCCTACTTTCAAGAGCCTTAAGATGGATCGTGTGGCACCCGTTGTTAGGGGGAACAACAAGTCACCCAACGAAGTGTGCCAATGGCACCAATTGCCCACAACGTTAGAGCGAGCTTTATGTCTAACGAGCAAGCATAAGCGAGCGAGATTAATCGAAAAGAGCGTCATTGAGCATAGTTTGTATGTAAAAACCTTGTTCATTGATTGGCAACAAATTATATTGGGTAGGGGGTCAACGTGCAGTCACGCCTCTTCCCCTCAAGAGCAATCTGCACCATCTCCACCATGGCAGGAGTAGACATGTTATGGTGGCGAGGAGTCACTTGCCTAAAATAGAAAGAAAATAAATACAAAGGAATTTCCATAAATGGAAAGAAATCTACTCTAACAGCATGGGTAGCCATGAACAACACGTCTTGGATAAGCATGGATCCTTACAATAAGCATAGCATGTACATTGCATACATTCTATTTCTTACTGAGCTTCGGCTCATGGTATTACCCGTGATGCAAGTAAATGTTATTAATGCGAAAGGAGAACACATTGCTAGATAAAACCTTGGGTTATCAACTAGAGTAAACCTGATAAATTATGGCTCAAGTAAAATTGGTTATTTTAAATTATAATTTTATTCAATAAATGGTTTGTATAATATGGACTACATTTGAAATGGTTTGTATAATATGGACTGTATTTTTAAATTATTTAAAATTATGAATTGAATTTATTCCGCTAATTTACTATAATTTCCTGCTTAACACACGTTTTCAAAAGGTTAAAAGAAAATTTTATATTTTCCATAAAATTGGAATGAATAAAAATGGATTTATAATGTGGGACTTTACATTACTAATATGCAATTCAAATTATTCTTCAGTTTTACCCTAAAATCAAAATAATTAAAGTAATCTTACCACAATGACAATACCAGGAAGCTCAGACATTATTTTCTCATCGTCGAAAACAATACACATGCTTCAATTTTTCAGACATCTTCTAATGACTCACTCTCCTTTCAATTTCACTCTTCCAGTTCTCATCACCGGTCCAAACATCTTCCTTTTCGTAGAGGAAAGTAATATTTTCTCAACATAAAGTAATCTTTCTACAAGTGAAAGGTAATCATTTTGTCTGTAGAAAGTAATATTTTAAATATGTTTAGTGGAAGAATAACATTTTGCAACAGAATGACAACGTTTCCCAATACAAAGAAAACACTTTTTAACGGAAAATGTAACAGTGATGTTTGCTCCGTTCATTTTCCATAGTTGAGTGTTTTATATATTAGCAAAAATTGTTTAGTGATTGACTTGTCATTGACCTCATAATTTAGTGGTTGTTTTTTGATTTCCCAACAAATATCTGAACCCAAGTGACATTGTAAATTTATAAGATAAAACTACATGGACACCCAATATTACTCTCATTAATTTTGTTATTTCATTTTGAATTACATAACAGTTGATGTTATAATATAATATTTGTAGCATGGACCTTAAAATTATCGATGTCGATACATTAAATAATTTTTCGAGATAAAATGCCTCTCAATTTAGAACAGCAATTTATATGTCATGACTAATGAGCTACTTTGAAATTCAATAATTAAATTTGAGTTTGTACAATGTTTACTTGAGTTTGCATGTTGTTTTATTTCGTTTGCATTATAATGTTTTTTGTAAACGGGCATTATTAGGTGGCTTTGAAAAATAGGTAAACCAGGGAACAAATCCACCTTATAATGACTCCACAAAAATTATAATTTGTGCATGTAAACCTCTACCTCAACAAGAGGCTGCAAGCTGGGTTTGAAAAGTAAATTCTCATCATGCTTGACTCAGTCTAGTTTCTTTAAGACGAGCTAATTCATTGGCTTTCTTTGATAGGCTTCTGTGTTGGGAAAAAATAAGGATAATATATAGAGAGTTGATAAATAACCATGGATAGTACTGATCAGTATAATTCTCAAGAAAGACTACCATTAACAATCTCCTTAAGACAAAATTATCTTTCCAAGTAAGTTCTCAGAAAAGGCTAGAGGAATCACAAACGGTTCCACATAAAATTCAGTCTCCTAGACATAGCTTATTTACATAATACAATTACACCACTAACTAGTAAGAAAAACGATAGTAGATGTGATCCACAAAACATCAAAAATATTTTTCTCACACTATTATAATTTAACAGTCAAGAAGTAAAAGAAATGACAGTGAAAATAAACACCCATAATTTTTATGTGGAAACATAAATTGGGAAAAAATCATAGGAACTGAGTTCAGAAAGATCTCACTATGAAAAATATGATTAACAATATTTTACTAGAAACTGAATATTCTAGACAATATTCACTAAGAGTAAAATTACCACTCTTAGATTTCACAATGTGCACAAAAGCACCCCACTTATTTTTCTCACACTCTTTCTTTTGTCTCTCTCAAAAACACCTTACTCAAATTTCTCAATTTCTCATCCTATTCTTTTTATCTTATTGTTTGATACATCTTCCTTTATAGGGACTTCCTATTTATATGAAGGGAGTCTTGCAAAATGACAAAGATCTTGCTGAGTCAAGATATGTACAAGGAAATTTCTTTCTCCTACAAATTTCCAAACACATTTAAGAGGGAGGTCTCTCATCATAATGGAGGGACAATCACCTCAAAAATCTCTTCCTGCCAACTTAAGATAAGGTAAGTTGAAGTCTTGTATTGTATCTACATATGGGTTTTTGAAATTTTTGGAGAGACCCCAAAAAAATTTGACAAGACCCTCAATAAATTTTGACAAGTTCCTATGGATAATACGAGATTCTGATGGGCTTGACTTTGGACCACCCTTTGGGGGGTCAACATGTTCTTGGTAATGTGCCACCAAGACCAACTACTTGATCAATTGCTAAAGGAGTTACTGACAATTTTTATCCTTATTACTTTGTAGGATTTAAAGATAAAGATGAAAAAAATGTATATGGATCACTTGAAGATAAGATCAAGAAATGAGGTTATTTTGTAACTTTGAAGTTTAAACACATTTTTAAGACAAAAAAAATTTCCAATAATATCCCACTTTCACTGTTTATAACATTTGTTTTTAAAAAAAAAGTGATTTTTATTAAGGTTATAAAGACATTTCAAACTTTTTAGAATAAAGTCATTACAAAAAATTGAAGATTATTTACGATGTTAAAACTGTTACACACGAAGAAATCAAATGCTTCTTGAGCATATATCCAAGTAAAGTTGAAGTTGTTAGGCATTTTTGTCTTTTATTTTGTGACCGGTTGTCCTAGTTTGTAAGAGATATTTAAGCCCTCTTTAGGAAATTTTTTTGGGAGTTTACAAACATCAAATTTGAGTAGAAAGCTTCAGCCTCATTTGTTTTCTAACAACTATTTCCAATTGATTGTTTCAACTTGATTGCTTTTGTGCTATTTACTAGATTTTTGCTCATTTTTGTGCGGAGTTAAAGTGAGGATTGTTCTAGTGCAACTCTCTCATTTCTTTTATCAAAAATGAAATCACTAGCTGATTTCTTTAAGCCTCTCCACTTGGTTTGTGCATCACATGGTCACCCACGGCTGATCAGGCCCAAGTTGGGCCTCTTTACTCCATCCAATCAAAGTTAGCCTCGTTTGCTATCGACCCTAGTATACACCTTTGTATCATTTCAAATGTTTAGTTACAAAAAAAAAAAAAAAAAACTTAGAAATCTCACACCTTATTTGTACAAGAAATATTAATGCTTAGTATCATAAACTTTCTTTCTTTTTTACTACTTAATTTTATTGCAATAATCGATCCATTTTCAACTACTTTCATTATAGTCATCTGCAGGTATTATTCAAGAGGGTTAGGCTGATCTAGAAAAAATTAGGTTAATCTAGTTGTAAGTGCTCAACCTTACCTGGCCAAGGGTGATGCTCAATTCCTTATTGAGCATGCACTTGGGTACTAGGACTTCTTTCAAGAATGCATGATTTATAAAATCTCAATGATTGAAAATGAGCATTTTTCAACCACTTCAAAGTTAGGTCATCATGGGCAACTTGGCTGCTAAATTGTAGCCCAATTACGCCCTAAACCAAATTTGTGGTCCATGATCGGCTAGTTAGTGTTAGCTTTAGTTTTACTAAACAATAAGATTTTGATGATAAATAAGTCAAATTGATAAGTTGTCTGTTATTAAGTAAAAAATGTTCTAAATAGTGAATATTAAATTGAGTATGTTTATTGTATAAACTTCATTGGAAATAACTTTAATAGGGGTATTATCATTCTAATATATTTGTTCAAGTTCTTGTAGCGATTGTACAAAGTTTCGAGATAAAAGAAATTCAAAAGAATAAAAAAAAACAAATATTGAGGTCGACAAAACAGTGCACAAGGTCGACCTAGTGAAGCTGCATCGTTAAAAATGGTTGACCGCAAAAGTAATAGATTGCTCAAATCTGAAGGAGAAAAGAACTGTCGACCTGTAGGTTGATCGTAAAAATGGCAGATTGCTCGGGGTTTTCACCGACATTGAAAAAGGACAACCTGCCGGTCGACTACAAAATGTATAGAACATGACAATTTGGAGAAAGAGGAAGCAGTCAATCAAGGCAAGAAAGGTCGATGAAGATTTTGAATTTGCCTTTAACTATCTGAAAAGATCTTCAAGGGGGAGCCTTGAAGCACAGACGTAGGGGTGCTTTGCCAAACTGCGTTAACAACTCGGTTGTGTATATCTTACCTTTTCTTATATTCATTGTTGTTGTGGTTGGTTGATTGGTTATTTTGAAATTAATTGTCTCGAATTAACTTGATTAAATTGAACTAATTAATCACTCAAAAAAGTTTTAAAACTTAATTCACCCTCTTCTTAAGTTATTTTGATCTTTTAATTGGTATTAGAGCAGGTTATAAACTTTATTATGATTAATTTTTGAGTTATCATTGAAAAATACATATGGCGTTTAAAATGAACAATATGCATGTAGAAGGGCAAACCGTTTCTAAGCCACCATTATTTGATGGAAATGACTGTACATATTGGAAAGCAAGAATGAGTATTTATGATCAATCCATGGATTATGATATATGATATATTTGAAAATGGACCATACATACCCGTCAAAATTGAAAATGGGGTAAATGTTCCTAAGGTAGCTAGAGAATATGATGAATTGGATAAAGTTAATATAAGCATGAATGCTAAAGCTATTAATGTTTTATATTGTGCTCTAAATAGGAATGAATTTAATAGGGTACAAGGATTTAATAACACATGAAATATGGGGATTACTTGAAAAAACACATGAAGGAACAAATCAAATAAAGGAAAGTAAATTGAGTATGCTTGTACGCGAATATTAATTATTTAGCATGGAAAAGGAAGAATTTGTTACTCAAATGTTTACTTGATTCACTCATATTACTGATGGCTTGAAAGCACTTGGTAGAACTTATCTTAATGAAGAACTTGTCAGAAAGATTCTCCGATGCCTACCAAGAGCTTGGCAACCAAAAGTAATTGCTATTTAAGAGGCTCGAGATCTCAAGGTTCTCAAAATGGAGAACTTATTGGCTCTCTCTTGACACACAAAATTACAATGAGAGCCAATGAGAAGGAAAAGCTCAAAGAAAATGAAGCCTCCAAAAAGAAGATATTGCATTCAAAGCTCCTTCAAGCAAACAAGTTGAATCCGAGAAGGAAGAAGAGGATGATGAAATTGCATTCATAACTCAGAAAATCAACAAATTTCTTCAACGAAGGAAGTGGCAAAGTAAAAGAAATTTCAAAGGAGAAAGACTACAAAAGGACAAAGAAATCACGTGCTATGAGTGTGGAAAACCCGGACACATTAAAGCCAAATGTCCACAAGGAAAGAAGACAACAAAAACCCTAAAAAAGAAAGCATTTAAAGCCACATGGGATGATTGTGATAAAGACTCATCATTCGAGTGCGAAGAGGTAGCCAACATGTGCTTCATGGTAAAGGAGAATGAGGTAGATGAAACTTTTTATAATGATGATGATGATTTCATTGATGCATTTGATGAACTACTTGAGTATTTTAACATGCTTAAGGATAAATATAAAATATTGAAAAAGGAAAAGGAGAATGTTGTAGAGAAACATGTTGATATAGTTCAAGCTTTCAAAAATGAGATTAGCAAATTGAAAGCTAAGAATGACGAACTAAATGCTATAGTTATTAATTTTACTAATGGTAGCAAAAACGTAAACATGCTTCTAGGATAACAAAAGATAATATTTGATAAAGCCGATTTAGGATTTCAACCTTTTCAAAAGAAGAAAGTTTATAAGGATTTTTTTGTCAAACAATCCACTTGCTATACATGTAACTTAATAGGACACAAATCTTTTTCTTGTCCATCAAATCCAAATGACAAAAAGAAAGTTACTAAATTTGTATGGGTTCCAAAAGGAACCGAAATTAACCCGCAATGATTCAAAAAGATTTGGGTACCTAAAATGTCAACTTGATTTTTTATTGTAGGTTGCAAAGGATGAATGGTACTTGGACAATTGATGTTCAAGACATATGATGGGAGACTTCTCAAAATTCACCTCCATCAAGAACAAGAAAGGAAGTGTAACATTTGGAGGTAATCAAAAAGGGAAAATCATTGGAATTGGCAACATCGGTAATCTCTCGAATCCCATAATTGAAGATGTTTTATTGGTTGATGGTTTGAAACATAATTTATTAAGCATTAGTCAATTATGTGATAAAGGAAACAAAGTTATTTTTTAATCTAAATCATGCATGGTTAAGGATGAATCAAATGGAAAAGTCATACACATGGGATATAGACAAGAAAATATTTATGCTATTGACTTGAATAATATTTCATGCAAAGATAAAAAAATGTTTGACCGCAAATTCATCTAACAACACTTGGTTTTGGAATAGAAGATTAGGACATGTAGGAATGGATACTTTAGCTAAAATTTCTAAAAAAATCTAGTTAGAGGTCTTCTTAAATATTTTTTTGAAAAAGATAGAATTTGTGATGCTTGTCAAAAGGGAAAACAAACCAAAAGCTAAATCTCTTCCAAACAATATATTTCAACATCTAAACCTCTCCAACTACTTCACATGGATCTCTTTGGTCTGTCTAAGGTTTCAAGCTTAGGAGAAAAATACTATGCATATGTGATTGTGGATGATTTCACAAGATATACATGAGTTTTCTTTGTAAGAACAAAGGACGAAGCCTTTGAAGTTTTCTCTAGATTTAGGAAAAATGTTCAAAATGAGAAGGATCTCACCATTGTGACAATAAGGAGTGAACGTGGTGGTATATTTGAAAATGAACACTTCGATACTCTTTGTCTAAAATGTGTCATTGAACACAACTTCTCATCTCCTAGAACCCCCCAACAAACTGGAGTAGTCGAAAGGAAAAATCGATCACTCCAAGAACTAGCATGAACTATGCTAAATGAAAATGATCTTCCCAAATACTTTTGGGCGGAAGCCATTGCAATGGCTTGCTATGTTCTTTGTCCAATGTTAAAAAAGACACCCTACGAACTTTGGAATAATAGAACTCCAAATGTAAGTTAATTCAAGGCTCTTTGATGTAAATGTTTCATTCTAAATACTAATGATAACCTAGGAAAATTTGACTCTAAGATGGATATAGAAATCTTCCTAAGATACTCTACTTGTAGTAAAGCATATAGGGTATTCAACAAAATGACGTTAGTTGTGAAGGAATCTATGCACATCACCTTTGACAAATCAATTCCTCTACCTAGAGTTGATAAACTAATCATCGATTTAGAAAATAAACTTGAATCTCTTAGCCTAAGAGAAAAAGAAAATGAGATTCTTGAAAGTCCTCCTCAAAAGTCTCAAAATCAATTCTTAGAGGGAACATCCAAAGAAGATATTCATGATGACTTACCTAAAGATTGGAGATATGCCAAAAGTCATCCCATTGACGATATTCTGGGTGATCCTAACCTAAGAGTCAAGACAAGATCCTCTCTGATGCACCCTAAGGTCCTATCACTCGGGCTCGAGCCAAGAGGCTCATTGCTTACTTAATGGGTTGCTATTTTGTAGGTATAGATGAGCTAAGGGACCTTGAAGATGAACCAAAGCATGAGGACAAAGAGGCACCTAAACATGTGCTCATTTGGAACCAAGAAGCTACCCCTTGACATGGAGAAACCACCCACAGCCACTTAGAGTATTCCAAGATCAAGTCCAATGAAGCCTCATACAATGAGATATGTTCATTTTATATTTTGATATGTTTAAAAGGTTTATACTTGGTTGATTACTGATGGATAAAATGTGTTTTGGTTAGAATTAGGATGTTTTGAACTTATGTTATTTTGAGTGCGCAGCTAGAATGTTAGCAGAGCCCTCATGCCCTAATTTTGTGAACTCAATGATAGTTTTGTAATTCTTCTTTTGACTATCATTAGGGAAGTATTTAACTTTCCCTAATGGTGTCCTTAATGCAATTTTTGATAAATCGCAGCTGCAACCCCTGTTTGGAAACTCCTCTCAAACACTCTCGGTTCTCAATTCTTGCTTCCCATGGATCCAACACCAAAAGTTTTCCTCTCTTGTTTCTTGCTCGATCTTGGAGGGGAAGACTATTGCTAATTCTTCGAGCATCTTCTCTTGGAAGTGTCATTAGCGTGAAGAGTTAGAAGATCGAGTCAAAGCCAAGGTGGAGTGGTCTTTTCTTGAAGAGGCCCGAACAAGTCGCTATCCTCGGTTGTGTGAGGGTTTTGCAGACCAACTTGGTGCTTTATTTGTCTTTCTTTATTCTTCGAATTTGGTTGTTGTGATATTCTGGAATTGTTGGTACTTGGATACTTGTTGAATATTGGAAGATAGTTATTGAATTGGAATCGGATATTATGAGTTGTGCATGTTGTTTTTGAAGAAACGCAACCTGTTTTTCTTGAGCCGCTATTTTCAAGCAAGGTTTTCTTCCATGCATAACTCAGCATGTACAATGAGTTTGAACGTGCAATTTGGTGGAGGTATTTTGTTAACTGATTACTAATTGTCTTCTAAATTTTGGGTGATAAAACCAAATGCATATCAAGTTCTCATCAGATCAGTTTTATTGCTAGAATTTAGTGCTAGTTGATTGAAAATTACCTTTGTGTCAACTTCTTCAGTCTTGAGGCACATCACTCTATTAGGAATTTGTGTGCCTACATGGCTTTTATATTTCAAATAGAACCTAAAAACTTTGATAAAGTTGAAATTGATGAAAATTGAATTATGCCATGCAAGAGGAATTTAATCAATTCAAAAGGAACAATGTTTGAGAACTTGTTCCAAGGCCACATGATCATTCAATTATTGGAACCAAATGGATATTCAAATACAAATTGGATGAAAGTGGATTAGAAGTGAGAAATAAAGCAAGGGTTGTTGCAAAGGGATACAATCAAGAAGAAGGAATTGATTTCAAAGAAACTTTTGCACCGATAGCTCGTTTAGAATCAATACGCATACTTTTGGCATTTGCTTGCTTCCATAATTTCACTCTTTACCAAATAGATGTTAAGAGTGCATTTCTTAATGGACATATTATAGGGGAAGTATATGTAGAACAACCATTAAGGTTTGAAATCTATGACAAACTTGACCATGTTTACAAGCTTCATAAAGCTCTTTATGGTCTAAAACAAGCTCCAACAGCATAGTATGAAAGATTAAGTAAATTCTTCAAAGAAAGGGATTTCAAAATAGGAAAAGTTGATTCAACCTTATTCATCATGCATAATGGCCAAGATATAATGATTGTGCAAATCTATGTTGATGATATTATATTCGGTGCTACCAATAAAACACTTTGCAGATAATTTGATGAATTAATTCAAAGTGAATTTGAAATGAGTATGATGGGAGAATTGAAATTTTTCCTTGGATTACAAATTAGACAATCCCAAGAAGGAATTTTCTTAAATCAAGAAAAATATGTCAATGAGTTCATCAAAAGATTTGGTATTGATTCATTCAAACAGTCAAAAACTCTAATAAGAACATCAACAAAATTAAATAAGGATGAACATGGAAAAGATGTGGACATAAAGAAATATTGGGGCATGATTGGATCACTATTATGCTTAATGGCAAGTAGACCTGATATTCTCTTTAGTGTGTGCTTGTGTGCTAAATTTCAAATTTCTCTTAAATAATCTCACTTAAATGTCATCAATAGAATTTTCAAATATTTGAGTGGGACAAGTAGTCTTGAATTATGGTATCCCAAAGAAAATTTTTTTGATTTGGTGGGATATGCCGACTCTGACTATGCAAGGAGCTTAGTTGATAGGAAAAACACAAGTGGAACATGTAAATTTCTTGGAGAATCTCTAGTTTCATGGCTCTCTAAGAAGCAAAATTCAGTTGCACTTTTTACGCTCGAGAGTGAATACATCACTACCAAAAGTTGTTGCTCACAATTACTTTGGATTAAACAAACCTTAAAAAATTATGGACAACTCTTTGAGAAAATTATAATTAAGTGCGATAAAACAAGTGCAATAAATATTTCAAAAAATCTTATTCTACATTCTAACACAAAACACATTGAAGTAAGACATCATTTCTTTTGTGATCATGTATCTAAAGGAGACATAGTTATCGAATTCATCAATATCGAAAATCAATTAGCGGATATCTTCACTAAACCATTAGACGAAAAGACATTTCGTTGCATAAGGATTTGATTGGGGTTGATTTATCTTGATCAAATCTAAACAAAATAAAATAAAAATCATTTCAAGTGAAAATTGTCGACCATCCGTAGGAATTGATTGACCATAAGAGGAAAAGGTTAGCCTATAGGTTGACTGTGAAAATCATAGATTAACCCCAGAAAATTTCCCACGAAGGAAAAGGTCGACCTAAAATTAACAAATTCAACACACCTGTCACGTGAAGGAAAAGGTTGATCTGCTACTTACAAAATGTCAACTAAATCGCCAATTTTAAGATAGAACTGTTCAACCTAAGCCCTAATTTGTTCAAAATCTTCAGCAATTTTTCATCTCCTCCATGCTCTCTCTCAAATCCCAACCCCATTCAGCCTCACCTTGGCCTGCTTTCATCGATTTCTCCCTTCCCCATCGTCAAGATTATTTGCAATGGCAACTAGAAAGACAAGAAAATGAATATCAAGAGGTAACACTTCGATCTCCAATCTAGGAGATTTTTCTTCTCATTTATTTATCAGTGCGGTCTGAAAGATTAGATATGATGAAGATTATAAGCATAGGCCATTAATTTTATCTAGGAAGATTTCTTGGAATAGATTGGGCAATTTGATTTAGAAGATTTATATAAGTACATGGGTTTTTACGAACTTTACAATTTTGACAATCCTTATTCTAAAACACCGATCCGGATGTTTACTCTAATTTGAAAAGTGACAAGTTATGTGTATGGGAAGCTGTAACATCCCGTAACTTTTTCCATATAAAAATTTTCTTTTCTTTAAAACCATTGTGTGATAGAAAAACCATAGTAACATACAGTGGAAGACTCAATCTTATATAACACAGAGTAAACATACAGCGGAAGTCTTTTACAATTAAATACCACAAATGTATTGTTTAAATAAACACATTAACTTAAAATATTTATTTGAAGTCATAAAATACTTAAAAGTCTTTAAAATATTTATTTCATTCCCATGAGCCATAACCACAGGTCAATGTCGCTAACAGCACAAACATCCACACAGCAATACTCCATCAGCTACATCCTTTAACAGCTTTATCCATTCATCGGCTCCTTACCTACATCAACGGGACCTAACTATGAGCCTAACACTCAGTACATGATATAAACGTAAAACATGAAATTCACATATAATTTCTATAATATTGTATACTGTTTTCTGTTTTATTTCTCTGTTACTATTCATGCATTTTATCGTTATTTCATTTCCTTATATGTCAGACGTATCAAACTGGACCATACAAACATCTGTTTACTGTTTCTGTCTTTTATTGTTTATATGTTCGGGGTATCAAACCAGACCATACAAACATCTGTTCCAAGCGTAACTAACCGGACCACAGTTGATTTCTGTACCAGGCATAACTAACCGGACCACAATCGTTTATCTTTGGTTTCTGTCTTTTATTGTTTATATGTTGGGCGTATCAAACCGGACCATACAAACATATGTTCCAAGCGTAACTAACCAGACCACAGTTTATTTCTGTACCGGGTATAACTAACCGGACCACAGTCATTTATCTTTGGTTTCTATGTCAGGCGTATCTAACCGGTCCACAAAAATAGCGATTTATGTATCTTATTGTTTCATTCTGTTGTCTCATATTGTTTCAATCTTTTACTGTTTATCTGTCGGCCATATCGAACTGAACCACACAAACATCTATGTCGGGCGTGACAAACCAGACCATCGTTATTATTTATCTTTGATTCTTGTGTTGCGGTCCACAAAAACAACTAATTACGTTCATTTCATTTTCTTGTACTTTGATTTCTGTGCCCAGCGTAGCTAACCGAACCATAGTTGTTTACGTATATTCTATTGTCGTATACTTTAGGATTCCAAGTTTTCACGTTGTCGTGCACATACAATTCTATCTAACGGGTTCCTTGATCGTATCCTTAAAATGTAATATGTCCTAACTAAGGAAATAAACTTAAATCTATAAACATACAATTCATAACAATCAATAATACAAATAGTAAACACCCCCTAATTCCCGTGATGTAGGCCCTTTCGGACAAACCACATGCAGTACCACGTACCTGAAGTCCTTAGTTTTAATGGGTTAACTCTTTAAGATTTTTTCACAAAATCTATCCATTATTAACACATATAGCTATTAATAATTAATTTCCAATAATGAACTCCTCTAGTTTCAAATAACATGCTCATACTTTCAATAATGGATAACTTCCTATTATGTCCAAACTATTAAAGAACCTTATTTTTCAACAATCACTTTATCCAATAATTACCTTCTCCAAAATTCCACATAATAAAACCCATTATTTTCACATCTAATCATAATTATTTATTTCCCCTAATACTTCCAATAATTCCTACTATCCAAAATATGTATACTTCCAATTATTCCAACTTCTTTAGCATTCATTTGCATGCTATGACTAATAATAATTCGAACCTTATCCTACAACTCATCTCAACAACTAATACCACATGATAATAACCAACTTCATGAATAACGCCTTAATTCATTAATATTTTCTCCTATAATAATCTACCAATAACATGTTGTCATTATAATCAAAATCCATCTTAATAATGACAGACAACAACCATCATATATAATAATCCTAAATAAAATGTAAGTGAAGATTGCTTACCTGCATCCACGAATTGGAAATCTAAGGGAACTTCACAGACTTCAACCTCCGGAATAATCCCTCAGTTATTCTGCTCTATCTAACCTCTTCCAAAACCTCATTGTTTTATCCTTCTCTTCTCCGAATTTCTTTCCGTCCAGTTCCTCAAACCTCATCCATCAACACTTCACAGTCCTTTCACAGTTTTAGCTTCTCCCAACAAAGTAACTCCAACTACATCCCAGAACACTCCCACAAACTCACATCCAAAATACACTCACCTCACAAAACACTCACAGCTTCCTCACAATATTTTGGCAGAGTAACGTTATCATTTTCTCCCTCTCAACTCATGCTGCCACTCTCTCCTATTTATAGGCAACAAAGATGACTCTTCCACGTCCATCATTAACTCATTGAAGGTGGAAGGCCATGGGACACTCTCCATCAATGCCCATTAACTCCATAGACGTTCATAAAATCTAGGAGACGACACTTCTTTTCATTTTCTCATCAGTTAAAACTCTCTAGATTATCCTTCATAAATGGCGGATGATCATGCCAGTCGTTCTTCCCATGCCAAACAACCGCCAGGATCAACCACACGTTTTCCTTCAGAAAACATCAATTATTTATGTCGGTAGATCGACACCGGTTGATCATACCTCCCTGATCAACCGCCCCGATTGACAGTCAACTCCAAGCGTAGAATCTTGCTTAAATTCACCAGATTACTTCCTTAGCGTGAAACCTCAATGTATATACATTATATATATATATATATATATAATTAACATTAATCAATCATAATTTACTCTTTCCAAATTATCCAAACCTTCAACATATATCATATATTTCACCATTTCTTCTTCACATGTCCTTTATTAAATCCATTATGTCCTAAAATGGTATAAAGCATACACCTTTAATCCTTATAATATCCAATTTTGTCCAAATATATTTCCTCTTACTACCTCCACTTACTAACAAACCACTTGATATCATTTAATCTAACTCCAATACCATCAGACAGTTCCTCAATTAACCTCAATCTTTCCTTTAATCTAACTATGAACATAACGCGGTATCATAATTCACTTATTCCAACTACGTTTCTCTTGATCAATATCTTTACTTGTCCAACTCAGCTCCTAATATCCCCAAAGTTATCATGTAAGCTAAGCCTTCAGCTCAATGAAGATTCGGGATATTACAGAAGCACTTAAGCTTGACTCCGCATAGTATCAACTCACTTTTAAATTTTGAGCAAGCGTTTGGATACGAAGAATTTTATACCTCCTCTAGGGATTCGGCGTTCATACAATCACATACTGGCATGAAATTCCTTCAATAAATTCTCAAGAATCCAGAGAATGATTTTTTAGTGAAACTGAAGGCAAAAGATCTAAATGTAAGGGGCTTGGGTGATCCATCATAGTTTAGTGTACAACTTGGTACCAAGGGATGGATATCGCCATCATGTAAGTTGCATGGACCTTTATATTCTCAAAAGGATATATGATGAAAAAACCTTTCAATATTGGACATGTTATTCTTCATGTAATGATTGAAATGGTAGGAAGCAAATCTCGATCATTACCTTTCACTCTTCTGTTGATGCAAATCTTTCAATCACAAGATTTGCAAATTCCAAGTTTAGAGCCCTCTCTTTCACTTAGGCATGTGGACATTTATTCCGTTGACACAGTGGCACGGATGGGCTTTACCATGAGTGAGAATGGTGAATGGGTGGCTAGAGCATCTAGGGTTGCAGTCACAGTCCTACCACCAAGTTCCAATGAGGACGATGACACCCCAATGCCAGATCTTCATCCGTTATCCTTACCCGGACCATCATCCTTCAATCAAGCACCCTTTGGACCATCAACTCATGCTTCCTCATTTACAACTTATCCAGCATTGGATGAAGAGCGGCTAGACTTATTGACGGGATACTTCCTATCATTTCAAGACAATAGTCTCACCTTTCAATCTAAAGTTCATGCAAAAATTCGATTTTTTCATGAAAAGAACCTCGCCTTCCAATTCGATGTTCACTCTAAATTGGAAACGCTTCAACATAGCGTAATAGAATTTTCGAATGCAATATGGAGCAAAAATTTCTTCGACAATCAGCCTGATGTTCCTCCTACATTCAAAAACATCCCTCCTTCCTCTGACGATGCAACTATCTAAAAAGGAGGCAAAAACGAATATTGAGGTCGACAAAACAGCGCACAAGGTTGACCAAGTGAAGATGCATCACTAGGTTGACCACAAAAATGACCACTAGCTCAAATCTGAAGGATGAAAGAAGATTATGGCAGATTTCTTGAGGTTTTCAGCAATGTTAAAAAAGGTCGACCGGTCAGTCGACCGCAAAATGTACAGATTCAACCCGACGATTTGGTGAAAGAGGAAGCGGTCGATCAAAGCAAGAGAGGTCGATCAAGATTTCAAATTTGCCTTCAACTATCTAAAAAGGTCAACCTACAGGTCGACTGCTAGGACACTAAAAGTCAAAAAATGTTGCACAACGGCTAGTTCAAGGTCGAACAAATGGAAGGTGGTTGATCTATTCCTCAAGGACCTAAAAACGTCTATAAATAGAAGTGCACTCCATGTAAATAAGGGACCCCAACTATTGAGAAGAATTGTTTGCTGCAAAGTGCCTCTATTTTCCAAAGTATTCAAAGCCCTATTCTTGAGTGTGATTTTGGCTTCTCTTCTTGTGAGTTTATTGTTGTAAAATCCTTAGTGAAGAGAGGAGTAGAGTATTTGTGAGGGACCAAATACTTGTGGAATCCGTGATATTGAAGGAAGAGTTATTGTAACGATTGGATTGACGCCCATGAAGTTTAATCAAGTGTAACCTAAAAGGTTAAAGGTGAAAAGATCTTCAAGGGGGAGTCTTGAAGCGTAGACGATGGCGTGCTTTGCCAAACCGGGTTAATAACTCAGTTATGTATCTCTTACCCTTTCTTTTATTGTTCATTACTGTTATGGTTGGTTGATTGGTTAATTTAAAATTAATTGTCTTGAATTAACTTGATTAAATTGAACTAATTAATCAATAGAAAAAGTTTTAAATCCTAATTCACCCCCTCTTAAGTTATTTCGGTCTTTCAATCAGACCTTGGACCTAGGGGTGGGCAAAACCAAACCGAGACCGATGAACATAAACAAAACTAATCAATTTGGTTCGATTTAGATTGTTTTTGAAAACTCTAAAATTGATGGTTCAATTGTGTAAGAATCAAAGTTTTTAGTTTGATTTTCGGTTTGTCTTTTGCAAATCCGATAATAACCGAACCAAACTGATAAAATTTGCAAAATAAGAAAAAATAGCATAACGAAACTGGCCATGGAGAATCGATTTGCTCCCTAGCTGCTTGTGTGACTTGAGAATTGTAGTCAGGGAGTGAAACAGAGTACGAAACGCTTCCATCGGCTTCCTATTCGTGACTTACAATTTTTCGGCAGGTCGGTGCCAACTCACATCGCTCGACGCTCACTCCGTCTCACCTCTCGTCTTGCGTCACTTGCCACTCGCCTCTTAGTGATCAGTGCTCATGCATCATGACTACATGTCACTCCCTCTCAGTCTCGGCTCTCGCGTCGCTTGGTGGTCACTGTTTAGTGCTATTCCTCATGACTACACGTCGTCAGTCGCTCCCTCTCGCCTCTTGGTCTTGGCTTTTACATTGCTCGATTGTCAGTGCTCGCACAATCAGGCTCTCAATCAATTGGACTCTCAGTCTCAGGTATGGCCTCTCGGCCATAAAACTGTTGAAAATAAATTGGTTTAATTGTTGATTCAGTTGAATTGAAATTGTTGATTATTGGTTTAATTGTTGATTCTATTGAATTGAAATTATTTATTATGTTGAAATTGGTTTAATTGTTGAAATGAAATTATTGAAATGCTATGTAAATTGTTGAAATGAAATTGTTGAAAGGGTTGAATTTGGTTTAATTGTTCAAATTGTTAAAATTTATATTTTTACCGTGAAAATAAAGAGAATAGGTATTAGAATGATAAATGTATTTTTCAATTTATATTGTTTTGACATATAAAATTAAAAAAGTATATAGGTAAAATCATAATCGAACTAGAACTAAACCGTTTGGTTCGATTTGGGTTATCAAGTTGATTTAGGCAGACCAGTAGACCGGCTATTCTTTCAGTGTCATGACCCGTAAATCAATTATTTTACTTTCAGTGTCATGACTACCCTTACATAATTTTTAGAACTGTAGACATGCTAATAAGGCCGTACTCAAAGTCGGATTATTATTGAATAACATTTATGAGGACAGTCCACCTAAAAAAAAAAGGGCTAGATTGCACCTAACTACAAAGTCAAAGGTCATGATTTCATAATTTTGCCTCTTTTGAGTCCTTGATAGACCATTATTAAGGGCTCCACTTGGTTTTGGTTTTTGTATTGAGATCTAATGTAAACCATGCAAGATAAATAATTGTTTGACATATTAACGAAGGAAGCATGAGTTGTGAGGAAAACACAGCCACTTGGAGGTTTCTTATCAAAGAAAACTTTGACTTGGCAATTTGCACAATCTATAACTGGTCGTACATATCACATTTGAGCACCTTCTAATTTGATTGTTGAGTACGAAATGTGTCCTACAAAAAGTCAAATAGATTGAATTATTCTGATGATATGACAACAATCTTTTGGCCAATCATTCTCAAACGTCACTTTTGTCTTTTCCCTACAACTTGAATTTAGTGGAAGAACTAAGTTAAAAGGTTTAATTGGTCATCGCTCCACTTAGAGAGCTAGTAGAAATCAAGATGATTCTTTGATCTTGATTAATGGATGTCATAAACAGTTGACTCTTTCGTGATCAAAATGGATGAAGAAGGAGAAACAATCCGATGATTGTTCTTAGTTCATGCGAAATATTATGTATTCGTTCATTATACAAAGTACATTCCCTATGTGAGGGAAGGTTCTAGATTACAATTCTTTTAAAAAATAACTAATTGGCACTTAACATAATTACAAGGGTATGCTAACATCCCTAGCAATCTTAAAGGGAAAAAACGCAAAGATTGAATTGAGACAGTAAAAATTTTGAAGTTTGAAGAGATTTAGTTAGCCCATTTGCCACTTGAGTGAAGGAAGGCGTAAACTGTACTGAAAATTCCTTGCGACATACTTTGTCACGAACAAACAAATTGGAAGTCAATTTCCATATGTTCCAACTTTGAATGAAGAACCTGATTAGTGGCCATATATGTGACATTAATATTGTCAAAATAAATGACAGGACTGGCATAAACTATAATACCAAGTTCATGCAATAAATATTGGATGCAAATAACCTCTAAGGCACTATTTGTAACACTATGATATTTAGTTTCAGTGCTTGATCGAGAAACTCATTTTTCTTTTGCTGAAGACCAAGATATCAAATTCAGACCAATGAAAACACAAAAGGAACTAGTGCTACGTCTATCATCTCGATAGGATGCCCAATGGGCATTTGTAAAACAGCCAATGTCTAGCATATAAGATGCGTGAAACGATAGGGAATGCAAACAAGTACCTTGCAAGTAGCGAAGAATACGTTTCAAAGCTTGACAATGTTGATCAATTGGGGAGTGCATGAATTGGCAAACTTTGTTTATAGCAAAAGCTATGTCTAGCCTAATAAGGGTGCAATATTGTAGGGCACCAACTAGACTGCGAAATAAATTGCCATATTATAAAGGAATGCCAGAACATTTAGATAATTGTGTACCCGACACCAATGGAGTAGGAACAACCTTGCAATCTGTAATCTGCGCTCGACTAAACAAGTCAGAGATGTATTGACACTACTTGAGCAAAAAACCAAAAGTAGAATGCATAACAGAGATACCCAAAAAAATAATTTATCAAACCAAGATCTTTTATGGCAAAATGAGAATGAATAAAAGAGAGAAGATCATCGACCAATTTCTTGGAGCTACCGGCATCCAAAATGTCATCCACATAAACAAGCATAATGATAGCAGAAGAAGCAACCTTATAGATGAACACGGAAGTATCTACTTTGGAGACAGTAAAACCCCACTTTAACAGTGCGACTGAAGTTTTGTATACCAAGCTCTAGGAGCTTGTTTGAGACCGTATAAGGACTTATGAAGTTGGCACGCATATGAGGTGTTAGCCTTGTCAACAAAACTAGTGGGTACATATAGATGACTTCATTGAGGTCACACTGTGAAGAAATGCATTTGAGACAGAAGATGGGAGGAGATTGATAAGGAGAGTCGATGTGGTAAACACATACGGCAAAAAAATGAAAAGAGTATGAGAACGATATAAAAGAGATAAATCCATCTGAACAATGTGGCAATTTTTGCGTTCGACTAGTCCATGTTGAGCAAGAGTATATGGATAGGAGATTCGGTCATGAATACTATCACGACCCGAAGGTGGGCCTAACAGAACTGCCGGGTCAGGGGTCCGATTCACGTAGAGAACCAAATTACCCAACCAAAGTCATAAAAGAGACAGAAGTCTTAACATAAAAGTTAAGTCAAAACCCAAATCACATGGGTTGGGATCCACATAGTGATCAACTAGAGACATTTTAGTACAAATAAAGAAACGTTTTGTGCAGGAATTAATTCAAACAACACCAATAATATAACAAATCCCAAACATACCAGAGACAAAGGGACTTGGATCGACGAACCTCCACCCATCCAGAACAATATCAATACACCCACCAGAGAGGTACCAACAATGCTCCATGATGACATGTGCAAATCCTATGCACCGAGCCTACACTCTAACCTAGGGAAAAATAGATTCTAAGAGGTCAGTGAAAATGAAGGCGAAGAAAGCAGAAGAAAGTAGAAGGGAAAAATGGAAGAAATGGGAATGACGGATGTTCCTTGTAGTGGGACGGACATCCTTTATAGTGATAATGAAGGCGGATGTTCCTTACAGAGAGAACAACATCATTTAGGGTAAAGGCAAACGTCCCTTATGGACGAAGAACGTCCGACATAAGGAGATAGAAGACGGTGTTTGGAATGATAAGTGGAATGACATCGTTGTGGGAAACGCTAGGAATCCTTTATGGATGAAGGACGTCTAAAATAGAAGAATAGAAAAACGGTGTTATGATTTAAGTGGGATGGCATCATTTGGAATGAAGAAGGAAATCGTTTGAAATAAGAAGGTGACGAACGTCCCTCATAGAAGAATGGACGTCTCTTATAGCGAAGAGACAGATGGACATTAAAAATGAAACGACGACGTCTAAAATATAAGGATAATGGACGACCCTCATTGAGGAACAAACGTGCCTCATGGCAAAGAAATTGACGGACTCTCAGGAATAACAGACGTTAGAAATGAGAAGAAAACTGACGTCCCTCATGGCGAAAAAGATGACGGACATCTCTTGAATTAGACGGACGTCTAAAAAGGTAAAATGGACAGACGTCCCTTGTAGGAGCAAACGCCCCTTATACAGACAAAGATATAACGATGGACATCCCTAACGATGTGGAACCTTGCTGCGATCGATCGCCTGCTGTGTGTGATCAACCCGAGTGTCAAGATATCGCTTAGATAAGTAGCTATCTATCGCCTGGAATTATGGGATAACCTAAATGGTTGTTAAGCGTTTCATCCCTATTAACCCTAGAGTATAAATATTGAACATTTTGAAGAAAAGAGAAACTCCTCCTGTTTCTGTTCATCTAGTTTTCCTTCTGCGTTGGTTTAGAGGGAAGGAAACTGAGAACTTTTGTGAGCATAGGAAAAGAGAGAGAGTCTAAGTGAGGGCAATAGTGGGAGAAACTCTCTATGAAGGAAATAGTCGAGAAGAGAAAGAGGAAGGAAGACACTGAGCTTCTGGAGATATTGTCCTCTGCTCCTCGGGTAAGTTCCTGCCTTCTGTTGCCCCATTTTGTTCCTTTTGTTTTATGGGTTTTAGATAGAAGTTCAATGTTTACTCTCTGCTCCTTTGGATTCATGCGTTGTTATTGATTGTTCTGCAATTTGGGTAATTGTTGTGGGTTGGGTGCTTCTATTGCGTGGGTGTTGTGTTGATGTATGGGTAGTGGAGGTGTTGCTTGTGCTTTGGCGATTTGGATGTTGAGGCTATTTCCCTCGATTGTTTTGTTGGTAAGGATTCCCCTCTCTGCTGCTTATGAATTTATGGGTTAGTTTTCTAGTTGGAATTGTTTGAGTAATGATATGTTGGAATTGGTTTTGGTTGCTGAAGATGAGTTTATTAACCTATTGTGTTGTTATGTATTGCCGAATAGATTACTAGTTACGTTTGGAATAAGTTGTTATATTGGATTAGATTGAAGAGTTGTTTATAATCTCCCTGTGATTAGTATGAAGTTACAAATGTGCTCTGCTGGTTGTTGTTGAATATCTATGGCTGTGTTGATTTGGTTACTGTTGGCTAGATTTATTGGATGTTAAATATATGGAAAATTCTCTATGTTCAGTTTAGTTTGGTATGCTCCTTGTGGATTACTGCCTCTGGTTTGGTTAAGTGTTTTACATGTTAGTTATGTGCTCTGTCGTTGGATTATTGCTCCCTTGTTGGCTGTCAAGTTATAATTAATGGAAATTATTATTCTGTGTATTTGGATTATAGTATTTTGGTACGACATTGATGAGGAATAATATTATACTAGCTTCGGATATGTCCTTTGAATTGGTTACTGCATAATAGAACTTGGTGGGTTCTTATTTTTTGTTAATGGATGCATTGAAGAGATTAATTATCCACTACTAGATCTTTGTTCAAATAATAAGATTAAGGATAAAGTATATTGTGGTTATATGCTCTGATTGGTTTGATTATAACCCTCTCTATTGATTTCTGCTTTAGATCTCTACTGTTGGACGTTGATTGATGTTAGTATACCCTATTGATTATGTGTAGTTCTGCATCTTTATATACTATGGTTAATGATTGGTTGAGCATGGATATTGAGATGAGTTGTGTTCTATCTAAGGAGTTCATGGGTTCCTAGAACTGTTTAGTGAATTGAAGTATTTAGATTATAGTATTCTAGTACGGAACGAGCGAGGTAACGATATCTATGTCGAGGTTCTTAATTGGTATAGATTAATGATTAAATGTTTTTAATTGTGAAAGTACTAAAAAAGGAAGAAATGATAACGATTAAGTGTTGAACCCTTTAAGGAAACGATGTAAGTGATATGTATGTGGAAGAAATGATAACGATTAAGTGTTGAACACTTTAAGGAAACGATGTAAGTGATATGTATGTGTTTTGATCCTTGGGGCCCTACATTGCAAGAATTGGATATGCACGTTTGGTTGTTTACCGCTTTATTAGATTAATAGATTATTAAGCATGTCTATCGTTTTATGATTATGTCTACAGCTTTACGAGCATCTCTACAGTTTCATTGGCATGCCTACAGTTTTAACACTGTTTTAATAGCACGTCTACGGTTTTAATAGCATGTCTACCGCTTTACTACCATGTCTACTGTTTTAATAGCGTGACTATCCTTTTATCAAGCATGTTCTGTGAATTTTATGTTGGATGTTTTATTAGGTTCCCTTAATTATATGATAGAGATTGCATGCATTTACAAGCATCATGCATCATGGTTTTCAAAAGACTACGAAAATGGTTTTCATGCACGGTTTTCAAAAGGAAATAGAAAATGAAATGAAGTACAAATAAACGATTAAGAAAAGTAAAGAAAAAGGGGTTGGTTCGATAAGTAATGTCCGGCAACCCAAGTAAGAAAAGATAAAGGTTTTTATGGTCCGATAGGTAAAGCCCGGCACAAGAACAAAAAGAAAAGATAATGGTTGTGTGATCTAGTAAGTAATGCTCGGCACATAACCCAAACAAAAGAAAAGATAAAGGTTTCTATGGTCTAATAAGTAATGCCCAACACATAAACAAAAGAAAAAATAAGTAAAGCAAAGAACGTGAAAATGGAAACGGATATGGATATAGGAATGGAAACGAAAATGGATACGGAAACGGTACGAGCACAAATATGGATACGAAAATGAGAATAGAAACAGAAACAGAAATAGAAACGAAAATGGAAATGAGTTTCCAAAAACAAAAAAACAGATACAGATACGGATACGGATACAGAGACAGATACGGGAACAGATACGGAAATGCATATGATCATGGATACCAAAACGGATACATAAATAGGAACGAAAACAAAAACAGAAAGATAATAACGAAAATGTAAAAGGTAAAAGATAAAGGAAAAATGAAAAGAGAAACAACATACAGATTTTAAAGTGGCACAGCATGTGCATCCAGTTATTCATTTCTATCACTTACTGAACGTTAGGCTCATAATTTATGTCTTGCGATGTAGGTACAAGCACAAGAGAAAATGATGAATGGATTAAGGAGCAATTGATGAAAGATTTGCACAATGAGTCTTGTGGCTAGCTAGGCTAATGGATCAAAGAGAAAAAAGTTTGTAAATCTAATGTAAAAAGTTTACTTATTAAATGATTCATTTATGCTTCTGTTACGTTTTAAGAAAAAAGATTTTATAATTATAGTCTTTCGTTGTTTATAATCATTCAAGTAACGTGTTTAAGTAAAGGGTATTTAATGATCAGGTTTTAAGAAAAGAACTTTGATTACAATTTAAAATGTTTTAATAAATATTTTCACTTTTTTTATAAATAAAAAAAATTTAAAATTTCACACTATTTTCAAGGTAATTAAAAACCGGGTCATTACAGACAAACTCAGTAGGAAAGTCGATACTAAATGCAATGCTTACTAAAAACTACTTTTTTCATCTTTTTGAAAACCATTTCATGCTTATCATAAACCGTACATGGATTTTAAAACATTAAAAACTTCTTTATCATTTTATTTAAACAAGTCAATGGCTCTAGATGTGGCTGCACCAAAACTCGTTGTATACATAGATAGCGATATCGCAAAATATGCCAACATTATTTTCCACATGAAAACATCATCAGTGACAAGGATGATCACACAAGGACCCATTCGACACTCATCATAGAATAGGCAGCTATCCGTCGATAGCAACACCTCATAAAGCAGAGGAAATAGAGACGAGCAAGAGCATGCCATATAGCTGAGGAAGAGTTGTAGCAAACAATTTGTGTAAGCAACGGTTAAGTCAACATAGCATACAATTAATTCCTTAGAAGCCAATCATGACATTGCCAAACAGAAAAAGCCAGATTCAGATGAAGATGATTATCATCAAGAAAAGGAGGAGGGAAAAAAAAGTCATCTTTCCTCTACAAAAATTCGTCTTTCAAGAGTCCTATTTCAAGGATTCACTTTCCGTAGTGGAGAGACAACATTCAACAAAGGAAAGTCAACTTTCCGCAGAGGAAAGACAATATTCCGAGGTGGAAAGATAACATTTTTTAATGAAAAACGTAATCGCGATATTTGCGTAGTCCATTTCCCATAGTTCAATATTTAAGTTGTTAGTAAAAATTATTAGATAGTAATCCATATTATATTTATTAGAGTTTAAAGAAGAAGAAGTTTTATTAAACTGTAAAAATAAAAACTATTACAAACTCAAGCCAGCTCTTTATATATGCAAAGTTCCTTTATTATTCAACACCTAAAGACAAAAAAAGGGTAAATGAAAATAACTGCCTCAACTGCTACTCCAACGTGGCAATCGGCTTCAGTAATCTTCAGCAACCTTAGTTAACTTCAGAAGCTTTATCTATTGTAATAGTCTCCCTCAAGATGAACAATTTAAGTTAATCATTTCGATCTTGCATAAAAGATCATGAAACAAACCAGGTTGGGCAGGTTTTGTAAAGATATCAGCAAGCTGATGTTTGGAAGAAACATGCAATGTTTTAATGAGGTTTTGTTGGACTTGTTGGCAAACTATATGAATGTCTATTTCAATATGTTTCATGCGCTCATGAAACACGAGATTGGCTGCAATATATAAGGCAGATTGGTTGTCACAAAATAAAAGAGCAGGTTTAGAGAGATTAATCCAAAAATCAGCAAGGAGAGTCTTCAACCAAATGAGTTCACAGGTTACTTGAGCCATGGCTCTATACTCGGCTTCTGCTGTTGATTTAGAAATAGTATTTTGCTTCTTTGATTTCCATGAAATTAAAGAGTTCCCAAGAAAAACACAAAAACTCGTAATTGAACGTCTTGAATCAAAGCAAGTCCCCTTATCCGAATCACTAAAAGGCTTTAACTGAAGAGAAGACGAAACTGAATAAAACAACCTTTGACTTGGAGAACCTTTAATATATCTCCAAATTCGATATGCAGCTTGTAAATGGGATGATCTCGGTTGAGCTAAAAATTGACTTAATTTGTTTACTACAAAACAAATATCTGGCCTTGTAATTGTCAAAGACAAAAGCTTACCAATAAGCTTTAGAAAAACAGTTGGGTCTTCTAAAGGAGTTCCACTATTGAAAGATAATTTGCAATTAACATTAATAGGTGTAGAAGTAGGTTTTGAACCAAGATAACCTGTATCTTTCAACAACTGCAGTGCATAATGCCTTTGATTAAGGGAAATACCTTTACTGCTTCTTGCTATTTCAAGACCCAATAAGTAATGAAGGTTGCCCAAATCTTTTAAATTGAATTTGCTATTCAAAATATCTTTAAGTTGATTCATTTCATTTGTAGAATTCCCTATCATGACAATATCATCAACATAAACAAGGATGGCAATGAAAGAATCTGATTTAAATCAGTCAAGTAATGAAGAGTCAGAGGCAGATTGTTGAAATGCATTTGCTATTAATTCAGTGGAGATTTAGAGAGCCACTTCCATGAAGCTTGCTATAAACCATATAAGGATTTATGCAATTTGCATACCAGAGGCGAATTACTCTCTCCCTGTTTGGAAGTACTATGCACTTGATAACTAGGAGGTAAGGACATATATACTTCCTCATGCAAATCACTATGCAAGAATGCATTGTTAACATTCAACTGAGTTAATTGCCAACCATGAATAGAAGCCAAGGCTAATAGTAACTTGATAGTAACTAATTTTGCAACAGGGAAGAAAGTGTCAAAGTAATCAACCCCTTCTATTTGTGTGAAGCCTTTGGCAACTAACCGAGCTTTGTAACGCTCAATAGAACCATTAGCATTGTATTTAATTTTATAGATCCATTTGTAACCAATTAAATATTTTGCAGGTGGAAGAGTAGTGACAGACCATGTGGAATTACTCTCAAGAGCCTGCAACTCAACTTGCATTGCATCCTTCTATTTAGAAAACCTCTCAGCTTGTTTGAATGTCTTATGTTCTATATGAGATGATATAGCAAGAGTGAAAGATTTGAAGGAAGGAGATAGACAATGATATGACAAAAAAAAATGATATTGGATACTTTGATTTGGAGCTAAAAGGAAAGGAGGAGTTGTTGGCATTAACTAGATAACAGTGGTAATCATGTAAGTAAGAAGGAGGTTTAACAACTCTAGAACTAATATTTGAATTTCTAGATGTGAAACCGTCATTGTTAAGAGAAGGTAAAAAATATTATCACGTAAAAAATGTGAAAAAATGCTAAAAGTAGATGAGACAGAGTCTAAATTTTTTAAATTGGAGGCAAAAGGAAAAATTGACTCATGAGAAACAACATTTCTGGAAATAACAATGTTGTTGGTCTCAATGTCAAGAGTTTTATACCCTTTATATTCTGTAGGATATCCCAAAAATATTGAGGCACAAGCTCTTAGTGCAAATTTATCTCGACCATTTGTTAAAGTGGAAACAAAACAAAGACACTCAAATGCTCGTAGGTGACTATATGAAGGAGTTTTATGATACAACTTTTCAAAAGGAGATTTGTTTGAGAGAATCGATGAAGGCAACTTGTTTATCAAATATATTGTTGTCAATATACACTCTCCCAGTATTTTAAGGGGAGGTTGGATTGACAAAGGATAGCTCTAGTAACATTTAAAATGTGTTGATGCTTTCTTTCAACAACAGAATTTTGTTGAGGTATTTCAACACAGGATTTCTAATGAATAATTCCTTTGCTATTATAAAAATAAATGAGAGAGAACTCTGAAGTATTATCAAATCGAATACCTTTGACTATGACCTGAAATTGGTTTTCAATCAAAAAGATAAATCATTGAATTATGGTTTGGACTTTAGATTTGGATTTCATAAGATAAAGTCATGTGGCTCTTGAACAATCATCAACAATTGTAAGAAAATATTCGAAATCATCATGAGTGGGCATGGAAAATGGACCCCAAATATCATAGTGTATGAGGAGAAAAATTGATTCTAACATATTATTATGCGAAATGTAAGACAATTTTCTTTGTTTAGCCATAGGACATATTGAACATGGATTATTAGATTGACATATTGTCTTTAATAGAATGGACAATAACATCATATGAATGTCCAAGTATGTAATGCCACAAAGAAAAAACATAATTGCAAGTGCTAGAAGAATTACATTGAAAAATATTAGTATGATCAGAAAGAAAATGTTTTGAAACATCATATGTAGTATGATTGGTAGAGGAATGATTTTTTATGAACTAAAGATTGTCCTAAGGAATTTGATGTAGAACGTATAGATTGTCATGCCTCACACCCATCCTGATCATTTGGTCCAAGGTAAGGTCCTGAATATAACAATTTTTTTATTGAAAAAGAATTGAACAATGTAATGAGGAAGCTAAAGCACTAACAGAAATTAAGTTGAATTGAAAATTTGGAACAAAAAGAATATTTGTAAGGCAGATTTTTGGAGTAACTCTAACTAGTCCTATTCTTTTAATGGGAATCATAGAGTTATTTGGAAGAGTAACAAATAGATTGGAAACAGAATATGAATGGGTAAAGTTTGTAATATTGGAACAAACATGATGAGTTGGTCCAGTATCTATGATCCATTGATTTGATGAATAGTTAGTAGGAAGTAAATGAGTAGAATTTGAACATGAAGAAAGGAAGGTAAAAGTAAAATTTGAAGCTGAAGGAGGTAAAGAAAAACATTCTGAGTTGTTACTGAATGAAGAAGAACTCTGCTAAAGTTGAGAACTCAAGAGAGTAATCAAGTGTTGACATTGATCTGCTGTTATTCTATCATTGTATGCTAAATCTACAGAAGTGTTGTTATTGACCTTTTCATTATTGGTCTGATTTGCTGATACTTTTCCTCAAGATTTTATTTTATAACAAGGATGATAACCATGCAGTTGTAACATTTCTCTACTGTATGACCCAAAATTTGCAATGGGTACAATATGGACGATCCTTCTTAGCTTTAAAGGATGATGTTGATTGTGCAGAAGAAGCAACAAAATTAAATGTCATAGGAGTTAATTGATCATGAAGATTATGAGTTTCAATTACTGGTCTCTGTCTTTCTTCTTGAATAACTAAAGAAAACACTTTTCCAATTGTTGGTAGATGTTCCATCATTAAAATTTGGGCTCCTATTGGAGAATAAGAATCATTCAAACTCGTTAAAAATTGCATGACACATTCTTGTTGTTGATAAGAAACTAAAGGTTTCATTCCTCCACAGTTACAGTTTGGAACCAGCTTGAATTCTTGCAATTCATCATAAAAAATTTTAATCTGAGTGTAATATGAACTTACATTCATTGATCCGCGAGAAAAAGAAGATAACATTTTTTGAAGTTGATATGTCCTAGGGCCATTGCTTTGCTAAAATCTTTCAGTGAGATCATTCCAAATGGCTGTAGCCAAATCGAAATACAATAAACTATCTGCTATTCTTTATCTATTGAGTTAAGGATCCAAGAGATGATCATACTATTACAACGCTTCCAATTATTGAATTTGACATCGAAAGGAAAGGGCCAATTAATTGTACCATCAACAAATACAATTTTGTTCTTTGCATTCAACGCCATTATCATGGCGCGTATCAACGTATAAAAAATTGGACCGTGAAGAGAATGAGAAACCATAATTAATCCAGGATGATCAGAATTGTGTAAAAAAAAAAAAAGATTTCCAAGATCCTCCATTGCTGACCTGAAGGAGAATTTGGAAGAAGATGAGTTTGAAGAATTTTCGGTAGAAGAATTTGTAAAAGATGATTTCACTATAGGAGAAGATTCAACAGTGGGAAGAGATCCAATTGATGAAGGTCTTGCAACCACTGCTTTGATAGAGATCTTGCTTTGAGTCATCAAAGAAGAATTATGCTAAAGAAAGAGCAAAAATACTCTGATACCATATTAGAGTTTGAAGAAGAAGTTTTATTAAATTGTAAAAACTAAAACTATTACATACTCAATCTAGCTCTTTATATACACAGAGTTCTTTTATTATTCAACACCAAAAAATAGAAAATTGAAAAATGATAAATGAAAATAACTGCCTCAATTGCTACTTGAGCTTAGCAATTAGCTTCACCAACCTTTGTTAACTTCAGAAGCCTTATCTATTACAATAATATTGATTGTTTTGTTAATTTTTCATTATTGATATATTCATAATACAAATTATATTCCCTTTATATACGTGAGAGAAGGTTACTATAATTCTGTTGGAGAAATAACTAATCAGCACTCAGCACTCAGCACTCAGCACTCAGCACAATTACAAGATATACTAACATTCTTAATGCCAGAACGCGTAGACGGCGGTGGAAAGATAGATCAGAAGTGCAGATGAAACCAGGACAACCAACGTAGTCACCGCCGTCTCCGACGATTTGCTTCCGCAAGAGAGCAACCCCAGCCTAATCTGAATCACGTTCACCATCGAAAGCATCAGAAACAGGCAACCCATCACTGATCCGATGGCTGAACCTATCATCCCCAGTCTCAGCACCTTGGTGTTGATGTGAGCCCTGAACGTCTCGTCCTTATCCTTGCTGTTCAGAACGTTGATGGCGATCTTGAGGCCCTGAGCGATTATGGAAGAGAAGAGGAAGAAGCTGAAGGAAATCACCTCGAACAGAAGGAGGTTGCTGGCCACGTCGATGCCCGCGTCGCACGCCGCCCGATTCTGGAGGCTTCGCTGGCCTGGAGTGGTCAGGGAGAGCCCGACGAAAACGGCAATGGTGAAGAGCGAGTTGACGCTAACGAGGCCATCGAGCGCCGTGACGTGGACGCTGGTGGTGGAAGGGCGCGACGCCAACGACGCCAATTGCGCTACCTGAGCCCTCTCTCTTTGCGATTTTGCGAGCTCTTCGCTTCTGGGAAAATCAAATCAAGACAAGAATATGAGAAAGCGAAAACAAAAAAAAAAAAAGAAAGAATGGCGAGAGAGAGGAGATTACACTGCCATGAACAGGAGAAAAAGGAAGGAGAGATTAGGTGGAGAGAGTGTGTGTGGGAGGAGGAGGGGGGAGACGCCATGCTTTTGTAGGTGCGTTGGTCTACGGGAGGAAGACGGATGACTGCGACTGCTGTGGAAGTTATTTCTCAAGGGGAAGACGACGCGACAAGGCTGTGGCGCTAGTTCGGTCGTCGATGCAAACACTTGCGTAAACCTTATATTCTTCTTTATAATATAATTTCGGGTTTTTAACCAAAAAGCCAAGAGTCGAAACAATTATTGTTAATAAATAAATTACTTCATTATAAAAAATAAAGAGAGTAAGTATCGTTATCATATTTTCTTTTAACCTATTAAAAGAAATATAAAAAATGATTAACTTTTTTTGAATCGATTTTGGTATCAAAATCAAAAATTTTTAATTAACTTTTTATTGAAAAATCAATGTACTCTAAGTAAATGTTTAGAAATATTAACCTATTCGAAATCGATTTGGGTATCAAAATATAAGATTTTCGGTTAACTATTTGTTCATAAATCAATAAACTCCAAACTAGATATGTTTTCTATCCATTAAGGAAACTCGTTGGAAAATCCATTGTTTATTACACTGAAAAATGACAAAGAATTTAGCAAACGTAGTGAAAGGACTCACTTTCTGCAGTGGAAAGCAAGCGTTTAGTATCGGAAAGACAACATTCCACAGCGAAAAAATTAGCGTTCTGCAACAGAAAGATAACGTTCCATTGTAGAAAGCCAACATTCTACAGCAGAAAGACAACATTTAGTAGTGGAAAGAGAATATTTTGCAATGAAAAAGTCAACGTTTTGTAACAAAAAGATAATGTTCCGCTGTAGAAAGCCAAAGTTCTGCAGCAAAAAGACTACGTTTTATAACATAAAGACAACGTTTCATGCAGAAAGACAATGTTCCGTGCGAAGGGACTTACTTTCTGCAGCAAAGCAGAAAGACAACGTTTCGCTATGGAAACAAATTAAAATTTTTAACGAAAACGTGAAATGATGCTTACTCCATTTATTTTCTATAGTTTATTTTTTGTTTTGTTAGCAAAAATTGTTTAGTGGTTCTCTTGTCACTCATCACATAGTTCAATGGTTATTTTGTTAATTTCTCTATAATTTATGAATAAAAAATGTATTTATTTCCATAAAATATGCATAACATGCAATAAAAAATGAAGGAAAATTAGAAATTGAAATAAGGGGTTAACCATTTGAATATTACCGTCAATTTATCCATTGAATTTATTATATATATACAGTAATCTAAATTTATTAAGGTGTTATAATTTGATTTCTAATATCTCTTACGATTTCTACAATGTTTTTGAGCTTTGTCGATTTTCTTTTCAATGATTTTAAATTTTATCGACTATGCGATAAAATTTAAATTGAATTAGAAATTATTAAAGAGATTAGAAACTGGGTTAAAAAGTCTCATTAACTTGAAATCGTACTATAAATATATTAAATTTAACAGATAAATTGAAGATAAAATTGTAATTGGTCAGGTGGAGGATCTTTTCATCTCTCCTATATCTCTCCTATATATAAAAATGGGAAGATACATGGCTCTTTGCTAGCATTATCACTACCAAAGACAACAATCACTACATTATCATTCTCTAGATTTAAGGTTATTCTTTTTACATTGTAGACAACTTCTGTAATGACTTGAAATTTTGCATACTTATTAATGACATATAAATTATGTGCAAAAGTAAAAATCAAATAATTATGTATAATTAAGGTTTGAGAATAAACTATTTTCTAAACAATTTAGACATATTGGAATAATTGAATACACAAATGTGCATGGAATTAGATGAAATTTTAAAGTGATAAACTAAGCATCTTAAGGAAGAGAAGGGCGTTACATTTATGCAAATTGGACTTATATAGCCAGATTTATACCATTTTAAAGTCAGATTTAGTGTATGTAATGTTTATGTACGATTCTCGTTAAATACTTAATTCAGACATTAAGTGAGAATTTGAGAATGTTTTCTAAGAATGAAAATTTCCTAAAACATGTAACTATGATGTCATGCAATAAAATATAGTGACCAATAGGGTTGTGGTACATGTCAAGCTGAAGCAAGTAACTTAAACTGTAAATAATAAGAAGTATAAGGGCAAATTGTCTTTTAACTTCAATGATTATAGCTACCATGGTAAATAACCATGGAACCCTTTGGATAAATTCCTTCTTATCAGAAGAAGTGAAATTGTGACGGAGGAAGGTATAGAAGAGAAATCGAGAGAAAAAAGAATAAGTGAATCTTGAAGGAAAAGTGAAAAAGTTGAGAGAAAAAATATGAGATTTTGAGTTTGAATCTCAAGAGACAAGTTATCAAAACATGAACAGGATTGTAAAGAGTCCAAAAAGAAAGAAAGAAGTGGAACTTGAAGGGTTAAATCAAACTTGGAAGTGTTGAAAACTAAGTAACTTTAATCCTTAAAGAGTTATAAAATTGTAAAATTTACATGATATAGGTGGTGATTTAAGATTAGAATTGATGAAATATTAATACTAGTTGTTTTGGAACATTTATATCATGTGTTGGTGTGTTTTTAATTGAAGTTGGTATAAAGGATATGAGGAAATGTCAAAGAATTTTGACACTCGACATACAATGCAGTTGACCAAGGTGTAAGTGTGGTCGATCGCAATATAGTAATGTGTCACATAAATGAGTGTCTGCAGATGGATAGACGTCTCCATATGAAAATTGGTAGCCGCAAATTTATGCAGGTAGTCGTTGACGCATGTGTGGATGACCACCAAAAGAGCATAGAGGAAAAAAATATCTTGAGAGCGAACGGCCGGTCTT
Organism: Begonia loranthoides; assembly: GCA_022433065.1. NCBI lineage: Eukaryota > Viridiplantae > Streptophyta > Magnoliopsida > Cucurbitales > Begoniaceae > Begonia > Begonia loranthoides. Next base: position 7,724,203 of record CM039472.1, on the reverse strand, counting down.
TGGGATGACAAAATAGTGTCTCTGGACGGACGATCGAGTTTTTACCTAAACGTCCGGATGACAAAATAGTGTCTCTAGACTGGAAAAACTAGTGGTGTTATGCAGATGTCTAGAGGAGGAAGTGTGAGTACCCATTCTTTCGAACGTTTGAAATAATGATTTGTGAGTAAGAGCGGACGATTGTGGTCGTGATGTGGACTTCCAAAACTTGCAATTCTAAGATATCTTCCTTAGTTTTTTAACCAATTGTTTAACCATTCCATAAATTCTTGTGGGAGATCATTGAGACATTAATATAATATGTTTAGATAGATGTAGGATACCAAAACATGCATCACTTATGTATGCTTAATAAAAATATTTGCATGGTTCATAATACATGCATCATTATTATGTATTATATGCATTCAATATATGCATAGTGAGGATGTAAAATCATGCATCATGCAAGTATTTATATGTACAAAAATATTATCCGAGTGGTATTTATTGATAACAGAGGAACCCAATATACGTTGTTAGACTATGTATTGTATGACATATGTAAAGTGAAAAATAGTATAAGAGTGACTGTGAGTCTCTATTAAGTTAAAAAACCCTAGTCCTCCAAATGTTTGTTTGTTCATGGACACACCTATTAGAAACAATGACTATTATGGTAGGGTTTCATGGTTGTATGTGACTTTACATGTGATGGTTTTTGATCATGCACATTGACATTTAAAAGTATGTTAATACAATACTTGTTAAACAATCTCATTGTTTAAATTAAATTAACATTGCATTGACTCACACTATCATTGTATTACATTGAGTAGAAAGAAGTTGTGTGATACTGCATATCATATGGGTATTATAAAGAGGTCCATATATGACCTAGGTGATGGGTGTTGATCCTATATTTGTAAATTGCATGAGATTGTAACTCTTAAGTATTAGATTTACTTGTTGAGCTTTATAGCTCAATCCAATGTGGTTTTATTCTTTTTAGATACAGAGAGTAACCAAAATGACAAAATCAAGGTAGATCAAAGACAAGTGACTAGACACGCAAGGTAGAAATAAAATAGAACTCTATATCTTAGACTTGTAGTGTGTGTGAGTTTTACTTTCTACTATTTATGGTTTGGTATGAGGGTTACATATAGTGGCCCTAGTGTTTGTAAATAATAACTCATGTGATTATCTATAAAAATTAATTGGGGTTGTTATAAAATGAAATCACATATTTATTTGAGTTGTGCATATTAAATAAAAAGGAAAATTTTAATTGAACTAATATATGATAAAACATGTTGTGATTACTAGTAATATTATCCTTTGTAAGGATACTTGAGTGATGTAATCCAACATTATCATACTTTAATCTTAATATAAATGTGCACATGTCATTCTTTGGGAGGAGAATCCTCATCATAATCTTGTAGTTCAAAGGGGTTTGAGGCTGGGGTCATGACAACCTCAACCATTTCCCCTGCTTGAATCTCCTTCAATCCATAACCATGTGCAATCCCATCTCTAATTGAGACACTCAACATATCTCATCCAGTTGAAAATTCATGTAATTTGACTTTCAAATAGAGTCGTGAGTTTCGCAGCTCTAGGAGAGAATTCCCATTTGAGAAATACCAGTGAAGCAAGCATTTTTTCCATTCTAGAGGGGTTTAGATAAGATGGTTATATTATCAATGGTCATCCATGAAACAATGTGAAATTAGGTCTGCATGCTGCAAGTATGGTCACCAACCCTCGTGGGGTTCTCAACCTATCTTCTCCCATGCTGTGAAGGGATATTAACTCCATAACTATTATTTATGGCGGCTGTGATTGGAGGAAAAAAGACTTTCTCTTCGACCAAAACTCAAGAGGATCCAATCCTTGCTTCGAGTTAAACAAGACATAAGGAGAAATGATCTCTAGATGTTTGGAACCTTGAGTACAATGTTCTAGGTGTAGCAAGAAAAGAAGTTATACATAAGACAATGCTAAGACCAAAGTGATCTTTCTTGGCCATTAGATTAGCAAGGGTGTGATTGAGATGGATCAAGAAAACATGAGTTATGTTGTCAACTAAAAAAATACATATTCAAGTTCTAATTTGTAAATAGACCAAAAAATTAAAGGTGTTCAAAACCGAACCGAAACCGGTGAACCAAACCAAAATTGATCAATTCAACTTAGTTTAAATCTATTTTGAACACTCTATGTAACATCCCTTAGAACTCCTAGTACTTCTACTAAAATATTTTTCGCTTTAGGTTGAAGTCTGCAAGGTTTTTTTCTTGGGGTTAACCCAAAATATGTTGTACTAGGTGGGGAGGAGAACCTTACTCATAAACCATGCATTTTCCACTCTCTCAAACGATGTGGTATTGTGTACACCCACTGATATAGGCCAGACCCACACCTGGGTCATTCCTAGCCTTCATAGTGTGGGCCCCCCCCCCAATATTTTCCGCTTTGGGCCGAAATCCACACGGTTTTGTTTATGAGGTTAGCCTAAAACTCATTGTACTAAGTAGGGTTCCCCTTCCTACTCAGTACAATGCGTTTTGGGCTAACCCCAAGAACAAAATTGTGTGGGCTTCGGCTCAAAGCAAACAATATTGTACTTGGAGCACTACGGAATGTTACACTCTAGAACTGATTTGGGGTTCTATTTTGTAAGAACTAAAGTTTTTGGTTTAGTTTTGGGTGTGTCTTTTACAAAACAGATGTTAGCCTAAATGTGTTAGGCTTAGTTATTTTGATGATGAATGTTTTGAGTAAAATAATAAGTTGTTTATTATGTTTTTATTGATATTGTTCTTAATGATTTAAACAACGTATTTATATGTATATTTATTGGAAATACCCTCAAAATGGGTATAAAAGTGTGCTAACATGTTTATCTAAGTTCATGTAGTGAATAAGTATCATTGTGGGACTTGGAAATATTAAGGATGAAGTTTGGAAGTGTTGTGGTCGAAGTTCAACGGAGAAATGGTTAACCAAGACTAGGTTTTTGTCTTTCAGTCGAGACATGGTAGAGGGACGAGACCGAAATACAACACAAGAGGTTGCCAACCAAAAAGCTATACAGATTGGTTCGAGAATTTTCGGCCAAGATGCAATCAAAGGCTACGTTCGAAGATGACGAGCAAAAACATGGGCAGATTGCTTCTAGAGTTTTTCTATCATTTTTCAAACGCGGTGCGATCGAAGGTACAGATGAGATAGGCGTGACTGAAAAACTCGACAGTTTGCTTCTGGATTATTTTTACATTTTTTGGACGCGATGAGGTTGAGGACCCAGAAGAGATAGGCGACCAAAAATGTACACAGTGCGCTCCGAAGAGATTTGGTCGAATCAGCGATCGAGGCACCGGTCGAAACATGTGACTAAAAAAGCATAGCAGAAACAACAACTAGTTTCTAATGGTTGGATGTGGTTGACCGAAATGAAGTGGTTGACTGAATTTAGTCAATGTCTATATATAGAAGACACTCCAAAGCTCAAGGTAACCAAAGAAAGAAGTAGTGAAGCTCTGCCAAATTTGATATTCAACTTCTCTTTCAATTTAGTGAGCTTGTAACCAACTATCCTCATCCCAAACTTGAGATTTCTATTTATGAGAGTTTGGAATAGTTTGTAATTTTCATATTCCTCATTGTACCTAAATGCAAAGGGTGACATCCAACGAATTCGTCAAACAAGGGTGACGCCCCGGAACAGTCAAAATGAAAAGGTGACATCCCATAACAGTCATTGTAAGGCTTGTTTGACACTCGTAAGTCAAACATTGTCAACTTGGGAGGTTGGACGGATTAGGGATCTCCAAGGGGATGCTTGGAGCGCAGACGTAGGTGGGGTTGCTGAACCGCGTGAACAAATTGTTTGCACTCTCTAACCCTTACTCTTTACTTTTATGCTTTGAATGGTTATTTGTATGCGTTACAACACAGAGGTTTAGAGAATCAAATATCACATGAAAATATTAATAAACTTAATTAATATTTATATGTATATTTATTGGAAATACCCTCAAAACGGGTATTAAAGTGTGCTAACATATTTATCTAAGTCCATGTAGTGAATAGGTATCATTGTGGGACTTGGAAATATTAAGGATGAAGTTTGGAAGTGTTGTGGTCAAAGTTCAACGGAGAAATGGTCCACCAAAACTAGGTTTTGGTCTTCCAATCGAGATGTGGTCAAGGGTCTGGTTGAGGGACGCGACCGAAACACAACATAGTTTGCTCCTGGGGTTTTCGGTCTAGAAGCGGTAGAAGTCGCGTTCAAGGTTAGGGACTAAAAATCTACACAGATTGGTCCAAGAATTTTTTGTCGAGATGTAGTCGAAGGCTGCGATCAAAGATGACGAGCAAAAACATGGGCAGTTGCTTCTAGAGTTTTTCTGTCATTTCGAACGCAGTACAGTCGAAGGTGCAGATGAGATAAGCGATCGAAAAACTCGACAGTTTGCTTCTAGATTATTTTTGGCATTTTTCAGACGTGATGCAACCGAGGACTCGGATGGGATGGGTGACCGAAAATGTACACAATGTGCACCAAAGAAATTCGGTCGAATCAGCAGTCAAGGCACCGGTCGAAACATGCGATCGAAAAAGCACAACAGACACAATGACTAGTTTCTAACGATCAGATGTCGTAAACCAAAATGAAATGGTGAGCCAAATTTAGCCAGTGTCTATTTATAGAAGACACTCCAAAGCTCAAGGTAACCAACAAGAGAAGTAGCGAAGCTCTGTCAAACTTGATAATCAACTTCTCATTCAATTTAGTGAGCTTGTAACCAGCTCTCCTCATCCTAAACTTGAGGTTTCTATTTGGAAGAGTTTGGAATAGTTTGTAATTTCCATATTCCTCATTGTGCCTAAACGTAAAGGGAGACGCCCTACGAATTTATCAAACAAGGGTGATACCCCGAAAAAGTCAAAACCAAGGTGACGCCTTAGAATAGTCAAAGCAAAGGGTGATGCCCCGCAACAGACATTGTAAGGTTTGTTTGATACCCGTAAGTCAAACATCATCAACTGAGGAGGTTGGATGGATTAGGGATCTCCAAGGGGACACTTGGAGCGCAAACGTAGATGGGGTTACCAAACCGCGTGAAAAAATTGTTTACACTCTAATCTTTACTCTTTACATTTATGCATTGAATGGTTATTTATATACGTTAACTAACATGGGATTTAGATAATCAAATATCACACAAAAATATTAATAAACCTAATTCACCCCCTCCCCTCTCTCTCTCTCTCTCTCTCTCTCTCTCTCTCTCTCTCTCTTAGGTTCATATCGATCCATCAACTGACACTAACCAAACCAAAGTGACTTAATTTGCAATTAAAAAAAAGTAATTAACAAAATAACTATTGAACGGAGCAAACATCGTTGTCGCGTTTTTAGTTAAAAAAAGTTTTATTTCCATAGTAGAATGTTGTCTTTTCATTGTAGAAACTAATGAGTCCTTAGAATAGAACTTAGAAAAGATTACTTTCTTGAGTAGAAAGTTTACTTTCCACTGAGAAAAGATTACTTTCCACCTCGTAAAGTGAGTCCTTAGATAGGACTCAGGAAAAATGAATTTCCACAGAGGAAAAATTACTTTTTGTAAAAGAAAGATTACTTTTTGCATAAGAAAGATTACTTTTTGCAGCATAACCTATTCTTTCCACACTAGAAAATACTCTTTGCTCTCCATTCTGGCTTTAAAAATCGATTCACAGAGTTGGAGTGAAAAGTTTCACTATGTTTTCATTGCTCAGTGCTCGCCTCTCGGCTCTCACGTTGCTCCTTGTTGTCTGACACTCTTAATGTCCCTCATTTTGCTTCCGTTATTTTTGTTCCCTCAGGCCTCGATAGTCGGCATGACACGACAGCTAGTCATTCCCTCGGCGAGTCGGTGTTCCCTAAATCTTGGCCCATAGGTACCTTATTCTCTTTATTCTATTTTTTTGTATTGATTCTCTTGCAATTTGGTTACTGATTCTATTGTATTTGGTTTAATTTTCCACTGTTTTAATGCGTTTGGTTTAATGATCCTGCATTTTGTTTTAGCCTTCTAGGATGGAAAGCATTAATAAAACTGTAGAGGGTTCTACTGTTGACTCTATTACTGATCAAACCAAGAGAAAAAAAAAATCAGATGTTTGAAATCATTTTAGTATGATTGAAAATACTGATCATAGCAACCCTAAAGCGAAATGTAATAATTGTTCGTAGACATACGCATGTCATGCATTGAAGAATGAAACATCAAATTTGAAAAAACACATAAGTAGTTACAAAAAAATATTGGCAAATGTGGATATGAAACAAAGACTTTGAGCTTCCAAAATATGGATAATATGAGACTAAATCTGTCGTGTTTTAGAGTTGTAACTTGTTGAGAACTACTTACAAAGCTGATTATTATTGATAAATTGCCTTTGAAGTTTATTGAAGAAGAGATTTTTAGAGCATATTCTCAATATGTGCAACTGAAATTTGTCTTACCTTCTAGAAATACTATACCATGAGATATTATTAGTATTTAAGAGAGAAAAATGAAGTTGAAAGAATACTTTAGAAAGACATCTCAACGAGTATGCTTGACTACCGATACATGGATTTCCATTCTAAATTCGAGTTACATGGTATTAGTTGCTCATTATATTGATAGTGATTGAACTATGCATAAGAAGATTTTTTTTTCAAATCATAAAGGTAAAACGTTTGGGAAAGTAGTAAAAAGATACTTATTTGAATGGAGAATTGAAAATGTTTTAATTATTACAGTTGATAATGCTTCTTCGAATGATATTACAATTTCATATTTGATAAAAAAAATGTTCTCAATTGGAATGAGTTAGTTTTGAATGGGGAACATATTCATATGCAATGTTTTGCACACATTTTGAATTTGATTGTTTAAAAGATCATCAAGAGTCTATCACGAGAGTACGTAGAGCTGTAAAGCACGTTCGATTTTCACCTACAAGACTATAACATTTTAGGAACTGTGTTAAAAATATTAAAATTACATGCAAAAGTAGTGTTTTGCTTGATGGGCCTACTAGATGAAATTCTATATATTTGATATTAAGAAGCACTAAAAATTTTGAAAATTTTTTTGAAAAGTTAATAGAAACTGATAGTCATTATATTGTTGATTTGGGTGAGGAAAGACCTCCCACAACAAAAGATTGAGCTAATATTAGGAAACTTATCAAGTTTTGAAGATGTTTTATGATACAACTAAACTCTTTCAGTCTCCTCGCATGTTAGTTTGAATATTTATTTTAGTGAAGTATGTAATTTAAAAATAGTTATTCAAGAGTATATTAAGTGTGATAATGCATTATTGAGGAAAAATAACTATTAGAATGCAAGAAAAGTTTGACAAGTATTGGAGAAGTTGTGAGAAAATTAATTTCTTGATGTACGTAACAGTTGTAATAGATCCTAGAAGGAAAGCAAAGTTTTTGAAATATTGTCTTACTATGTTAGTTGATAATAATAAAGCAAATGATTTGGTTAGTCAAGTAAAAATTGTAATTGAAATTTTATATCTTGAGTATATATGTAATTTGAGTTTTGAAATTTTAGAAGATAATTATAGTATAAGTGTCGTAACGACGTCTATAGTGTTGAGACAAAGTAGTAGTTTAGTCCATAATAAGGTATATGAGATGTTTTGTAGTTATCATGATGAACAAGATGTTTTAAATAATAGGACAAAAGTTTATCAATATTTATATGAAGGTTGGAAAAATTTTCAGACAAGCACGACATTCTAACATGGTGGACAGTGAATTCGTTGAAATTTCATACATTAAGCAAATTGATAAGAGAAGTATTAGTTATTCTTATTTCAACAGTTGTTTCAAAGTCAACTTACAATAGTGAAAGACTAGTACTTGATTCACTTCGCAATTATTTGTCACCAAAGACTGTCGAGATTCTTATTTGCATTCAAACTTGGATCCAATTATTCAAACATTAATCGGTCAACCTTAATGATGTAGTTCATAATATTGACAAATTTAAACAAGATGTGTTTTATATTTTCTTTTTCTATTCCTTTATATTTCTTTAATTAATTATTATCTTTTATATATTTGTTTGAAATTTATATTTTTCAGAATTTATATCAACTAATGAAGATAATGAACTAGTCAAAACTCAATATTGATGACTTATAACTCATACATTTTTATTTTATTTTCTATTAATTTATATATTTTTTGTTAATTATTATCCATCAAATTATTTATTCAGAATTGTAACTTTTGCAATTTATATTAACTGAAGACAAAAGACATTACAAAATTCGATGACAACTTAAAATTAATACAATTATTATTTCATTATTTATTTATATTTTTATTACTTTTGAATTTTGATAATTTATATTATAAGTTTATTGCCTCCTTTAATATTTTGATTTGATTTTATACTTTTTTTATATTAATTATTATTGTTTTGTTAGACATAGTTATATCAACTAAAGTAAAAATGCTTGTTTCAAATTTATATTTTTGTACTTTTCCCGTAGAAAATATATTAGAAGGAGAAAATGCATTTTTCAATTTGGATTACCTTGGTATATAAAATAAAAAAAATTATTAATGTATATAGGTATATCCAAAACAGAATTTAAACCGAACCAAAAATTTTTATTCAGTTCCTATCAAAAAAATACTCTGTTTCAATTCACTAATTGTTGAACCAAAAATTGAACACCCCTACCAAAAATTAGATTCTAAATTATAGTTTACTCTTGGCAATATAAATTTAAAAGATATAAATGCTTTTAATTTTTTTAATAAAATAAATTTGGAATTAATTCTCATTAGTCGATAAATTTTAAGGAAATGAACAAAACAACCACTGTACTATGAGATCAATGACAAGTCAACTTGATGCACCAACGGAAGGATAAGGCACTTAACTTGTGAGTGGTTGATCGAAGGAAGGTGATGAACGACCAGATGTTGTAAAATATAGTGTGGCAGTCGATTAGTAAAGGTGGTGAACAATCGTAAATATCACAATTTGAATGTTTGCAAATTTGTAGGCAAAAAAAGCAGTCGGACGACTAAAGGAGAAAATAGACAGATTCGTTTTTCTGCAATTTGAGCTGTCGGTCGGCTGAAGGCGAAGAACGATCGATTGGCCGAACTTGCTATAATTTATGGCAAAGTTTCTTTTTGGAAAGTCAATATCTCCCTGATTTTAGAAGCTTTCTTCATGAAATTTGGAACTCAACTTCCTTGATGAATGAAGAATAACTCCTCTAGAAATATGCACAAGAGGAATAGATTGGACAAAAATAGAAAAAAGTCACAACTTGCACCTCTGTATGGATGACTCCTCCAATGTAGCTCTTCTTGAAAGTTGGATACCACTTCACACACTCTTCCTTCAAGAAGTAAGAGTATGGATGTCAATAAAAGAGACTACTCAACTTGCAAGTAATCTCAATTTATGATGTAAACACACACAAATGATTTTGGATATAACTCACCAAATGATCGAAAAATTAATCACATCTATTTCAAAAATAAAGCTAAGACTTTTAATATTCCAACTTCACTCCATTAAACACTTGCATAAGGTGGCTATAAATAGCCAATTACAAACTATAGAATAATAAATACTAAATAAAAGACAATAACACTAAATCGGCTACCATACACATTTAGTCGATTCTTTACTTAATAGTTCCTCGGCAACTTAGCTTAAAGATGACTTAATTAATTCTTGCTTTCTTTTTCTCCAAGTTTTGATGTCTTTTGATAGCAACTATTTTTTGAGTTAGGCCACTTAGATGGTTTCCATATATCTTCATGCCTTGACTTTTCTTAATTTTCATGCTTGGCCACTTGGGATGGTTTCCAAAACAAACATGCATTGGCTTTTCTTGATCCCCACGAAATGGTGACTCCTCCACTTCGTCCACTATTGAGTTACCTTCCCAATAAGAAGAAGGTAAGTGGTGATGAGTCTTTAGGCTCAAGCTTTTGTGATTGGACCTTGTAGTCCCCCATTAGGTTTCAATCAATATTTGTTCTCTGTTCAGGGGAATTTTAACATAGCAAATGAACTCCAAGTTTAATGAACCAATCCATTCCAGAAAGCTTAAGAAGTCAGTTACAATATTCATGAAGCACACTTTTTGATATAACATCGTTCCAAATGCCAAAACCATCAAATACTTGTCAAAGATCAGAAAATAGTTGGATTTGTGAAGTCCACTAAATATCCTACACTTGTTCTTGAATTTTCACTTATGCTTGATCTTGAATATTTCAATAATATTTTTAGAAGCTTGAGGAATGTCATTCATCTTCTTTCTTCTTTGAATACCTACAAAATAATCACTCAAAGTAGGGTTAGATATTTTCCATGCTTGATTGTTAATAGATGGAATTCATAGTACATCATAACCATTAAACAATTTTCGCTAACAACTTAAACACTGAACTGCGAGAAATGAATGTTGCAAACATCGCTATTACGTTTTCCATTAAAAACGCTGTCTTTTCACTAAATATATTTAAAAAATTACTTTCTTTTGTAAAAAGACAATGTTTCGCTTCAGAAAGACAATGTTCTGCAGCAGAACGATAACATTTCACTACAAAAAGATTACTTTTCTTTATGAAAAATGAGACATTGGTGATGAGAACTAGACAACAAAGACAAACTAGGAAGAGGAAAGAGAAGACGACGATGAAAATTGGATGGGTGCAATCGAGAGGCGGAAGAGCCATAAAAAAATGTTTGAAAAATTAAAAACGTGGAAATTATTTTCGATAATGAAAAGACCATGTCGGAGCTTCTCGGAATTGTCTTCATAGTAAGGTTGCTTCATTTATTATGATTTTAGTATAAGACTAAAGTATAATTAGAATTGCAGAGATGTATTTTTCTTCAAGGGTTCAGTTTTATATGGAAGATATTTCTTCGCGGGGTCTTTCAATAGGTTAATGAGGACGTTTGCGGTGTTCATTACCCATAGTTAAGTGTTTTAGTTATTAGCAAAAATTGTTTAGTGGTTAACTTGTCATTCATCTCATAGTTCATTAATTGATTTGTTAATTTCCCAAAATTTCATTTATCTAACTCCCTATTTTGAAATTTTGATGTATAAACATCATATCATTCCCTTTAACAATGTAATTCTCAACTTGAATATTAAAATAGGTTTAAATGAATAAAACAAACAAACTTTTGACACATTTCTATTAATTATTAATTTTAATTTTAATAGTTTTATAACATAAATTCTAGTTATCTAAAATAAAAAACCTTGCCCATTTGTTATGTTTTCCAACGAGCAAAACGTTTGAAATCAAAATATCCCAACAACCAATCAATCCTCTTGAATTGTTCTCGATACACCATCCTTCAATATCACATTGCTACCTAAAATGACTATAGCTAAACCCATTAATAGAACGTGTGTGTATTCATAATTTCCACGACGTTTGAGCCAAATCAAACAATCTCAAAAATAAGAGTTTAATTTTTTGGGAAAAAACAGATGTGCAAAGCCGTTTCTTATCAATGATTCATTTTTATCTAATAAAAATTCTTGTTAGACCATTAGTGAACAGTCGTAGATATAAAAAGTGACGGTAATTATAGAACTTAGTGAGACATCAATCAATGACCTCTCAAATATGTGACTCACCGTCATGTATCCCTGACCAATTTTCACTTTGTATACTGAGCTTCCATACTTATGAAAATTTTGTGATTGAGATATAGATTATATCTGATAAAATATAGATCACTCATGAGTTCCATAAAATATCGAGTGGAAAAGGAAAAAATTACAAATGACTTGACATTTTATGGATGAAAATAATCTAAGATTTATATTGGTATAAGTTCATACATTCATTTATTGTACTAAAAGAATTTGTAGTAACAATCTTTATGTTTATAAATGTCCAATAAGCTCATGAACATGATATATGTAGGAATTTTTATTTTATTTTTATATCACATTAAAAAATATTTATCTTACTGTAGATGTCTCTAACGTATTCCTTCATTTCTAACTCAACGTCCCTAATGATGAATTACTATGATGCTTCAAGAATTTAACGAGTAAAAAAAAATATAAAATTACCCATATCATGAAGAATCTTTTTTTTTTTTCCTAGGAAGATCCAAAGTTAATAAAATACAACCATCAACTTGTGGGAGATGATAATGAAAGTAAATTTGTCAATTTTGAACTGGAAGAATCTTTTAAAAAAAACGTGAAACATCAAACTAATTGAGCCAACACATTCCAACAATTTTTAAGAATGACACTTGGTCAGAAGCGGCTAAACGTTTGATTGCCACATACAAGCGATAAATTACTTTCCGAAATACCTTATTATCCAAACCCATTGTAATTTCTCTCAAAAACTATGGGCGCATTCTAGTTTAGTTCTTCATTTACTTTTAAAGCTAATCTCTTGTCCACTCATTTTAATGGAATTATGCAAGTACACATTTTGTATCCCTAATGGAAATGCCATAAAACTCGGCCTGTTGGAAAACCAGACCCAAAAAATTTGGGAGAAACCCGAGCAGCCAGATTTCTCAGCGAACCGCCCGGTTCACAAACGTTAATCAGTTCTTGTACAATGCGCGGCGCTCTGCCACTGGATTCGAGCTCCGCACGAAGCAGTTGATGAAAATTTAGAGAGAGAGAGAGAGAGAGAGAGAGAGAGACGAAGAAAGAGATTGCGGCAACTTTTGCTATCTCTCTCTCTCTCTCTCTATCTCTCTTACTCAGGAAGGTAGAAAGCAGACTCCATTTGGTTGTAATATTGAATGCTTGATCCTCAGTCCTCCATGAGAGTCCACTCTCTGCTTCATTGTAGAGCTTTGCTGAGCGATTGACTTTCTGATTTCGACTTTTCTTTCTTAGTATCAAGTATGTATCGACTTATTTCATTATGTCTGTCCTTTGATTTTGTTCGTGAACTTGAAGAACTGTGTTTAATGCTGTAATTAATTTAATTTCACTTTGCAGCCGAAGTTTATCCCTTCAATTTCTTGAGAACTACATCTTTATTTGCTAGTTTTTCTCCTTTTAGTCCGGTTACGATAGAAATGATAGGCTGAAAACCCGGATTTTTTGTTCATATTCCCCGGGTTTTTTAATAAAATGAGAAAAACCTGAAAACCGTGACTGGTGTTTTAGGTTCTCCCCAAAGTTGACATACTGTTAAACATGAACCTCTGAAAGTACATAGTCTTTTTCGTCACATTTGTTATTATTTTTTTAAAGCTAGAAATCTTTTCCCAGAATTATTTGTGGATGAAACTTTTGGCACTTTGATCTTGTGGGTGAGGTGCAAAAGTTTCTTAATTGATGAAAATATTGCTAGTGTTTTATACGCATGGCGTCTCTATTTTTGACTTGAGAGGTTAGTTGAATAGAAGCTTTAAGACATGTTGACTGGCAGACGTTATTAGAACTCAAAAAAGAAGAAAAAGTTTTCATAAAACTGTTCGTCATTTACACAGTTTTCTTGAACTCTTTATATACAGAGTTCTACATTGATCAATACAAGAAAAAATAAATGGAAAATAACCGCTATTGACACGTGGCAATCTTTGGTGGTAAAACTTCAGACTACACGGATTAAGCAGCTACAATCTCCACTGCTTCAATTCTTTGTACTGCTTCAGCTCTTCAACATTGCTTCACTTCTTCAGCAATACTCTTATTACTCTATCCCCCCCCCTTCCCTTTAAGATGGACAATGTAAATCAAGCATTTCCATCTTGTAAAGAAGATCATGAAACAAACCAGGATTAACTGGTTTAGTGAGTATATCCGCTAGTTGATTACGAGAAGAAACATGGAGCGTTTTAATAAGATTTTGCTGAACTTGCTGACGAACTAAATGATAGTCAATTTCGATGTGTTTAGTACGTTAATGGAAGATGGGGTTGGTTGCAATATGTAAGGCAGACTGACTATTACAAAATAAAAAAGTAGGAAGAGAAGTTAAAACCTGAAAATCAGCAAGAAGAGCCTTCAACCAAATGATCTCACAAGTGGCTTGAGCCATAGCTCTATACTCAGCTTCAGTAGAGGACTTTGAGATTGTGTGTTGTTTCTTTGATTTCCAAGAAATTAACGAAGACCCGAGGAAAACACAAAAACCCGTAATAGAACGCTAGGAATCAGGACAAGTACCCCAATTGGAGTCACTAAAAACCTTCAATTGAACAGAAGAACTAACAGGATAAAATAAACCAAGTCCTAGAGAACCTTTGATGTACCGCAAAATACGATGAGCAGCTTGTTAATGTGAAGACCTCGGATGAGCCAAAAATTGACTGAGTTTATTAACAGCAAAGCAAATATCAGGTCGGGTAATGGTCAAATACAAAAGTTTACCAATGAGTCGACGAAAAACAGTGGGATCTTCCAAAAGAGAGCCACTATCAAGTGATAATTTGCAATTAGAATCTATTGGTGAGGAGGCAGGTTTGCATCCAAGATAACCAGAATCTGCCAACAATTGTAAAGCATAATGACTCTAATTAAGGGAAATACCCTTAGTGCTTCTTGCAATTTCAAGACCCAAAAAATAATGTAGGTTCCCCAAATCCTTCAAATTGAACCTATTGTGTAAAATATCTTTAAAACTAGTAATTTCATCAAGTGAAGTGCCTGTCAATATAATGTCATCCACGTACACAAGAATAGCAAGGAAAGAACCAGACTTGAAGCGAGTGAACAATGAAGAATTTGACTAAGATTGCTTGAAACCATGAGACAACAATGCATTGGAAAATTTGGAAAACCATTGACGAGAAGCCTGCTTTAAACCATATAATGACTTGTGTAATTTGCAAACTAATGGAGTAACATTATCATTCTGGAGAGCAGACTTCGGCACTTGATATCCAGCAGGTAACTCCATAAAAACCTCTTCATGCAAATCACCATGAAGAAAAACATTGTGTACGTCTAACTGAGTCAAATGCCAGCCATGAATAGAAGCTAAAGCTGATAGCAACTTCACTGTAACTAGCTTAGCAACAGGAGAAAAAGTGTCAAAGTAATCTATTCCCTCTGGTTTGAGTAAAACCTTTGGCAACTAGACGGGCTTTGTAGCGTTCAACCGAACCATCAACATTATATTTAATCTTGTAGATCCATTTACATCCAATAACAGGCTTGCTAGATGGAAGAGAAACAACACACCAAGTCGAATTACGTTCAAGAGCCTATAATTCAGCATCCATTGCAACTTTCGATTCAGTGATCTTCTCGGCTTGTTTAAATGTTTTTGGTTCAGTATGAGAGGAAATAGCAAGAGTAAGAGCTTTGAAAGAAGGTGATAAGCGATGATAAGATAAAAAATCCGAAGTGGGATATTTAGAAGTGGAATGCAGAATATCAGGATCACTGTCAGCATTAGAAAGGTAACAGTGATAATCCTGCAAATATGAAGGAGGTTTAGAGAGTCTTGAAGGTTTAACAGAAGAATCAGAAGGAAGTATATGAGGAGAAGAATGATCACAGTCTGAAATCAAAGGAATAGAGTCAAAATTTGACAATGATTCTGTAGAAATAGGAAGAACGGAAGAAATAGAAGACTTTCAAACAAGAGGAAATATAGATTCATGAAAAACAACATTTCTAGAAATGACAATGTTGTTGGTCTCAATATCAAAAGTCTTAAAACCTTTGTATCCAGTTGGATAGTCTATAAAAATTGATGCACGAGCTCGCGGAGAAAATTTGTCTCGACCATTAGTTAGGGTGGAGACAAAACAAAGGCATCCAAAAGCCCGAAGATGATTGTAAGAAGGAAGCTTGTTGTAAAGTCTCTCAAAAGGAGATTTATTAGAAAGAAGAGGAGAAGGTAATCTATTAATCAAATATACAGCAGTAAGTACATTCACCCCAATACTTGAGAGGGAGATGAGATTGAAAAAGAAGAGCTCTAGCAACATTCAGAATATGCTTATGTTTTCTTTCAACAACTGAGTTTTGTTGAGGTGTCTTAACACAAGATTTAAAATGAGTAGCACCTTTGTCTTTGAAGAATTCAAAAAAAAAAATTCTGGAGCATTGTCAGAACGAATGCTCTTAATAGAGACATGAAATTGAGTTTCAATTAGCTGAAAAAACTGAGGAAGAATAATGCGAACCTCTGATTTGGATTTCATGAGATAAACCCATGTAGCACGTGAGTAATCATCAACAATGGTGAGAAAAAATTTAAAATCATCATGGGTAGGTATGGCAAAGGGGCCCCAAACATCACAATGAATAATAGAAAACATAGAATCAGACAAAGTGTTATGAGAAGAATAAGGCAATCGCCTTTGCTTAGCCATAGGACAGATTACACATGATTTATGATAAACATTTTTAGGAAAAGAAAATGACAATTGGTCCTTAAGAGTATGAACCACAATATTAGATGGATGGCCAAGTCTGTAGTGCCATAAGAAAATATCACAACTACAAGAATTACATTGAAAAGAATCTGTTTTATTGGAAAAGAAATGATTAGAAACAACAGATGTAGCAGAGGTAGGCGAAGAAGCTGGAGGAGAATTTTGATTTAAAAATTAGAGATTTCCTTGTCTTTCACCCATCCCAATCATCTGGCCCGAGATAAGGTCCTGAATATAACATTTGTTGAATTGAAAAATGATTGAACAATTGAGAGAAGAGATTAAGGCACTAACATACAATAAATTAAAACCAAAATCTGGAACAAATAGAACATTGGAAATACAGATTGAAGGAGTAATATTGACAGCACCAATTCTTCTAATGTGGACTTTAGAATTGTTTGGAAGGGTAACAAATTTATCGGAAACAGGATGAGAGGAAGAAAAATGTGCAAGATTGGAGCAAACATGATGGGTTGCCCCAATGTCAATAACCCAATGATCTAATGAATGAATTGAAGAATTTAGAAAAACAGAATTAGAAAAAAATGGAAGAATTGTACCAGTGAAGTTGGATGCAGAAGGTGAAGAATTGAAACAATCCGAGTTATCACTGAAGGAAGAAGAAGTCCGCTGAAGTTGAGAACTCAAGAGAGCAATTAATTGTTGACATTGGTCTATTGAAAAACCATCAATAGAATTCTGAGTCGCAGGAGCTGGAACATTCACTTTATCATTGCTGGTTTGATTGATAGAGACTTTGCTTCCAGGTTTGACTTTATAACCGGGAGGATAGCTAAGCAATTTGTAACATTTTCAACTGTATGACCCAAGAGTTTGCAATGAGTGCAGAACAGGCGTTCTTTCTTGGACTTAAAAAATGATCCAGGTTGGTCAGAAGCACCAGCAGCAGAACGAAAAGTCATAGGATTAGACTGATCAGAAGAAGAACGATTTTGAATAACAGATCTCTGCCTTTCATCTTGAATAACCAAAGAAAAAACCTTGCCAATTGTGGGTAAAAATTCCATCATCAAAATTTGACCACGAATATTTGAAAATGAATCATTCAAACCCATCAAGAATTGCATCACATATTCTTGTTGTTGATAAGAGATTAAGGATTTCATACCACCATAAGTACAGTTCGGAATGGGCCTGAAATCTTGCAATTCATCCCAGAAGATTTTGATTTGAGTATAATAAGAACTTACATCCATTGTTCGTTGAGAAAATGATGATAATGTCTTGCGTAATTGATAAGTTCTTGGCCCATTACTCTATTTAAACCTGTCTGATAAATCACTCCAAACTGCTGTGGCAGAATCAAAGTATATTAAGCTATCAACAATATCTTTGTTCACGAAATTCAGAATCCAGGAGATTACCATACTATTACAGCGCTTCCAATTGTTGAATTTAACATCAAAAGGGAGTGGTTGAGTGATTGAACAATCAACAAAAGCAAACTTATTTTTTGCATTAAGAGCCCTGGTCATGGCTCGTCTCCACGTGAGAAAATTGGGACCGTGGAGAGGATGAGCAACGAGAATCAAACCTGGATGATCAGAATTGTGTAAAAAGAAAGGACTGTTAGGATCCTCCATGATTGACCTAAACGAAGGTTTAGAGGAATTTAAGAGATTATCAGATGATGAACTGGAAGAAGAAGATGGCACTATAGGCAATGAAGCAATAGCGGGAGGAACACCGAGAGCAAGAGTGGGAGGAACACCGGGAGGAACAATGGGAGCAAGAGTGGGAGAAACATCGGCTGATGAAGAACCTGCAACTGCCAATTTGAAAGAGAGCTTACTTTGAGTCATTAGGGAAAAATTTTGCGGAAGGAAGAGCAAAATTGCTTTGATACCATATTAGAACTCAGAAAAGAAGAAAAGTTTTCATAAAACTGTTCGTCATTTACACAGTTTTCTTGAACTCTTTATATACAGAGTTCTACATTGATCAATACAAGAAAAAATAAATGGAAAATAACCACTATTGACACATGGCAATCTTTGGTGGTAAAACATCAGACTACACGGATTAAGTAGCTACAATCTCCACTGCTTCAGTTCTTCAGTACTGCTTCAGCTCTTCAACATTGCTTCAGTTCTTCAGCAATACTCTAATTACTCTTTGTAATAGACGTTACCTGCAAAAGATCGAAATGATAGGCCGCAAATTACTTGTACTGTCAAATTGATTCATCTATATATGTCAGTGGACTTGCATCAGGGATTAGGAGTAGCAGATAGTTCCATTGATACGGACACAGATGGTTCAGAAGGAAGTACCGTCCTTGAACCTTTTGTGGGTATGGAGTTTGATTCTGATGATGATGCTAGAAAATTCTATGCTGAATATGCCAAACGGGTAGGATTTGTTGTACGTGTTATGCAACGCCGTCGATCAGGAATTGATGGAAGAACTTTTTCACGTCGACTTGGATGTAATAAACAAGGATATTCTCCCAATCAAAAAGGATCCTCACATTCTAATATGCCTGGGCAAACCAATCTGCTTATTGTTTTGCTTAACATCTTCTTTTTACAATTTTCACTCTTAGATGATGGTTACCCCGCCAAACCAATCTGCTTATACTGGGGATAAAATTCTGATATATGCCTGGGTAGCATTTACTACTATTTCTATGTGAATAAGGATTATTACCCTTTTCAGCCACTCTAAACTAGTAAAAATAATGTTATGGGCTTAGGAACATAATATAGTTTTATCATCTGTTGGATAATGTTCAGTCCCAAAGGTTTAGAACCATATTAGGATCTTCAAGAATTTTCTTTTGAAATGCTGTAGTAGTTTTAAAAGAAGCAGTCAGATATGTTACATTGAGGGTTGGGGGTTTAAGGAGTTGTATTTCAATCTCATAAGCCAAATTGACTGCCTTTGTTAATTCCAACTTGATAGATATCAATCTATATTGATACCATATTGATACCATATTTTTTTTTTGTTGAAATGGAGCCTTGGACAAATTGTACTAACCAGCCCTGTGGTGGTCAGTGCTCACGCGTCACGACTGCACGTCGCTCCCTCTCGGTCTTGGCTCTTGCGTTGCTTGGTGGTCACTATTAAGTGCTATTGCTCACGACTTCACGTCGTCGGTCGCTCCCTCTCACCTCTTGGGCTCAGCTTTTGCTTTGCTTGGTGGTCAGTGCTAGCACAGTCAGGCTCTCAGTCTCGAGTATGGTCTCTCCGCCCTAAAATTGTTGAAAATAAATTGGTTTAATTGTTGATTAAGTTGAATTGAAATTGTTGATTATTGGTTTAATTGTTGATTCTATTGAATTGAAATTGTTGATTACTTTGAAATTGTTGAAATTCGTTTAATTGTTGAAATAAAATTATTGAAATGAAATTGTTTATTCTCTGTAAATTGTTGAAAATGTTGAATTTGGTTTAATTGTAGATATTGCATTTGGTAGGGGTGTTCATGGGACGGTTCGGTTCGATTTCGAAGTGGAACCGCACCGAACCAGTTGGTTTTCGATTTTGGATTTCCAAAACCGGAACCGGCCCAATGGGAAACCGGTACCGAACTGGAAATTCGGTACTAGTTACGGTTCGGTACCGGTTTGGATCCGGATATAATTTTTTTTTAATATTATAATAAAATTTTATAAAATAAAAAATGAAAAAAAAAATCCTAATTAATTACACTATCCACGCAACATTAACATAGTATAAATAAAACAACCATAAATAAACTAACAAATATATAAAATGAAAAAAAAATATAAAAACCCAAAAAAGTAAAGTCACAAAACAAAAAAAAAATCAAAAAAAAAAAGTTGTAAAACTTTAGATTAATCAACCAAAAAAAAAATTATACTTGTGTCCAATTTCATTGTCCAAGTCCAATGTCCAGTTCTTCAAATTTCAGATTATAAACTGCCAAAGAATAAATATAATACGAGTTAGAAGTAATTAGTTGAAAAACAATAATTATAAAAAAAATAAAAATGAATTAAAATATAAATACTCAACTGAGTTAGTTATTTCCAAGTACCTGCATGTTAAAAACATTAATCAATTGAATATTAGAATGGTACAACATCACAAGTAAATAAAAATGATATTAACATAATAATATGGTTCAAAATAAATAAAAATACAAATACCTTGTTATACGTTGTCATCACTATGAAATTCCGACTAATTCACTTCATCAGCGTCATTAATTTGTATAATATCTTAAAAATATAAATTCAAAACAAATTTATAAAACATAGTAATTAATAAAACAAATATAAAGGAAAAACACTATCAATAGAAAAGATACTAAGTTCATCCAGACCATCATTAAAGTTGATTGATTGATGTTTCAATGATTGAATCCAGCTTTGAGTGCAAATAAGCTCATCGACAATCTTTGGGGACAAAGAACTGCGAAATGAATCAAGTATTCGTCCTCCACTATTAAAAGCTGACTCCGATGCAACAGTAGAAATGAGACTAATCAATATATCTCTTACCAATTTGCTTAGAATTGGAAATTTCAACGAATTCAATTTCCACCATATAAGAATGTTTTGTTTGTCTGAAAATTTTTTTAACGCTTCATATAAATATTGATCAAGTTCTAACCGAGTATTTGAAACATCTTGTTCTTCGTGGCGACTATTAAACATCTCATGTATCTTGTTGTGGGTCAAACTTCTCTTTTGTCTCAAGATTGTAGATGTTGTTGGTACACTTGTAGTACTATAATTTTCAAATCCCGAATCACCTCTATATTTGAGATATAATCTTTCGATCACTAGTTGTACTTGGGTTAACAAATCATTTGTCTTATCATTATCCATTACCATGGAAAGACAATATTTCAAAAACTTTATTTTACATCTAGGATCTAAAACATCTGCAACATGCATCAAGAAATTCATTCTATCTCAGCTTCCCCTATATTTATCAAACTTGTCTTGCATTCTAATAGTCATTCTCCTCAATAATGGATTATCACATTCAACATACTCTATCGTGGGAGGACTTTCTCCACCAAAATCAGTGAGATAATGAACATTTGTTTCCTTTAATTTCTCAAAAGCTTTTTCAAATTTTTTGTGCTTTCCAACATCAAATATGTGGAATTCCATCTGGTTTGCACATCAAGAGAAATACTACTTTTGCACATAATTCTAATATTTTGAACACATTTCTGAAAATTTTGTAGTCTTGCAAAAGAGGATAGAACATACTTCACAGCTCGGCGTACTCTCGTGATAGATTCGTGATGGTTTTTTAAACCATCACATACTATCAAATTCAAAATATGTGCAAAACATCGCATATGCATGTATTCCCCATTCAAAAATAAATCATTCCAATTTCGAATACTTTTAATCAAATATGAAATGACCACATCATTGGAAGAAGCATTATCCACTGTGATTGTCAAAACATTTTCAATCCCCCATTCAAATAAACATCTTTCTACTTCTTTACCAATCGTTTCACCTTTATGATTTGCAATTAAACAAAAATTGATAATCTTCTTATGCAAAGTCCAATCACTATCAACATAATGCACAGTTAAAACCATATAATTCAAATTTTGAATTGATGTCCATATATCCGTAATCAAGCATACTCGTTGAAATGTGTTTTTAAAATATTCTTTCAACTTCGTTTTTTGTTTCTTATACATGCTAACAACATCACGTGCAATCGTAGTTCTAGATTGTACAACAAATTTCGGTTACAAATAATGAGAATAAGCTCTAAAACCCTCTCCTTCAACAAACTTGAAAGACACTTCATCAATAACAATTATTTTTGTCAGTAGTTTTCAGCAAGTTGCACTACTAAAATATGAAAGATTGGAAGTTAATCCCATATTATCAATATTTTGGAAGCTTAAAGTCTTTTGATTCATATCTACACTTGCCAACAATTTTTTACAAAAACTAATATGTTTTTTCAAGCTTGAAGTACCATTCTTTGATGGATGATATGCATATGTTTGTGAGCAATAATTATATTTTGCTCTGGGGTTGTTAATATCAGTGTTTTCTATCAAAGTAAAATGATTCCAAATGTCTGATTTTTCCTCTTGGTTTGACCCGTAATAGGGTTAACAGAAGAACTCTCTATAGTTTTATTAAATCTTTTCATTATCTACATTTTCAACAATTTAAAAACTCATTTAAGAATCAAATTATTTACTAGCCAAATGAACAAATTCATAATCTCAAACACAATCAAACAGAATCATAATCATAATCTCAAACAACATTTGAACAGAATCAAACAATCACATTATCTCAGAATCAACAACAATTTAACACTGAACCAAATCGTAATCTCAAACTCAAATAGATTCAAACCACAACATGGCAGGCAGTCCAAATTCCAGAATCATAACATCATTAAGCGGGATAAGTGGATCTTACCCTCGCAGCAAAATCAGCTTTGGCTTCAACACTCGGTACTCGGTAGCAAGCAGAGGCAGCAGCAGTCCGCCGAGATCAAAGACGGTAGAAAGATGTTTAGATAATCTAAACCTGGACCTATTTAACAGAAATATCAACATGTGAGTGTCAGCTAGCGACCGTTCGCAGACGGAAGACAGAAGACAGAACTGGAAGACAGAAGATGAAACAGAAAACTCAAAGATGAACAGAAATACGAATTGGGCTGGCGAGCTCTCAGTCAACGAAAGGAAGACGCTTGGAAGACGAAAGATGTCATGAGGAATAGAAAGACGAACGCCGTTCGGGTTGGGGATCGGGAGACTCGGGAGTCGGGAGGGGAGAGCTCGGGGCTCAAGAGCGTCGTTCGTTTGGGTATGCAGAGTGCAGAGAGAAGCAGCCTGCCCTAATTAATCCCTCTATCGGTCGGTACCGGTTCTTCAGTTCTGCGAAGCTAGAACCGAGAACCGGACCGATAATTTCGATTTTGCACAATCAGAACCGAAACTCGGTTCTTCTATAGGCAAAACCACACTGAACCGGCCTAAAATCACCGGTTTCTGTTCGGTTTTTCGGTTTGCACACCCTTAGCATTTGGTTTAATTGTTGAAATTTATATTTTTATACTTTTACCGTGGAAATAGAGAGAATAAGTATTAGAAGAAGAAATGTATTTTTCAATTATATTATTTTGATATATGAAATTGTTGGTTTTTAGGTTCTCTTGCATGACAGAATTATCGATGTGCAAAACAATGGTAACGTGCATAACATATGTATTATGAAAAACAATTTATCATGAACATAAATGAATCATTGTTATAATATAATAATAATTATATGTGTTAAATAATACTTAATTTTTAGATCTAATCTAAAATATTAAGAAATTATATTTTTGTAGCTTACTTCACAAAG
The DNA here is from genome assembly GCA_022433065.1 of Begonia loranthoides. Classification (NCBI taxonomy): domain Eukaryota; kingdom Viridiplantae; phylum Streptophyta; class Magnoliopsida; order Cucurbitales; family Begoniaceae; genus Begonia; species Begonia loranthoides. The sequence continues at coordinate 7,700,425 of CM039472.1, read as the reverse complement.
ATATAAAATCGGGGAGCTTTAATAATAATTTCCTCAACCTTTGAAACCTTCAGTCTTCTTCGTCAATCCTCCTTACCTTGAATAAGCACGTGTGGGTGTAATAAACGCAGCAAGATCACACTCAATTTATGATAGATTGTATTTTCAACACATGAGACAATCTATTTGAATTTAGATAACGCTACTCTAAAGCCAACACGGAAGAGTCACAAATTTGCTCGCAAAATAGATTCTTCAATCTCAAAGATTTCAAGTACTCATGCTAATGAAGTTGAACCTCTATTTATAGTAGAATAATTTCATAATGGTCATTAAAACATTTAGAAAAAACTACTACAAATATTAATCTCTCATTTAAGATAGAATTAATTTCATACATTTATAATAAAAATATTATGAAAATCAAAATATCGTGTCACTATAGCTCAACACTTGTCACAATATCATTAACTTAAATTTAACATAATCCATTTTCAAAAATTACTTTATGTTTGTTAATTAATTGAATAATCAATAATTTAATTATTTCATTTAATAGAATATAACAAATATATTAACTATCACAACTTTTGTCATTGCGTTTTAATTAATTGAATAATCAATAATTCAATTATTTCATCTAATGAAAAATAATAAACTTATTAGTGAATGTATTAAATAATTAATTATTTAATTTTTTTTGTTCATTTTTTTATTATTCGAATATTGATAAAAAATGATGAAGTAACCAATTTACCTATCGTTTTAAGCTCCAATAATATTTCGTTAATTAATATAAACTATTTATATTAATGAACATAATTATTAATTCTAAAGTAATTCCACTAAAAAACTATAGAATATATTTACTTAAAATAATGTCCATTGATATTGTAACGACCCGGATTTTCATACATTTAAAAATACACAAAATTGAAAACTTTTGTAAGATAATTAAAATTCTTTATAACTAGAGTGCAAACCGGGTTGTTAGAAACCATTTTCTTCGTTAAAACATAGCGGAAGTGTAAATCGTTTACAAAGAAAAAATCTTTTGTTTTGCTCTACTGCTACAAAATTAAATATAATTTAATTACAAACTATTTTATTTCTTACTCACTTAGCCTGGCCAATCACAAGCTCCTTCACGTGCAAATCCTTCATCAACTGCTTTGTGTTTTTTATAATCATTTTTCTTGTCGTTCACGTATACCTACACCACAAGTAATTGTAAGTCTAAAAGACTTAGTAAGGAAAATAGGAAAATGCATATGACATGCCTCTCTTGGATTGGGTCCTCCCCAAACCAAACTTGCATTACGTTCATTCATTCGTTCATTCATAACTCGTACATCGAGCTGGAAGTTGAAGGAACACGTACTAGATGGAATAGTTGACCAGTCTCTAATCTTATGTAGGCTAGATCTGGGCTACCCATCCACCCAACAACCCCCCATCATTCATTATTCATCATCATCATCATTCGTTTCATTTATCATTTTTCCTCACTTATGCATGCGAGTTAATGGCACTCCCTACTTGTCTCTATTACATGATGCATGACCATATATTCTCAACCTAGCATGATGCATGATGCTCATAACATACATTAAATTAAACTCACATACAAAAAAAGTAAATGACAGAAATTAAATAACAGGAATTGAAAGCATACAACAGAGCATAATAGGGAATAACTACGATATCGAATTGAAAACGACAAATGAACAATATAAGATGATAAAGTAACATGCGACGAATTACAATCAGCTAAACATGCTTGTTAAACTAAAGTAAACTAAACATGAAATCTTGCTTTAAACAACAATTAACAAAAACATGCTTGTAAAATTAGACATGCTAATAGACATCTAGAACCTAGTTCATTTCTATGCATTAAGAGATAATTACAAATTACTTTAAGTAGAAGTATATTCAATTTAATTATCGACATTTAATGAATTAGTCGTTAGTTCACATGCTTAGAGTAATCAAATTGTTTATAAGCTTAGATTGATCAAATTGTTTACATGCTTAAATTAACTAGATTGGTTATCAAGCTCAATTAATTATCATTTAACTATAGTGATTAGCACACTCTATGGATTAACATTTGTTGATTTACATTTAACTAAATTGGTTAACAGATAGGCATACTAGATTAGGGAACTAAAACGAACAATTGATGGCAGAACAATAGCAAGAAAATAACAGCATTGTAGTTGAAAACTAAATAGCAAGTAAGCATTCAATAGAACTCCTAGCTTATTTCCAAACTTCACATATTCATTTGTCATTCATACTTTCAACGTTCATCACCCTTTTCACATTCATTATTTCTTCATCAAACAAGGCATTTGTATCTCACAGCAGATTAAAAAACAGAGCTAAACAACAAAAAGAAAATATCACAAAGCATCAATAAATCTACAGCATACTAACATATCTACACTATCAGCAACAAATAGACCCACTCATGCACTCTACTTGTGGTGTAGGGCCTCCACATGGCCACGACACACCCAATTCCTTACCTCGATTATTTAACGCGTATTGGTGCTTAACCGTTATCCGTCTTCGTCTTTTTGATACCTTCATAATTAAAACATTCACCATTAATAATCGTAACTTATTACTTTCATTCTCTTTTCGTATTCCAAATTGTACAATCTCTAACTACTAAATCAAACAATAACTAACATTATGATATATACAGGTCATGCCTTTTGTATCAGATTTACATCCCTTCAAAGCCTTAAAATCATCAAACCGGATTACACAAAATACATTCCAACTTGACAGAGTGTAATCCAACTCAACACTACCTGAGAACATAGAATCATCACTAAGCAGTAATGAATTATCCAAAGAACAGTTTAATCAGCCCATTTTTCCAATATAATCCCAACAGAGAACAATCCCCCATGTCTATACAGAGAACACCAACCAAATCCATTAAATTAGGATATGCAGCCGACTAATAACGTAATTTACAGCAACTACATTCTCAAATTCAACAGCTGAATCATAAATCAGTCTACACATAGCATAATTCCCAAACTTATTCATCCAGAATACCAATATCAGCGTAATAGCAGACTAATAACAGTTAGAGGATTTCGTTACCTGAGGAACAGAGAATAGTCAACAGATTCGAGCTTCTGCAAACCGACCCAACGCCGGAACTCATAGCCTCACCGTCGCCACACCATTCATCGTCGCCAAGCATGACCGGAAATCGACAGATCGGTGATGGTTGACACCAAATCCGGCAACCCGTGCTCTGCGCCGAACTGAATCTGCGAAGCCCGACGTTTCCCCCCGATGACCCGAGCCCAGCCACAACGCCACCACACCGGACAATGCCTCCCGTCGCGAAGAAGCCGTCCGTGCCGATCGTCTCCCGATCGCAGGTCGCCTCCCGCCTCTCGGTTCTCTCCCCCTCTCTCTCTCTAATTTCTTCTCTTCAAAACCAAATGACCTAATTCCCTTTCCCCTTTAATTTCCTTCTTGAACCGGGCCACACAATAACCAATGAACCGATTTTTTGCTGAGCCGGTTCAACTATCCAAGTTTTCAATAAATTTTCCTTTTATTCTAATTTAATCCTACATTTAAGTTTAAATTTTATTATAACTCTACATTCCGATTTTAATTAGTCTCCCATATATTTAATCCCCGTAATAGAATTTATCTCACATAATGACTTATTTCATAAATTAATATTTATTCTATTTACCTTAATTTCTCATAATTTAAAATGTTACGAATACGTCTTTAGTAACACCCTGATAATTATTCAATTAATCCAAAATCCCTAAATTATACTCCAATTATATTTATTAAATTCCGATAAAGTTCGGGGTATTACAAATATAGTCATTACATATGTATTAACCCTCAATTTAGATTTGTAATACAGCTAGATTTATAATTCGTTAACCTCTCATATTACGTTGTTATTCTTAATTACCATTAGTTATTGATTGAATAATTAATTCATGACGATTATAAATTGCGTGCTAATTATTTGATCATTGAACTAACAAATAAGAGAATCTATAAAAATGAATTTCATTATATCGATATTAACATTCTCAGCTATTCATTTTAATTCACTCTCAATATACAAGGTATACGAAGTGTAACTTATACAAAACTTTACCGAGTAAATCAAATAATAAATTAAACTGAAATAGGAGTTTGTTAAATACAACGAATTAATATCATACATATATGACAATCATTATGATAAAATTGATTGTTCTATATTTAATGAAAATTATCAAAACAATATAATTTTATCTAGCCCAGTTCAATATAATTGTATTATATAAAACATATTTATTTTATATCACTACATATATAGTCGAGATATGACAATACATTCTTAATGAGATAAACTATGTTTAAGACTATATACTATTTAAGCCCATACTCAGTCTGATTATTGCTCTTTATATTTTATTCCATATATATACAATATATATGTTAATATAAAGTTAGTGAATTTTCTATAAATTTTATAAAATATAATTTAAAATGTTAACATAATATAAATTAATATAAATTTATTCATATATTAAAAAATTTTCTATTACATTTACTTGTTAGACACATTACTCCCAACAGAAATTTAAAAAAAAATGTAAGTAAAATTAAAACCAAACCGAAACTAAAATTGGACCTGGACCATTTTGGTTTGGCGTTGGCCTAACCGCACATTGCACACCCTGCTCGGACCATCAAGTTGACTTAGGCTGACCAGTAGACCTGCTATTTTTCTTTCAGTGCCATGACCCGTAAATCGTTAAGTTTATTTTCAGTGTAATAACTCCCCTTACAGAATCTTGACCACCGTAGACTTGCTAAGAAGCCCATACTCAGTCGGATTATTGAATAACATTTATGAGGAGAGGGAACCTATAAAAAAACAGGGCTAGATTAGACTTAACTACAAAGTCAAAGGTCATGATCTCATAATTTTGCCTCTGGAGTCCTTGATAGACCATTGTTAAGGGCTCCACTCGGTTTTGCTTTTTATATTAAGATCTAATGTAAACCATGCAAGTCAAATAATTGTTTCACATATTAACGAAGGAGGCATGAGTTCTGAGGAAACACAGCCACTTGGAAGTTTCTTATCAAAGAAAGCTTTGACTTGGCAATTTGCACAATCTATAACTGGCCGTGCATATCACATTTGAGCACATTCTAATTTGATTGTTGTGTACGAAATGTCGTCCTACAAAAAGTCAAATAGATTGAATTATTCTTATGATATGACAACAATTATATAGCCAATTATTCTTAATCGGCACTTTTTTCTTTTCCCAACAACTTAAATTTACAGGAAGAACTACGTTTAAAATGTTTAACTAGTCATCGCTCTGCACAAAAAGTTAGAAGAAATCACGTTGAATCTTTGATCTTGATTAATGGATGTCATAAACAGTTGACTTGTTCGTGATCAAATGGATGAAGGAGAGACAATCTGATGATTGTTCTTAGTTCAGAAGAAATATCCTATATTGATTGATATATTCATTATACAAATTACATTCCATTGATAGAAGTGAGAGAAAGTTCTAGACTATAATTCTGTTAAAAAAATAACTAATTAGCATTAAGCATAATTACAAGGATATACTAACTTCTCCCGCAATCTTAAGGGGGAAAAACACAAAGATTGAATCGAGATAGTAAAAACTTTGAAGTTGGAAGAGGTTTAATCAGCCCATCTTATTGGATCGATATACGCCTATAGGGGGGAGGGAGGGTGAATATAACGTTTCTAACTTTTTCGTACGATATTTATTTTCTCTAAAACCCTAAGTGATTTAATTCATATACCAAAATAAACAATCACAATAATGCATAAATGTAAATAGAGGGTTAAAGAGTGTGCACAATATTTGTTTACGTGGTTCGGCAAATTCGCTCACGCCCACTCTCCAAGATTCAACTTGGAGATCCACTAAACTATTGGTTTATGGGTGCCAATAAAACCATTTACAAATTGACTATTAACGAGGCGTTACCCTTGACTAATTCTAAGGTCGTCAATTTTTTACTATTACGGGGTGTCACCTTTAATTTGACTGTTGCGGGGCGTCACCCTAAATTTGACAATTATGGGGAGTCACCCTTTGATTGAACTTACAAGCGTTCAATCGAGTCTATAACTATTACGGGGCGTCACCCTTTGTGTTATGAATTCTTAGGGAATCACCCTTTACAATAACATGAAAATAGAATACGAAAATTAAGCTCTAAAACTAATCTGAAATCTCCTGATATTAACTCGCAAGTTTATGAGTGGGGAGAATTGGATTTACAACGCTCACAGTGATATAGAATCGAGTCTTGAATTTGGCAGGGCTTCACCTCGATTTTCCGTTCGTTATTTTGAGCATGGAGTGAACACTTATTTATAAGCCAGAGACTTTTCGGACGTCCTAAAAGTTTTCGGTCAACCGCATATAGCCGTTGCATATTTAGCCATTGAAAATTCGACCGTTGGCAAAATCTGGACTTTTCAGAAGCAGAGTCCTCGTCTGCTATTGTCCGCTATCGTCTGCTATCGTCTGAAAAGTCGCCTAGAAAAAACAAATTCAAACTCTGGTCGTCCTCTATCGTCCGCGTGCGTCCGAAAAGTCTTTAGATAGTTTTAGGATGCATTCCCTATAACACCTCGATATTTTTAAGTTGGGTGATTATTGGGGTATTACCTAGGACGTTCTAGAGCATTAAGCTAGGAGAAACTTTGTTATGTTTTCCACATTTACGCAATATAATTAGAAGTTGAAGTGGTTAAGGTATTACGTTGCGTAATTATACGTGTCATCGTATGACGTATAATTATCGGGGAAATGTTAAAGGATATGAGTTAAGTGTGGAAAGATGAAGAAAGTGGAAATTTTGGGTGTTAGGACGAGTTGGAGATGAGATTTCTCGTCCTAACTTCACTGTACTGTGGAGTTGTGGACGAGGGTCCGAACGATGTAGACGAGAAGGGTAGCGTCCGCATCGAATCTGTTCAAGTCTGGATAGTTTTGGACGACACGTTGCAGACGATGTGGACAAGAGAAGTAGCGTCTGCATCGACTCTGTACAAATTGGAGACTTTCGGACGAGTCTCCGGATGATGCGGACGAGAAGAATGGCGTCCGCATCGAATCTGTTCTAACCTGGACAATTTGGACGATAGGTTGAGGACGATGCAGACGAGAGAAGTAGCATCCGCATCAACTCTGTCCAAATTGGGGGACAATTCGGACGACACAGACGCCAACTGCGGACGCGGTATGGTGTCCGCAAGACACCTGCGGACGGTACGGATAGGATGGGGATGCCTTTTCCCGTCCGAAGCTTCGCGTTAGCTTGCGAAGTTTTTGACAAATGCGGACGATAAGTATGCGTCCGCACCAGTCCGAAATAGCCTAGACCTACGAATTAAATAAGAAGAAAATCAAAAGAAATTGGGATAAATCGAGTGAAGTCGACAGAAAGCGACCCTAGGCGACGAAAATTGCCCCCTCTATGTGTAGCTAGCCTTCTCATCCTGCCTAGAACCCATGATGATGTCCCCTCCATCCCAAGTAAAGCCTTCCTCTCTTCCTTCAGTCTTTCAGTTCCTGCTTGAGAAATCCACAGAGAGAGAGAGAGTGAGAGTTCCGTGAGGGAGTGTGCCCAGTGAGGGTGTGGGTTGAGTGATATTGTAAGTGTTGTGTTGTTGGTGTTGTTAGTGGAGTGAGTGAGCTGAGAGAGATGAGCTACGTGAGTGAAGTGTGGAGCTTAGTAGTGAGCTGGAACTGCCGTGAGCTGGGGGAGCTTGAAGAGAGCCGTCCCTGATTTTAGTATTCAAATTGGTAAGGATTAAGGGGTGTTTTGGCCATTGAGGCCCTACACCACAAGTATGGGTGTGTGAGTTTAGTGTTGATGTTAGTTGAGTGCTTATTGTTGGTAAATTGTTTACTACCAGTTGATAATACGTTCACTGCTAGTAGTTAAGAATGTGGTTTGCCTAGAATGCTATTGTTAGTCGTTGACAGTGTTATGAATGTTCTGTGAAATTATGTTAAAGAAGTGTTGAATTCCCTGCTGTAACGGTTTGCTTGGTTGTGTTAGTTTGATAGTTGTAGTCAAAAGTAGAGTAAGTAAACGTTAAGTAGTTATGTGAAGTAAAAGTATGTTTAATTTACTCGCAGCATGAAATTACTTGAAAGAATATTAGTGTGTTTAATTGCCTGACTAGTGTAAAAGTATGTGCAAATCATCTAGGCTAAAAGCATGTAAATTGAATTAGAAATGATAATCATAGTATGTAATTCGTATAATAAATCAATTAGTATGTTCACTTACTTAAGCATGAAATTAATTAGGATACTTAATCAACTAGACACACGATGATCCATCAGCATAACAAAACTATTTAGAAGCATAATTGAAATCTTTCCTTGAGCATGTAACTAACTAATGGAAATCGATAATCTTTCAATTGAGCATGTAAATGAACTAGGATAAATAACTAGAACATTAATTTTATCTCCCTTGAGCATGTAATTGGTTAGCGTAATTAACTAGACCGAGCATGTAATCAAGATTGGATAAAAGCATGTAACCTACCTCGGATATTAAACCAGAATAATCACCTAGAACAATGAATGTAGGACGCATGTAAAATGACTAGGAAGCATGTAAAACTACTAGGAAATAAATTAGGATATGATAATATAAATTGAATTCTCCTTTTGTGCTTTGCTGTTTACGATTTGATTTTATAACTGTTCTGTGTGTGTGCTTATTTCTGTTATTATCTTATGCGCTTTCAATTCCAGTTATTTACAGTTATTTTTTAATGCGCACTTCAATTTCTGTTAAAGTTATGTTATATGCATCATGCATCATGATAAGTTGAGAATGTATGTTCATGCATCATGTTAATAGAACGCCTAAGAAGTGCCACCTCGGTGGTGGTACTCATAATGTGAGGTAAAATGTTAAGAAAATGAAAGGAATGGGAAGTCGAAGGGCAGATGGGTAATGGGTCTAGTCTGCAATTTAGCCGAAGCCCCTCCCTCTTATGGAACGGGAGTTCTAGATTGCAAGTAAAAGATTAGATCCAATCACTATTCTATCACAAAGGAAATCCTCCAATCTTCTGCTCAATGTACGAGTGTGAATGAATGAACGAATGTAAAGTAATAATAGAGTAAATGGCTTAATGAAAGGACTGGTTTGAGTGGCCCATATTCAAAAATGGACTAAAGAGTGGCATACATGTGCATTAAACCCTTTTTCCTTACTAAGCCTTCGGGCTTACAGTTGCTTGTGATGTAGATGTAGGTATTAGTACGCTATGAGGAATGCACTGACTAGGAGTAGCGAAAGATAAAGAACGAACAAATAATAAAGCAGAGATGAAGGATTTGCACGCACGAGTTCGTAGCTGGCCAGACATAAAGGTGGTAAAAAAGGAACATATTTACTTAAATTAAGTTGTAACAAATCATATCTAATTATTTAGTTTTCTTTAGTTAAATTGTATTTACGCTTCCGCAACATTTTACATAAATGGTTTTATTAATTACGCTTCCGCACTTTGTAATTGATTTTCCAAACGGGTTTTAAAGAAAGAGTTAGTAGCGATTTGGTTAGACGCACTCTAATACGTTTGTTTTAAAAGAAAGAAAATTCAAAATTTCGCGCGTTTTTAAAGGATTTACGAAAATTCGGGTCCTTACATTCCCTGCATCGACACTTTCATCCTCTATCATCCTAAAACTCTGGACTGCACTTTAGGATGCATTTCCTGTGTCCTCGCTCATCCGCCTGCTTCCGAAAACTCCAAATCTCAATTTTGGCCATTTTCCTTCGTCCGCATGATTCCACACCTTCACTCCAAAATTAGCCCTAAACTATACTAAGTCCCAAAATGATATGCTACACTATATCGACTCAAGTAAACATGTTAGCTCATTAATAATACCCATTTTGAGGGTATTTTCAATATGCACAGATATAAATATTGTTATAAAAATGTTAAAAATAATATCCAAAAAATACAAATTATAACTTATTGGATTTATTAAATTAATCAACATTTTAGTTATCATCAAAATAAAACTTAGCTTAACACAAAAGGCTAACAATCTCCCCCTTTCTTATGATGACAAAATCCAATAAGTTGTCTACCCTAAAACTAAACATCTGCATCAAATATTGCATATTAGATTTCTCCAAATATGTTATACAATTTATCAAACACTAAAATCATGCAAACATGCTATACAACTCCCCCTTAAATATATATTACAACTTATACATCTTTCTCTCCCTTTTCGTTATAATCAAAAGGAAATTCCACAGGGAGGGAAGTACTAAACAAACTCATCAAAATAATAATCATTCAAAAACAATCTTCTTAAAGAAATTCTCCTCCTTATTCAAAGAATCTATCCACAAATCAAAGCAATTGAGAGAATCAAACATTTAAGTTTAATAAATGGTCAAAAATAAGATACCAAATTAAACAACCACAATCACAATTCAATCAAAAATATTATCCTTCTTTGTCATTAAGCATACAAATTCATTTGGGGGAAATATGCATTTAAGTCCCAGTAATAGATATCAATTTAAGATAAAAAATGATAAACTCATTTTCAAATTCTAGAAGTGATACCATTTGAAGAATTAAGAAGTTAACTAAGGATAACAATCAATGATTTACAATTTGAAGCAACACACCAAACAATTTCAAACTATTAGTAATGTTAATGAAGCGTGTAAATATAGAACTAATAGTCTCATCATTATCCATACGAAATAATTCATAATCATGCACGACCATACTCAATTTATTTTTCTTTACTTGATTAGTCCCTTCGTAAATAACTTCGAGAAGTTTCCAAATAACTTGGGCACTTTCACAACTTTGAACCCTATTAAATTCATCGACATTTAAAGCACAATATAATTGATTAATAGTCTTAGCATTTAAACTCATTTTTCAAAAATCATTATCATTGAATTCATCTTCTAATTTAGGAACATTTAATCCATCAACAAGTTTAAGAGGTATATACAGTCCATTCATAATAATTTTCCACATTACATAGTCAATATAGATTGAATATAATGAAGGCCTAATGGTAGATTGTCATTCACTACACATATTGTAGGCCATGACAAAAAAAATATAAACAATATATGTCACCAAAAAAAATTCTAACAAGAAATTTATATAGTATGCACCAAATAGACAATATTACACACGAAAAATTTTAATTCTCTAACTTTTTCGTGTTTAATATAGCGTTTCTAACTTTTTCGTGCGATATTTATTTTCTCTAAAACCTTAAGTGATTTAATTCAGATACCAAAATAAACAGTCACAATAAATGCATAAATGTAAAGAGATGGTTAGAGAGTGTGCACAAAATTTGTTTACGTGGTTCGACAAACCCACCTATGTCTGTACTCCAAGATTCCACTTGGAGATCCACTAAACTATTGGCTTATGGGTGCCAATAAAATCGTTTACAAATTGACTATTAATGGGGCGTCACCCTTAATTTGACTATTATGAGCCGTCACCCTAAATTTGACGATTACAGGGAGTCACCATTTGATTGAACTTACGGCTGTTCAATTGAGCTTATGACTATTACAGGGCGTCACCCTTTGTGTGATGAGTTCTTAGGGAATCACCCTTTACAATTAGCACGAAAATAGAATACAGAACTTAAGCTTTAAAACTAATCCGAATTCTCTCGATATTAACTCGCAAGTTATGGGTGGGGAGAATTTGATTTACAATGCTCACAGTGCTATAGAATCGAGTCTTGAATTTGGCAGGGCTTCGCCTCGATTCTCCATTCGTTATGTTGAGCTTATAGTGAACTCTTAGCCTAACACATCTGTCACTTCAGTGGAGGAAGGAGTAAATTGTACTGAAATTTCCTTGCGACATACTTTGTCACGAACAAAGTGGAAGTCCATTTCCACATGTTTCGACTTAGAATGAAGAACGGTATTAGAGGCCATATATGTGACACTAATATTGTACAATAAATCACAACACTGACAGAAGCTATAATACCAAGTTTGTGCAATAAAGATTGGATCCAAATAACCTTTGAGGCGCCATTTGCAACACTATGATATCCAGCTTTAGTGCTTGATCGGGAAACTTTTTTTTGTTTTGCTAAAGACCAAGATATCAAATTTAGATCAATGAAAATACAAAAGGAACTAGTGTTACGTCTATCATTTGGATAGGATGCCCAATCGACATCTATAAAACAGCGAATGTCTAGCATAGAAGAGGCGTGAAATGATAGAGAATGCAAATGAATACCTTGCAAGTAGTGAAGAATACGTTTCAAAGCTTGCCAATGTTGATCAGTTGGGGAGTGCATGAATTGACAAACTTTGTTTACAACAAAAGCTATGTAAAACCTGTGAAATTTTTAATAATAAATTTCACATACAAATTTTTTGCGTTACAATAGATCATGACTTTGAAAAGTTGACCCGAATTGCCGCGTAGCGGCCACGTTTGCAAATTTGTTCAAAAGATCAAAATCAGTAAAATAGAAAATTTTTGAGTGGTAAATTAATTGAGAAAATAGAATTAGTGAATTAATTTGGACCGAAAATGGTAATCAGGTGATGTTCGGAATGAGTCGGGATTTGGAATAAGTTATTTAATATATAATATGTATATTTAATATATATATATATATATACACACAATTATATATTAAATAAATGAATGAAGAAATAAATAAAATTAAAGGGGAAGGGATTTAAAAGAAAGAAAAATTTAAAAGGGAAAATGACAAATCAACTATCGTACTTTGTAATTAATAACAAGTCAATTACTAAACTATTTTTGCTAACAAATTAACAACTGAATTATGAAAAAATGTCTCCGCAAACATCACTGTCATGTTTACCATCAAACGTACTGATGTCGTTCCGTGGTGAATCATGATCCGTCGTGGATTGTTATTTTTAAAAATAACGTTATAATATTGATGGTTCATTGCGGATCATATTATGATCTGCCACAGATTTACTACGATTCGCGGTGGATTGATAATGATTCGCTGCAGATAATCGTGCGTTGTTCTATGTTCATGTGCCCTACTATATAAGACTCCCGAGTTCACTGAAGTGAGTTCACCACGAACCATGATATCCTCGGTGAACATTCATACTCTCAGACCTTCGTTCCATATTGTTTAATCGATACCAATGGATTTCTCCGCATAAAAAAAATGCCGCTCAAGCGAAAGGGTGGGCCGTCTTAGGATGAGGCTCAGCCACGGCCAAGAATGATGGACTCCGACAGTGAATGAAGTCGGACTGCAGCCGAGCATGTTGGTTAGTTACACTGCAATGTACTCACAACGGTGCAAGGTCGAGCACCTGCGGTTGACATTGGAGAACCCGCGGTTGCCCCTGTTATAGAAACCGAGGTTGAAGCACAACCTCAACCTTAATCTCAGCCTAAAAAATGACCGGCAACATGTGCACTGGTCCGTTTCAAACCCATTACAGCTGGTTTCCACTCCCCACTTTTTAGAACAACTGACGAGAAGGAACGATATGAAGCTGATGTTAAAAACTGTTCAATTATTGTTTCTAGAATAGTAGACTTCGAGTCATTGGCTGAGTTGGAAATTGAAGAATTGTTTGAGGGAAATAACTTAGCCGGTTTGTGTCGATTGGGTGAAAGTTACTATGAGCGGATTGTCAAACTTTTTTATACAAATTTGGAACATTCCACCCAACCATTAGAGGTCTGAACTTACATGTTTGAATGGGAGTTGAGGCTGAGTCCCAACGATATTAACGTGCTGCTTGGATGTTCAATGGAGGGACCAAGTGATCATTATTACCACTTGTCTCGGGAGTCACCTTTCATAAAATGAGGAGAAGGTCTGACAGTGCTTAGATTGTTGCACCGTGATTCCGAGATTGAAGTGTACAGGAAGCCAAAGTCCAATGACTTGAATACCATAGCCCGAGTGATCCACATCATTATGATGCACACCATTTTTCCTCGAGATGGACATCGAGACCTTGTTAGTTGCATGGATCTCTATTTGCTCGAGCAGGTGTTCACCAAAAGAAGTGGACATTGACTATGTGATTTTGAGTCAAATGTATGAGGTGCTCAAACAACCCGGCCAAGAGCCTACCATTCAATTAACTCATTCAGAGGATTATTGAGCATTATGGGGTACTTGTAAAATCCAAAATTTTAAAATAATTTTTAAAATTCCACGTGTAAATTTTTTGCAATTTTTCGATCAAAGGTGAAAAGTTGACACGTTTTGTCGTATAGCGGTGACGTGTGTGTTTTTCCATAAAGCAGTCAAATTGAATTTTTTTGAGTAGAAATTTACTTTGGGAATGTCTTGATAAATTATTTTGCATAAGAAAATATTTTGGGTTGGCATTTAAACGAATCGGATTTTTCAACGGGATTTGAGTTAGATTAATATAATATATAGATTTTAGGGTTATTTTTATCTGACACTTTCATCTATGAGTACCTTTTTATCTATCACCTTATGGTTTAAAAATTTGCAATAAACACCTTATACTATGTTGTGTTTTCATCTAACACCTTCTGTGTAGCACCGTTAGTTCTAATTTCCAGAAACCTACCTCTGCACAGCTCTTCTCTCCTCTCCTCTCCAAAGCTCGCTCGTTCGCTCCTTTTCTCCCCAAAGCACGAAGGCGAGGACGAAGATGACAACGACGGCTTGAAGCAAAGCCCAACTCTGCGAAGCGACCTCCGACTCTGTGAAGACGACGACGATGGCTTGAAGCAAAACCCAACTCTGCGAAGCGACGATGACTTCTTAAAGCAAAGTCTGACAACACCTACTGTTTAGTGCCGTTTGTTCTAATCTCCAGAAACCTACCCCTTGCAGCTTGATTAGGTATTGGGTCCCTATTTTGCTCATTGTTCTTGCATGATTTTTAGAATTAATTTGGTTCTTCCATGATTTTGAGAATTAATTCTTCTCTTGTCGCCCTATTTTTTTCTTAATTGTTGCCTTGTTTCCATTTAGGTGTTGCAGTGGCCGTCGGTTTTGTGTGATCTTCAGCAACACCACTGTTTAGGTATTGCTCTATGATATGATTGAACTATTGAAATTTTGTTTTGGATGGTGATGTTGATAGAATCGGTTATTGCACTATGATTGGTTATTGCTCTATGTTGCAATGCTATTTTGGATGTTGTTGTTAGATCGGTTATTGCTCTATGATTGAACTATCGAAATTCTGTTTTTAAATGTTGATTGTTTGATTGTTGAAATTCTGTACTTCTCTTAGGGATGAATTTAGCAACATGAAACCCCAATCATTTGTGCTATAGATAGTTGAAATCAATCTATTTTTCTGTAGAATCTATTGAAATCACTCTACGTTTGCCCATCTCTGTGTGTTTGCTTTCACAAATATAATCTTTCTAGATAATTCAGACCCATCTCCATGTTACAACGTGTTAGTGGCAGAAATGCTTATTCCTAGAAGTGAGCTATCACAACATATCATCACTGCTGGAATGGAGGTAAGTGGTACTAGCAATATGAAATTTGCCCTCAATGGCTGCCTCATAATTGAAAAATTGGATGGGGACAATGTTGACATCAGAGAGGAAATTGGAGAAGAGAACTTTTTCTTATTTGGTGCAATAGCAGATGAAGGACCTAGACTGCGCAAAGAGAGAGAGAATAGACTTGTATGAATTTTTTACTGCCTTATTTACATTGAATGCATTATTAGGAGTGGAGCATTTGGAAGCTTTGATTACAACACCCTCCTTGACTCTCTCGAGGGAAACTCGGGTTATGGTCGAGGTGCACTAGAATTACAATCAAAAGATTGTCCTTGCTGACCGATATTTTTTTCCCATTGTTGCGAGTTGCTTTCCTTCTTATGTGCTTTCAAAATAAGACTTGAATTGTGTTATTTATTGCATTGTTAAGTTAGGAGGATTCTCTCTTGGCTTCTTGTGAATTGTTTATTTTGTGTGCAGGGATAAAACGAGATGGCTAAAAATGTCGATATTAAGCACTGCTGGGAGTGGGAAATTCTGCAGTGACCAGACAATCGTGCAATATGCCAAGGAAATATGGAGGATAAAGGAGTGTCGGGTGCCTTGATTCAAACTTCTTCTGAGTTCAAATCTACTGCTGATCCATCTTCATGGAGCAAGCTAAATAAATGAGTTGGCCATTTTGGAGAAGCACTCGTAATCCCTGGGACTGCGTTTTATTCGATGAAATCATATTATTGGGAAATAATTTTTGCAAAAATGATGTTTGTGCTGGAAGTAAAACTGCCATGGTTTAGACATACAGAAAACATGTCGATTGTACACTTTTTGTATTTGCACTCACTTTGTGTAGAAAGACAAGTAAATGTTGTTCTTCTAACAGAAAAATTCTTATCTCTATTCTTTATATTAACTCAAAGCTCTATATATAAATGCTGCCATTATCAATTTCTGAAAGATTAAAATCACCAGACAGAGATCAATCACAATATAATCTCAAGATCAACATACACTTCATTTATCCAAATTTTATAAGTCAAATACCACACCCATTTTTCAAGGCATGAGAAGAACGCCCAGTTTCCTCAAACATTATTAACCAATGGTGTGGGAGAAATTCTATGAGAAAAACACACAAAGAAAGTGTAATGATGACTTATACAAAAATTTTATGCCTCATTCTCACTTGTTTGAGGCAGTGTAAATGATGAGTATTTTATACCTGTTCGCTCACTACGAGTCAACACTTTGGATTTTCTGGCTGCAAATGATTTGCCTCTCTTAAAAATCGATCTTCTCAGATCTGCATATGCACAATAATCAACTCCATAAACCATACAGTCCTCTATGAATGAAAAAATAGCAACTCCCACACCTTCACCAAGAGTGGTCAGAAAAATCAAATCAGCCACCTTTTGGAACTCATTCAAATACAAAATCAAAAAGTTAGAAATATAGCTCAAATCAAACTATAGTTGTTTCAATTTCCCATGTTGTCGAACCAATTCTTGCAACTAGAATTTTTGATAATCAGAACCGAAAAATAAAACTTACCGTCCGTAACAAGAAGCAAGTTTTCCGATGGAAATTTGTCTGAGGGCATTGAACCATCCCAAGCAAAGTCCTAAAAATTACAACTATTGAATAACAATTTTCTTCCTAAAGGAAAGAACCAAAAGAAAAAAGATCATTAAATTGAAGCCAAATAGTCCAAAAGATCACAATCTCCACATATAGTTTATCTTAAATGCACAATATAGCTAAAAGTAAAGACAAATAAAACATTTATCTGCAGTATATAGCCCAAATAAGGCATGAAACAAACATAATTATCATTGAAAGAGTGTTATTTTAGCCAATGACTTTCATTTCAATGATCATTATAACAATCTAAATATTAGACATATAAACAACATTTAATTTTAACTACTAGATGGTGGCAAACAGACACCATTCTCCAAATAAAGATGCTGACTGCCTTAGTCATCAATTATCAAAGACTTACCAACTGGTTTGGCTCTAAGTTCAATTTATTGAAAATATTTGATTCGTTCGAGTTGAAAATTACAGGTGGATCGTATAGTTTGTTACACAAGCTCAGATTGATATATAAAATGAAACTAAAAACTGAACCAATTAAGCTTGTAAAACAGCTTAATCGGGAAATAGAGTTGCATAATTCCAAAATAATTTGGAAATAGAATTGCATAATTTCAAAATAATTTGGATATGGATCAAGTTGGCTTACATACCTTATGGGTATCTTCCTCAAAACTAGAAGAATCGAGCTGTAAAGGGGATGCCAGACAAGTGTCTTCGATCTTCGTAGAGAAGGGGATCGATCATCTTCACAGCGCAGGGGTTCGCAGAGCAGGGTTCGTCTTCGCCCAGCCGGAGGTTGCTTTGCAGAGTTGGGCTTTCCTTCAAGCCGTCGTTATCATCTTCGTCTTTGGCTTTGTGCTTCGGGGAGAAAAGGACCGAGCGAGCTTTAGAGAGGAGAGGAGGGAAGAGCTGTGCAGAGGTAGGTTTCTAGAAATTAGAACTAACGGTGCTACACAGAAGGTGTTAGATGAAAATGTAGCATAGTACAAGGTTTTTATTGCAAATTTTTAAACCATAAGGTGATAGATAAAAAGGTGCTCATAATTGAAGGTGTCAGATAAAAATAACCCTAGATTTTATATTATAAAAATTAACAAAAAAATTATATTTGTTTTTTTTTCAATCTAATTTTCGAAAGAAGACAGTCTCCTTCACGATTTTCTTCTTCTCCTAAGGGTCGATGGGGAAAGAGAGTTCAATGACAGAGAGGGGGCTTCGACAGAGAGAAATCGCAATAGAAAGAGTGACAAACGGCGAAGCTGTAGCGCTTCCAGGCAGGAATTTTTTATTTCGTCTAAAGGCACGTCGTCTGTCCGAGAGCCCTTCGGGAGGAATGGTCGAGGCAGGGAGCTCGGGAAGATTAGGGCTTCCTCCGCTCCAGCTTTTCTTCGGCCTTTCCTTCGATTGAGGTGAGTAGTGGATAAACTAGGGTTAAATTTTGGATCCCTATTTTGATTGTGAATTCTGCCTTGAAATTGGGTCACTGATTTTGTTGCTGCTTGATTTCTGCTAGGGCTTCGGTCAATTTGATGTTCCTCGTTTATGTTTTTCTTGGTTTAAGTTATGATGGGGCTTTCCACTGCCTACGTGGAGTCCATGTCACTTCTTACATGGAAATAGCTTGGAAGACAGAATAAGATAAAAGGGGACTAGGATAGTAGGGAAGGGTGTCGATGGAAACTGTTGTTAGTCTTTTTCAGTTTATTTTATGTAATCTACTTCTTCTTCCTGTATTCATTTTCTTTCCTTTTTCTGTAAATCTCACCTAATCTTGTGATTACTGAGTAAAACCATAACAAATGGTATCAGAGCTGTACAATCCAACAACGGCGAAAACTCATTCCAAAGCAAATGAAAAAGTATTCCGGAAAATTGAGGGGAAAATGAAAGGAATAGCCTCTTCTTTCACCTCTGTCTTCTCTCGACTAGTGGTAACAGAAAAAATGTTTAAGCAATTGGAAGTTTGCCAAGATCGATTGGAAGGAATTCTTCACAAACTCATTCAAGACTGTAACTCCAGACATAATGTTTAATCGGCTCCTTTCAACACAATCAATCGACAATCAGAAACAGACAGCAGCGCCTGTTTCTAGCTTCAACAAAAAACACTATTTCTAGCTCCAAGAATGTGGATCTTCAGTTTAATGTTCTTGGAAGCGCTGAGAAGATTGAAATCTTAGCTACTATTGAGGAAGAAACCAGAAGCAGTGATGTTGAACTCATCAATTTGCGAACCAATGTAGAAGTCAAAGATGAAGTAGGAGGTGAGAATGAATTAACAACAGGAAACTTGAATCAAATTTTAGGTCAAATCCAAAATTCTTATTCCCCTACCTTCGATGGTTCTGCTTATGTCATGGATATACCCTTTGGTTGGAATTTGATTCCTAAGGACACGATAATGAATTTAGAAATTGAGAACAAACCTAAGCTCTGGGAAATGAATGTGATAGAAGATCGTGGATTGATTCTAGTTCATGAAGTAGTCAGTAAAACAGTTTCAAATAGAAGTTGGAGCTTCCATTTTTCTATTGATACTGTAATTGAAGCCAACTTTATTATCGGTGAGATAATAGTTGAGGATCTTCTTCTTATTCGGGTAGTGATGAACTATAAATCCGCAAGAAAAAAATTATTATATATCTTTTTGCTTGTTGACTATGTTTCCAATAAAAAGTGGGTAACAATAGAGGTACTGGAGGTATTGAGGGTGTATAAAATTGTCGGACATTATACAGATTCTATTATTGAGATAATGGCTGATATTGGTATAGAGCTCACAGTATATGAACCAAAGAGCTCCAGTTCTTCAGTCATGATTACTTGTGATCAAGAGTTTTGCACTTCCACAGACGATGGTCCAATTCTAGGGTGTCAACCTGACTTGCTATGCCAATATAAGGTTTCCTATGGCGATGGAAGTGCCACTGGTGGATATTTTGTGAAGGATTATCTCCAACTTGATCGAGTGAGTGGAAGTTTTCAAACTTCATCTACTAATGGAAGTGTAATATTTGGATTTGCTTATTATTGTCACAATCCCCAACCTCCTTTCACAAAAACATAATTAAGAAGACTATTTGGTTTAAAAAAATTGTTTGTGATTTTGGACCAGCATTCACTGTTTTAATGTTGATAGAGAAGAGCCACGCACTCTTATAATTTCCTTGGTCTGCAATGACATCCTTGCTTTGTTATTTTGTGTTGATGATGAGAAGCTGGAGATTCAAGATTGCAATCTTGTTGTGTCCTCTTAAGTTCAGGGAATGACAGAGCTAAATAATGAGAAATTACTCTTGGAAGGTGAAGTTGTTCACAACAAATTCCTGACATAGAAGAAATTAAAATGTATTGAAGTTACACTTGTTAGGTATCAAGAATAATTGAAGCTTTAGTATGAATTCCCGTCTTCATTGAACACTATGCATGAGCTTGAAATGCACATTGTAAGCTTGGAGAATAAACTCAAACAATAGTCCATTGACTTCTCTGATTCTTGGACAACCATAAAGGAGTGGGAATATCATATTATCATCCTCGAAGAAGAACTTAAGGTACAAATACATGGGAAGCTGATATAGAAGCTCTTACTTTTGCCAAAGTTGAACAAACAAACCATTAGAGCAGAAGCGGCCTTGAGAAAGACATTGAGGAAAAAGGCTAATATAGCTAAAAAAACATCAAGAAGAATTTAGAAGGCTCTCGATGCAAATGATGTCTACATTTGAGGCAAATGCGAAACAAGCCTTGAAGGCACTCTTGGAAGCTGATGACCTGCGTCAACAGATACAGCAGTTAGAAGAATTATTTGAGAAAGCTAATGAAGAGCTTCAGTCAGTGAGGGACGACTACAAGGAAAAAACAGCCGAGCTTTCTCTCCAGTTAGAAAGTAACAAGACCCAGTTTGCACAAATGTCCAAAGAACTTGACATGAAGTTAAAGCAAGTTGACTGCCAAAGAAAGCATGGGGAAGAAGTTTGCCGATCTTTAGGAGAATGAACTTGGACTTCTACAATCGAAGTTTGGAACTCTCAAACTTCGGTGTAATGACTTGAAACAGACTTCTACTAAGGATGAAATGGCGATGGAGAAATTTGGAAAATGTATAGTCCAATTAAAGAGTGACCCAAACAAGGAGGAAGCTGCACAACCTAACTCTTGCTTGCAAAATTCTTATAATGGTGGTCAAATTTTTTATATCCTTGGGGACAAGGATATTGTGAGGGGGAGGACTGTTATGATGGGGCTTTCCACTACCTACATGGAGTCCATGTCACTACTTATGTAAAATCCCTCCTTTTTCCCTGTTAATTATAAAAACAAAGAGTAAATTTTTATCAGAATAAGTTGCACAACTTTAGTATGTCTGATCAAAAGACTTATATTACAAGTTTTCAAAACAGTCCTTACATTTTCCAAAAGTTTATACTTAACCATTACTAGCAAAACACATGTTTTCAAGATCTTGTTCATTAGTCATTCCACACCAAAATACCAATTTCTAGATATGACAAAACTATTATGTCATATAATCTAAAGCCTAGCACCATATCATAACTGTGATGCTCCACTACCAACAGGTCAAAATGGCTGATAATCCAAAACATCATCCTGGAAGACTGCCTCCACAGTATTATTGTCATCCAGCTCATTACCTACATCACGGGGGAAAACAATGAGCTTAACGCTCAGCAAGAATTAGAATGAATGCAATGCAATGCCATGCATGAATATACAATGCAAATTAAGCCAAGAGTATACACATGACAAACACCATGGGACCATAGGAACCCGCTCAATCTCCAAGAAACATCAACATATATACATATACAGGGCTTCCCAGGTCGTATATACTCCTTTGTTACGAGGACATTGGGGATTTCAACAACAAGGAACAATGAGCCTTCGTCTAATCCATCCAACATGGATCTAATGTTCTAAACCCATCCAACATGGGCCTAATATTCTAAACCCATCCAACATGGCCTAATAGGTCATCGTTGTTCCTCGAACCCCCACATGCGTATTTAAGTAGATTTCAGTATGTCATACTTGCAAGAGCATAATAAGACTAAGAATTTAGCATGCTCAAGGGTTCATAACATCACCTAGCATACTTCACCTGAAGAATTAGAGCAAATATAAACTAAAGACATTCAGAGAATAAACGAATTTCTACGCAAGTTATTATTCATGGGTCAAAGAACATTTTCAACATAATCCCTGCCTCCTTCAGAGATGTTCAAGTCCGATTTCATGCACTGTTCTGTACTTATTTTCATCCAAATTAACTTACTGAACCATTACGTTTTGATAAGCCAAGAATGTAGTCCAAAATAATCAACTCAACGGAATACTCCTCTGCAGCATTAGAATTTCCATAAGAACAAAGAAATTCTTGTTGACAGCTTTGATTCCATACAACATGAAAATTATACTGGCAATTTACTAAAGCTAATCAACCAAACTATCAGGCAACAGGCAGTTTATAACAAAACTAATCAACAATACTAACAAAGGCAAGCAAAGTCTGAATAGAGAACTCAAAATATCAGAACATCCAACTAATTTAAGCTGATTTCCATATTCAAAATTGCACAATCACAAGCATAACCCCGTGATGTAGGCCTCCACTGGCCACACATCACTCCAATTCTTACTTATTTGTAGAAGTCTCACGTTCTCCCTTTCCTTCTCCTGTTTCAGCACCAGAGCCACTCTGCCCACCAAGTTCAAAGATAAATTACACCTATTGCTACACAAAATAGGGTGAAACGAAGTGGGTGTAATGGAGCTTACCTTGCTTGTTCTCTTGTCCTTACCCAACAGACAGACAGAATACTCCAATTTGTTTCTCACCCTCGTTTAACTTATACCCAGAAGAGAAATAGGGAGACAATTGCTTATAACTAACCTTAACTCTCCCTTCATGCTACATGGAGAGGGATCACCCCCATCCCTGGAAGAGGTCCAACACATCTGAGCCAGGCAGACCAACGCTTTTCACCGCTTATACGTGTCCCATGGTGAAAACTCGGAAAAATTAACAAGAGAGGGGAAACAGACACCAGCTGTAAAATGGGTTTCTCGGACAAATTTGACCTTGTGGACGCGGTTTGTCGTCCGCAGTCATCGTCTGCAGCGTCCGCTTTTCCCAGAAAATATTACAAATTCATATCGGACGCTGTCTTCTCACGTCCGCCCCGTCCACTTCTGAAGATTTCAGCGTCCGCACTTTGACAGATCAGTGTTGAGGACGCCAATTACCATCCTATGCGTCCTAAACTTTCCAATTTTGCATTTGATTGCACTATTTACACTATATTACATGTACCACATAACATAAACCACATCCTTACATTACCAAAAGTTATTACAACGTACTAAATGGATTTACATGGTATTTTATAATTTTTAGGACATTACAATCCACCCACCTTACTAAAATTTTGTCCTCAAAATTTAGTTATGAAATAACTCTGGATACCGCGTTTCCATATCATCTTGTCTTTCCCACGTGGCTTCTTCTTCATTCACTTGATTTTGCCATAACACCTTCACAAGAGGTACTTCTTTGTTTCTCAAAAGTTTAATACTGTAGTCTAGTAGACGAAGTGGCTTTTCTTCATACGTCATATTGGTATGCACTTGAATATGTTCTCGGGCCGAAAAAGAGGAGTCTGACCAAGACATTTTCTTAACATCGAGACATGAAAGACATCATGTACACCAGACATAGTTGCAGGCAAACTTAAACGATAGGCTACAGGACCAATTCGCTCCATAATTTCAAAAGGCCCAATATATCGTGGATTTAGCTTGCCTTTCTGCCCAAATCGCATAATTCCTTTGAATGGCGATAATTTTAAGTAGACACGTTCACCAACAGCAAATTCCAAGTCTCGTCGACGATTATCTGTGTAATCTTTTACCGATCTTGAGCTGCTTTCATGCGTTCATGAATGAGAGCTACGGTATCCGTTGTATATTGTACCATATCAGGACCATAGTATTTATCTTCCCCTACTTCACTCCACGCAATAGGGGTTCGACATTGTCGTCCATATAACGCTTCATAAGGAGCCATACCAATTGTTGCTTGATAACTGTTATTATAAGCGAATTTAGCTAAATGTAACATCTTTTCCCAACCTCTATGATACTCAAAAATACAAGCACGTAACATATCATCCAATATCTGAATCGTCTACTCACTTTGCCCATTGGTTTGAGGATGGAAAGCTATACTCATTGTCAAATCAATACCCATGGCCCTATTTATGCTTCTCCAAAACATCGATGTAAATCGAGGATCATAATCAGACACGATAGATACTGGAGTACCATGAAGTCATATAATTTCTTTCACATACAGTTCGGCAAACTGTGTCATTGTAAATGTCATACCACAGGCAAGAAATGAGCAACTTTTGTCAATCTGTCCACAATAACCCATATCGCGTCATGACCCTTCACTGATCTTGGTAATCCAGTTACAAAATCCATAGTGATATGCTCCCATTTCCATTGCGGTATGGGTAGTGGTTGAAACACTCCGCCAGGCCGTTGATGTTCTGCTTTCACTTGTTGGCAAATTTCACAATGGTCACATAAAAGGCAATAGTCTGCTTCATTCTTAGCCAATAATAATGCTTCTTCAGATCTTTATACATCTTATTACATCCAGGATGAATAGAATAACTGGATGAGTGTGCTTCTTTCATTATTGCTATTTGTAACAATATTTCTGGAACATACCATCTTTCTTTGTGTTTTACAATGCCATCAGCTGATAAGGAAAAATGGAGAAATTCGGGTAGAGTAGGATTTAACTTAAAATCTTCACACTTCATATCCTTCATCTGAGCTTCTTTTATTCTTTGCAAAATAGTGGGTTGAAGCATTAAGGCAGTCAAAACATCCATCAAATATTCTGGCATTAACTGTACGTCAATTTCCTGCATATCTTTCAATAATCCAGCTAGCATCTCTTTACAAGTTATACTCATCACCGCAAGTTTATGACTTAAAGCATCTGCCACCACATTCGCTTTGCCAGGGTGATATTTTATATCGCAATCGTAATCTTTAACATATTCCAACCAACGTCTCTGTCTCATATTTAACTCTTTCTGTGTAAAGATATACTTCAAACTCTTGTGATTTATATATATTTCACAATGTTGTCCATAAAGAGAATGCCTCCAGAGCTTTAGAGTAAATACCACGGCAGAAAGTTCAAGATCATGAGTCGGATAATTAAACTCATGTGGCTTGAGATGCCTGGAAGCATAAGCAATCACTTTTCCTTGTTGCATTAATACCCCACCAAGTCCATGGCTGGATGCATCACAATATATATTAGAATTTCTACTAGGTCAATTGGAATGGAAAAAGTTAAATTGTAGTATTGAGATAGTAAGAAATACTCATTCTACGCCTTGTTTTAATTGATAAATTGTTGAATCCTTGTCATGTTATTGAGTGATAAGATTGAGGATTTTGTTGGGATTTCTAGATTGGTTTCTTGTTTGGAACTCGTGGTTATCCTTAGAACCCGTTTTGAGTCTTGTTTAAGACTTGTATGTTATCCCTATTATGATTGATGAGATGTTGACACCTACTTTGTTGTTGGTTCTGAAGTTGTCAGACAATTCGATCTTTCGCTTACGATAGCGCATGGAGCTGGTTCTTGATAAGTGTGTCATGGTCTCCATCGAGGTAGGGAACTTTATACTTTTTGCATTGTATTTGCATCATGGTTTTTAAAATATATTATTTTGTGGACTACCACACTTGAAAACATGATGGAGATTGTTCGACAGCACGTGACTTTTTATGTATATGTATGTTTTCTCACGTTTACATTCCATACATGGTTTACTGTTGATATTTGCATATATATTCGTGATGTGACTCCTATGCATTGTGTTTGGGGGATGAATCCTCTTGATGCTTGGCTAACCCGTCAACCTTCGATTACGAGAAGGTTTAACATTGGTTATGTACATTGGGAGGATGAATCCTCTTGATGCTTTAGGCACTCTAGCTCTTAAGCATCACAAGGCTATCCCCAAAATCTTCTACTGCGAGAGGTTTAATATGTACATCGAGAGGATGAATCCTCTTGATGTTTTAGGTATTCTAGCGCTAAAGCTTCACGAGACTATCCTCGTGCAATCTTCTGCTACATGAAGATTGGTCGTTATGTGCAAAATACAATGGGGCATTCATGACATGTCCTCAGGTTGCAAGTCCTGGAAGTGAAATAAAAGAGGATGGGGCATTGGTGACGTGTTCTCAGGTTGAGAGCCCTGAAAGTTAGAAATAGGATGGGAGGGTGATGACGCCTCTTTGGGTCGAAAGCCCCTAAACCTGGCCAGGGTATTGTCACATGGGTTGGCAGTGTTGTCAGCCACGAAGATTAGCCTATCATAGTACCGTTCCATTTGGCTGGTTGGTTGGACGACTAAGCTTGCTCATCGGCAACCATCGTTAACCTCATCCGTTACTACAATTATGCGAGTTATGTCAGCTAGGAGCTTGCTCGCCGACAACTCGAACGACGTGCTGGATATGCAAATCGCTGTCATTGGTATTCTTTCCTGCCTCATGAGTTGTTGCTATCGGTGGATAGCCACCTCTCTATGACTTGTGCTGGGTGGTTACATGAGTTATGTCGTGGTTGTCTGGTTTGCCAATAACTCCAGTAATGCGCCAAATCTTCGGATCGTATCAGTGGTGGCTACGGCCTGTAGGCACATTCGAGAGATCATACTACCTTTCGATGATGAGTGACATATAGGTCCTTGAGTGACCATCCCTTTTCACTGATGACATTTTCATACGAAAAATGATGTTGGCATATTTTGTGTTTATAGCTGTCTATGTGTACAACAGATTTTGATAAAGCCACATCGAGGGCCATAGGGTGGATTTATAAAATGATAAAGGGGTTTTAAATGTTTAAAGTTTCATGTACAGTAAATGAGAAGCATAAAATGGTTTTCAAAGGATGAAGAAAACGGTTTTAGTATGCATTGCATTTAGTATAGATTTTCCTACTAAGTTAGTTACTCACCCCTTAGACTATATTTTTCCCCAAGTTAGGGTGTAGATTCGGTGCACTATTTTTGCACGTTCGGCAGTTGGGCGAAGCTGGCATTCCCTGATGGGTGTCTCGATCTCCCCGTGGATGGGTGGAGGTTCGTCGGTTCAATCCCTCTGTTCCTGGTATGTTGGGATTTTAGTTTTGGTGTTGTTTGATTTAATTCCTGCATAGTACTTTCCTTTATTATTCTCGATCTCTAGTTGATCACTCTGTGGACCCCAACCCATGTGATTTGGGCTTGGGCTTGGTATTATTTCCATTAAGTCTTTCGCATAAAAATATACGCCTTGGGCTGGGTAATGGGTTCTCTCTGAGAATTTGGTCGCCTGACCCGATGGTTCTGTTCGGCCCACCTACGAGTCGTGATAGTACCAATCCTGGAGGAGGAGCCAAGAATAGAAGAGAAGCCCACAGACGTCTACAACAAATTGAAAGTTGACCAAATAGGGCTCAGCAAAGTTAAATGGGTATGGGTATGTAAGACTCCATCCAAGCCCGGCCCGAATAAGCGAGTTACAGTGTCCCAGCCGGTAGCCCCC
The DNA here is from genome assembly GCA_022433065.1 of Begonia loranthoides. Lineage (NCBI taxonomy): Eukaryota > Viridiplantae > Streptophyta > Magnoliopsida > Cucurbitales > Begoniaceae > Begonia > Begonia loranthoides. The sequence goes on along the minus strand of CM039472.1, from coordinate 7,672,605 downwards.
CCTCAATTGTACGATCTCCACCCCCTTCAGTGGCACAACCTCCAGCTCCCTTGGAAGAATAGCCTCTTGTATCGCCTCTGCAGCACATGGAGGATGATGCTTCGCAACCAATGACTCCGCCCCCTCCTCAGACATCTCATTTTACTTCGATGCCTGAAGAGATGTTTGGCTCGATGCGTAGGATGGAGGACCGACTTGTCCGAAGGCTCCATCAAATGAGGCTGAATAAAATACAAATGATGGAGAAGCACCATCAAATGAGGCTGCCCCAAATGAAAAAATGGAGGAGCAACGTCAGATGGTGTAACGACCCGGTTTTTCATAAATCCGTTAAAATGCGTAAAATTTGAAATTCTCTTTTTAAAGCAAAACATATCAGAGTGCATCTAATCGGATCGCTACTGACTCTTTCTTTAAAACCGTTATAAAATCTTTGCATAAAATGTGCGGAAACATTGTAAAGTAAATCCTTGTAAAAACATGGCGAAAGTGTAAATGAATCGTTCAAAGAAGAAACTAAACAATGGAATACAATATAATAAAACTTAATGTGATTATAATCGTTTCTCAATTTACTCTTAGCTTGGCCAACTCCGAATCTCGTTCGTGCAAATTCCTTCACCTCTGCTTTATTATTTGTTCGTCGTTCTCGTATATGAGCCTATTATTATCTATTCGTCGTTTGTACCTACACCACGAGTAACTGTAAGCCTAAAGGCATAGTAAGAAAAAAGGGTTAACACAATTATGCTTATGACTCTCTTTAGTTCTTTTGAAATGGGGGCCACTCAATCCAATTCTTTCATTACGTTCGTTCGTTACTCGTACTTCGAGCTGGAGATTGGAGGTTGTCCTTTGAGATGGCCTAGTTTGATCGGCTTCTAACCTCCTATGTGCATACTAGTCCTTTTCCTGACTAGGTGAGAGTGTATCCTAGCTGCCAGGCTAGATCCGAACTACCCATCTACCCCAACTCCCTACCATTTTTGGCGTATCCCGCCTTCAAGGTTTCTTCCCTTCCGGCGTATCCCGCCTTCAGGGTTTCTTCCAGTGATAGGCATATCCCGCCCATCATGAAACATTCTTTTTCCCTTCGGGCGTATCCTACCCTCGAGGCTTTATTCAGTGATAGGCGTATCCCGCCCATCCTGAACGTTATTTTCCCTTAGGGCGTATCCTGCCCTCCGGGCTTTATTCCAGTGATAGGCGTATCCTGCCCATCCTGAATGTTTTCTACTTTCTTATTCCTTAACATTTTTCCTCACTCATGCATGTGCGAGTACCATCCCAAAGTGGCAATCCCTACAGTTTTCTATTATCATGATGCATGACCATACATTCTCAACCTAACATGATGCATGATGCTTCACAATATAACATTCATAGAAATTGAAATGTGCATAAAATAGAAGTAGCTAGAATTGAAAGCACATATAAAGAGTAATAGTAACTAAAAGCGCACAGCAAGATAATGAATAACAGGGAACAATTATAATCCTGAATCGAAAGCAACAAACGAATTATAAGAGATGATAGGGTAAATGTGTGAAGCTAAACATGCTCAAGTAGAATACACTTCTTAAATTTGTTAGTTATCCTAATAAGTTTATATGCTCAAGTTATATAACACTAATTTAGTCACTTAACATGTTTAAGTCTATTCTTCATCTACTCAGATTAATTAACATACTTGAGTGAAACAAATTACATTAGTTAGGTTATCATGTCTTCTAAGTGATTGAACATGCTTAAAGAAAGTAACATACTCAAGTTTGATTTCTTTCGTTACTTACACTAGTTTATTAACATACTACCATTATTAGCGAAGTTCTTTAACATGCCTGAATCCAATTATTACTTATTAGCCTAGTTGATTGAACATACTAATTGATCATGCCAATTACAAGCTAATTAAACATGCTCAATCAATTACTTTAATTAATTATGTTAGTTCATTTACATGCTCAACGTCTAATTAAGTTACTTACTCTATTCGATTAACATACTCAGACAAAGACAATAATTAACAGAAGCATAACGAGGACATGCTTACAAATAAGAGCTTGCAAATAATACCTAATCAACTACTAACTAACATATTCAACTAGCAATTTACTTAACATGCGTAAGACTAGTTAGGGAACATACTCGCATATTGATTATTCAATTCAATTATTCTAATTGAGTAAATTAACATGCTCTTACATTATTCTAATCAATTATATGCTCAAGTTAATTAAACATGCTAGTTAAATACTTATTAACATGCTAGAAAATAAATGAAAATTCAAATGGTTTACAGGCTTGGACTACTAAATAGGTTACATGCTCATTGATTATATTTAACATGTTTAATGGTTTAGCAATTATTGATGAACATTTAGCTAAATGGCAGAACAATCAAAAGAAATGATCACATTATAAACATTCAGCAACATCATAAAAACTCTTAGCTCATTTCCAGACTTGTCATTCCCATTCATACCCATTGATCATTCATGTTTTCATCATTATCACCATCTATCGTTAGAAATTACGGAACTCATATGCAATCAAGGAAACCATTTACAGCAAATTTCAGCATATATATATATATATATATATAATGGTAGAACCGTCACTCAAAGAGAGGCAACACAAGTAAAGAAAACAATTAAAAGTCAACATAGAACTTCAGAGTGCTAATAAGTCTATACTATAATGAAGGAAAACATTTCGCATGATAAAACATTTAGTTCACAGAACTATCAAGGAATATCACAAAACTACAATACGCTACATAACACATAACGTAAACTCACGCACTCTACTTGTGGTGTAGGGCCTCCAAATGGCCAAGACACACCCAAGTTTCTTACCTCGAGCTTTAATACGCATTAGTGTTTAGGTGTCGTTCTTCTTTCTTCCTCCTTTCAATACCTTCACAAATTAGTAACATTCATCATTAATCTAATTGATTAATCAACTTATAACTATAATGTCTCTTTCCTTTAATCCTTAGTAGTTCTAGGAACTCGTTAACGCCTAGAGCGAATCATAGAATATTCTAATAAACTAATCACATTATTAACATATGTTTATCCAAATAGTGTAGAACACTTAACTTGATCTCACTGTGCATGAATTTAACCCAATATACATGCACACTAGTTTTCATGAACTATAACTTAACAACCAACATATCATTCATATTAATCTCTTTATACAAATAGAACGGCAGCAGACATTATCCACAACAACCTTAAGAGTGCACATCTACAGCAAAACTAATCTAATCTGTTCATATTTTCTGAAATGGCTAATAGAGAGAAATAAACCCACAATTCAAACTTCACAGAAAAGTGATCCAGATCAACATTCCTGGAGCAGCACCACAACAGAGTATACATATATTCCTCAATTCACATTTTAGACTTCCAAATACCCAAAACTAGTGTCAAACAGATTAATATTCTATATTCAGCAACTAATTCCAATAACCAAATCTCATAACACAAACCCAAACATGACAGGGAGTATAAAATCCAAGGAAGAATTTTTTACCTGCAACAACTATGAACACTCAGACAAACTGTCATCGGCTCACTCCAAAGAGCTCTACACTGCCAGGGAGTTCCTCTCCCATTCTTCCTCCATTCTCTCCATCACAGAACCCATGAAATTTAACAAACCCAGTCAAGAAGAAATGCCAAAATTCCAACTAGCTGAGAAGAAAACTCACCAGAAGCTCTCGGCCATCCCTCCATGCTTCACAACTCTTCACTGGAGTTCACGTTTCCTCCTCTGTCTTCTCTCTATCCATCACCGTATAACAACACCCGAAAAGGGGACACCCTCTGCAAATTCTTGGAAGGTAGAGAGTGACATCTTGGCACGCCCGACCAGCCCCTACAGGTTCTCTGAGTGTGCTCCCCACATTGGACTTGCTACCCACTTCATCAGAACAAAACCAGGGGGAGAAAGTACCTGTTTGGTCCAAACCACAAGCTGGACCATGGCCTTCAGCAGGTCTAGCTTGAACTGCTAGAGCCTCCTTCGACCAACCGAGGCCATCCATCTGCCATCGCCTTTTCATCACCATCGCTGCTCCTCCGTCATCAACCGGTGATCACCCGACGCCCACAAGTAGCCGAGCCACGACGCCCGATGTTTCCCCCACTAGACCCCCGAGCTGCAAACCAAAACGCTCGCCACCTCCCCTCCCGAGCCCTAACCCACGACGCCCCTCGACGTCGCCCGTCGTACACCCACCAAAACGAACCTGAGCTGCCGGAGAAGCCCAGCCTCGAGCCTGCCTCGCCTCGCTCGTCCCTCTCTCACCTCTCCCCGTTGTCTCTCATTGTCGGGTTGTCGCGAAGTGGCCAAAGGCCAAGGAAGGTTCTTCCCCCTTTAATTCCCAGCCGGGAACAATTAGCTTGAACCGGTTCAACTATCCCTCAACTCTTTACTTTAATTACTCTTTTTAATTTCTCCATTTTAACCCTAAATTAAGTAATATTAAAAAGAAGCACATATTTAAGTGTTGAATATTAATGACCCAATTTGTAACTCTCGATTTAATCCTAATATCATTAAAAGATTATTAAGGGTCCAAATTTAAATTCCCTAATTCCATTTCCTAAATTGACTTCCATAAATTAAACCTCCAATAAATTCTCTTAATTTATAACCGAACTCTTATATCCTTGGTAATATCCGATAAATCCAAATACCCCTAATTAATTTTCAATTATTCTTAATAAATTCTTATATAAAAATTTAGGATATTACAGATGGGGTTGCTCCAAATGCAAAAAATGGAGGAGCAACGTCAAATGGTGCTGCTCCAAATGCAAAAAATGGATGAACGAGCAGAGGAGCGTCATCATGAGATTCTGGCAGCATTACAGAGAATAGGGTAGTGAGTGGCCCCTCCACCATGCTCTTCAACACCCTCTCGAGCAGCCCTTGTAGCAGCCCCTCCAGCAGCCTCTTCAACGACCTCTCCATCGTCCTCCTCAACAACGGAAGGCACAGACTGCTTTAAGTTATTTACTTTTTACGCAAAGTTCATTATTTACTTTATTTGTATGCGATGTAATAACATGTCTGAAATTTACAGCACCATTGCTCTCAAAGGTGAACCTGCTCCTCCTGCATTGGGTGGATCACAACCTCTGCCACTGAAAACTGTGCTTGTGGTACGTCTTCAATTTGCTTATCTACGTGTGTTTGCACTTATTCATGTCTTAGTAGTCTAACGGTCTCTTGTCAATGTTTTTTGCATCCAGGTGATCAGATGGATCTGTTCAAGAAGCTTGTAGCTAGAAATACTCAGAAGAACCTAGAGACGTGCACAATTATTTTGGGAAAGCTATTCTAGGATGACTACCACATCACTGAGATCATCTTCCCTCAGTAAGAAGGGACAAAAAACACAGTGAGAATTACGTTATGTTACATAAGTAGTTCAGAAGATGTTTTCTTACTACTTATCCTTACGTTGTGTTTTTTGTATGCAGTGCTATGCATTGAATGAAGAAGAATACTTCAAAGTTCAAATGGAAAAATCGCTATTGACATTAGGGTCGATGCACTTAAGTAAACATCTCCCTTTTCCGGTTTGTCATTCATGTTTCAATAGTTCTAATGCATGCTTCCTTTGAATTTCAGTCCCACCCAAAGTAAGTGTGTTTTATGTCATTTGTTGACCTGCACAGTCACTGCCCTCATTAGCTATTACTACCCAAAGCAATTTCGATGGTTGTAGCGCTAATTGACAAAAAGTGGTATATCTTTTCCCTTATGTAAATTCATATTGGTTTCCGCTTATGCGCTAATTTTTCCCTTTGCATTTCAGCTGCACAACATCTTTCGGTGTACGAGTGAGGGGTTGGGGGTGATATGAGATTGTAAGAAGAAGGATGACTTCTACCATTACGATGATGTACCCGTAGAGGGTCTGTTGTTTGCCAAAGCGTCCAACGTATACGTGGACCTGCATTTGTCATTTACGATCATGGATTTGTGAAAGAAATCTCACAAGAAGGCGGCTTAGTGTAGTTGAGATATGTAGGGATACTAAGATACTGATTTTGTTGTCCATAATAAAAAATTCATTGTCTCTTTATATGTTTACTTAGTGTACTTGGATAATATATATTGATGTTTATGTTTTGTTTTATTTACTTGGACAATATCTGTTTGGAAAATATCTAGTTTGGATAATATTTGGTTGTGATAATGTCACAGGGAGGATAGACTAAAAACGAGAGAAACTCTTGCAAAAATTTCAATTTTTTGAAAGAGAAATTGACTCAAACTATTGCATTCAATATCAACAAATAACTAACATGCTCATTGCAACAATTTAAGCAACTTGTGCATAACACCTATTCGCGGTGGATCATTATCAATCCACCATGGATCATAGTCAATCTGTGGTGGATCATTATCAATCTGCTGCTATTGTAGTAAATTCGCGGTGGATCGTAATCTGATTCGCAGCAGACCATCAATATTATAACGTTGTTTTTAAAAATATCAATCTGAGGTGGAACAGTACACGATTCACCACAGATCAAATTCAATGCGTTTAATAGCAAACGTGACAGCGATGTTTGTGGTGACCTTTTCCATAGTTCAGTAGTTAATTTGTTAGTAAAAATAGTTTAGTGGTTGACTTGTCATTGATCATAAAGTACGATGATTGATTATCATTTTCTTGGTTTAAAATGAAGGGGGAAAGGAGGAGGAAGGCCCGCAGTTGAACCTGAAGAAAAAAAAAAGGCAAAAGAAAAATCTTCATGTTCCTTCAGCCGATAGGCTTCATGAGAGAGAGATTGATAGAAAGCGTGAACTTGGGATCCCGGGCGACTGTCAACTTCATCTAAGGGTTTCGAAGAAGTGGAGCAGCCTTGACGATGGAGGGCCGAGTGAGGGAAGATAAATTTTCCCATTTCTCCAATTAAGGTGAGTAATACCACGAGCTAGGGTTGATTTCAGTTATGTTTTGGGAAAATTTTTTTAAAGGTGATTAGCTATTGTCTTGGTTTCATTTTGCTCCAAAGTCTTTGGTGAGGGCTACCGAGGGCTTGCCCCTATTCTGCTACATTTTTACTTATAAAACCTAAGGAATATATGCTTTGTTACTGCTATTTTAATGAAAATTCCGAGGATTTGTGCCCTGTAGGAAATACTCATTCTATGCTCTCTATTTCAATAGATAAACCAAGGGTTTTAGTTGGTAACTATTTTGATGATATGTTTGATGTATTAATATTGCTCTGCGGTTCGAGGATATACACTATTAGCTGTGGTATATTAGCTCACGATTTATTTGTTTAGATTTGAGGATTTGTGCTTGGCTTACTAAGTTTAATTTTATGATCATGGAACTAAGAACAATCATTATACGATGATTTTGAGGATTGATGATTTGATTGTTGTGACTAATTTTATGATTGGAGAACCGGGAAGTAGATACTCTATTCACTATTATTCATGAATTCAAAATTAAATAATAGTGGAGTTGGAATTCTGTCATATTTGGAGGATATGTTTTACGATTGTTATTTTTTTTGGAAATCTTAGTCACTGCTAATGCATTGTTGTGGTTCACCAAATGTTAAGCTGAGGATGTTATGTTCTATTAGCTCCAATAGATGTTTCTTTTTAAGTTGAGAAGGGCTTTTAGGGTCTATGATACTCACTGTTTTGTAGCGGATGCCCTCAGTCGTAAGGTTGCGGTAATGAGTATTTTGTGCAACGAGATGCCTACAGGACTCTAGAAGGACATTTGTGAATTCAACATTCAGATAATTCCATCTCAGTTGGACGTAGTACTATCAAAGTTGACGTTATCTCCTTCTATTCTTAGGCAAATTCAAGAAGCCCAACTAAAATGACGATGTATGAAAAAACTTCAAGTTGAATCCAACTTCACTTGAATACCGAGATTTTTCTGTGTTGACTGATGGTATTGTTAAGTTTAAGAACCGGTGGTATGTACCTTGCATTACTGCATTGCGAACGAAGATCTTACAAGAAGCTCATTCATCAAATTTCTCTATTCATCCAGGATGTACAAAATGTATAGAGATCTCAAGACTCATTATTATTGGCCAAAAATGAAAACCCATATTGCGGAGTATGTAGCTTTATGTCAGGTATGTCAGTGGGTGAAAGTTGAACATCAACGTCATGGTGGCATTCTCCAATCTTTGTCGATTCCCAAATGGAAGTGGAGAGCATATCACTATGGATTTTGTCACCAATTTAACAAGAACCGCTAGAGGCCACGATACGATTTGGGTAATTGTTGACAGATTGACGAAAGTTTCTCACTTCTTGCCAGTGATGATGACGTTCAAATTGAACCAATTTGCTGAATTGTACATCAAAGAAATTGTTCGGTTGCATGGTATTTCAGTCTCTATCGTATCCGATCGAGATCCGCATTTCACTTTAGCGTTTTGGAAGAGCTTGAATAAGGCTATGGGCATATAACTGAAAGTGAAAGAACAATCCAAACACTCGAGGATATGCTTCGATCCTGTGTACTAGAATTCCAAGTTGGATGGGAAGAGATTTTTCCTTTGGTCAAATTTGGGTATAATAATAGTTATTAGGCCACGATTGGTATGCCTCCATATGAAGTGTTATATGGGAGAAGGTGCAAATCTCCCTTATATTGGAGCGAAATTGGTGAAGATAGTTATTATGGAACCGAACTAGTTCAGAAAACTGCCGAGTCTGTAGCTATTATTAAACAAAAGATGTTAATTGCTCAGAGCTGTCAAAAGAGTTATGCGGATAATCAACATCTAAGTCTGGAATTCAAGGAAGGTGATCATGTATTCTTGAAAGTATCCGCGCTCAAGGGCGTAGTTCGCTTCGGAAGGAAAGGAAAGCTGAACCCAAGGTATATTGGTCATTTCGTTATCATGAAAAGAATTGGAGCTATGGCATATCAATTGCCATTACCTGTGTCTATGAATGGAGTGCACAATGTATTCCACGTATCCATGTTGAAAAAGTCCTTAGGTGATGCAAATCTCCTAGATTCGCAAGAGAATATCAGTGTTCAACCAAACCTGAGCTACGAGGAAAAGCCTGTTCAAATTTTAGATTCAAGAGTGAAAGAGCTCCGACATAAGAAAATTTCGTTTGTTAAAGTTTTATGGTGAAATCATACGACGAAAGAAGTTATGTGGGAGAAAGAAGATGATATGAGGGCCAAATATTCAAAAATACTTAGTGGCTAACTTTTGAGGACAAAATTTTTGTAAGAAGGGTAGAATGTAATACCTCGTTATTTTCTCCGTTTTATGAATATTTTGAATTTCGTAAAAATTAAATGCGTTGTATTAAGGGACGAAGTTTATTGGATTAATATCATATAAACGTATGGATGATGATTGGGTATGATTTAAGTACAAGTTTTAAGCAAAGAGTTGAAGAAATTGGATTTTGGGACGATGGGTTGACCACTGCGGATGGCAAAATGAGATTCTATCCAAGTCTATGAGTTTTTGGATGATAGCGAATGCGGGCGTATGAATGCGGATGGCAGGATTTTGAATCTGTCCGAATTAAGGACCTTTCGGACAAATATATGCAAACGATAGTGGACGAGGTTTTGCATATGAATGAGCCCATTCGAACGATGGTGGACGAGCAAGGACGCAGGCAGATGCACAATATTTAAATCTGTCTGAAATTTATGCCATTTCGGACGATAGCGGACGCACCTGCAGACGAGGTATCGCGTCCGAAACAACCAATTGTGCCTAATTATTTCGACGATTCAGACGGACGTGGACGAGGGTTGTTCATCCTGTATCGTCCGAAAGAACCCAAATTCACGAGGAATCCACTTTATTAGACTGTCATTTTGTCATTTTATCAACAATTCTTCCACTTAATCGACAAACAGATGATTCACCCATGAAACGCAAAACCTTTCGGCTACTTTCAACATGATTTATGGATAAAGTGGACTCAACATATGGGTTTTACTATTCTTGAATTTTGTTGATTTGTTTATGAGTTGTATTTCCTCACTCAATTTGTAACATCCCGATATTTTAAGTTGGATAACTATCGGGATATTACTAACGGTGTTCTTGAGCATTAAGTCTAGAGGTATTTCCGTTATGTTTTTTCCCCATTTATGCAATGTAAATAGAAGTGGAGTGGTTAAGATATTACGTTAAGTAATTATACGTGTCATTTTTGTCACGTGTACGTATGGGGAAGACATTATGGGATAGGAGTTAAGTGAGAAAAGACGAAGAAAAGAGAGAATTTTGGTGTTACGGATGCATGCGGACGCGGTGAGGACGAGGGTTAGCCTCGTTCGCAACGAATCTGTCCAAGTATGGAAACATTCGGACGAGTTCGGATGCACGCAGACGAGGAGAGGTATCGTCCGCAACGAATCTGTCCAAGTCTAGACACATTCGGACGAGTCCGGATGCACGCGGATAGGGAGAGGAGGCGTCCGCATCGACTCTGTCAAATTTTGGGACAATTCAGACCACTACAGATGCCACGTGTGTACGCAATATGGCGTCCGCAAGTGACCTGCGGACGGTATGGAAAGGGGATGAGGACGCCATCTCTCGTCCCCAGCCTGTGAGAATCTGGTCTTGCGGACGCGAAGATTGCGTCCACACTTGTCCGAATCAACATAGATCTGCGCTTTCAGAGATTTAAAATCAGAATAAAAATGACGTTTAGCCAATCAAAACATGGCTCCCCAACACAAATCCTGGTCGAGAGCATGCAAGCCGATCCTTCCCCTGTCCAGCCGAATACCTTGCCTCTATACGTGCGAGTGTCCCCTCCACTCCAGGTAGGTTAAGTCTCCTACCTTCCCCTTTCAACCCATTTTTCATCCAGCAAAAGGGAGAGCTGCGTGAGAGGAGAAGTCCAGAGAAGGATAGAGAGCAAGTTCGAGAGAGAGAGAGAGACCTTGAGTGAGAGGGTTAGAGTGAGAAGAGAGTGAGAGTGGGAGCTAGGAAGTTGAAGTGTGAGCTGCTGCTGGAGTGAGAGCTGCTGCCGTGAAGAAAGGAGAGCCGTCCCTGCTTAGTTCTTCAATATTGTGAGGAAAATGAGGTGTTTTGGTCATTGAGGCCCTACACCACAAGTATGGGTGTGTGAGTTTAGTGTTAGTGTTTCTTAAAATGCTTACTATTAGTTGTTAAGTAGGTTGTTTATCTTCAAATGCTTAGTGATAAATACTTATTGTTAGTAGTTGAGTAGTTTTTTGATAGATGATAATGATTCCTACTGCATTTCCTTGTTGATTTCCTTTAATGTTCTCTTGTTGTTTAATCTGTGAATTGTGAAGTGTGTTCTCCAAATTTCGATTAAGCCCTATGATATTTCCTTTATTTATATGCTCTATTTAATTGTCTGCTAAAGTGATGCAAATGTATTGTTAGTAGTAATTTTTAGTAATAATGAGAAATGAAAAAGGAGCGATGGAAGATTGAAGCGTGAAACGAGAATTATCCACTATTTAACTACGGTATCATTGTTTAAGTCCGCTGTTGGCGTCATTTATGCACATATGCTTAGCCTCTCACTTGTGGTTACTTATTTAGTATGAAATCAATTAGGGTAATCAATTAGCAAACTAATGAGCATGTTTAATTATTGATGAACTAACTAGCAAGCATGTTTAAGGCAATTTAACTAATTATGTGAATTAAGCATGTTTAGTAATTTAGCATGTTAATTAATCAGCCCTAAGCAACCCGCTAAAAGTAATTAACCAAGCATGTCAAATTATTAGTGCTTAATTAACTAATTAACTAAATTAGAGAATAGTATAGTCGCGTGTTAGTTAACAATCACTCGTTAATATGCAAGCATGTTAATGCATGTTAATTAATCAGCCCTAAGCAACCCACTAAAAGTAATAAACCAAGCATGTCAAATTATTAGTGCTTAATTAACTAAATTAGAGAATAGTATGTTCGCGTGTTAGTTAACAATCACTCGTTAATATGCAAGCATGTTAATGCATGTTAATTAATTAGCCCTAAGCAACCCACTAAAAGTAATTAACCAAGCATGTCAAATTATTATTGCTTAATTAACTAATTAACTAAATTAGAGAATAGTATGTTCGTGTGTTAGTTAACAATCACTCGTTAATATGCAAGCATATTAATTAACTAGGTTAATTAAATAAAATGCGATTACTACTAAGCATGTTAATTATATTTTCGTAAGTTGTTAATAACTAGTCTAGCATGTTAATCGATTAGTTAAGTAGGCTTAATTAATTAGCTCTAATGTTAATAAATAGTTGAAGCATGTTAATTAAAAAACTAGCTGAGCATATAACTAACTAGGATAATAATAATTGTATGAGCATGAGCATGTAATTGACTACAGATCAACTAGTAATTAAAGTAATCCCTGAGCACGTAAATTAATTAATATAACCAAATAGACTAATAATCATAAATCGAAGTGGGCATGATAGTTAATTAGGATAACTAATGAACATGATAAATGTAACTATTTCCTAAGCATGATAATTTAGATAAATTACTTGCATGTTTACCGTACTTGTATGCATTTGTTGCTCAATTCAAAGTTGTAATGGTTTTCTATCATGCGCAGTTATTTCCTTTTCTGATATGCTTTACTTCCATTATATGCGATTTTAATTACAGTTATTTTCTTTTATGTGCACTTCAATTAATTATGAATGTTATGTTAGAAGCATCATGCATCATGCTAGGTTGAGAATGTATGGTCATGCATCATGTTAATATAAATTAATAGGGAGTGCCACGGGGTGGTACGCACGAATGCATGAGTGAGGATAAATGATGGAAATGAGTAAAACTGTAAGATAATAAAGGCCTCTGTGGTCCGGTAGCTTAGCCCGGCAAAGACACAAAGAAAAGTAAAAAGGGAGTTGGAGGGCGGATGGGTAGCGGTGCTAGTCTGCAATCTAGCTGAAGCCCCTCCCTTACCGAGAACGGGAGTTCTAGATTGCAAGTAAAAGGTTAGGACCGACCACTATCTCATCACCAAGAAAATCCTTCAATCTCCAGCTCGAAATACGAGTAACGAACGAACGAATAGAAGTAAAGTAATAAAATGGTAAATGACTTAATGAAAGGATTGATTTGGGTGGCCCCCATTCCAACAAGGACTAGAGAATGGCATTCACGTAGCATAGAACCATTTTCCTTACTGAGCCCTTAGGCTCACGTATCACTTGTAGTTTAGGTACAAAGACGAACAGATAACCAAAAGACGCATGAACTAATAACGACGAACAAATAATAGAGCAAAGATGAAAGATTTGCACAGACGAGACTTGGGGCTGGCACGGCAAAGAGAAAGATGAGTAAACGTGTGTAATCAATTGATGTTTAATTGTTAGATTTCTTTGTTAAACGTAGTGTTTCAATTGTTTAGTACTTCCTTCTTGAACAATTTGATTACGCTTCCGCAAAGATTTAAATAAAGGATTTTCTTTATGCTTCAGTAATGTTTTACAGACGATGATTTTATAATGCTTCCGCATAGTTTTATTAACTGGATTTGTATAACGAGTTTTACGAAAGAGTCAGTAGCGATCCAGTTAGACGCACTCTGATATGTTTGGTTTTTAAAAGGAAAATTTCAAATTTTTATGTATTTTAAGGATTTACGAAAATTCATGTCGTAACACAATCAACAGCCAACCTCTCCCCACGCCTTGGTCAGTCCTTTCCAACCACTTTAGGCGTGATTAAAGGCTTGAGTGGAGAGTTGGTAGGAAAAGAGGAATGAAGTTGTCCTCTTTTCTGCATTCCTTTAAGAAAGTGAGTATGATTAGGGGTGGGTCTATTCCTCAAAATTCAGAGTATTGAGAGAGAGGGAGAGCGTAGAGGCTCCATTTTCAGATTCTAAGTGTGTGAGAGTGAAAGTTGGAATTAAATTGTGTGTCAAGAAGCTTTGTTGCTGAGATTTTGGTTGTGCAAACATCACCTCCGAAAATTGGTAAGAAATTGAGTTAGAGTCTTCGCCAATGGAGGCCCTACACCACAAGTAGAGTCATGTTTTGTTTTCCCTTGTTTGAATTCTAAGAATGTTTCTTGTTTGAATTCCATGAATTTTCCTTGATTGCATTCTGTGTTTGTGACTCTTGTTCATGGTTGGTTTGGATAATCCTTGTCTAGTTGATGCATAGACTTGTGAAGAAATTGGTATTGAGATATACCTAATGAAGATGAAAGAATGTTAGTGTAATTGCTAACTACTTTGTTATAGCTTGGTTACTCTTAGTTGATTTTAGAGACTTTTCATTATTGAAGCAATATTTGATTTCCATTTGGTTCTGGAACTTTATTGAATGTTCATAATCTATATTGAATTATCAATCTATTGTAGTTTAGTTGTTAAACGCTTAGTTGTTTGAATTATAGGGTTGTTATAGTTTAACTTTTAATGTTCATTTCTATATGTAGCAAATTCTTGTATAAGCATGATTAAAATATAGCAGGAAATAGTTGTTAGCTTTCTATTCAATTTCAAGCATGTTAATATCCATCTAGTTATTGTTGTTTGTTTCAATTTTTAGAATATAATATATAACACATATTGTTGTTCACTCTTCATGATTTCGCTGTTGTGATTTCTGGCAAAATAGAGCACGTATACTCATTTTTAGTTCTCTGTCATATATAGTGGTTTACTGTCAATTTTGTATCACGTATGCATGCTTAATTAGTTGTCGTACAGTGTTAATTCTGTTAATTCTTAAAGCATGTTAACACGTTCTAAATTACTGTTGAAATTGCTGCTGTTTTTCTGCCAATTCGGAAATATAATGGCACATTTAAATCGCCAGAAATTCATTGTTAATTCGTTGGTATTATGTTGTCACTTTTTGTTAGGATTCAGGATGCATCACACGTTTTATTTCACTGTTGTGTTTTGTTAGTTGCTGTCAATTTGTAAAGCATGTATGCTCTTCTTTATTTTGCTATTATGTTTAACATTCGCTGTCAAATTTCTAAGCACGTAGACTCATTTATTGCGCTGTTATACTTCGTGATTTACTATCAAATTGTAAAGCACATATGTTTGTTTTTGTTTCGCTAGTATAATTAGTATTCGTCAAATTATAAAGCATGTATACTCGTAATTAATTCGTTGTTCGATTTCATTAGTTTATATCAAATTGAGAAGCATGTTGCACGTTTGACTTCTTGTTATAATTTGCTATTTTGTATCAAATTCCCAAGTATGTTAATATGTTTATTGATTGTTTTAGTTACTGTTCGGAACATGTTAATTCGCTACTCGTTTCTTATTATCTTTGTTCGTAGTTAGTTTGATTCTCTCATAGTTTATTAAATTATGTTCAATAGTTTTAATTGCTGAACTTCCGTGGTTAATTTTTGTATTTTAGCTCGTAGTTATTCTGAAATGCTTGGTAGCGTAGATTTGTGGATTTGTTGAATGGATGATACTATTGTAGATATAGTGTTCATATTACATCGTCATAGTAAATGAAACCATAGGAAATACCCCGATCAGGTTGGTATTCATATGGGGAGAAGAAATAGGTAAAAGAAAAAGAATGTAAGGAAATTGGAGGTTGGGGAAAGTGGTTCGGATCTAACCGGTAGATTCAAATTTTTGACCCTCCCTTATCAGGTCTCGAGAACCGAACTACCCTAAGGTGTTAGATGCCGACTAGCGGCCATTCTCCCTGCCAGGAATCTAAAATCTCCCAACTTGATGTACGAGTTTATGATATGTAATCGTAAGTAAAGAGCGGTCTGGGGCAGATCTCATTCCGTCATAATGAGTTAGAGGCATTCATATTGCATATCTCAGTTTCTTGATGGGCTTTCGGCTCACAGTTTACTTGTGGTGTAGGTAAATATCAAGAAATGATAATACCCGGAGTGGAGGAGGAAGCATACCTTATGGAGGACTCGAGTTATCTGGCGAAGTAGACCTGCGAAGTTGTGGCTCACAATAAATGAACGTTTTATGTTGAAATGATTTTTAATTCGAACAATGGTTTGTAAAACTATGTATTTCATTAAGTTCAAGTGTGTTTTCACTTTACTCTGATGAAGTCTTTATTCAAAATTATTTTTATCGTATGTTTTCATTAAATAAAAAGAAAAAAATTTTACATGGGAATTTTTATAAGGAAAAATGATTTTAAATTAAGACGAGTCGTTACACACAATGCCTATTTACGTTTATTCTATCCATTTACTGTTTCATTGTCAACATATATGCATGTAAACATTTTTTGTTTCTTTTCTTGAAACCATGATGCATGACATGAGTGCATACCATTCAAACCATCAATTACACACTATTCAGCACAATGATTCAATATCTTCTATGACTCTTAACATATTAAACATGTGAGAGCATACAATTTATAACATTACATCACACTAACATCCTATTACAATCAATACAACAAACAATATCATCAAAGCAATACAATCCAATTATCTTGTGATGTAGACCAAAAAGGCCAAAAATATGCATATCCCTTACCTTAAGTCGATAATGTGGTTCCAACACTCAGAATATCTTCTTGAACAACAACACCTCACAATTAATAACATTCCCATCAATAATTATTTAAAGCATTAAGCACAAAAAGTATGCATAACCACAATCTTCTCCATTAATATTCTCATTGCATAATCACTTAACACCTATCACTTGCATAAGATTAAAGTAGCACATTCTTGAACTTCAATTCAAGACATACACATTCAAGGGTTTTCTTCTAAATTTTCATCAATCTTTAACTATCCATAACCTTTCCATACTCAACCAAATTCATTAATTCCAAAACCTTTCTTTTCCTTAAGATATCCAAGATAAATTACTTAATTGGTTTGACCTAAAAATCCCATGAAGATAGGCAACATATATCAAATAACCTAACCAGCTAATTATACTATTTTCTTCATTTTTACTTCTTCTCTCCATCATAACTTCCATAATGTTATAGAATTCATAAAAACTATAAAGTAAGCTCTTGATACTTCAAAATTTTAAGAGGAAAAGAGAGTTTCCTTTGAGAGCTCTTCAAAGATGTTTTCTTCTTAAACTTCTAGCTTTTCTAACCTTCTTAACACTTAAACAATTCTTCTCCAGCATCAAGCTAGAGGTGTGCTTGAGCTAGGCTTGCACTGGCAAGTCACCCCTTCCAT
The DNA here is from genome assembly GCA_022433065.1 of Begonia loranthoides. Lineage (NCBI taxonomy): Eukaryota > Viridiplantae > Streptophyta > Magnoliopsida > Cucurbitales > Begoniaceae > Begonia > Begonia loranthoides. The sequence goes on along the minus strand of CM039472.1, from coordinate 7,655,407 downwards.
CCTCCAATCGCAACCTAACCTTGTACATAATTCTAAGTGACTTTTCATATTACCCGTCAACCACTTTTCCAATGTCGGTCAACTGCAAACCTATTCGAGACTCCACTATTTCATTCTGGCACATTTCCTGTCGACCACATTCTCACTATCGATCGATCGCAAAACAACCCGAGAGTAACAAATTTCAATCTATCCTATTTTCAGTTGACCACCAACCTAATTTTGGTCGACCGCAAAACACCCCAAGAGCATCCATATTTTACTGTCTAAGTTCGGTCGATCAAACCAATATAATTGGTCGACTACACTTATGCTAAACTACCCATAATATTGAAAATTTTGTTGGATCGTATGCGCACCTAAGAAAGGGAAGGGGGAAGAGTGTGTTGAATTAGGCATTCTAAACTTTTTCGTGCGATAATTTAATCTCTAAACCTTGAGTGATTTATAACAAATATTAAATCAAATAATACCAAATATAAGAGTAAGGGTTAGAGAGATGACACCAATATGTTCACGCGATTCGGCAACCCCATCCTACGTTTGCACTATAAATTTCCCACTCAGAGATTCTTAATCACCCAAACTCCCTAGTTTGTGATGATTGATTTCATGGGTGTCAACCAAACCTTTATATACTGTTCTCTGGGCGCCACCCTTTGAATTGATCTTCACGGGCGTCAATCTAGCCTTTGACTGTTGCAGAACGTCACCCATTGTTTGCCGATTGTGTACAAATTTGTGGAAGCTAAAATACAAGTTAGAACGTAACTCTCAAATAAACAATCTCAATATTAGGGATGAGAGAGGTAGGCCTTGGCACTCATTTGGTGAAGAGATATGTCTAGTATAAACTTTGCCAGAGCTTCGCTATAATTTCTCTTCATTAGTTTGAGTTTCGTAGTGCCTTATATTTATAAACTCTCCTCGACCGGTTTAACCACCCTCATTTTGTTGCGTTATAAAGTCTGACTAGTTTATCATATCGGTTGACCGCCTCTTCACATATCAAAAACTTCGCTGGATCTGTCCATTTTGCGGTTGATCAAATATGCAGCTGTTCAACCGCTTCCTCAGCCGCTGAAAACCCAAGCTCTCTGTCCATTTACCAGTCGACCTCCTTTTCCAACCAGTTGATCGCCTCTTCAGCATTCTGGAAATCTCGAGCTCTCTGTGATATTTGTCGTTGATCATCCACAGTAAACTGGTCGACCACTTTTCTGTTTTGGCTCTTTCTTCAGCCAACTGGTCGACCAAATCTCCACTGTTAGTCGACTTGTACTCCGTGTGTTCCATATTTTGAAGTGTTTAAGTCCCAAAACTTAACCAATAACTATATGGACTTAAACCAACATGTTAGTACATATAAATACCCTTGTTAAGGGGTATTTTCAATGAAGATCAACATAAATATAAAGATAAAACATTAAGTATAATCAAACTATAAACAACTTATAATTACAATTACCATATTCATCATCAAAACAAATAAGTCTAATGACACTTAGGCTAACAATCTCCCCCTTTTTTTATGATGACAACATATTATAAGTTGTTTATTCCTAAGTGTAAGCATGTGCATATAGTATTGTATAATTTGATCTCTCCCCCTTAGTTTATGCAATATATCTAACTTTTAATTTCATGCAACACATGCTTCTTACAACTTATATAAATCTCTCCCCCTTTGTCAAAATAAAAAAGAAACTAATCAGCAGGACTACCAAAGTCATAATGAATTTCTCCCCCTTTGTCATTATTTAAAACATATAAATCATTTGAGAGAAATTACCACATACAAATATTATTCACAAAAAAAAACATTCAATATATTTTTTCCCCCTTTATCAATATGCAAAATCAAATCAATGGGGAAATCCAAAAACATCAAACAAAACAATTCAATCAAATTAATTCTCCCCCTTTGTCATTAAACATATATAATAATTGGGGGTTCAACCATCAAAACAAAAAACTTATATTTCTCCCCCTTAGAAAAAATATTATTGGGAGAAATAAAGAGTAAACTAAGAAGAATAATTCAATTCATCACTTGTTGAGAAAGGAAAACATTTAATATTTGATAAATAGAATTCTTCAAGTTAAAATAACTACTCCCCCTATTTCAATATACAAATTCAATTCAATGGGGATCTATAGAAACACTTGTTGGATTATCAAATATTGAGCTATAAGATTCCAAATGTTAATATCCATTTTTTCAAAAATGGATACCAATTTTAATAACCAAATCAAAATCGCTCATTTTATCAAAATCAAATCAAACCAATACAATCCAAAAAGAATTTTATGATACCAATAGTTGGATTGACATAATTCAAACCAAAAGATACCAATTGAAGAATTAACAAAAATAAGCCATATAATACAAAAAAAATGCAACCAATAGAATCAATATTAATCAAAAGTATAAAATTTCAACCTATATGCCTACTATCAATTCAAAACAAATCAAGAATATATGAAATATAATAAGCATTTGAATCAAACAATTATGCATACTCTTGATTCATAATTGAAAAATACATAAGTGCTTTCTTAGGCACCCAAACATTTTTGGGTCCTTGAATTTTAGGAATAATTCCTTTAGGAACACAAACCATTTTAGAAGTTGTCATTTTATCATTTAATTTCAATGGGCAACTAAAATATTTATGTCCTATGCAATTACAACTATTACAAATAGTAGAACAAACAAAGAAATTATTATAATTCTTTTTCTTACCAAAGGGTTGATAGTCAATACCTGCTTTGTCAAATGTATTCTTTCCTAAAAGCATGCTCAAGTTTTTGCTACCACTTGTGAATTTCAAAACAATAGAGTTCAATTCATCATTTTTTAATTTCAATTCACGAATTTCAATCTCAAAAGATCTACTTGTAGTATCCAATTTTTCATTCATGCTTTTTAATTCAATAATTTGATTATTTAAAAGATTAACCATTTTTACATGCCCTTTCATCAAATTGTTGTTATCCTTTTTCAACAAATTATATTTACATTTAAGCACATTGAATCTATCAAACAATTTATTGAAAGCTTCAAGCAAGTCATTATCATCACCATTTTCTTCTAAATCGTGTACCTTTACCTCCTTGGCCATAAAGCAAAAATTGTAGACTTCTTCAATCTCAAAAGAAGAATCCTCATCGCTACGTTCAAAATGGCCATGAGCGCTTTCTTCTTAATGACCTTTATTTCTTCTTTGCTTTTGAGCACTCATAAGTGGTGTGTCCTAGTTTCCCGTACCCAAAGCAAACTATTACCTTCTCCCATTTTTCTTTCTTTCATTGAAGGTATTTGTTGAACTTTCGGATTATGAATTTGATATCTTCATCTTCATCCTCTTGCCCGGAATCCACTTGTGTACGTGAGGAGGCTTTGAGGACAATATCCTTTTGTTGGAGACTTCTTTCTCCTTCTTCTCCTCTTTCTCACTGGCCTCCATTGTGATCTCATGTGTCATTAGAGATCTGATGAGCTCCTCCATCTTCAAAGCTTTTAGATCCCGCGCTTCTTGAATAGCAGTAATCTTTAGTAATCATGCCCTTGGTAGACACCTAAGAATTTTCTAAACAAACTATTCGTTGAGATAAATTCTACTAAACACTTCCAAACGAGTAAACATACAACTAATGATTTCATCTTTTCAATGGAAAACAACTCATATTCATGAAGAAGCATGCTTAATTTACTTTCTTTTACTTGATTAGTGTCTTTATGCGTAATTTCAAGCAATTTCTAAATTTCAAAGGCACTATCGCATGTTTGTACTCTATTAAACTCATCTCTATTCAATGCACAATGGAGTAAATTTATAGCTTTAGTATTCATGCTTAATTTACATTTATCCACATCATTGAATTCAAGGCAATTTTGGAACACCATTTTTTATTTTAACCGGTATAAAGGGACTATTTGTTATTATTTCTATAAGTCAAAATCTAAAGATTGTATAAAAATTCTCATCCTAGACTTCCAATATAAATGATCACTACCATAAAAATATGGAGGTCTAACTAAGGATTGTCCTTCAACATGAGTATTGAAATCCATGATAATTTTATACACCAAAAGAATTCAATCAAATTTATCTAAATAATTTTTAATAACCAAAAAGATGCAATTCAAACAAATTTAACTAATATGCACAATATGTACAATACCAACTGGGAAGATTTGGTGATTAAGGATCTCCAAGTGGAAAACTTGGAGCGCGGACGTAGGCTAGGGTTTTCAAATTGGGTGAACATATTGGTGTCAACCAAACATTTACAGACTATTCTCAGGGTGTCACCCACTAGATTGTGTTAGCCTATGTGTCATTAGATTTTATTTGTTTTGATGATGAATATGTTAATTGTAATAATAAGTTGTTTATTATTTAATTATGCTTAATTATTTTATCCTTTCACTTATATTGATCTTTATTGGGTTATAATGCTTGGATAAATCCTCCATGTACTATGTAGAAGATTTTATGTAATGAGCAAATATTTGATAAAAGAAAATACGTTTCGTAATTGTCAATTTTGTATTCGATGCAATAGGAATGCGGGTAGAAATATTTTTGGAATTATTTAAGTCTAAATTTTTTAGGGAAGTGTATTTTGGGGTTTCGGTCGGCGGGTGGTCGAGGTTGCAGTTGAGTATCGCGATCGAAATGCTTTATAGATTTCTCCCTACATTTTATGTCGTCCCGATGTCGAGGTTGAGAGTTTGACCGAAATGCATTCCAGATTACGTTTTGGGGTTTTCGGATGCAACGGGGTCAAGGTTTCAGACGTGATGTGCGACCAAAAAATAACAGATTTTAAATCTATCAAATTCTTCGATTTTGCTGTTGCATCATTGATCAGAACATTGTCGCAAGGTTCGACCGAAAACACAAAACATAAGCAAAATTTGGAAAATCGATCGTCATACGGTCGATGGTTTGGACGACTCCTTCGACTGAAAAACCTATTTAAAACAAAAATCTATTTTTTCAGCCATTTCTTTCTCTTCCAACGAAAATTTCTTTCCTCCTCCCTGAAAAGATAGCAAATTTATACGTGGCCATCTCGTGTTGGACTACCCTCCCTTGGTTTGGGTAACGGTCCATCAACCGTGGCATTCATGTGGGTCTCCTTCCGTCTATAAGTTGATGGCGATGGATGGTAGCATTCAGAATTCTACACTACAATGAGCTGCGACCAAGGAGGTGAAGGAGAAAGGTGTGCATTTCCATCCTGTGAGTGGAGTGTTCTGTGAGTTGATTGGAAAAAGGAGAGCTCATGTCTTGGAATTTCCTGGGTGTGTTGCTACTTCGCGTGGGTGTTGTGGCTGTGAAGTGAGCTTGCTATTAAAGGTAATAATTGGGATGTATGTTGGCTAGGGGAGGCCCTACATCTCGGGACTATTTTGTTGTTTGTTATTGAACGTTGACTCTGTAACAACCCGATCCTAATTTTTTCGTTAAACGATGTAATCAGACTTTGGAAGAAGGAATTGGTGTAATACATGTATTTGCATCGTCTCTGTACGCGTTAAATTATTACTCATAACTTCGTAAAAATCAATTTGGATAAAAACTTGGTCGAAATGCAAAGGAGTTGGACTTTTGAACCATTAAGACGCATACAGACGCATTTGCGGATGAGAAGTGTCATCCGCAAAACACATGGAATGTAGCCCAGGCTTTGGGGACGACTCAGGACGCGCTCTGGCGTCCTAACCTCACTGTATTGAGGTGTTGTGAATGCGGATGCGGATGCGGACGATGTGGACGCAAACAAGACATGTCCGCATCGAATCTGTTAAGTTTGGGAACTTTCGAACGCATCGAGATGACTGCGGACGAGTCGAGGTATCGTCCGTTTTGCCTTTGTCAAATTCCTGGACACATTTGGATGATACATGCGGATGACACATGCGGACTGTACGGACGAGAGTGGGGACGCCAGCTCTCGTCCGAGACTTCAGGATTTGCCAGCGAAAGTTGGTCTTGTGGACGAATGTGGACTCGAAGATTTCGTCCGCACCAGTCCGAATCAACGCAGAACTGTGAGAACAGAGATTTAAATCAGAAGGAAAACGACGCCCAGGATATTAAGTCACGGCCTCTCTAAACAAAATTGCACGTCAATGGCCGACCCTCAGGATTTGTCCACTGTTCCCCCTCTGCCACTCGTACGAATTGTTCCTTGGGTAAGCCCTATTTCGTCAGCTCTCACCTTCTTCCCTAGGGTTGTTCTTCATCTTCTTGTTGGTGGGTTGTTGCGTGGAGAGTGGGGATAGAAGGGAGGGAGCTACTGCTGGGAATTTAACCCCATGGTAAAGATATGGGTTGTCTTGGCCAGGTGGAGGCCCTACACGTAAAACATGTGAGTACGTTGTGTGAATTGACTTGATTGTTGTAGCTAGAATCTGTGAAATTTTTTAGACGAACTCTGTTGATTTCTCCAACAATATTTCTTACTGCCTTTATTCTTCACTTTGTAGTAGCTTAACTTGTCAATACTTTCCATATACGTTGCTGAAATATGAATAAGATAGTGGCTGAATGAGAATGATAATGAAGGCTGAAATGTGAATGTTAATGGAAGAGGTGGATGACTTATATTATAGCCATATTTTTATGCTCATCTACTCTGTGAAAAAAAGGAACGAAACACTCTACTAACCCTGAGATCCCTTAGTTTATCTTGTTTTCTGCTGCTCCATTATCTTGTGAAACATGTGTTAGGTTCTGAATGTTGAGTAGTCTCTTGACTGTCAAATGTATAGTTATGCAGCATGTGTTCGTCGTCACGATTCATTTATTGTTGTTGGTATTACAAATATTTGAAGAGCATGATTGTTGTTATTTAGTTTTCTCCATTTTTGTTGTTCTTTTCGCTATCGTTACTGTTGTTCTATCATTCGTTTTTGTGGATGTTAACAACATGATCTTGGTCGTTGATAAGTTTGTATCGCTGTTCTTTTTAGTTACTCATGCTCCCTGTTGTTTTAGTTGCTAAAAGCATGTTAGACGTCCATATTATCTGCTGTCATGCTACTCATATTCACTGTTGCCATTGTCGTTATGAAGTATGTTTCACCGATTGTTCGATTGATATTCGCTGCTAATATTTTCATTTAAGAAGTGTGCTAGTCGTTTTGATTTGCATACCTAATCGTTGCTGTTTGTTAGCATACGAGAAGCACGTCTAGTAGTTTCATTCGGATTATCATTTACTGCTGCTTAGTTTCGAGTAAGAAGCATGTTTCCGCCATTTAGTTGTCACTAATTTATGATTAGAAGTTGTTTTCGCTGCTCTGTCACGACGTGGTTCACTGCCATATATAAAATCGTTATGAAAGCATATTAGTGTTAAAATTCTGATGTGATAGTTGAATTAAAACCTTGCTTAGATGCTCCAATTTTCTCCTATTATATTCAATTAAAGCATGCTTAGTCATTTATGATTTTTGCTATTATATTCGATTAAAGCATGCTTAGTCATTTACGATTTCTCCTATTATATTCAATTAAAGCATGCTTAGTCATTTATGATTTCCGCTGTTATATTCAATTAAAGCATGCTTGGTCATCTATGGTTATCTACTGTCATACTCGATTCAAAACATGTGTAGATGTGTATGCTTCTACTGTCTCATTTTAGTCATTAATAGCATGTTTAGTTTCATTGGTAATTATACATAGTCTTGTTGCGCTACATGTAAACACGTTCTATTATTTGTTCTGTTTATTACTGTGAATTCCTCTAAATCATTGTCGTTTACTTTCTATATATGTGTTATTTAATTTGAAAGTGCTAGGTTGTATTCAAGTTAATAGAAACCAAGTAGGGAGTACCCCTTCGAGGTGGTACCCACATGCATGAGTGAGGAAAAATGCTAAGAAAAAAGAATGATCGGGATGGGCGGGATATGCTCAGCACCGAAGAAACCGTGCCGGTAGGATACGCTAGCAGGGAAGAAACCCTGAAGGCGGGACACGCCGGAAGCGGAGGAACCTTGAAGGCGGGATACGCCGGAAAGGGGAAGAAAAAGGGAGTTTAAGGGCATCGTTTGTCTTCACGGTGTTCCCTCATGCATAGTTTCGAATAGAGATCCAAGATTTATGTCGAAATTTTGGAAGTCCCTTCAAAAAGCTTTGGGCATGGTATTTAGTTTGAGTACAACACATCATCCTCAGAAAGATGGTCAGTTTGAGCATGCAATCTAGATTCTCGAGGATATGTTGAAATCTTGTATTATGGATTTTGGAGATAGTTAGGTGAGTCACTTGCCTTTGGTAAAGTTCGACCGGTATTGGTGTTTCGCCATATAAAACTTTATATGAGAGAGTGTGTAGATCACCTTTATGTTGGGCTGGGACCGAGGAGCGTGTCACTCTCGGGCTTGATTTGATTCATTAGACAACTGAAAAAGTTCAATTGATTAAAGAGTAACGGGTACTTTTCAGTGTCGACAAAAGAGTTATGCGGACCTCCATCAAAGGGATGTGGAATTTGAAGCAAAGGACTTTGTATTTTTAAAGGTGCGACACCGTCGAGGTATCAGTCATTTCAGTGTGAAAGAGAAGTTAACCCAAGGTATATAGGTCATTTTTGAATTATTGAATGGATTGGTTCAATGGCTTATCGATTGAAGTTGCCACCACAAGTGAATTATGTTCACAATGTCTTCCATGTTTATATGCTAAGAATGTATATTCTTAATCCTTCTTATGTTATTTCTTGGACTAAAGTGCCTATTTAGGAATATGTGTCTTATGAGGAAGAACTTGAGAGGATTCTTAGTCGTGAGATCAAAGCTCTACGTCATCGTGAAATACCTTTGGTTCGCATTCAGTGGAAAAACTATAGTAAAAGAAAAGTCACTTGGGTGATTGAATCTGAAATGATGACTAAGTATCCTTGTCTTTTTAATGGTACTCTTGATATTGTTTAAATTTTGGGGACGAAATTGCATAAGTGAGGGAGAATGTAATAATCTGTTAAAAAGTTTTAATTATTATTATTTTCTTATTAGGAAAGAAAGTTATGGAAAGAAATCTCCCTCTCCATTTTGAAGGAAACGTTACAATTGGGAAGGAAATTCATTTCCTATTCCTCTCCATTGCCATTCCTCTTCCAATAACGCCAATTACCATTCCCTTCTCCCTCTCGGTTTCCTTTCTCCTCTCAACCTCTCCCTCTACCTCCATCTGCAAAACAAAGCTCTCACTCTCGACTATTTTGGGCCAAAATTCATGTCTCCGTAGTTGAAGCAATTGTTGGTCTTCGTAAGTCGACTTCCTTATCTCCCTGTAATCCCAAAATTTTTATTTAAAGATTGGAATTTTTTATCCAAATTATACTCTCGGTGTTGAAGGGGGAAAAACCAAATTGTTCTCTGTACAATATGGATCAATCGGAGTTCTCCAATAATCGAAAGACCAAACCAGCGAACTTAGAGGTATAAAAATCTAACCTTTTCTCTCGATTGTTGCTTTTTTTTGCTACCTTTGGTTTGGAGAAATTGGAATATCACAATTGGCCGATGATTGGGATAGTTTTCGGTAATGGAAGTTGCGCGAACAGCTTCGATAGTGAAGTTGGTGACTCACGACTCTAGAGCATCGGGTTACGACATCTCCCACCTCGACCTCAACCTCAGTCAATCAAATGGATGGCCATGACCGGAAGTCTTGACCAAAGACGACATCGATAGTGCTGATATCGTTCACGCCTAAATCCTCTCTGCGGGGAATTGTGATGTGGACGATATTTTATCCTCGTCCAAACTGTGTTTCCCCAATGAGCAGGATGGTACTTTGCGTGGGTTGCAGACCATGGAAGCTGAAGCGCAGACAGATTTCCATTTAGGCCATTAAGTGGGCCAACAAGACCTATTGGCCTCGGTCTGGTTTATAGTCTGCAAGCCAAACTAACAGGCTGTGGTCCAACCTTTTGGGCTGCAATCCAAGGCCTTAATCGAGTCTGTTTTGGGACTATTTTTGGGCTAAGTTGGGTATTTTATACCCAATTAAATTTCAATTGTTTTTAAATAAAATTTGGGATTTTAAGGTATAAAAATTTAACTAAAAAATTAATGCCTTAATGTTTGGATAGGTACCTATAATTAGTTAAAGATCTGTGGACGTTGGATTTGGGCTATTCAAATTATTGGCCTTTGATCAGTGTAAGCCCATTTTGAGGTAGAGATTTATTTTTATGCACTGTATTGCATAAATTTTATAAAGTAATTATTTTTTAGATGTGTGTCATTTAAAAATGACGTGTCCATTTTATGACCGTCGGATTTTTATATTACATTTTTTTTTTCACTATACACGTTTAAAATTAAGTATGCATATTATATTTCAGGTTCAACTTGATCATTTGAACCAAGTTCAATCGACCCTATTTGGGGTCTATTTTCTTTTCACACATTCGACTGTGCAAAAAGTGTTTGTTGTTGTTAACTAGAGTAATAAGACAACTGTATGTGTCGTGTCCCTAGACGCAAAACTCTAAACCTGATCAGAGCACTTTATATGGCTTTTGTGATAGCCAAGCATCACTTTTATTCTGTTATACGCCTATGGCTTGGTATGCCTAGAGTCCGTGAGTGACTCCATTTTCACTGTGATTTTTAATTAGTGCAACAAAGACCTATTTTAATTGCGTACCACATATTAGTGGGTGGTTTTAAACACGTGTCCTTTTGTACACATTTCTCTAAAATGAATTAATAAAATGTTATTTTAAATTCATGCATACTTAAACATTTCTTTTTAATTAAAATTATCAAATCTCTATTGAGTTTAGTCAACTCACCTTAATGACAACTTCCAAGATTTTATCATTTGGACTTCTAGTTGCTGAGTCGAGATTGGACCTGGTGGAGTTTATTTGATTTTCGTAATTTTAATAATTATTCTTAGGAGATTATCTTGTGAGATATACTTTATTTGATAACTATAATCCTTAATTTATTTTCCACATAGTATTTTATTTTATTTATATTATCTACTATCTGATATCACTATTGGATCTGTTAAGCCCAAGTTTTTGGGGCCTGGCTTGTAATAATTATTTTAAGTCTTTCACTACTATTTTATAAACTTAAGTGAAATGGGTTAGGCGATTCGGCTCTTTGGGTCGAGTCATTCCCTGTTTTGTCTTGAGTCCCTTACGGGTCATGACAAAAGCTGAAGCAAGTAGCTTAAACTATAAATAATGAGAAGTTTAAAGGCAAATTGTCTTTTAACTTCAATGATTAGGCTAACATGGTAAGTAACCAATGAACCCTTTGGATTAATTCCTTCTTATCAGAAGAATTGAAATTGTGAGGGAGGAAGCTATAAAAGAGAAATCGAGAGAAAAAGAAAGAAGTGGGTTTTGACGGAAAAGTGAAAAAGTTCAGAGAAAAAATAAGAGATTTTGAGTTTGAATCTCAAGAGAAAAGTGATCAAAACATGAAGAGGATTCTAAAGAGTCCATAAAGAAAGAAAGAAGGGGAATTTGAAGGGTTAAATCAAACTTGGAAGTGTTGGAAGCCAAGCAAGCAACTTTAATCCTTAAATAGTTATAAAATTGTGAAATTTACCTGATATAGGTGTTGATTTAAGATTAGAATTGTTGAAATCTTTATACTAGTTGTTTTGAGACATTTATATCATGTGTTGGTGTGTTTTTAATTGAATTTTGTATAAAGGAGAAGAGGAAATGTCGAAGCATTTTGACACTCGGCATACAGTGCATTCAACCAGGGTCAAAGTGTGGTCGACTGCAATATAGTAATGTGTCACAGAAACAAGTATCTATTGATGGGTAGACATCTTCATATTAATATTGGTAGCCGTAGATTTATGCGGGTAGCCGCAGACGCATATGTGGGCGACCACAAAAGTACCAGAGAGGAAAAAAAATATCTTGAGCGAACGACCTGTTTTTGGGGCAGGCATCTAGAAGACAACATAGTGTCTTTGGACTGGACGACTGTGGTTTTACCTAGACGTCCAGATGACAAAATAGTGTCTTTAGACTGGACGACCAGTGGTGTTACGCGGAAGTCCAGAGGAAGAAGTGTGTGAACCCATTCTTTCCAACGACCAAAGGCCTTTTGGATGTTCAAAAGAATGTTTTGTGAGTAAGAGCGGATGATTGTGGTTGTAATGTCGATGTCTGAATCTTGCATTTTCTAAAATATCTTTCTTAGGTTTTTAACAAATTGTTTAACCATTCCATAAATCCTTTTGGGAGATCATTGAGACATGAATATAATATATCTAGATAGATGTAGGATACCAATACAAGCATAATTTATGTATGCTTAATAAAAATATTTGCATAGTTCATATTACATGCATAATTATTGTGTTATATGCATTCAATGTATGCATAGTGAGGATGTAAAATCATGCATCATGAAAATATTTATATGTACAAAAATATTATCTGAGTAGTATTTATTGGTAACAGAGAAACCCAATATACTTTATCAGACTATGTATTCTATGACGCATATAAAGTGAGAAATAGTAGAAGAGTGACTGTGGGTCTCCATTTGGTTGAGAAACCCTAGTCCTGCCAGAGGTTTATTTGTTCATGGACACACATATTGGAAAAAATGACTATTATAGTGGGGTTTCATGGTTGTGTGCCATTTTACATACGATGGTATTTGATCATGCATATTGACATTCAAAAGTATTTTAATCTAGTACTTGTTAAACAATCTCATTGTTTAAATTGAATGAACATTGTATTGACTCATAATGTCATTGCATTACAATGAGTAGAAAGAAGTTGTGTGATATTCATACTGCATATCATGTGGATATCGTGAAATTTTTAATAAAAAATTTCACGTGTAAATGTTGTGATTAAACTTTGATGACAAAACGACGTCGCTAGGTGATAGGGTGAATGCTGCTGAAGCATGTGGAAGATCAGATGAAGTCTTGGCCGTCGGATGAAGGATATGGGAAATCAGATGATCTGTGGAACGTCAGATCAAGATGGAGAGACGATGTGGAAGATCGGAAGTAGTCTAAGCCATCGGATGAAGGATATGGGGATCAGATGGTCTGTGGACCATTAGACTAGGATAGAGAGACGTCCATTGGATCAAGAGACATCTGACGCTGAAGAGTAATAAAAGTCATGTGCGAGGCACGTGATAATTGAGCGGATGAAATGATAGCCGTTGGATGTCACTCGGAGTAGATTTTCAACCGTTAGATTGAGTGCGAGAAACGTCTGTTGAAGCTAGGGACGTTCGTAATAAGCTAACAATTGATGTCACGTGCGGGGCACCTGTTTCTTGTAAATAAAAACGCAGGTTAAGTGTCAGCTGTCGGATGAGGAAGGGAGGATGAAATTAAGGTCGTTGGATGACTATGAGGGATGTCCGTTTTGAGGAGAGACGTATGTCATAAGAAAGACTTGTCGTTCCTATGGATAAGGGATGTCTGAAGCCGGTTGAGGGACGTCTGAAATAGAGTGAGGGACGTCCAAAAACATTGAACCCTAGAAACTAAGTAGAAATAGGTGCATTAGCCGAGGGTTCGGGGCTATTCCTTTTCAGCTGCCGAAGACCCTTCCATTAGAGAGAAATAGAGAGTCTGGATGACGGAGGACCAAACCGAGAAACTGTTTTCCCTTCCACTTCCTGATTGAGGTAAGAAATGTCGTAATGACGGAGATAGGTTTTTATGGTGTAGTTTCCATTCCCATTTATTGCTTTGAGAAACTTTGCTGGGATTAGTGTTCTGTTGTTTGAGTTTGTATTCTTCCTTTTAGGATTACTAAATGATGGACTCTATTAAAGTTCCCATTCTGTCAGTTGACTTATAGTCTTCATTCGGTTACTGTTAAATGGACATTACAGATGTCTTTTACGCTATTGAATGGGTTTTGGTTCTCTGTTTCATTACTGCTCGCTGGATATTGATAAGGATAGGAATTGATTGATTGGGTTTATTGTTGAGATCGGAAGATAATGATTTTGGATACCCTGTTAACTGTGCTATTTCTTCTGCTACAATTTAAATGTGGAAACAGTGCCCTATAGGAAATATTCAATTTATTCTCTCTATTTAAATTGATAACCTGAGGCTGATGATTGTTGCCCCTGTTTTGCCACAGTTTTAACTGATAAATTTGAGAATTGCCTTGCTAAATGTTGAATGTTGAGGATTGTGTGTTGTTTGGACGATCCACTATTAGTTTATTGAATGATAAAGTGTGGGAATTTTGTTGAGATTATTAGATGAGTCATTTACACGTCGGTTGGACTCCTATTCCCAGTATAGGATCCTCCCGCTTATTTCTTGGAATTAAATTAATTAAGATTCCTGTGTTGATACATTTGTCAGGCTTGGACGATTTTGGCGAATGTGATATCATTCCCGAGGAGACGGTTGCTCCGGTCAACAAGAGGGAACGCCGTCGAGGTAGGGATTTCTATACCTTTTGTATTATATTACATCCCATTTTTTAAGTGATTATTTTGTGGGATACTACACTTGAAAAATGAAGGGGATGGTTTCAACAGTATGTTGGTTTTTATGTATATGTATGCTTTCTCACGTTTAATTTTCGTACATGGTTTGAGATTATTGTGCATATATTGGAGGATGAATCATCTTGATGCTTTAGGCACTTTAGCGCTAAAGCATCATGAGGCTATCCCGTGGAAACCTTCTTCTGCATGAAGGTTGATTGTTTGTACGTGCGAAAAGGGGGATGGGGCATTGGTGACATGTCCTCTGGTTTCGAGTCCTGAAAGTTGAAAGTGGACATGGGAAGGTGATGACGCTTCCTTGGGTTCGAGTCCTTAAACCTAACTAGGGTTTTGTCACATGGATTTGGCAGGTTATTTAACGCTGAGTTTTGCCTATCCTAGTACCGTTTCATTTAACAGGTGACATGACGGCTTGATCTTGCTCATCAGCAACCCTCAATAATTTGGAACCTTGAGGTATTTAGTTAAGAAGGAATTCATCACCGGCAACCTCATCTGGGTGTATGATCATACGAATTGTGTCATCGCTGAGCTAGCTCACTAGCAACTTGGGTGACATGTTGGATCTTTGGATTGCCATCATTTGTATTCTTCTGCCTCATGAGGTGTTATCATTGACGAGTGATCACCTATTCTCTGATGAGTGTCAAGTGGGTCCTTAAGCGACCATCATTTTTCATTGATAACGTTTTGGATCAGAAAACAATGATGACATATTTTTTTCGAGGTATAGTTGTCTATGTGATGTGTCCCAAGTTCCTGTCACTTGAGCCCGAGCCAAGGGCTCCTTTATTTTCTAACTTTTTATTTGTTTTGTAGGTTTTTGAATCAAATAAAAAAAGAGGAGTTGGCATTTGGGCCAATGGAGGTCTTACAATCTTTTGGAGAAAATTGTGAGTTTTCCATTTCCGCATAGAAACTAAGCTGTGGACGTTCAAGGGCTATTTCGACATTCAGGATGACTTCTTGTCAACTTTGGTCCTTCATAGCAAATGTAGCCAACATCTCGAGCTTTCGAACAACCTACTGAACGTTATATTTGGTTATCATTTGCTATGTCGAATGTCTCTTTTACAGAGACCAAAACCTGGACTCGAATTTATTGTTTTTGTTTTTATTGTTAAGGGTTGTTTAGTCATTTGCTACTAAGGGTTATTTTGGTCTTGTTCTTTATTGTAAACTCTTAGGGTTTAAAAGCCCTCCTTGCTGCAATGAAAAGGATTTCGGAAAATTTATAAAAAAAAAAACCCTTGTTTGAAATAGAGCACCCGCGCGGATTCCCTCCCTCGGCCATCCTCCATTTTTGCCCAAACTTGCAGCTCTTGGAACGCTTCTTGAGCAGGTTGGAAGGGCTTCTATTTCTTCCAAGGCTTCATCTAAGTGGAGTATTTGTGGTGTGGAAATAGGAGAAGCGTTGGACCCCATGGAGAGTGCATAATCTTCGGTTGGGCCGCACAATTCCGTCCCTCTCACGGTAGGAGGTCAAAACGGACTCCATGGTTTTCTATTTGGTTTTCTGAAGATTCTTGCAAGTAGCTTCTGGTATTTATGTTCTATCCTTCATATAAAGGTTGCTAAGTTCATATTTGATGGTTATTGTTGAGAAATTTAAGTCAAGACTAATTCTTGATTGATTGTTTGATTATCGCTAATCTGCCCTGGATTTATGGCCGCTGGAACTTTTGGTTTTTGACTATAATTCGAAGACCTTACGTTGTTCTTTTTGATTTCATCTCTTCTAGTGAATTGTTCTACAGGAATTTGTGTCACTACCCTCAAAATTTGGTATTTATTGGATTCATACAGAGTGAGATCTCTCCAATTGAAATCTGGTCGCCAAATCTGCTCGAGTGAAGCCCTATATTTGGAGATATT
This sequence comes from Begonia loranthoides, assembly GCA_022433065.1. Taxonomy (NCBI): domain Eukaryota; kingdom Viridiplantae; phylum Streptophyta; class Magnoliopsida; order Cucurbitales; family Begoniaceae; genus Begonia; species Begonia loranthoides. Next base: position 7,639,005 of record CM039472.1, on the reverse strand, counting down.
TTGTTTCGATTATAACTAGAGATCCAGAATGGTTTTTGCACTTAGATTTTGATACAATTTACCTGATTGTGTTATTTTAGTGTCCTCCAAAAATCAGCCAAAGTTCACGTACGGATTTGGAGGATTATTCTGTTTATCGTTGCTAGTTCAGATTATTTACAGCTTAGTGACCGATTTTCTAATTAGCGCTCTTATTGATCCTTAGAGCGTATCACTATGTATATAACAAGTTTTAATAAAAGCCTCATCAGTGGCCTTGGGCTAAATTTATAATATGATAAAGAGATTTCAGTTAAAAATCCATGTACGATAAAAAAAGAAACATAACAACGTTTTTGAAAATAGAGAAAAACCAGTTTTGCATGAGGTGCATATAGTATAGCTATACTTTACTGAGTTAGTCACTCACCCTAACGACCCCAAAACTTCAGGTAAAGGTAAGAATGGCTGAGGACGCAAGGTCAGAGAATCCAATTTACTTCCTATTTCCTATTTTAATGACTCGAGCATTTAAATTGTTATTCAGTAAGGATAATTGTATTTCTATTTGGGTCTATAAACTTTAATACTATTGGTTTTGATTGTTGCACAGTACTTGGATTTGCATCGTTGTTTTCTCGTAATCACTATACAGACTGAGGCCCATACCTTTTGGGATGAGTTAAATATTTAAAAGTCTTCCGCTAAAACTCCCGCCTTGGGCTAGGTGATCGGCTCCTCCATGAGGATCAGGTCGCCTGACCCGGCGGTTCTATCAATAATACCCCAATTTTTGTAACCAAATTAATTAGGGATGATTAAGATTTATTTGATAAGAAAATTGATTTGGGTTAATATTGGAAAATAATCTAAAGTGAGAAATTTTAAGGAAAAGTGTATACAGTGAGTTTTGGACGCTTGCGGACGACATTTCGAAAGGCATGTCTAGTCCGCAAGTATATTGTACTTTGGGAAGATATTAGGGATGACGCTCTGTGTCCTAAACTTGTTCTGTGAAGGACTTCCGGAAGATTGCGAACTATAGCAGACGAAGAAGGTTCGCGTCTACATCGAATCTGTACAATTCTGGGAAAATTTGGACTATAACGGAGGAACGCAGACGAAGAAGACCATCATCTGATTTGAATCTGTAATATTTTCCAGACAATCCGGATGACTGCGGACGCTACGTGCAGATGAGATTTCGCGTCCGAATTATCAAGAAATTCAGAGAAAACCCATCTTACCCCCTCCCTGCGATGTCTAGTCCTCCCCTGCAGCTTGGAAGGCTTTCCACGTGCCCCTCCATCAATGGACCTTTCCTTGTTGGTTTGTGTGATGGCTAGCCTTCCTGTAGCTTATCTTGTTGCAGCTGCCAGCTTCTTCTCTCTCCATCGTTTATATTAGCTAAGCTCTCCACTTTGTACTTCATTTGGAATCTGAGAACGTGAATGAGAGTAAGAGTAAAGCTTAAGTGTGTGAAGGAGTTGGTGAAAATTGTATAGCTCTGTGGTGTGTCAAGTGAAACATAGATTGTTGCTACTAGGAAAACTTCTCATCGTAAAGGTAAGAAATGGTTTTGACTAAATGATTAACCTTCAATAGCTTGGGTGAGTTGATTTTGAGTATTTAAATTATTTTGGTGTTCCACTGTGAAGGAACTTTGGAAGGATTGAAAGGCAATTGGGATACATTGGCTACTGTGTTTTGGCTCTTATTCCATTTTGTTGCTATTGGAAACTAAGGTAAGAATTGGAATTGTGGTTGGCCAAAGGATGGCCCTACGTTACGGGTTTTGAATGATTTTTGATATGCTGTGAACTGTCTTATGTGAAAAACAAGTTCTGCCAAATTACTAGAAATTGGATCTGTTTACTTTTAATGGTATTGTCAATACTTGGATTTTGTATTAGGCATGAGCAATTGACGGATGTTATTCAGTGCAACATGGTAACCTAGGTTTGGACTGTTGGGTGATAGAAAGCATGAAAATGTAAATGATTGTGCAATTTGGATGGTAATCTGAAGATGGAAATCTGTTGTTTTGTTAGTCAATAGAAAGCATGAAATCTGTTGTTTTGTTGGTTGATAGGGAGCATGAAATCTAAAGTCGATGATTTGTTGAGATGATAGATTGTCAATGCTGTCAACTTGTCATAAATTGTTTCTGTGAATTAACATTCTGTTGTGGGATTGGGATTTTTGGCCATCATGACAAATTATTCATCGAAATCCTTTACTGAAATATGAATGGAAATGCACGTAGGAATGATAGGGATCTGTAAATCGTAAGCCCTTTTCCTTGTCTGGACATTTTTCCTTGCTGCCTCTTGGTTGTGAAGTTGGTGAATTGTTTATTTCTAGAAATGGCATGGATTGTTAACTGAATAAGAAAAGAATAAGTTGTTTGATATTGATTTCAGTATCCATGTTCGTTGCTGACAAATGTGAGTAATATCAAAGGTTAACTTGGACTGTTGAGAATCTGGTTTGGATGATTTAATTAGAGATGTAAACTACTGGATATTAGTACTAATGCTTGATGTCGATTTCAATACCTCTGTTAGTTGTTGTTAAATTGCGAAGCATGACAAGCTAAAATGAGGAAAAATGTGAAGAGTGAGGATTTATTGTATTGTTGAGCATGAATGGATGGAAACCTTTAATTGAAATTATTATGGGACTGAACGGTAAAAGTGAAGTTAGTAATTTTAGATTTTGATGATAGTTTATTTAATGGTTTTAAAGGTGCTATGGTGATTGACGTTATCGCATTGAAGACGTCAGGTAAGTTGATACTTACTGAGTTTTGGTCTTCGGACCCTACATCGCAAGAATTAGGATTTGCATGCTGTGTGTTCTTTTAATGATATGTTTATTAGACATTTGTACGATCATATAGGATTGTAGGTACTCATAGGCATATTGCATGACATAATTAATATATGTAAATAGGCGTGTGGGGGTTCGGGTGATCAGTGACACTTCCATACGGTAGTATACTCCCACATAGGGAGCGGTGAGATGAGAGTTAGCTACGTGGAAACTAGGATTCACTTTTATCCCGTTCTGAAACCCCCAACGTCTTCAACAAAACGACTGGGTATGGCTCGTGGTGACACCCCGATTGGCGTGGTTCCCCATAGGAAACACAGGTTAAGCCACGAGATCAATTGACTTACCCATCGTCCCAAACTAACAGATGAGATACAGATCTCCTCTGTAATGCATCGCATGAATATGCATCATATCTGCCCTTCGTTTTCTTTTATCACGTACTGAGCAATAGGATCATTAGTTTAGGTCTTGTGAGGTAGGTATCGTACGAGAAAACATGAGAACAGTTCAAAGACAGTTGATTAAGGATTCGCACAGGTAGATCTTGTGGCTAGCCAGGCTAAAGAATTTAAAAAGAAAATTATTTGTAAAAAGGGTTTGTAAATTATTTAATATTCTTTAATGCTTTGTTTTAATTCCGCTGCGTTTTATAAAAAGGATTTTATTATCTCTTTTGCAATTGATAAATGTTTTAAGTAAAGAGTTTTAACGCTCGGGTTTTTATAGAAAAAAATACTCTAATTTTGTAAAAGAAAAAGTTTTGAATTTCACGTAATTTTAAAGCAAATAAAAATCGAGTCGTTACAAGTCAGTCACCCTAACGACCCCAAAACTTCAGGTAAAGGCAAGAGTGGCTGAGGACGCAAGGTTGAAGAATCCAATTTACTTTCTATTTCCTATTTTAGTGACTCGAGCATTTAAATTGTTATTCGATAAGGATAATTGTATTTCTATTTGGGTCTATAAACCTTAATACTATTGGTTTTGATTGTTGCACAGTACTTGGAGTTGCATCGTTATTTTCTCGTAATCACTATATAGACTGAGGCCCATACCTTTTGGGATGAGTTAAATATTTAAAAGTCTTTCGCTAAAACTCCCGCCTTGGGCTAGGTGATCGGCTCCTCAATGAGGATCAGGTCGCCTGACTCGATGGTTCTATCTGACCTGTCTTCGAATCGTGATAAGTATTAGAAAGAGGTCTAGGTGATGGGTGTTGATCCTATATTTGTGAATTGCATGAGATTATAATTTTTGAGTATTAGATTTACTTGTTGAGCTTTATAGCTCACTCCATTGTGGTTTTATTCTATTCAGATAAAGAGAGTAACCAAAATAACAAAGTCAAGGCAGATCAAAGACAAGAGACTATGCACACAGAGTAGAAATAAAATAGAACTCTATATCTTAGACCTATAGTGTGTGTGAGTTTTACTCTCTAGTATTTATAGTTTGGTATGAGGTTTACATATAGTGGCCCTAGTGTTTGTAAATAATAACTCATGTGATTATGTATAAAAATTAATTTGGGTTGTTATAAAATGAAATAACATATTTATTTGAGTTGTGCATATTATATAAAAAGGAAAATTTTAATTGAACTAAAACATGAAAAACATGTTGTGATTACTAGTAATATTATCCTTTGTAAGGATACCTGAGTGATGTAATCCAACATTATCATACTTTAATCCGAGTACAAATGCGCATGTGTCATTCTTTGGGCAGAGAATCCTTATCACAATCTTGTAGTTTGAAGGAGTTTGAGGTCGGGGTCATGACAACCTCAACCATTCCCCCACTTGAATCTTCTTCAATCTATAACCACGTGCAATCTCATCTCCAATTAAGACCACTCAACATATCTCATCCAATGAAAATTCGTGTAATTTGACTTTCTAATAGAGTCGTGAGTTCCATAGCTCTATGAAAAAATTCCCATTTGAAAAATACCTATGAAGCAAGCATTTTCCCCATACTAGAGGGGATTAGATAAGACGGTTATGCTATCAATGATCATCCATGAAACAATGTGAAATTAGGTCTGCATGCTGCAAGTATGGTCCCCAATCCTCATTGGGTTCTCAATCTATCTTCTCCAATGCTGTGAAGCGAGATTAACTCCATAACTGTTACTTATGGGCAGCATTGATTGAAGGAAAAAAGACTTTCTCTTCAACCAAAACTCAAGAGGATCCAATCCTTGCTTCGACTCAAACAAGATACAAGGAGAAGAGGTTTGGAACCTTGAGTACAGAGCTCCAGGTGTAGCAAGAAAAGAAGTTATACGTAAAACAATGCTAAGACCAAAGTCATCTTTCTTGGCCATTGGATTAGCATGGGTGTGATTGAGATTGGATCAAGAAAACATGAGCTATGTTGTCCACTAAAAAAAATATATTAAAATTCTAATTTGTAAATAGACCCAAAAATTAGAGGTGTTTAAAACCAAAATGAGACCCGTGAACCAAACCAAAATTGATCAATTCAGCTTCGTTTAGATATGTTTTGAACACTTTATGTAACATCCTCCAGTACAATATTATCTGGTTTTGCCCGAAGCTCGGACGGTTTTGTTCTTATGGGTATCCCAAAACACGTTGTACTAGGTACAACGCATTTTGAGTTAACCCCAAGAACGAAAGCATGTAAACTTCAGCCAAAAGCAGACAATATTATACTCGAAGCACTAGGGGACATTACACTCTAGAACAAATTTCTGGTTCTATTTTGTAAGAACTGAAGTTTTTTGTTTGGTTTTTGGTATGTCTTTTGCAAAATCGACAATAACCAACGAAATTCGCAATTAAAAAAAAGGTAATTAACAAAATAACTACTGAACGGAGCAAACATCGTTACCACATTTTTAGTTTAAAAAAATTTTCTTTCCTTAGCAGAATGTTGTCTTTTCGATGTAGAAATTAGTGAGTCCTTAAAATAGAACTTAGGAAAGATTACTTTCCTCAGTAGAAAGATTACTTCCACTGAGAAAAGATTACTTTCCGCTGTGAAAAGTGAGTCCTTAGAATAGGACTCAGGAAAGATGACTTTCCATAGAGGAAAAATTACTTTTTGCAGAAGAAAGATTACTTTCTGCGGTAGAACCTATTCTTTCCACACTAGAAAATACTCTTTGCTCTCCATTCTAGCTTTAAGAATCAATTTGCAGAGTTGGAGTGAAAATTTCACTCTATTCTCACTACTCAGTGCTCGCTTCTTTGTTCTCGCGTTACTCCTTGTTTTCCAGCACTTCGATTGTCCCTCATTTCCCTTCTGTTTCCTTTGTTCCCTCAGGCCTCTATAGTCGGCACGACACGGTAACTAGTCGTTCCCTCGGCGAGTCGGTGTTCTCTCAATCTCAGCCCTTGGGTACCTTATTCTCTTTATTCTATTTCTTTTTTTTATTCTCTTGCAATTTGGTTACTTATTCTGTTGTATTTGGTTTAATGTTCCACTGTTTTAATGCATTTGGTTTAATAATCCTGCATTTTGTTTTAGCCTTTTGGGATGGAAAGCATTAATGAAACGGTAGAAAGCTCTACTGTTGACTCTATTACTAGTCAAACCAAGAAAAAAATCAGATGTTTGGAATCATTTTACTATGATTGAAAATACTAATCATAGCAACCCTAAAGCGAAATGTAATCATTGTTCACAGACATATGCATGTCATGAATCGAAGAATGAGACATCAAATTTGAAAAAAAAAAATACATCAGTAGTTGCAAAAAAAATGTTAGCTAATGTGGATATGAAGCAAAGACTTTGAGCTAATGTGGATATGAAGCAAAGACTTTGAGCTTCCAAAATATGGATAATATGGAACTAAATATGTCATGTTTCAGTGTTGCAACTTGTTGAGAACTACTTGCAAATTTGATTGTTATTGATAAATTGCATTTGAAGTTTGTTGAAGAAGAGTGTTTTAGAGCGTATTCTCAATATGTGCAATCAAAATTTGTCTTACCTTCTAGAAATACTATTACACGTGATATTATTAGTATTTAAGAGAGAGAAAAAATGAAGTTGAAAGAATACTTTAGAAAGACATCTCAACGAGTATGCTTGACTACTGATACATGGATTTCCATTCAAAATTTGAGTTACATGGTATTAACTGCTCATTAAAGAAGTAGAAAGATACTTATTTGAATGGGGAATTGAAAATGTTTTGACTATTACAGTTGATAATGCTTCTTCGAATGATATTGCAATTTCATATTTGATCAAAAGTGTTCTAAATTGGAATGAGTTAGTTTTGAATAGGGAACACATGTATATGCAATATTTTGCACACATTTTGAATTTGATTAGATGTGATGGTTTAAAAGATCATCAAAAGTCCATAACGAGTGTACGTAGAGCTCTAAAGTACGTTCGATTTTCACCTGCAAGATTGTAACATTTTAGGAATTGTGTTAAAAATGTTAAAATCACATGCAAAAGTAATGTTTCTCTTGATGTGCCTACTAGATGGAATTCTATATATTTGATATTAAAAATCGCTGAAATTTTTGAAAAAACTTTTGAGAATTTAAGAGAAACTAATAGTTAATATCTTATTGATTTGGGTGGGGAAAGACCTCCCACAATAGAAGATTGAGTTAATATTAGGAAACTTATCAAGTTTTTGAAGATTTTTTTATGATACAACTGTAATTATTTCAGTCTCCTTGTATGTTACTTTGAATATTTATTTTAATGAAGTATGTAATTTAAAATTTGTTATCCAAGAATACTCTGAGTGTGATCATGCATTATTGAGGAAAATAACTATTAGAATGCAAGAAACGTTTGACAAGTATTGGGGAAGTTGTGATAAAATTAATTTCTTGATGTATGTGACATTTGTATTAGATCCTAGAAGTAAAGTAAAGTTTTTTAAACATTGTCTTACCATGTTAGTTGATAATGATAAGACAAATGTTTTGGTTAGTCAAGTAAAAATTATGATTAAAAAAATATATCTTGAGTATATATGTGATTTGGATTTTGAAATTTCAGAAGATAATTATAGTATAAGTGTTGCAACAATGTCTACAGTGTTGAGGCAAAGTAGTAGTTTGGTCCACAATAAGGTATATGAAATGTTTTGTAGCTGTCATGATGAGCAAGATTTTTCAAATAATAGGACAAAAGTTGATCAATATTAATATGAATGGTTGGAAAAATTTTTAGACAAGCATGACATTCTAACATGGTGGAAAGTGAATTCGTTGAAATTTCATACATTAAGCAAATTGGTAAGAGATGTATTGGTTATTCCAATTTCAATAGTTGCTTCAGAGTCAACTATTAATAGTGGAGGACTAGTACTTGATTCATTTCGTAGTTATTTGTTACTAAAGGTTGTCGAGATGCTTATTTGTACTCAAAGTTTGATTCAATCATTAAAATATTAATTTGTCAACCTAAATAATGTAGTGGATGATATTGACAAATTTGAACAATATGTGCTTTATATTTTCTTTTTCAATTCCTTTATATTTCTTTCATTAATTACTATCTTTTTATATATTTGTTTGAAATTTACATTTTTTTAGAACTTATATCAACTAATTGAGATAATTAACTAGTCGGAACTCAATAGTGATGACTTATAACTCGTATGTTTATATTTTATTTTCTATTAATTTATATTTTTTTTGTTAATTACTATCTTTTAAATAATTTATTTAGAATTGTATCTTTAGCAATTTATATTAACGGAAGACAATGGACATTAGGAAATTCAATGACAACTTAGAACTGATATAATTACTATTTTATTATTTAGTTATATTTTCATTATTTTTGAATTTTGATAATTGATATTATAGGTTTATTGTAGACATGACAAATGAGGCGAGCCAGTCGATCCAAACTTGGAAAAGTCTTGCTCATCGAGTCTGTCGAGCTTAACAAGCCAAGCCTAATGAGTTTTTCCAGAAAAAAAATTTCAACTCGAGCCGATTCACGGACCACAAGCCTAATGAGCCAAATATACATAAATAATATTATTTTATATAAATATATTATAAATTATTTTTAATATTATACAATTAAAAACTATAATAAACATTTATTATTGTAATGTAAAAATATTATAGTTAGTCGTTTAATTGAAAAAATATTTTTATTAATATAACAGATAATATATAATTGAAAAAACTATTTGATGAGACGAATAAAATATATATGTATACAATTAATTGAAAATTTGACACTTGTATTGAATGATTGAAAATCTCAATTTGTGTGTTTGAGAGTTGAGTATTTGCACTCTTTCAATACGTTGCGTTGGAAACTAACTGTTACGTTGTCATGCACTTTTTCGGTCGACCACTTTTCTTCCTACTTGACCGCTCTATCGACCGAAACTCTTCAGAGTAATCTGTATTGTATTTCGGTCACTCTCTTTGATCGGGTCCTCGACTAAAAAACCACGAAGCAATCTGTATACAAATTTGGATGCTATCTTCGACCGCGTTGTCGATCTTTTGCTCATCCGAAAACCTTCCGAGTAATCTGTATTCAATTTTGGTCGTGACCTTTGACCGCATCGTCGACCTCGAGCTCCTCCGAAAACTTGTTGAGCAATCTGTGTTGTTTTTTGGTCGTGCCCTTCGATCACGTCTTTGTCCGCTTCTTCGATCGAAAACTCTAGGAGTAATATGTATACATTTTCGGACGTAATCTGTGACCGCACACTCGACCGCGGCGTAGACCGAAACCTCGCAGAGTGCATTTGGTCGACCAGAAACGCCATTCTGCTCGACCTCATCTCTTCGATTTGCATTCCTTAAATTCTCTAAATCTCAATAATTGTACTTTTAAGTACAAGGACTTATAAAAACTTGTTAGACAACATTAATACCCTAATTAAGGGTATTTCTGAAGGACATATGCGCCTATAGAGGGGGGAGGGAGGTGAATTTAGGCATCCTAAAATTTTCGTGCAATATTCAATTTCGTCTATCCTAAGTGATTTATCGCATACAAATAAATATTCAATGCATAAATGATAGAGTAAGGGATAGAAAGAGTCATTGTGTCTTCTGTGCTTTTTGGGTCAACCCAATTCATTTCTGGTCGACCACATCCGATCGTTGGAAACTAGCCGTTGTGTCTTCTATGCTTTTTCAATCACATATCTCAACCTGACACTTGACCGGTCTCATCCGAAAAACTTCGGAGCTCTCTATGATGCTTTTTGGTCATATTCCTCAATCGGGTTCTCGACCACAGCGCATTCGAAAAAGTCCAGAAATAATCCAAAAGCAATCTATAAAGGATTTCGAACCAAAGCTTCGACAACCCATTCGATAGCAATGCGTCTGAAACTTCACAACTTTAATATCAATATAAATGTAGAATTTGTGCAATTCAAAACATTATCCAATAAACAACTTATAAATTACATTAACACCATCATCATCAAAACAAATAAGTCTAACAATACTTAGGCTAACACATGTAATTGAAAAAACTATTTGATGAAATGAATAAAATATATATGTATATGGTTAATTGTAAATTTGACACTTGCATCACTACATTATGTAGTCTACATATTAGATAAATCTCAAGTAGGTTGGCACCCATCTAATTGTCAATTATGTGCAAAATGCCAAAAAAAAAATACCAGTTAAAGAAAAAATATCAAACTGAAATTAGAATATCAAATTAAAATGAAATCTAGTGTTCGAAATCCAAATTTTTGAATTCTTCTAGTGCGTCGTCGTCTCGTTGTTGATCTCTCGTCATGGCAACATTCCAATCTTTCATGCAAATGAGTGCCTCCACGAGTTTTGGTGCAAGTCTTCCTCGTCGATCATCGTACACACGTCCACCTGCACTAAAAGCACACTTCGATGCTACAGTAGAGACTAGAGGTGTTAGTAGATCACATGTCATTCTAGAAAGAATATGAAATGAAGCATCTCCACCAAGCCAAAATATCCAAATTCTCGTGGTGAGAAATTTGATGGCGGGTGTCACGATAAATATCGATTTCTTTTCTTTGTGAACTATAAGAATGAACATCGCTATCTATTTTATCCAATATGTCATCATAAAATCTTGTGGAGCTCCACCACAGACACCACTACTAGAACTAGCGTAAATATGCGAAGAATGAATTAAACGAGTAACATTAGAATATTTAAATTTATAAGAAGAATATAAATTAGCAATTTCATTTCTTATTTGAGTACTACTAATTAAAGAAGAAATACCTAAATTAGAAGAAATTTTATCAACCATTAGACACATTCATTTTAATTTAAAGTTAGGATTAATTATACATGCAAAGCAAAAAATATTAGGTATATCAAGTCAATATTTTTCAAATTTTGTTTCCATTTTATCAAGTATATTACAAAATTCATTTATTTGTCTAAATTTATTAAAAGTACTCATTAATTTTATAAAAATGGGGAGAACAAGATGAATAGTAGAATAATAAATTCCGGAACATTCATTTGTAGCTTCAAAAAATGGTTTTAGAAAATCAAGAAACAAATTAGCAACGTTATAACTACTATGATCAAGAGTAATACATTTTGTTTTTTCACTAATAAAAGCACAAATAACGAACCAATATGGCCTAGCATTTTCCAACATTAAATAAGTCAAATTCCACCTTGTATCTACATCGGTTTTTAATTTTCTTGGTTTAAGTAAAGCAGTTTTACAATTTTCTTTATATTATTGCTGTCATGAATTAGATGAAGTAATATAAGAAATTGCAAATCCAATTGATTCAATACGAGGCGAAATAAATGACATTTCATCTTTAACAACTAAATTCAAAATATGACAAACACATCTCATATAGAAAAGAGAATTATGAGCAGTATCTAATTGAAATAATTTTTTAAATTCAAGAATAGTAACATCATTACCAGAAGCATTATCAAGAGTAATAATAAAAATTCTATCTCTAATAGCATAGTCTTGCAAAATTCCAACAATATATCTATAAATATTAACGCCACTATGGGGATATTCACAACTACGAAATTCTAATATTCTTTTATTTAATTGCTCAGAGTCATCAATAAAATGAGAAGTTACAACAATATATCCTAAAGCATTAGGTGCACTCCATAAATCAGAGGTAATACAAATAGACATAGACGAGACATTTGAAAAAAAATGCAATTAATTCATTTTTCATATTATTATACATTTTAATAATATCACTTCTCATTGTACTTCTAGGGACTCATCTAAAATTAGAATTAATATAGTCTTTCATAAAATTTTCATATAACTCGCTATCGACCATAGATAGAGGTACCTCGTATTGTGATACATATTTTGCTACTCTTTTTCTCATTCTATTATGTGAATATATAAAATTGTCACTACCACTAGCATTTAAGAGTGTTTGTGTAGGGTCTCTCACTTGTTTATTTAAGTGACATTTTTTATAATGTCTATCAATTGTGTTAGTAGAACTTTCGGATTCATATGCATAATGTTTAATACAATATTTGCATTGTACTCTTCTTTTTATTTTTCCACCAATATTAATATCTTTCATTTCAAAATGATTCTACATCGTCGATGTTTTGCTTCTTTTTTTTCTGGGTGAAAACGTGGATGCTTGTGCAAATGATTGACCTAATGAAAATGCGGGATTATCTCCCCTAATTTCCTCAATATCATCATCAGTAAAAGTGTTAATAAGAAAATCACGTGGATCCATAATTATAAAAATTGACTATTGCGAAACAATTAAAAAAATAAAATGATACCACATATCAATTACTCAACAATGATTGTACGAGGTATGAATTTGTGATCACCTCCACAAATACAAGTCCTACAAAAATCACAAAAAAATTTCTTATTTCGTAATACACATTAAATTAAAAATATTAAAAATAAATTAAATAAAAAATTAAAAATATACCTTGTTGAATGAATGGAAAGAGTTTAAAATAAGAAAAAATAAGAGAGAATGTATTAGCACAAGTAGAATTGTAGTAGAAATTGAGAGATTGAGAGAAAATTTGATGAAAACGTTTGTGAGAATATGAAAGATATTTATAGAGGAAGAGGGGAGAGAAAGAGAGAGAGGGCAACATTGCCCAGCAGGTCAACAAGGGATGGGGCCCCCTGGCCTACCACCCAGTTTGGCAGGCTGCTAGCCTTGCGAGCTTGGGACCCACGGGCTCGTGAGCCCAGAAATTCAGGATCAGCTCGGCCCGCTTTTTGGGCCCAGGTCTTGCCTGAGCTTGGCCCGCTACAGTAACGGGTCGAGCGGGCGAGCACAAGCCAACTCTAGTTTATTGTCTCCCTCAATATTTTGATTTGATTTTATACTTTTGTTATATTAAATATGTATTGTTTTATTAGACTATTTATATCAACTGAAGTAAAAATGTTGTTTCAAATTTATATTTTTGTACTTTTACCGTGGAAATAGATAGAAAAAATATTAGAAGAAGAAAATGCATTTTTCAATTTGGTTTATTTTGGTATATGAAATTAAAAAATTATTAATTTATATAGGTATATCCGAAACCGAATAGGAATTGAATCGAAATTTTCGATTCAGTTCCTACTGAAAAAATACTCTACCAAAAATTCAACACGCCTACCAAAAATTAGATTCTAAATTATATTTTCCTCTTGGCGATATAAATTTAAAAAATAGAAATGGTTTTTTCAATTTTAATTTTTTTTAATAAAATAAATATGAATTAATTGTCATTAGTTGATAAATTTTAAGGAAATGAACAAAATAACCACTCTACTATAGAATTAATGACAAGTCAACCACTAAACAATTTTTACTAACAACTTAAATACTGAACTATGAAAAATGAATGCTACAAATATCGCTGCTACGTTTTCCGTTGAAAACGTTGTCTTTCCACTAAATAGATTGAAAAGATTACTTTTCGTTGCAGAAAGACAACGTTCTGCTGTGGAAAGACAACGTTCTGCAATAGAATGACAATGTTACGCTTCAAAAAGATTACTTTCCTCGGCTAAAAGAGAGACATTGGTGATGAGAAATGGACGACGACGACGGATCAGGAACAGGAAAGAGAAGATGACGATGAGAATTGGACGGGTGAAATCGAGAGGTGGGAGAGCCATTAGAAAATGTTCGGAAAATTGAAAACGTGAGAATTGTTTTCGACAATGAGAAGACCATATCGAAGCTTCTCAGAATCGTCTTCACAGTAAGATTGCTTCATTTATTTCGATTTTAACATAAAACTGAAATATAATTAGAATTGCAAAGATATATTTTTCTTCGTGGGTTCAGTTTTATACTAAAAAATGTTTCTTCGCGGGTTTTTTCAACAAGTTAATGAGGATGTTTGCGGCGTTCATTATCTACAGTTGAGTGTGTTAGTTATTAGAAAAAATTATTTAGTGATTAACTTATGATTAATTTCATAGTTCATTAGTTGATTTGTTAATTTCCCTGTATTTTATTTATCTCACTCCCTATTTTGAAATTTTGATGTATAAACGTCATATCATTCCGTTTAACAATGTAATTCTCAACTTGAATATTAAAATAAGTTTAAAGAATAAAACAAAAAAAATTTGTATAAAAGTTAATTAAATAAAGTTTTAACACATTTCTATTAATTATTCATAATTTTATAACTCAAATTCCAGTTATCTAAAATAAAAAAACCTTGCCCATTTGTTATGTTTTCCAACGAGTGAAACGTTTGAAATCAAAATATCCCAACAACCAATCAATCCTCTTGAATTGTTCTAGATACACCATCCTTCAATTTCACATTGCTACCTAAAAAGACTACAGCTAAACCCATTAATAGAAGTGTATGTATTGTATCATAATTTCCACAAAGTTTGAGCCAAATCAAACAATCTCAAATAAGAGTTTAATATTTTAGAAAAAAAAAGATGTGCAAGCTCGTTTCTTATCCACGATTCATTTTTATCTAATAAAAATTCTTGTTAGACCATTAGTGGAAAGTCGAAGATATAAAAAGTTATGGTAATTATAAAACTTAAGGATACATCAATTAATGAGCTCTCAAATATGTGAGTCACCATCATATACCCATGACCAATTTTCGCTCGTGTATACTCAGCTTTCATACTTAATAAAATTTTGTGATTGAGACAAATTATATCTAATAAAATATAGATTACCCATGAGTTTCATAGAATGTCGAGTGGAAAAGGAAAAACTTGACAAATGACTTGACATTTTATCGATGAGAATAATCTAAGATTTATATTGGTATAAGTTCTTACATTTATTTGTTGTACTAAAAGACTTTGCAGTAACAATCTTTAAGTGTCTATACATGTTCAATAAGCTCATGAACATTATATATGTAGGGATTTTTATTTTATTTTTATATGACATTAAAAAACACCTATCTTACAGTAGATGTCTATAACGTATTCCTTTGTTTCTACTCAACATCCCTAATGATGAATTACTATGACATTTTAAGAGTTAAACGAGTAAAATGAAAATATAACACTACCCGTATCATGAAGAATCTTTTTTTCCTGATAAGATCCAAAGTTAATAAAATACAACCATCAACTTGTTGGGGATGACAATGAAAGTAAATTTGTCAATTTTGAGCTAGAAGAATCTTTAAAAAAACATGTGAAACATCAAACTAATTGAGCCGACACGTTCCAACAATTTTGAAGAATGACACTCGATCAGAAGCGGCTAAACGTTTGATTGCCACATAGAACGATAAAAATACTTTTATTATCCAAACCCATTGTAATTTCTCTAAAAAACTATTGGCCCATTCTAGTTTAGTTCTTCATTTACTTTTGGAAAATTAACAAATCAACCATCGTACTTTGTGATCAATGACAAGTCAACCACTAAAGTATTTTTGCTAACAACTTAACCATTGAACTATGGGTAAAAGTAGTTGCAAACATCGATATCACGTTTGTCATTAATCATATTAAATTCATTCCGCGACAGAACACTACACGTTCCACCATGGAACAAAAATTTGAAAATTAATGTTCTAATATTGATGTCACACTTTCCAAGGCGCAATGTCAATAGTAATTAAAATTTATGACGTTTCGCGGCAGAATGACCACTTTCCACAGCGAAACATCAACTTTCCACCGCGGAATGATGATGATCCACCGCGGAACGTCATTCGTCATTCTATTTTCCTGTGTCCTAGTATATAAGAATTGATTGTGTGCTCCGACGAGTTCACTGCGAACCATAAAATCCTCGGTGAACATTCGATCTCTCAGACTTTCGTTCCTCACTCTTTCATCGATTTCAATCGATTCTAGGGCAAAGAAATTGATGCTCAAGCGAAAGGATGGTCCGTCGTAGCCTCAGCTGCAACCATATGTAGAAACGACGGACTCTACTCGTGAATGTCGTCAACTTGCAACTGAGTTCATCTGTCAATTGCACCGCAATGTAACCACCACAGTGCAAGGTGGAGCATCCTTGGTTGAAGGTGCAACAGCCACAGTTCAAGTTGGAGCAACCGCGGTTGACTTGGAGGACCTGCAGTTGCCCCTGTTACAGAAGCCAAGGCTGAAGCACAACCTCAACCTCAGTCTGGACAACGACCAGCAGCAGGTGCATTTGTCCATTTCCAACCCGTTACAGCAATGTTCCACTCTCCACTCTTTAAGACAGCCAATGCAAACAAACGGTATAAAGCCGATGTTAAACACTATTCAATTATTGTTTCGAGAAGAGTAGACTTCGAGTTATTGGCTGAATTTGAAATTGAATAATTGTTTGGACGGGAGTTGAGGAAGAATTGTTTGGACGGGAGTTGAGGAAGAATTGTTTGGACGGGAGTTGAGGCTAACTCCCAACGATATTAACGTGCTGCTTGGATGTTCGACGGAGGAACCAAGTGAGCCCTATTACCAAGTGCCTTAGGAGCCACATTTCATCAAACAAGGAGAAGGGCTAGCAGTGCTTAGATTGTTGCTCTGTGATCCCGAGATTGGAGCATACAAGAAGCTAAAGTCCAATGACTTGAATGTCATAGCTCGAGTGATCCACACCATCATGACGCACACCATTTTGCCTCGAGATGGACATCAAAGCCATGTTAGCTGCATTGGTCTCTATTTGCTAGAGAAAGTGTTCAACAGGAAAAGAGCGAACATTGACTATGTGATTTTGAGTCAAATGTATGAGGTCCTCAACAAACCGGCCAAGAATCTACCATTTAATTTGCTCATTCCGAGGTTTGTTGAGTATTACGAGGTACCGATCTCAGATGAGGATCCTAGAATCAAAGAGAAGGCCACTGACGTCCACAACAAATTGAAAGTGGACGGAATAGAGCTCAGCAAAGTTGAAGGGATATAGGTATGCAAAAGTCCATCCAAGCTCGCCCCGAAGAAGCGAGATACAATTTGTAACAACCCGATTTTTATTTGCTTTAAAATCACGTGAAATTTAAAACTTTTTCTTTTATAAAAACTCGAGCGTTAAAACTCTTTACTTAAAACACTTATAAATTTCAGTAGAAGTAATGAAATCTTTTTTATAAAACGCAGCGGAATTAAAACAAAGTATTAAAAAATATTAACTAATTTACAAATCTTTTTTCAATTACTTTTCATTTAACTCTTTAGCCTGGCTAGCCACAAGATCTACTCGTGCAAATCCTTCATCAACTGTCTTTGACCTGTTCACCAGTTCTTCGTACGATACCTACATCACAAGTCCTAAACTAATGAGCCTAATGCTCATTAAGTGATAAAAGAAATGTAATGCAAATGATATGCATGATCATACAATGCATTACAAAAGAGAACCGTATCTCTTCTGGAAGTCAGGGTGGAATACTCCCAAGGTCATGTGGCTGAACCATTTCACTCCGATGGGGAGATATATCCATCGGAGATGTTCCACATGCCGGTATCCTCACTTTTGTTAAAGACGATGGGGGTTTCAGAATGGGGTAAAGGTGAACCCAGCTTCCACGTAACTAACTCTCATCTCACCGCTCCCTATGTGGGAGTATACTACCGTATGGAAGTGTCACCGATCACCCGAACCCTCACACGCCTATTTACATATATTAATTATGTCATGCAATATGTTCGTGAATACATACAACACTATATGGTAAAAATGTCTAATAAACATATCATTAAAAGAACACAAAGCATGCAATCTTAATTCTTGCGATATAGGGTCCGAAGACCAAAACTCAGTAAGTATCAACTTACCTAGCGTCCGAGATGCGTGTAGCACTCCGATTTAACCATCACAGTACCTTCACAACAAATGACCATTACTCATTAATCTAGTCAACAAGAATCATCCGTAACAGAGTATCATAATCAATTACTCTAATTTACTTGATCATATTTCCCACAGCAGAGTAAAGAACCATTTAATGCCTAATTAACATGAAATTACCGAGTGAATACAGTCATCTTCATATCTCTCCTTAATCATTCAAGACTTATAGCCAACAAAAAAAATACAAGACATTACTCATTTTCTCAATCTAACAATACCAAGCAACAATACCCGATGGGAAACCGTACATATCAAAGCTGTCATTAAGTAGAGAACTGTTTCTATCAACAAGGCATAATGGCTCCAACAACCACTTCACAATAACAACCTTTCAATATCCATTAAAATAGTAATAGCCAACACTTAACAACATCCTCTCAATATATATATATATATATATCCCACAGCAGGAACCAATGTCCAATATAGTCAACAAGCCAACATTTCACAATATTTTCTCCAATTATATTTCATGGCAGGAATCACAATAAAACAGCAGAACCAATATTCAACAGAGTATATATGGGTCATCACAAGGTCCATGAAACTTAGAATATAACTTGTCCAAATTACAGAATAACACATATAACCTAACTCTACACTAAACCAACAGGTTCACCACTCTCGGCATTAATCACAACAAGGACAAAACTCAAAAACATACAACCTCCTATTGCTCATTAAGCATTTGCAGAGACAGAACACCCATTATCAGAAACATAACTTCAGCAAGGCTGGACATTCAACACTCATCAGCATTTTATTTCTTACTGCACATTCCCTTAAAATTCACAAGAAACCCATGGGAGAATTCTCCTTACCTGAAGACCCGAGAGAAACCTCTTCTTCTCCTTTTCTTTCTTTGTTTCTTCTCTTTGTCCTTCACCCCTGCCACAAGTCTTCTTCTTCTTCTCTTCAGCCTCTCTTTCCACCTAACAGAAAGCCCCAACCATAAAGCACCGGAGAGCAGCAGCAAAAGTCCTCTCCATTCTAGCATCATTGCTTTGTCTATATAGGCAGAGAAGATGCATCAAGACACAGAGATCACACACTTCAAAGGAAGGTGGTCCACTTACCAAACTCCACGTGGAAGGCTTGTCAGAGTTGCAGCTGGAGGAAGCCAGCTCCAGTTCGGTCCAACCTTCCCCCGCCCTCACGCCATTTCATCACTGCCCAATTCATCACTGCCAAATTCTCCCACAATTTTCGTCCAATAATTTGCAGCAGTACATCCAAGAATTCAGAACACCAATTACAATGCATAATTCAGCCGAGACATTTACCTCTGACAGGCGATTTGCTATAACGCGGGAGCTCCAACCCGTGCCCTAGCTATGGCACACCCGCGACGTCGCCAGCAGCACACCGCACCCAGAGTCGAACGCCGAACCTGAGTTCCTCTGACGCCATCGTCATCTTCCTCTCGCGCCTCTCATCGCGTCGC